>CM052061.1:8798431-9998431 GCA_028476895.1 Tetranychus truncatus
GATTTGAATTCAGTGGACAGTCATTTCATCAAATTATTCAAACTGAGTCAAATTGTTATTGCTTATCCTCTGGATTAACTAATTATATTGTGCAAGAAAATCGCAAGCTTCGAAAAGCTTTTCGAAGCTTGCAAGCATTTACATTTATTGATCAATTAGTCGATCGATTGGAACAGATATAAGTGAGGAAAATCATGATAAATTCTTTACCATTTTCAGTGTCCTGATTGCCTCAAAGCATTTGGTAACTCAGTTTATTTGCAAAGTCATATTTATCGTCGACATCCGGAAAATTCAATTATTTCTAGGTTATTGCCACTTACACAACGTATCAATCAATATCGTTCGGTTCTTCTTTCATCAGCGGCTGTTGATGGTGTAAAAAAAAGTTTGAAAATCTAAAGGATCAATTAAAGAAGACACAAGATCAATTAGTTGAAGAAAAAGAATTTCGAATGGCCTTGCAAGTTCATTTAGACACCGAATTTGAAGCAAAGATTGACCAATTGGCGACTTTATTGCAGCTTAATAAGAATGACGATAATTCTAATCTAGTCAGCCAACCGTCTAATATTCAGCAAACTGATGATGGTTCTAAATTATTAAGGGAACATGAAAACACAGACAATCAAGATGAGACTGATGGTGAACAAATATCGCCAGCTAAACCTTTGGAAGAAACACAAAACTTGATTGGATTACAGTTGGCTCACACAGTTCGCAATCTTGGAAGTAGTTTACAAAAATTAGTTGATAAATTATGGACTAATGATTCCTTGGCAGGCCAAAAAAGCTCAAATGATATTGGACTACTGGAAAATGATACTAAAAAATTGAAACTAAAGTCAACGCACAATCTACTTCAGAAAAGACTGAGTTTTATCATATTTAGATAGACTTATGGAAGCACTTGGGATTATAGACAAATCATGTATCAGGAGCAATGAATTTGCCGAAGGAATGAAAGTAATAAAAGAAAGAATGTCAAGAATTGGATTCCAGGATAAAGTTGATTCATTAAAAGACGCTCTTGAATATGAAATAAGAACTCGTGAAATCGGCCAAACAGCAAAACTAAATGGTGTCAACAAGTTCAACATTGCATGATAAATCATTAAATGCCTCTCAAAAAGACTCTGTTAAATCGCGTTGGCTGATTGCGAAAAGCTCATTCGAAGAAACCTCAGCAAAGCAGCAAGAAAAACAAAATCGAGTTAGATTTGGTGGAATAACTATCCAGGAATTGGATAAAGCACAGCGGCAAGAATACAAGACGGAAAAGGTACCTAAAAAGCTGTGGACAAAACCTAAATTTGTTTTAATTAGAAGAGATGCTCAAGGAAATCGAATTGGTAATGTTGATAACAAAATAAAAAGAGGAATCAGTTTCAGTGAAACTCGTATTGCAATCAGTCCGGAATATTCCAGTGATGTCGGTGACTTTGATCAAATGATGGCAGGTGAAATACTGACAGCTACAATCGAAGTTACTGAAGACGACAAATTAGAATCAATTAACGACAGCGCAATGGATATTTCTCTGAACAAATCACAATCATGTCCAAAACCTTTATATTTGCAGCCAGCACTAGAATTATTATTAAATCCTGCTCCACCAGCACCTAAACCAAGAGCCTCAAAATCTTTTGGTCGCAATGACCACCTTTCATCAGCAGATTTAAAGTGGTTTGATTCAAACAGAAGTGATGAGATTGAAGAGGACAAAGTATCTTGAAAGATTTGTTTTCAGTTTCCCCGAAAGACTCTGTCTTTTGGATGTGGAATGAAATGGTTTCAGCCAACGTATCGAATTATATGTGTTTTATACTTACTTTCCTGTTCATTAACACTAGTTCCAATAAAAAGA
This sequence comes from Tetranychus truncatus, assembly GCA_028476895.1. Classification (NCBI taxonomy): domain Eukaryota; kingdom Metazoa; phylum Arthropoda; class Arachnida; order Trombidiformes; family Tetranychidae; genus Tetranychus; species Tetranychus truncatus. The sequence goes on from CM052061.1 coordinate 8,800,299, forward strand.
ACGATAAATATAAGTGAACAGAAAACCATTCTGTTGAGTGCAAAAACAAGGTTCAAGAGATGTTGAAAACATTTTCAAATCGAACACAAATAGGGTTTTGTCAATAAAAAAAGCGCCAATTTCCAAGTTGCACTACATTTATCAAAAGTATATACACTACCATCTATAGAGATATCAAACTCTGACCAAAGATCAGGTTCAATTCCATTTGTAGCAGAACATCCATATCTTCCTCCATGACTCTTAGTAGCATTCATGATCTGTAAATCACCATTATATTTAACATCATTTCGCACCCATGTTGATCCTAAGGTTCATCAAAGATTGCAGAAGTTTAATTCAAGAGTTTGCAAAACAAAATACAACTTTCATGAATGTATACCTTGCAATTTTTTCCATGTTATCATAGGTTTTGGATATCCAGAAACAAGACATTGAATGCTTACCATTTGGTGCATTTTTAACTTCACGTTATTTGGTTTCTTTATCCAATTCGGTGGTCCTTTATGCAAGAATTCAGAGGTAATTAAATAAAAAAAAGCTTTATGGCAATATTTACCTTCGACTAAAAGTTCAGTGGTGTAAGAGTCAGAGCCATATCTATTTGAGATTTTACAAGTATAGTTTCCAGAATGACTTGATTTTAAGGAATCAACGAGTAAGACTGACGAATCCTGTACAGAACCAATTCTGATCTCCGGTGTATCTTGAAGATCTTTGCCATCTTTGAACCAAACTATTTGGAAAGGAGGCGATCCCGTGAGACTGTGACAAAGAAATGAAATCCTACCACCAATCGCCGGTTTCACAAGTGATGAAACTGGAGCTACTTTTGGACCTAAAAGCAAATTTTTTTAATTACCACCGTATTTATTTCGTACTACCTTTTATTACCTTCTTGACAGTCAACTTGCACAATTCCAATTGCAAATAAAAAAACAACTATAGAAAAAGAATCCATATTTTACGCAATCACAAAAGATTTAAACATTTGAGCACAATGTAAACCAGTTTCTTAGACTTTTAAACACAAATGATATCTTGTCAAACAAAAAAGCGCCATTTCCAAGTTGAACTATAACCATAAGTATTACCCTCTATTGAAATATCAAACTCTGACCAAAGATCAGGTTCAATTCCATTTGAAGCTAAGCATCCATATCTTCCTTCATATGCTTTTGTTGCATTCATAATTTGTAAATTATGTTTATGTTGGCCATTTGTCTCCAATTGATTCCATGATGATCCTTATAGAGTTGAAAATTGATACAAAAAATACATTTAAAGTTTTAGATGCTAGAAATTATCATAAAAATGAATCAATACCTTGTAATTTTTTCCATGTTATTGTAGGTTTGGGATATCCAGAAACCAAACATTGGTTGTTTATCATTTGGTGTATTTTTGATTTCACATTACTTGGTTTTTTAATCCAATTTGGTGGACCTTTAATTATAAATTTTACAGATGAAAGATGAATTTATTTTACAGAAACACTAATATGGGTTTACCTGTTACTAAAAGTTCACTAGTGTAAGAATCAGATCCATGTCTGTTTGATATCCTGCAAGTGTAATTTCCAGAATGACTCGATTGAATTGAGTCAATTGTCAAAGTTGAAGGTTCTTCATTCGAGCGAATGCGAATAAATGAGGAATCTTGAAGTTCTTTGCCATCTTTCAGCCAGATTATCTGCAAAGGAGACGACCCAGAAAGACTTTGGCAAGTGAAAGAAGTCTTGCCACCAATCACAGGTTTAACAAGTGATGAAAATGGAGCTACTTTCGGACCTTAAAATCAAAACAACAATAACAATAATAAAACAAAAAACCAAATTCATTCGCTAAATATACTCACTTTCTCTTCCGTAGCTTACAGGAAAAATTAGCCAAGCTCCGATTATAAAGTAATAGAGGAACATTGCTGAGAAGCTAAAAAGATAAATTGACTAGAAATTATCGTTATTTTTTACTAAACTTTTACAAAAAAACCATTTTAGCCAGTAAAGATTTAGTATGTACAGAAAGCGCAACTTTCAAGCAAAAAGTAAAAACAAGCAAGATTTACCCTCAATAACAATATTGAATTCAGCCCATAAATCTGGTTGAATATTGTTTGAAGCAGAACACGCATACCGACCATTAATGTCACGATCAACATTTTTTATGATCAATTTATGGTCTTCATTTCGAAATAGGAGATTATTTGTATCAATGTCTTGCCATGATGAACCTACGGATGAAAGGTTTATATTGAAGATTTTATGAAATATTGACAAACTTTTTTAGTAAAACCAACCATCGAATCTTTTCCACATCATCTTGGGCTTGGGATAGCCTGATGCAATACATTGAATCGTGGCATCTTCCCCATGATGTAAATTTATGTCCATAGGTTTTTCAATCCAATAAGGTGGACCTGAAAATGAAACAAGATTAGTAAGCAGTGTTAGCAGCTAATTTATACTAATAATATGTAATGCAGATATTACCTTCAACGGTTAGTTCAGATGAATAAGAGTCATAACCATGATTATTGGATATCCTACAAGTATAGTTTCCAGAATGATTAGATGAAATAGAGTAAATGGTTAACATGGATGAGTCTTCATTGTTTCGAATTCGAGTTGAAGCCGAGTCGTGCAACTCTTTACCATCTTTAAACCAAGCTATGTGAAATGGAGGTGATCCAAATAGACTTTGACAGGCAAATGAAGTTTTACCACCAATTACAGGTTTAACCAAAGATGAGAATGGGACAACTTTAGGACCTAGGAATATAAAACTAAATTAGAAGAGACCAAATCAGTGGAATCACTTACTCTCTTGACCAAGACTGGTTGGTAGAAACATAAACAGGACGAAAAATGTCGAGACTTTAGACATGTTGTAATTCTGAATTTCGATCTTTTCCAGTTCAAATAAGTATTATTTCAGCTATGGAATAAGAAACCAATCAATAAAAATTGTTTTGGCCAAAAGCGCCAATTTTCAAGCAAAGTATAGGAAAAATATTTCAATAAAAATACAAAAGTGAACAAGTTTGACAAATTTAGACAAAAATATATAAGCTTTGTCAACTGATTCTATGAATTTATGCATAAGAAAGCGCCAATCATCAAGACTTTTGATTTAGTTGAAAAGGTTTACCTTCAACCATAATAACAAACTCAGTCCAAAGATTAGGTTCGATTTTATTTGAAGCAGAACATCCGTAACTTCCAGCATGAAGACGGTCAATTGAATTGATAATCAAGTGATCGTTTGAGATTTGGACATTTTGGAGATAATTTATACTAGTCCACATATCATCTGAGAAAATGGAAGAGAAATTAAATTAATAAATCCAGCATTTTTTGGGTGGTTAGGATGACAAACCTGTGAATTTCTTCCAAACTATTTCAGGCTTAGGAAAACCAGAAGCCATGCAATCCAGCTCTATGGTTTGACCTATCTTAGCTTTGATGTCTTGAGGTTTAGTAATCCAGAATGGTGGACCTTTAAAAGAAAGTAATTCATTTGTAGAGAATATAAATTAACACGTTAAAGAACCAATGAATCATTACCTTCAATCAACAGCTCTGTGGAGTAAGAGTCGGATCCGAAGTTGTTGGAAACTTTACAAGTATAATTTCCAGAGTGACTAGTAGAAATTGGATCAAGGATCAGCATTGATGAATCTTCGATAGTACGAATTTTGATTGATTGAGAATTGGAAAGCTCTTTCCCATCTTTAAACCAATTAAGCTGAATAGGTGGTGTACCTTCAATGTTTTGACAAGCAAGTGATGTTTTCCCTCCGATCACAGGTTTTACCAGTGGTGAGATTGGAGCTACTCTAGGACCTGTGAATAATTTGACAATTGATTAGATTTATTTATCCAGTAATAATAATAAACTTAATACTAACTTGTTTGAGCATAAATGATAGCAAATAAATCCGCAATCAGAATGAAGAACGTTATGAAATCCATGGCTGCTGAAAAATAACTTTAACTCCTAGACAAAACTTGGAATGATGGTAAACAATGTTTTTGCAAAACCCAATAACACAAGACTCTCAAAGAAGCGCCACTTTTCAAGTTTAAAAATTACATTAGAATCAATATTAAATTTTGTTACCAGTAATAAAGATCTCGAATTCAGACCAAAGCTTGGGCTCAATACCATTAGAGACTTCACATCCATAACGACCAGATAGTAATTTTGTTGATTTCAAAATGTACATTTCGTTTTGCGTTGTTTTAATTAGATCATGATTCAATGGCTCCCATGATGTTCCTGTAATAGAGAATATGATTATTGTAAACTTATCAGTTAACGATACAATAAACAGTTGACTTACCTGTAAATTTTTTCCATTCACTTCGAGTTTGCGGAAAACCTTCGCCAGAGCAAGATACATTAAAGGCAGAATTACTCCGAACTTTATATGATTGAGATGGCTTATTTTTCCATCTGGGAGGACCTGGAAGAAAATTTTGTCTTCAGAAATTTAAAAAAGAAAGAAGAAAGTAAGAGAATTAATAGAAAGAGTTACACTTTACCTTCTATACTAATCTGTATGGAAGATGAATCCTTTCCAAAATTATTGCTTACAACACAAGTGTAATTCCCATTATGCTTAACTGTGATTGGGTCTATTATTAACATAGACGAGTCTCTAATTAAAGATTCAATCCTGATTGTGTCCGAGTTCTCGATTGGTGCCATATCTTTGAACCACTTAAAATAAAGTGGTCTATCACCGCTTTCAGCAGAACAAGCAAAAGTTGCTACACCACCTTCTTTTGGTTTAGACATTGAGGATATTTGACCAGCCCTAGGAGCTTAAAATCGAGAAAATTTATTACCAGAGTTGTTATACTTTAAAGTACAATTTTAATTTTCGAGTAAAATAAACACACAAGCAAACAAGTCGTAATTAAAAGACGCTCCCTTACTAAACGCCGAAACTTTTGCCGCAAAAGATAGTGAAGCAAATCTTAAATTTAAATTACCTTTGTTTACAACTTATTCAATTTTCAGTTAGTTAAAGCCAATTATTGCGTGTTTTTTTACAATTCTAGAATGTAAGTAAACTCTTTTTAATGTGGATTAAGATAAATTTTCTTTACAACTTTCGTTTTCTATGATCAAAATTTGATAGTTATTGTTATTGATATTCTTACAGTTACAATAATGAGCGGTGGATGTGTGTGATGCTGACTTTGAATTTTAGTTTGGTGAAGTCTTGAAATGGCGGTTACATTACATACAGATTTAGGTGATTTAAAGATCGAGTTATTCTGTGAACAGTGTCCAAAGACTTGTGAGGTGAGTGCTCTTCACAATTATGCTGTAACTTGCTTTATTTAATGTAATGCTCTTGTTTTCAGAACTTCTTGGCTTTATGTGCAACTGATTACTACAACAATTGTATTTTTCACAGAAACATAAAAGGATTCATGGTTCAAACAGGTGATCCTACCAATACAGGAAAAGGTGGTACCAGTATATGGGGAAATAAATTTGAGGATGAGCTACATGACTCATTGAGACACAATGCTAAAGGCATCGTTTCAATGGCTAATAGTGGCCCTAATTCAAATGGATCTCAATTTTTCATAACTTATGATAAACAACCACATCTTGATATGAAATACACTGTTTTTGGAAAGTAAGTTTAACTTGAATTTTCTAAAATGTTGGCCTTAGTCTTACTTTAACTGATAATGCTTTAATAAACTTTATTCTTATCTTTTACAGAGTCATTGATGGTTTTGATACTTTAGACTCTTTGGAAAAGTTACCTGTCAATCCTAAAAAATACCGACCAACTATCGATATTAAGATCAAAAGCGTAACTATTCATGCTAATCCATTGGCGAAATAAAAATGACATCTGGTTAATGAAAACTGGTCGTAATTTCAATTTGATTCAAATTCAGAGCTAATTACGTACTGTTAAAATTGGACTAGAATTTTGTTTTTGACAGTTCAATTCAACAAACTGTGTGAAAAGTACTGGCTTAATATGCTCTGATTATCTGTGGACCCAATTGTGCCTAAGCGCCACAAATTGAAAATTTCGAAAATTTTCTTCTATTAAGGCGTTAGAATGAGAATCGGAAAATTTAATTCATAGCTCAACTAATAAAGCATTCGAAAATTCTTTCCAATGAATCACTAACAAATGTTGAGATTATTAGTGGTATTGTCCATTTATACCATTCTTGCTCACTTTATAGAATTTTTTTTCAGTATATTTTCTGTGGCAAAATATGTCAATTACAATTTTTATTTTTGAAAAAAATGCAACTTCATGTGTTAAATTGAGCAAATGCATCCTTCTCCTAAACAGCTGTATCTTGTTCATTGTAACATGTGTTTCACAAAGAAGTTAAATCGCAGGACTAATCTCTACCAAATCGTTTAATTAAATTTTATTTTATTACAATTGATCTCGATGATCTTGTCCTTTGCATTCTCTAAGTCATTTTTTAAAGTGTCTATTTCTATTCTCTAGTCTTATCATTGTGTTAGCTTAAACCTGACAGCCATGAGTATCAAAAGGTCCAAGATATTGATTGCTATGTTAGTCGCATTAATAACAGTTTTTCTACTGATTCAACTAGTTTTCCAAAAATCTCATCCATTACCTCAAATACCACCGATTCCAACTTCAGTTTTAGTCAGAAGCGCGGAAAATTTGTCTTCTGAAGACAATGTAATTGGAAGTGATATCAAATCAATACCAAGTCAATCCATACAAAAACAACCAGAGGAAACCATTCCTGATTCTGGCTCACCTAATCTACAATATTTACCAACTATTGAAGCTAAGATTTCACAGTCAAATAAAGATGAAACCAATGTTAAAGAGTTCTCTCATTCAGCGAAAACAGTACCTAGAACTTTCCAAATATTATTGTGGACTGATTTTTTCAGCCAAAAAAACTATATTAGAAATGAATGGAGATCAAATTGTGACTATACAAACTGTCAATTTACATCAAATCGTACCATATTGGAAAATGCCGATGGTCTTATATTTCATGCTAGAGATATTAATATTTCGGATTTACCAGATAAACGAAAACCCGAACAAAGATGGATCCTTTTAAATCATGAATCACCTGTTCACACCTCTTTAAGATCTCTCTCTTCATTGGATGGTCTCATCAATTGGACAGCAACTTATCGCCTGGACTCAGACTTCCAATTATCACCACTATTTGTTCCTGTTCCCACTGTTTTACCGAAGCCTTTTATCAATCATCAAAGACCTGGAATTGTGAGCTGGCTAGTGAGCAATTGTCACACCCCGAGCAATCGAGAAGCTTATGTGGAAGAGCTTTCTAAATACATTCCTGTGGATATTTATGGAGCTTGTGGTAATCACACATGCTTACCAAAAATGTCTCAGGATTGTTATAAGACATTAGCTGATAAATATTATTTTTATCTTTCATTCGAGAACTCTATATGCTCCGATTATGTGACGGAAAAATTTTTCTTCATAATGAACTATCCTATCGTACCAATCGTTTTTGGTGGTGCAGATTATAAGAAAATTGCGCCAGCCAATTCATTTATTGATGCACTATCATATGAATCTCCAAGAAGTTTAGCTAAATATCTAAAGCATTTGATTAAAAATCCGGATGACTACAATTCTTACTTCAATTGGAAAAGGTTTTACATCCAATCCTCATCTCATTATGCTTGTCAAATTTGTAAAGCTTTGAACAAAGAAGGTGGTTCTAGGAAAACATGGGATAAATTATCTGAATGGTGGTTTGGAAATTCTACTTGTTACCGTTGGGACAAAAACAAGCTAATTCAATCAGAATTAGATTGATTTTGAAAATTCAAATCTTTATTCTTCCCTCCATATAAAGATTATTCTTGTTGAATATCAAACTGTTGATTATCAAGCCTAACCATGGCTTTAATTTAATAAGGTCTATTCTCATTGATCAATCAACCTATTCGTTAATTTTAAATTAAATGTAAGAAATTGAAATTTCACACAAACTCTTCGTCAAAATGTTAAGATCAAATGCATGAGAATCTCTCCCAACGCACTTACTTATACATGTATTTTACAATTCATACCTAAGATAATCTCAATTTTTACTCATTCGTTCATGAATTTACTCAATAAATGTATTAGTTCATAACTTACCATTTTGGCAGATGCATTGACCAGTTAACAGAGAGGTGATAATAAGTATCGAATAAAATCTTGAAGTATTCATAATGCTGTAAAGGAATTTTCAAGTTAAAAGACAAGTAAACCACGATTTTCTGAAAATGAAAACAAACAAAAAAAGCGCTCTGCTCAAGCCCATCTCATAATAAAATAAAACCGCGATCTCTGAAAAATATAAACCTTCCATATCATACCGATAATGTCAATGTTGAATTCATTCCAAAGATTAGGTCCAATGCCATTTGATACTTCACATCCATATTTTCCTTCATATTTCTTATGCAAATTGCTCATCTTTATTTCATCATTGGATAATTTTCCAATCAATTTATCATCATCCAGTGTTACCCACTTTGAATCTACATAAAAAAATGAAAAGTATTAAAGGGTTGCATGTCATTTCTATTCGTTAACATATTAATACTTTCAAACTTTTTCCATATAACTTTTGGTTTTGGATGACCGGTAGCAGAACATTTCAAGATAACATCCTCATTTGGTTTAGATTTAATATCTTGTTGCTTGAATTTCCATGAAGGTGGACCTAGATAATCACAATAAGAAAAATACCAATGAATAAACACGTGAAAACTTACGTGAAAATGGAAAATAAAATTTACCTTCAACAGCAATCTCGATAGCTGGTGTATCACTTCCATACATATTTTTAACATTACATGTATATTTTCCATTGTGACTTGGTGACATTCTGTCAATTTTGAGAATAGATGAGTCTCCAAGCTTATCAATACGAACTTGTTCATTGTTTGAAATTTTTTTACCATCTTTGAACCAATCGAATTCAAATGGAGCTTCACCACTATCAACCAAGCATGCAACAGCAGTTTTATCCCCAACTTTTGGTTGGAAAAGGAAAGATAGTCGTGCTTTTGGGGCTAAAAACGAAAGTTACTATAAATAATCTCATCTCATAAATATCATATTCTATTTGTTAATATACTTACTTTTCTGGCCGTACAACGAACCAACTAAAAGTAGTAAAGAAAACAGTTGAATGAACATTTCTTTGATTTTCCCAGATTTGACAGAACGTTTTTCTAATATCTTATTATGTTTTTGTAAATTCAATTTCTTCCCATCGATTTGCGCTCAGCATAGATGCATTCAAACCAATTGCTTTCAACCCGCCAGGTCTAAAAAATAGTATTTTGTGTCCATTGGGCTTAAAAAATCAGAATATGGTTATATCAATCATAAAAAGATTTACATCAAAATATCGAGATAAAATATTACTAACAAGTCGTATTAATGATATAAATAGTAATCAAATAATTGACTGATTTAAAAAAACAAAAATAGGAAAAGTAAAGCATTGCTTGCTAGAACTTGCGACGGATTTAACTGCGAAAGATCTTATCTCGTTTAACAACTACTTAATCAAATAGAATTTTAATGCAAGAATTAATGAATAAATATTTCTTAAAAATGCTCAAACGCAAATCCAATCGAATTTTTCAGTCAAATAAAAAACACTTCAAGAAGTCAGCAGTTTTAGAAGATTTCGAAATAAGTTCAAACTTACCTTTTAAGTAACATGCTATTTCCAAAACTCAAATAAGCAATTCTTTTGAATTATGAAATTCCAAACAGCTTGTAGATTGACAGTTACACATCCACAAAGAACGATATTGTTTGTGATAATAGAAGGACCATTTGTCACTTGTCAAAAATACTCTGAGGAAATACTGATAGGAAAGTTCTTGATTCGATACATAAAAAATTTGCCAACAAAGAAGCACCAATCTCATATGATATGATAACATAAGACTCTCTTTATTTATATTAATATATTACCCTCTATTGAAATATCAAACTCTGACCAAAGATCAGGTTCAATTCCATTTGAAGCTAAACATCCATATCTTCCTCCGTGATTCTTAGTAGCATTCATGATCCGTAAATCGCCATTATGTTGAGCGTCAAGTTGCACCCATGATGATCCTTCGTTCATAAAAATGCACAAAAATTTAAACTTGAGAGTTAAATTAAAAAAATACTCTCATGAATGTTTACCTTGTAATTTTTTCCATGTTATCATAGGTTTTGGATATCCAGAAACAAGACATTTGACATTCACCATTTGATGTATTGCAGATTTCACATTATTGGGTTTTTTAATCCAGTTAGGTGGACCTTAATACAGAAAATTGGATTGGAAATTCAACTAAATATGAAATTTTAAATTATACCTTCAACTGAAAGTTCAGTGGTGTAAGAGTCTGATCCATGTTTGTTTGAAATTTTGCAAGTGTAATTTCCAGAATGACTAGATTGTATAGAGTCAATAAGCAAAACTGACGATTCTTGTACAGAGCCAACTCTAATATCTGGTGAATCATATATTTGTTTACCGTCTTTCAACCATACTATTTGATACGGCGGAGACCCGGAGAGACTAAGACAGATAAATGAAGTTTTGCCACCGATCACAGGTTTGACAAGTGATGAAAATGGAGCGACTTTCGGACCTGAAATCATATCTTATGATTATTTTTCTTTCAATAGGGTATTTTATACCTTACCCTCTTGGCCATGAAGTTGAACAGCTTGAGCTAAAAGTGTAATCAAAACTAGGGAACAAAAATCCATGTTTAATGCAGAAATCGAAAAAGATTTAAACATTTGAGCACAATGTAAACCAGTTTCTTAGACTTTTAAACACAAATGATATCTTGTCAAACAAAAAAGCGCCATTTCCAAGTTGAACTATAACCATAAGTATTACCCTCTATTGAAATATCAAACTCTGACCAAAGATCAGGTTCAATTCCATTTGAAGCTAAGCATCCATATCTTCCTTCATATGCTTTTGTTGCATTCATAATTTGTAAATTATGTTTATGTTGGCCATTTGTCTCCAATTGATTCCATGATGATCCTTATAGAGTTGAAAATTGATACAAAAAATACATTTAAAGTTTTAGATGCTAGAAATTATCATAAAAATGAATCAATACCTTGTAATTTTTTCCATGTTATTGTAGGTTTGGGATATCCAGAAACCAAACATTGGTTGTTTATCATTTGGTGTATTTTTGATTTCACATTACTTGGTTTTTTAATCCAATTTGGTGGACCTTTAATTATAAATTTTACAGATGAAAGATGAATTTATTTTACAGAAACACTAATATGGGTTTACCTGTTACTAAAAGTTCACTAGTGTAAGAATCAGATCCATGTCTGTTTGATATCCTGCAAGTGTAATTTCCAGAATGACTCGATTGAATTGAGTCAATTGTCAAAGTTGAAGGTTCTTGATTTGAAAGAATTCGAATAAATGAGGAATCTTGAAGTTCTTTGTCATCTTTGAACCAAATCACATGCATAGGTGGTGATCCCGAGAAACTCTGACAAATGAATGAAGTCTTTCCTCCAATCACTGGTTTTATATGAGATGAAAATGGAGCTACTCTCGGACCTAAATTTGAATAAGCTGATAAATAACATGACGAACTTGATTTTCTGTCTTACCTTCATGTCCAAAAATCTCTATTCCCGTTGCAAATATTATAAAAGCCTGCAAATAGAAAGTCATGTTTTTCACAACAATAAAACCGTGTTTGAACATTCGAATAAAATGCAAACCAGTTTCTCATACTTTAAAACCAAATAACATTTTGCCTAACAAAAAAGCGCCATTTCCAAGTTTAAATAGAACTATAGACATTTACCCTCTATTGAAATATCAAATTCTGACCAAAGATTAGGTTCAATTCCATTCGTGGCTGAACATCCATATCTTCCTCCGTGATTTTGGGTTGCATTGTGAATGATTAAATTAACATTCGAGCTATCGTGACCATTTCCAGTGCTTGTGTCAAAATCAATTGGAAACCAAGATGAACCTTAAAAGTTGAAATAAGCATTATAATTCTGATGTTAGATGCATTTGAATTTAATCTACCTGTGAGTTTTTTCCAGAGAACCTTTGACTGAGGATAACCAGAAACGAGACACCTAACATTAATTGTTTGCCCGACTTTAAGCTTGATATCATTTGGCTTCTCGATCCAACTCGGTGGACCTAGAGTCGAAAATTTGCTCTTAGTAGAATGAAAATAATGCAGAACAATCAATAAAGTTTACCCTCAACCAAAAGCTCGATAAAATGTGAGTCAGATCCATATCTATTGGAAATTTTGCAAGTGTAGTTTCCAGAATGACTTGATTTAATTGAGTCTATAATCAACATTGATGAATCCTCAATTGAGCGAATCCTAATATCGGGTGGATTTCGAAGTTCTTCACCATCTTTGAACCAAGTAATTTGTAGAGGTGGTGATCCAGATAAACTTTGACAAGTAAATGAAGTCTTCCCTCCAATTACTGGTTTAACTATTGATGACAGTGGAGCGACTTTTGGACCTTAAATGAAGAATTTCATCAAAATCTGAAAAATAAACTGACAACCATACTTACTTTCTTGTCCATAGCTAGAGTGAAATATGACAAACAGTCCAACAAAAAGACTAAAAGATTTCATGATGTTTGTATACCAACAAACCTAATGTGGCTGTATTTTTCAAATTTTATTCCTAAAACCATTTCAACCAGTAAAAATAACAAACAAGAAAAAGCGCAACTTTCAAGCAAATCAAATATCAAAACTAAAACTTTTACCATCAATAATAACATCAAACTCTGTCCATAGATCAGGTTGAATACCATTAGAAGCAGCACACCCATATCTACCTTCATGATCACGAGTAGCACTACGAATTTGAAATTCACCGCTAGAAAAATCTCGATTCACCATTATTAATTGATCCTTGTCGTCGTTCAATTGTATCCATGATAGCCCTGGATTAAATCATTACACATAGTTCAATAAGAATTCTCGTTATTGTGACCAAAATATTTACCCTTCATTTTTTTCAATTGAACTCTTGGCTTTGGATAGCCAGAGACAAGGCATCGAATTTTAAGCATACTACCGATTTCCGATTTTATATTAGTTGGTTTTTCAACCCATAAAGGTGGACCTGAAGATGAGATAAAATTATGATAAATCAAAAAAGAGACATAAAACAAGAAGAACGAGGATACCTTCAATCAACAATTCCGAAGAGTAAGAATCATAACCATATCTATTGGATATTTTACAAGTATAATTTCCCGAGTGACTCGATGTTATTGATTCCATAATCAATATCGATGATTCTTCGTTTGTTCTGATTCGAGTTGTGGCGGATTCATTCATTTGATGACCATCTTTGAACCATGTAATTAGTAAAGGTGGTACACCAGCCATGCTTTGACAAGTAAATGAGGTTCTACCACCAATCACAGGTTTAACAAGTGAAGTAAAGGGAGCTACTTTTGGACCTAGGCAATAAAATCAGTTTAGATTTGATTGAGTGAATTATCGTAATAAGAGTTATACATACTTTCCTGGCCATAATAGCATTGTATTGATGATAACAATACCGACAAAAACAAGTATTCAATCATTCTTTGTTGGCGCTGAAAAAAATTTGATTATTCAAAACATAAAGTTGTACAGCAAAGGGTCTCATAAACTAGTAAATAAATGAAAGGTTAACAAAGCGCCACTTTTCAAGTAATTCAAACTCTTATTTACCAATAACTTTAATATCAAATTCTGTCCAAAGTTTTGGCTCAATTCCATTCGATATTTCACATCCGTATTTTCCTTCATGAACTTTTTCTACTTTTGGTATAACGATTTGGTTTTCTACTATTTTTATACTCCCATCATTGACAACCTCCCAGGATGAGCCTGAAATAATAACATGAACTTTAGAAATGGCTTACAGAAATTTATATATCGAATTAATCAAACCTTTCAGAATTTTTAAAATGACTTCTGCAATAGGTGAGCTTACTGCGGAACAAGGAATCCGTAATTCTTCATTCACATGAACATTGTAAAGCATTTCGGGTTTATTTAACCATTTCGGGGGACCTGTAAAAACAATAGAAATCAATCCAAGAAGATATGGTAAGATATACAACTTTTATGATCAACAAAATATCAGACCTTCAATACTAATTTGTATCGATGATGAATCTGTGCCATAGATGTTGCTTATGACACAAGTATAATTGCCATTATGATTTACAGAAATCGGATCAATAACCAAGATTGCTGAATCTTTGGTTAAATATTCGATTCTAACTGTATTGTGGTTATTGATCACTTCTCCATCTTTGAACCATTTGAAATAAAGTGGTTTATCGCCACTTTGGGCTTTACACCCAAAAGTTGCTGAATCTCCTTCTTTTGGTTTCGACATTGATGATATTTGACCAGCCTTGGGAGCTTTAAATAAAAATAAATCATTAGAAGATGACTGATATAGTTTATAACTTACCATTTTGACAGTGGCACTGATCATGTAATAGAAGCGTAACAATAATGATCGTCAATAAGCTTGAAATATTCATAATGCTGTAAAGGAGTTTTCAAGTTAAAAGACAAGTAAACCACGATTTTCTGAAAATGAAAACAAACAAAAAAAGCGCTCTGCTCAAGCCCATCTCATAATAAAATAAAACCGCGATCTCTGAAAAATATAAACCTTCCATATCATACCAATAATGTCAATGTTGAATTCATTCCAAAGATTAGGTCCAAATCCATTTGATATTTCGCACCCATATTTTCCTTCGTGTTTTTTATTTAAATTGCTAATCTTTATTCCATCATCAGAAATTGTTCCAATCAATTTATCACCATCCAGTGTTACCCACTTTAGATCTGTAACATAAAAATTGAAAAATTAATAGCTATTTGTGCTCATTCAATTAATTAACATACTTTCAAACTTTTTCCATATAACTTTTGGTTTTGGGTGACCAGTAGCAGAACATTTCAAGATAACATCCTCATTAGGTTTAGATTTAATATCTTGTTGCTTGAATTTCCATGAAGGTGGACCTAGATAATTATAATAAGATGAAAAGTTAACAAAAGATCACAGTAGAACTCAATACATGCAGATGAATTGTAAAATTAACCTTCAACAGCAATCTCGATAGCTGGTGTATCACTTCCATACATATTTTTAACATTACATGTATATTTTCCATTGTGACTTGACGACATTTGCTCGATAGTTAAGATTGAAGAATCTCGCAACTTATTGATACGAAAGCCATCGTTATTTGTGATTCCACGGTTATCTTTGTACCAATTAAATTCAAATGGTGGTTCACCATTGTCTACCATACAAGCAACAGTAGTTTTGCCACCAATTTTTGGTTTGAGAAGAAAAGATAATTGAGCCTTAGGACCTGTGAATTAATAATATATCAATTAGAAAAAATGTACTCTTCCAATATTTTTGTTCAATTCATGTTTCATATCTTACTTTTTTGACAGTTTGATGCACTGATCAAGACAAGAAACGTAAGCAGCTGAATAATCATTTTGCTATTTTTCGAAAGTTTAACAGAACGTTTTCACTTATTTTGGTTTTCTTTTTGTGATGAAAATCTCTTTTACTGATCTGCGCTTATCAAAGAACAGTTTTAACCAATTGTCTTCAACCCGCCAGGTCTGAAAAGTTATTTTTTCCAATAATCTATTTTAGAAAAATAATATAATTTTGTTAGATGAGAATCAAGCTAATTATTTCAGTGCTAGTCTAAACACCTGAAATAAATCTATTAACATGGTAAAAAATGCAACTGAAATAAAATATACAATACTTTCAAGAAATTTCAGCCTTATTCATCCAAGCAATTTAGAGTTTTACTGATGGTTAGCTATTGAGGTTATATGCTTATAGTGATAAGCATATAACTTTTGACAACTTTTAAATATGCAACAATAAGTTTAAGTCTTTGTCTTTCAGCTGTTAGTTTACTCAGACGAGTAGTTTACTAAACATTCAATCAATTCATTTGAAAGAAAATGTAATCATAGTTATTGTGTGTGATAATAATAAATTTACCAATATAATGCAGTAGCAGTTTAGAATTCTTGATGTTGGCGCCAAACATCAGGATTATTGTTCATGTTTTATCTGACTACAGTGTATAGTAAGCACACATGATATTTCTTTTGTAATTTTGTATTTGCTAACAATAGATGTTACAAGTCAACTGAAGATGAATTAAAACAGCTATTCAAGACAAGTAATTTTATTGATTGCTTATAAATTTTTAAAATTAAATGACCAATTTTGAATCACTATGGATTATTGTTTCTATTGAAACAAGCCATGATTTTATTTTGACAAGTTTTTTAAATGGTAATTCCTAAAGGTAAGGGTATACGTGAGCTGACTTTTGCTCTCTCAGCTAATCTTGTTTACGGGTTTGACAGCTAAGTAAAAACAAATGTCCAACATTTTAAAAAGAAATTCCACTAAATGATCACCTTTATCAGCACTTATTGCCGACTTAGGAATATGCTCTTTCAATAAGCGCCATTTCCTCACAATCATTTGTGTATTTATATTCTTATCTTCAGTCTTTAGAAAGTTAGTGAAATTGTTAACGAAGTTGTGGAAATATGCATTATTTTCCAAATTTCGATAACTAGCTCAGCCGTCTGAATAAATTGTAGTACCCATTAGTACATGTTTTTGAAGTACGGCTAATAATGTAGCCTCGTCTCTTTTAGAACAAGCTTTAGTTTAGCTTTACTTTTAGTTCCTGCCTCTGGGACAATGGTACTGTCATTCGGTATCGATTCTTCAGGGGAAAACAATGAACCCTTTTTGCCCCAGACCCAAAGGGGATGAGGGTATTATATCATTTGGTTTTATCTCTTATCAGTTAGTTTTTATAATAAACGTGAATGAAAAAAACTAAAAAATGTAGGAATGTGCGATTAATAGGCAGAGAGCGATAAAAATGATAAAAAATTTTATTTAAAGTAGGCTTCAGATGGAGCCTCTATTCATTAAATGCGATTAATTTAAATCAATATGTTTTAACCAGATTCATATTGAAAGCATTCGGATCGTCAATGTTATTTCTATGTGAACTAAATTAACATTGACGATCCCTTTGATACTTATATTCATATTTAAAGTATTCGGATCGTCAATGTTATTTCTATGTGAGCTCAAATTAACATTGGCAACGTCACTAGATGACGCTAGTCTCGATTTTAATGTTACCAACCTAATGGTCTGGGGCAAATCTTTGTTACCAACAAAGTACTTTCTCTTGTCTAATGAAATAAATAATCTTTATTAGTCAAATTTTATCTTTACCTTATCTAATATACCGGTTTAAAAATCTTAATGCCGGTAAAGCAATTGAATTGGTCATTTCCTGCAAGGTTCAGTTCTTTTCTTAATTCACAAGGCTTGAAATGCATGACGATATTTTCAACTTCTAAATTAATTAGTTCAATCTGCTAATTAACAAAATCGTTTTTCAAATCAATGTACCAATCCACTAAAGATCGGTATATTCGAGAAGCTTCTGCAAAAATCGGTCTGTAAGTATAGCCATTTTGCTTATTTGTCAGGAAAATTTGAGGTGAATAAGCTTAGTTTTGTTTAGTGTACACTTCCTTAAAGAAACTCTTCTTTTTTGTTAAGTAAATTTTTGATTTGTGTTCTTGTTGATAATTTTTTTGTTCAACATGTCACTTTTTGGTATTATTGTCAGCGGTCGATTGGTACAAACAGATTTTCAGCCTGTTGATGCTGGTAAATTTTTAATAACCATACCTAGTCCTGAGAGTATCAATCACATTGTTGTCTTCCTTACCGGTGCTCAACCTTTGCCTCTTGAAGTTGGTGCCAGTGTCTATTTTTCATGGCCTGATCCAATTAGCCCACCTACATGGCAATACCTGGGTTACATTTCAAATGACAAACCATCGGCCATCTTCCGTATAACCAAATTGAAAAACTCAACACCATCTAATACATTCGGATTTTCCCAGCCCATAGTAGCTCAATATGCTCAGATTGGTATTTCTTGTGAACCTCTGGCTCAGATTCAACAACTAACTGCCGATATATCAGTTAATCCCATTGCTGCGGACTCTGTACTCACATATGCTGCTAAAACTGCTGAGAATTTATTTAATTATACTTGTTCATTTGCTCGGACTCTTCTTACAGACACTAATGAACAGTTTGTACCCCTCTCTATTATTCATCAATGGTACCAGAACTTCATGAGAAGACTGGAACAAGATCCAACGTTTATGAAGGGATAGCCACATCTCCACTTGCCTTCCGTTTTAACAAGAATTACTCAAACTATTGTACAAATTGTATCTAAGTTGGTCTATACCTCAACTTATTCAGTAAAACTCATTGAGCTAAATCTGTATAGATCCACTTTACTTGAATTTCATTATCTATGAACTTTCATTCACGGCCTTATAACGATCTCAAAATCAATTAATTGGTTTGTTATTATTTTGTATGGGATGCATCAATCAATTCATGTTAATGAACGTGTATTTCTTTTTCATTGGTGCTTAATTATATTAACATAACGCATGTATGCATAGATTAATATAGACTGATTAAAATTCATTGAAACGTAAATTTTTAATTTTTTTGCGTTCATTAATGATTAAACGAATAAAAATTGAGATTATCTTAAGTATGAATTGTAAAATACATGTTTTGGACAAGAAAATTCGTTGGGAGAGATTCTCATGCACTTGATCTTTACATTTTGACGAAGAGTTTGTGTGAAATTTCAATTTCTTACATTTAGTTTAAAATTAACGGATAGGTTGATTGAATAATGAGAATAAACCTTACTAAATTAAAGCTTTGGTTAGGCTTGATAATCAACAGTTTGATATTCAACAATAATAATCTTTATGTGGAGGGAAGAACGAAGATTAGCATTTTCAGAATCAATTTATTTTACTCGAACAGTGAAACAGTGTTGCTTTTTCGCCTGACAGTTCTTACACATTTATCTTTGATTTTATTGGAAAAATTTTTTTGTTATGCCAACGGTAACAAGTAGAATTTCCAAACCACCATTCAGATAATTTATCCCATGTTTTCCTAGAACCACCTTCTTTGTTCAAAGCTTTACAAATTTGACAAGCATAATGAGATGAGGGTTGGGTGTAAAACATTTTCCAATTGAAGAAAGAATTGTAGTCATCCGGATTTTTAATCAAATGCTTTAGATATTCAGCTAAACTTCTTGGAGATTCATATGATAGTGCATCAATAAATGAATTGGCTGGCGCAATTTTCTTATAATCTGCACCACCAAAAACGATTGGTACGATAGGATAGTTCATTATGAAGAAAAATTTTTCCGTCACATAATCGGAGCATATAGAGTTCTCGAATGAAAGATAAAAATAATATTTATCAGCTAATTTCTTATAACAATCCTGAGACATTTTTGGTAAGCATGTGTGATTACCACAAGCTCCATAAATATCCACAGGAATGTATTTAGAAAGCTCTTTTACATAAGCTTCTCGATTGCTCGAGGTGTGACAATTGCTCACTAGCCAGCTCACAATTCCAGGTCTTTGATGATTGATAAAAGGCTTCGGTAAAACAGTGGGAACAGGAACAAATAGTGGTGATAATTGGAAGTCTGAGTCCAGGCGATAAGTTGCTGTCCAATTGATGAGACCATCCAATGAAGAGAGAGATCTTAAAGAGGTGTGAACAGGTGATTCACGATTTAAAAGGATCCATCTTTGTTCGGGTTTTCGTTTATCTGGTAAATCCGAAATATGAATACTTCTAGCATGAAATATAAGACCATCGGCATTTTCCAATATGGTACGATTTGATGTAAATTGACAGTTTGTATAGTCACAATTTGATCTCCATTCATTTCTAATATAGTTTTTTCGGCTGAAAAAATCAGTCCACAATAATATTTGGAAAGTTCTAGGTACTGTTTTCGATGAATGAGAGAACTCTTTAACACTGGTTTCATCTTTATTTGACTGTGAAATCTTAGCTTCAATAGTTGGTAAATATTGTAGATTAGGTGAGCCAGAATCAGGAATGGTTTCCTCTGGTTGTTTTTGTATGGATTGACTTGGTATTGATTTGATATCACTTCCAATTACATTGTCTTCAGAAGACAAATTTTCCGCGCTTCTGACTAAAACTGAAGTCGGAATCGGTGGTATTTGAGGTAATGGATGAGATTTTTGGAAAACTAGTTGAATCAGTAGAAAAACTGTTATTAATGCGACTAACATAGCAATCAATATCTTGGACCTTTTGATACTCATGGCTGTCAGGTTTAAGCTAACACAATGATAAGACTAGAGAATAGAAATAGGCACTTTAAAAAATGACTTAGAGAATGCAAAGGACAAGATCATCGAGATCAATTGTAATAAAATAAAATTTAATTAAACGATTTGGTAGAGATTAGTCCTGCGATTTAACTTCTTTGTGAAACACATGTTACAATAAACAAGATACAGCTGTTTAAGGTGATCAAGGTAAATCTAATTCTGAATTAGTTTATTGTACCAGCGATAGCAGGTAGCATTTCCAAACCACCATTTAGATAATTTATCCCATGTTTTCCTAGAAACACCTTCTTTGTTCAAAGCTTTACAAATTTGACAAGCATAATGAGATGAGGATTGTATGTTAAAACCTTTTCCAGTGGAAGTTAGCTCTAATTAATTCGAGCTGATGAAATCGGTAGACAAGTAGCATAAGAATAAGTGTAGCAAAATTAAATATCTGCATTCATTCGCCAAAAACTTTCAGAATTTCTACTATTTAAGATAGTACGAGAAGGTTTAAGGTTGTAAGGTTTGAAGATGGAAAAGAACTTGAGGACTCAGAAGCAATCAGAATTGTTTCGATGCGAGATCATTCTGTATTGCTCATTAACTTAATAAAATCAATAAAATAGGTACACTGAATAAATAGTCTCTTTTTAGGCAGGGCATGGTGAGAACAATTGTTTAAAACTGATTTTTGCTAAGCGCAGTTTAGTAGAAAAGATTTTCGTTGTTGCTGAAAAGAGCCAATTAACACAATTATCTTCTTTATACACAAATGTGTAAAAAACGGTTAAAATTTATTCCTTTCAGATATAGACTCTTTCGCTTTATGAGACCATTAAAATGAGTCCAGTCAAGAGATTTAAAACTTTCTCTGATGAAAAGTTTTTGCGTGAATTGAAGTCGAAATAGAAATCTCACTTTTTTTTAAGCAACTATGGTAGCAGATTCATTCATGAAATTCATTTAGACGATGTAACTTTTGAAGAACAACTAGAAAATAATCTTATTTTGAGAAAAAGAACTTTTCTTTTTCTACGAAAAAAGATTAGTTCGATTCTCATTTAAACCGATCGCTTTCTGTGCCCGTGATAGTTAAGGGCTGAAACTTATTAGTTTGTCCATAAAAATTGATTGCTCACATCATGATTCAAATAATTTTTTAAACAAACCAAAAGTTCTCATGATTTTGGCCATTGGGCTTAAAACTTTAAACCTCGAAAGTTCGAGATTGGTAACATCTACAATCTTCATTCTAACTCTAATTTCATCCTTCACTAATTAATAATTGAGTGCTGTTCAATAATTTTCCATTTGCGCATTTGGGTACTAATATTTGGGTTGTAAATGCACGAGAAACAACTTATTTAGCAAACAAAACTCACTTCAACCTATTTCTTGGTTAAGAAACCAATTTTCTGTTTAAACTTACGAAATGCAAAAAGTACTGCTAAAGGCTCGAACATTTGATTTACGAGTTTAAACTTAATGGGGTTTGAATGTGAATAAAAACTGAGTCTATAGGCACTATTTAATATGTAAGATGATAAACAGTTTCCTAGAAAATCGCGGTCGAAGTTGCCACTTCGATTGCCTTTTGTTCATTTATGGAAGTAGACTTTTTCGTGAAACTCATTTTCCTGATGTAAATTTCAATGTTCAACCAGAAAATGTATTTATTTTGAGAAATAAAATTTGCTTTCTTCTGTAAAACAAATAAGTTCGATTTTTAGTTGAATTGTTCGCATTCTGTGACCAAAAGTTTTAGAGAACTGAAACTTATTATTTGTGCATAAAAACTGTTACCTCACATCACCAATCGAATGATTGCATCAATTCAACGACAGTTCTTTTGATTTTGGCCATTGAACTAAAAACTTTGAACCTCGATATTTCGAGAATGGCATAATCTACAGTCATCATTCTTTTACCGATTCAATCCTTGTCTAATTGCTCATCCAATTCCATCTAAAAACTTTCATTCTCCCGAAACAATCACAATATTTGGCCTTTTGATGCTCAAGAAACAACTTATTTACCAAACAAAACACATATTAACTCATTTCTTGTTGAATAAAACAGTTTTCTGGTTAAATTTACAAACGAAATGCAAAGAGTGATGCCAAAGACTAAATTATTTGAGTAAAGAGATGAAACTTTTTTCAGTTTGTAGAGAAATAAAATCTGAGTCGACAGGTTCTATGGAATTCTTCATCCGATGGACAGTTTTCGTGAAAATTGAGGTCGAATTCGAAACTTCGATCGCCTTTTCTTCAGCTATCGAACCAGATTTTTTCACGAAACTTACTTCACGGGTGTATCTTTTACAGGGCAATCAGAAAATGTCCTTGTTTTGAGGAATAACATTTTCTGTTTTTGTAAAACAGATCAAGTTCGATTTCCATTTAAATCGACCGCATTCTGGAACTATAAAAGTTAGCGAGCCCAAACTCGTTATCCTTCCATAAAAATTACTTGCTCACATCATCAATTGAATAACTTTTTCAATCTATCAGCAGTTCTTCTGATTTTTGGCCATTGGCCTGCAAACTTTGAGCCTCAATAGTTCGAGTATGGCATCACTTACAGTCACAATTCTTTCACTCCACATTAGATCACAGTAAGGACAATTATATTACATTGAAATATTGAACAATTCAAAATTCCACAGAAAAAGTAGAATAAGATTGAAGAAGAAGGAATTGAACCTTCAAGTCGAAGCAAACTTTTAGCCTCGATAGTTCGGTAATATAATTATTACTGTTACTCATCAAAGTACTCAAAGAGTATGAGTACTCAAAATTATCAAAATGCTCATCAAAAGAGTAACACTTTGCAGTCTTTAAGTTTAAATCCAACATAGAGTACCAAGAGAGACACTTTTAATGTTTCCATTAAACTTTTTCATCGCCATTTCCATTCTGAACCTATTTAATCTGTTTTATCTTTACTTTCAATCAGTAATTGAATCATCAATCGATTCACCAAATTACCAATTTCGTCTTTTAAAGTTGATAATTTGGCAAGGCAAAGGAATAAAACTGGGAAAAAATAAGTCAATTTTTCATTTCATTCTAACCATTAAAACTATTTATAAACTTGTTATTGTTGTAATAATTTCATTGTAAACGACTTTATACTCAATTGTTAACTGTGGAAACAATTTCCAATTGCTGGTTGCCATTGAGGAACCAAAATGATGAGAAAAACTGACCCCAAAAAAGAAATTTGATTGTCCATTAAGACGACCATTCAGTAAAGCCAAAAGCAGGGTTAATTCAATGATTTTTTTCCTTCCAAAATAAACATTGAATTCGAACGAAAAAGAGGCTAATTTGGTGTAAATGTACTCTGATAATTCAATGAAAATTGTTTATCGTTTCATCAATTATGCTCATCAATTTACCAATGGAATGAAATGAAATTATCTCGAAATCGAATAAAATTTTTACGTTTTTGCGTCCATTTTGAGTTGTTCGAAAAAGTTTCAAATGTTTCGATTTTTTAAACTGTTTGATGAAAATTAAAATTGCAATTTTATCGATTTGTTTCCATAATCTATCAAAGAGTGTCATTTGTCTCAAAGTAATCACCTGAATGATCAATATTGGTTGCTAGCAGCTGAATCAATTTCCTTAGTGTCTCATCAATGATGCAAAATATAACCTGAATCGAAGCAAATGTGACTCATCTAAATTAGTCATACTTTGAGTCAAATTTCTGAAACATTAACCTTTACTCATCACTCCTTTCCGTTTCCATCACTGTAATTGGTAAACCATTAGAAGGGTGAAGTTTGAGTTTCAAAGCTAAACAAAGATTCAAGGTTAAAGGTTGACAAATCTCAAAATATCTCTCAAATCGAGTCCAGTCAAAGATGAATCTATGCAACATCGACAGTGATTAGTGTTGAAGTACCCATTGACTGGCTTGCAGTTAACAACATGAGCAGGAACCGAGCGGACCAGTTGAACCAAATCACTTTGACAATGATGTAAACTACAGTCCAAGTTAGGTTCAAGTGGATCGTAAAATGACTCTGATTGTGTTGACTGTCGATTCACTGAAGGTGATCGTCTTGAGAGTGAAGGAGGATAAGATGGGCCTGGTGATGAACCTTTTGGGTTGGCCGTTTGCCTGTTATTAATCTCGGTCAATTCAATTTCATATTTGACTCTTTCAAAAACTGATAAACTCGAATTGAAACAGCATTTACAATTATCCGAGTTTCCAACTTTAATACAAGTAATTACTTGAGATGGAAGTTGTTTAATGGCTGCAACCAGAGCACCATTACAAGAGTGATGAAGACAGTCAACATCAAATAGGTTTGATAAAAACGAACTGGACAAAGGTGAGTTTAATGATGAACTTGGTGACGAAGGCAACAATGACACTGCGTGTCCAACTGGTGACAGGGAACACTTTCACTAAATCCATTTCCACTTCGAATAGCTTCAACAATTTCATTTTCACATAGATTCAAATAACATGGACTTGAATCGAAAATTGGTTCCACTGCTGGTGATAAAGTTGAAGTTGAAAGACTTTCCTTATTCTGTCCATCATCACGGTTATCATCCCATTCAGTTGAACACACAATCAAAGTAAACCAAAGTGACGTTAAAACAGTTCGTCCAAAGCATGATGCAAACATGATTGATATCGATGAAACTACGTGAAAAGAATGAGAAAATTGAGTTCCAAAGTAAAGGTTCACAACTTTTTGAAAACTTGTACAACTTATAAGTTAAACATGATCAAGTTTCCCTTTTGCTTCACTGTCAACAATGGATTAAATTACTTAGAATTTTTATTCATGGGAATTCGAATTTCACTTGAATCTCATGAAGGACTTTGAAGTTTTTTTAAATGAAATCTTTTCGTTCATCTTCATTGCTTGTACAACAACGACAATTTGAACAAAAGAAGAAGCAAAAAATAAATTAAAAGTTTCCAGTAACATTACAGCGACCATTATTATTATAAATTAAGTGACACTGATGATGTGAAATGGCGATGATTACAGTTGAATGAGAGACAATTAGGTTCATTTTGTGTGCGTATTATTCAGCTTGACCATACAACAAAGTTAATTGGTCATAGCCGTGAAAAACAAACTTTCTTAATGATCTCCAAATTTCATCATCATAATAGCCATCAAACTCATCAGCTTCTTATTTTTGAATGTTACTTTTTGCTGTTACCGAATAACTTGTCTTCCTTGAAAATGCGAGAAATGAAAAGAAGAAGAAAAAGATTATTTTTCTTCTTTTTACTTTTTGCTTCGACTTGAAGGTTCAATTCCTTCTTCTTCAATCTTATTCTACTTTTTCTGTGGAATTTTGAATTGTTCAATATTTCAATGTAATATAATTGTCCTTACTGTGATCTAATGTGGAGTGAAAGAATTGTGACTGTAAGTGATGCCATACTCGAACTATTGAGGCTCAAAGTTTGCAGGCCAATGGCCAAAAATCAGAAGAACTGCTGATAGATTGAAAAAGTTATTCAATTGATGATGTGAGCAAGTAATTTTTATGGAAGGATAACGAGTTTGGGCTCGCTAACTTTTATAGTTCCAGAATGCGGTCGATTTAAATGGAAATCGAACTTGATCTGTTTTACAAAAACAGAAAATGTTATTCCTCAAAACAAGGACATTTTCTGGTTGCCCTGTAAAAGATACACCCGTGAAGTAAGTTTCGTGAAAAAATCTGGTTCGATAGCTGAAGAAAAGGCGATCGAAGTTTCGAATTCGACCTCAATTTTCACGAAAACTGTCCATCGGATGAAGAATTCCATAGAACCTGTCGACTCAGATTTTATTTCTCTACAAACTGAAAAAAGTTTCATCTCTTTACTCAAATAATTTAGTCTTTGGCATCACTCTTTGCATTTCGTTTGTAAATTTAACCAGAAAACTGTTTTATTCAACAAGAAATGAGTTAATATGTGTTTTGTTTGGTAAATAAGTTGTTTCTTGAGCATCAAAAGGCCAAATATTGTGATTGTTTCGGGAGAATGAAAGTTTTTAGATGGAATTGGATGAGCAATTAGACAAGGATTGAATCGGTAAAAGAATGATGACTGTAGATTATGCCATTCTCGAAATATCGAGGTTCAAAGTTTTTAGTTCAATGGCCAAAATCAAAAGAACTGTCGTTGAATTGATGCAATCATTCGATTGGTGATGTGAGGTAACAGTTTTTATGCACAAATAATAAGTTTCAGTTCTCTAAAACTTTTGGTCACAGAATGCGAACAATTCAACTAAAAATCGAACTTATTTGTTTTACAGAAGAAAGCAAATTTTATTTCTCAAAATAAATACATTTTCTGGTTGAACATTGAAATTTACATCAGGAAAATGAGTTTCACGAAAAAGTCTACTTCCATAAATGAACAAAAGGCAATCGAAGTGGCAACTTCGACCGCGATTTTCTAGGAAACTGTTTATCATCTTACATATTAAATAGTGCCTATAGACTCAGTTTTTATTCACATTCAAACCCCATTAAGTTTAAACTCGTAAATCAAATGTTCGAGCCTTTAGCAGTACTTTTTGCATTTCGTAAGTTTAAACAGAAAATTGGTTTCTTAACCAAGAAATAGGTTGAAGTGAGTTTTGTTTGCTAAATAAGTTGTTTCTCGTGCATTTACAACCCAAATATTAGTACCCAAATGCGCAAATGGAAAATTATTGAACAGCACTCAATTATTAATTAGTGAAGGATGAAATTAGAGTTAGAATGAAGATTGTAGATGTTACCAATCTCGAACTTTCGAGGTTTAAAGTTTTAAGCCCAATGGCCAAAATCATGAGAACTTTTGGTTTGTTTAAAAAATTATTTGAATCATGATGTGAGCAATCAATTTTTATGGACAAACT
Source organism: Tetranychus truncatus (assembly GCA_028476895.1). Lineage (NCBI taxonomy): Eukaryota > Metazoa > Arthropoda > Arachnida > Trombidiformes > Tetranychidae > Tetranychus > Tetranychus truncatus. The sequence continues at coordinate 8,827,598 of CM052061.1, forward strand.
AATAAGTTTCAGCCCTTAACTATCACGGGCACAGAAAGCGATCGGTTTAAATGAGAATCGAACTAATCTTTTTTCGTAGAAAAAGAAAAGTTCTTTTTCTCAAAATAAGATTATTTTCTAGTTGTTCTTCAAAAGTTACATCGTCTAAATGAATTTCATGAATGAATCTGCTACCATAGTTGCTTAAAAGATAATCGGAGCTCCATAAAAAGAAAAGGAAAAGTGAATCAAGGGAAAATGTTCTGTTAATGATTTGAAAAGCAAAATTGTGGAATCTAAATTTCTAAATCTATTTTAGGTTTAATTTATCGATTGTCAATGATCCTTATGAACTTGATAATGATACTTAGTTTGGTTGAATAAATTTGAATTACTAAAGTGAATCTTAAATAATGAAATAAAAGCGACTAGCAAAAGTGTTTTTAATGCAAAAAGCGAAATTTAAATGATTTTTTCAAGCTTGCATTATGCTGTTGATAATGAAAATCTGTTTATGGAAATAAGCAAACCATTTAGCTGAATAATGCTAAATCCTTTTTCTCGATATTATAATGCTGGATGAATGGAAGTGATAAATTGTTAATTTGCTAAAAAATGTGAGTCAAAGGAGTTGAATGAATTTAACTGATGAGAATCAGTATTATAATGAATTGTTAACAATTCATTGTACATCTCACGGAGCATAACATATGCAAAAGATGTCAAGCTTTTTGCTCATCAAAACGGATTTCAATATAATTATTTTACTTTGTTCAAAAACAATTTCGATTAACTTTTGTGTTAAAATTATATCAACCTTTTGTAATTAAATGATGACCAAGTGATGTAAAAGTTACTTTCAAACAAATTAGTGTCTTTATTCAAATTTAACAAAAAGATCCTTTCGCTATCGATGCCAATGTTTACATTGAAAGTTACTTTTGGGTAAGTGAAACCGAGTGTGGTTGAACCGAATTGTATAAAGACTATAAATCAGTCTCGATTTTGGTTAGTTCATCATCAGATTTTAGTGACTTTACATCAAGTGAATACATCATTTGAACATTGATCAACATCAAACATCATCTAAATAACCGAAATGTCTCATTCAAGTTCAAAAATTAGTGGTAAGTTTTATTTAATGTTGTTTTTGAAAATAAAGACTAACACATAAATTTTTGTTTATTATATTTTAGCTAAAATTTTAGCCAATATTGCATCTTTTGCCGCACTGTGTTTTATTGTTTCATTGGTTGGACTATCTGGAACTGATGCTAGCCAAGACTCGGTTAAAGCTTCATCGGCTAATTTAACAGCTTATAATACACCTTATGCTTTCTACGACTATGAAAGAGATCCTCGTCGTTGGTTTGGTAATGGTCAATATGCTCCTGGTGCCTCATACGCTGGTCCATTAGCTCAATTTCCTGGTGGATTGGAAGCCATTGCTATTGGTCTGATGATGGCTGTTGGGGCTGGTTTCATTGTTATTCCTTTGATGATTATCCTTTACATGATCTTCATTCAACCCAATGGTAATCCAAATCTCAATGGTGGATTCAATTTCATTCAACATCCAGCAACAACCACGATCGGAGGACGTAAACGACGAGAAGCATCTAAAAATGATCATCTCGGTCTCCCAGAAATGGTGAGTCCAGTTATCCAGGAGAAAGTCATTTCTTTTTTCAAGAAATTTGCTGATGCTCCAACTCGAATGGAATACCTTAAGAATATTCTTAAACCTTAGAGTTATTTAGTGAATACTTTTCAATGGAAGAAAGGCTGTTCAGAGCTAAGTCAGATTTTTTTCTGTTGACTATTGAAAACCACCGCATTCTGGGGCAGATATAATTTTTTACATAATTTTTGATTTTTTGAACAGTTTAATGTAGATATAATTTTTGAAATCAATAAATATTTTAATTCAATATTTCAATCGTTTTTTTAGATTGGTTTTGATATTGCAATATTTCAACTGCTTGCAAGTTGAGCAAGTTGATTAAATATAAGCAATTCCGCAAACCCAACTCTGATTTTGAAACTTGCATAGATTCATAACGAACGTTTGCTAACGATTGAAAGCATCTATTAATCTAGTTCAAGTATTAAGAAACGAAAAGTCTTTCCTATTAGAATTATTAAATACCAAGAAATAAACACGCTGCTTCAAAAATGCAGAAAATATGAGAATATAAGAAACCGAGTTAGCCAAGGGATGACAGTATGTTTATTAAGAATCTCTATAACATTCAAAATGAATGAACATATTTCTAATAGGCTAATCAAGAAAAACAAATGATCTTTGCATGCTTATCATGCTGATGCTAACCATAAGAAATTATGATAGCTAACTAAAAACCCATCGAAATTGTGATCCATGTGATACAGAACCAGTTATTTCTTGGCTTCTTGTTTTCCTGATTTCCTAAATTTAGTGAAATAAAGTATCAGACCAGCTGTGACACTAAGGGTAAGAATCGAACAATTTCGACGTCCAGTATTAGTGAAGGAATTGAAGTATTTTGAAATTCCAGTAAATTGGGATTCATCAACATGTTCACCTCCACCGGCCATTATTGATAACTGTAAGAATATCAATAATAATAATTAATGAATTTTGATCACAGAAAACGAAAGTTGTAAAGGAAATTTATCTTAATCCACATCATAAGAGTTTACTTACATTTAAGAATTGTGAAAAAAACACGAAATAATTTAATTCAACTAGTTCAAAAATAAATAAATTGAAAACAAATGCAGTTTAAATTTAAGATTTGTCCTATTATCTTTTAACAACAACATTGAAAGTCATTTGATCAGGGAGCGTCTTTTAATTACGCCTTGTCTGCTTGTGTTTATCTTACTCGAAAGTAAATACATGTATTACGGTATTCCATTGGATAAATGGTACTGAGTGTCAAAATTAAAAGGACAATATTAATTTTTTACTTTAGCTAAGGTGTGACATTGCGAAACATATCCCAATAGTTTTGTATTTCATGTATCCTTGAGTAAAGATATAAATAAATCGTTTCAGATCTTTTATTAATTTTTAGTGTTTTCTAAAATCAAAAAGTTTTCAAGCTTTCATTTAAGCTTTCATCGGTAAAGCTAGCGATTAATTTGTTACCGATGAAGTTATAAAAATTTTGATTCAATTTTGTCCTTCAACTGTCAATCACCATGTAAACAAAGCGTGAAGAAGTCTATCTATACCCTTTAGTTTTCTCACTCATCGCTATGTGTGATAGACTAAGTTTTATCGGATGATAAATCAATCTAAAAAGGTTTGTTAATCTCACTACTTAATTAAAGATTCTTATCAAAGTATATATCCTTTTTATTTGCTTATTTTAATCAAATCAATACTAAAGAAACTTTTGTTGGTATTTTCTGTGAAATTTCCTTTCAAATTCATCACAATTTAATACTTTGTTGTAAGTTTTGATTTCTTTTAAATATGGTGAAAATTGGTGTCATTGGTGGGACTGGATTGGATGCTGATCTTAATTTATTGAGAGATGCACGAATGATCAATGTAGAAACTACACCTTATGGTCAACCATCGGATGAGCAAGTTACCATCGGAAAAATTGACAATGTTGATATTGTTGTTATGAGTCGACATGGAAAGAAACATGATCGTAATCCTTCAGATGTTAACTATAGAGCCAATCTATGGACGCTAAAGGAGTTTGGTTGTACCCATATTTTGGTAACAAATGCTTGTGGATCTTTACAAGAAGAATTTAAGCCAGGAATGATTGCGATTGTTGATCAATACATTGACAGGTATTGACCCCAGCATTTTTCTAGAAAAAATACTTATTCAAAAATTTTCTTTCTTCATTCCTCCGATAGGACAAAATCAAGACCTTCAACATTTTACAAAGTCATTCATATACCTCAAGCTCATCCTTTTGATAAAACGGTGCAAATGATGATTGAAGAAGCTTGTAAAACAGTTGGAGCCGAATATCGATCTGGAGCTTGTATTGTTGCTTGTGAAGGTCCCCGTTATTCCACTCTTGCAGAGTCTAAACTTTTCAAATCATGGGGAGGAGATATCATTGGTATGACTACCGTTCCTGAGGCTCCATTGGCTGCTGAATTAGGGCTTTTCTATAATTCCATAGGATTAGTTACTGATTATGATTGTTGGCATGAAGATGAAGGTGAATCAGTCACAGTCGAATTGGTGGATAAGCGAATGAAAATGCTTGCTGGAGTATCAAGAAAAGTATTGATTGAAACCATCAAACGAATTGGAAAATATGATTGGTCTGAAAAAATTGCTGCTAAAACCAAAGAGGCCAAAGAAGCTATCATGTTCAAATAAAGGACAGAAATTGTTCTCTTCAGAAGATTGAATAACGTATTTTTCAGTTTATCTGGTTGTTACAATTTTGTTTAGCATTTATCGTTATCTTTATGCAAATACGTTAAGAATCACAGATACAAAGATTAAAGTAGATTCATATTGACAACACTGTGTATCAATGTATTAATGATGCAAAGTTAACTGATAAACTGATGAAGAACTTATAAAATCTCTTCTATCGACGTTAGCTACATAGAACAGCATGGCATCTTAATTTTTGTTTCATTTTACGTCCAACATGACGATAGATCCAACGCAAATTTCCGGGTGATCAGGATGAGTGGCAGCATATGTTATTCTGTTAGACCAATATTCAATTAATCCGTGTTTCCTTGTGATGACTTTTAATCCTGACGCACATATGATTAGCCTCATGTAGATGTTATGTTTAACATCGGAACAATAATTTTTCCACAAAGTTGGAAAAGCTTTGTCTATGACACCATCACCTTTAGCCAACAAAGTCAAACCATTTCCAAGGTAGACAACTTTTTAGGCAGGATCATAATCGGTTATGGTTAGACTTTTCCGAGTAGATCAAAATTTAAATTGGACTGAATTAAGTCCAAAACTTTTTCACTAGACTTTAAAACCAATTTCTTTAATTTTGAGAACAAAGAGCTTCTAAAGAGATTTTACGTTTTTCCTCCTCCTACACCACCACCACTTTCTCCTTCTTAGTCGTCGCCGTTTTTACATTCTTTCGGAGCCACATAAACATTTTAACATGTTAAATTAAATCAAAGAGCAAAGATGATTTTTATTCCGGAAAATGGGCACAAAAATATACGTGGAAAGTGAAGTTGAATAGCTGATGACAGCATCCACAGTATAACATGTATTTTAAAGATACGTCAAACGATTTCCTCTTAAAGTATTCCTAAAAAAACAGTGAACAGTGAAATAAACCTTATCCGTGAGAGGAAGACTTAAAAAGGATGATGATGAAGAGAAGATACTATTTAGACAGAAAGGAGTCAACAAATGTTATTATTTCAGGCTCATCCTGGGAGGTTGTCAATGATGGGAGTATAAAAATAGTAGAAAACCAAATCGTTATACCAAAAGTTGAAAAAGTTCATGGAGGAAAATACGGATGTGAAATATCGAATGGAATTGAGCCAAAACTTTGGACAGAATTTGATATTAAAGTTATTGGTAAATAAGAGTTTGAATTACTTGAAAAGTGGCGCTTTGTTAACCTTTCATTTATTTACTAGTTTATGAGACCCTTTGCTGTACAACTTTATGTTTTGAATAATCAAATTTTTTTCAGCGCCAACAAAGAATGATTGAATACTTGTTTTTGTCGGTATTGTTATCATCAATACAATGCTATTATGGCCAGGAAAGTATGTATAACTCTGATTATGATAATTCAGTAAAATCTTAACTGATTTTATTCTCTAGGTCCAAAAATAGCTCCTTTCGTGTCGATAGTTAAACCTGTGATTGGTGGTAAAACCTCATTTACTTGTCAGAGTTTGGCCGGTTCCCCTCCTTTACTAATTACATGGTTTAAAGATGGTCATCAAATAAATGGGTCTGCCTCAACTCGGATAAGAACTAATGAAGACTCTTCTATATTAATTATGGAATCAATATCATCGAGTCACTCGGGAAATTATACTTGTAAAATATCCAATAGATATGGTTATGATTCTTACTCTTCGGAATTGTTGATTGAAGGTATCCTCGTTCTTCTTGTTTTATGTCTCTTTTTGATTTATCATAATTTTATCTCATCTTCAGGTCCACCTTTATGGGTTGAAAAACCAACTAATATAAAATCGGAAATCGGTAGTATGCTTAAAATTCGATGCCTTGTCTCTGGCTATCCAAAGCCAAGAGTTCAATTGAAAAAAATGAAGGGTAAATATTTTGGTCACAATAACGAGAATTCTTATTGAACTATGTGTAATGATTTAATCCAGGGCTATCATGGATACAATTGAACGACGACAAGGATCAATTAATAATGGTGAATCGAGATTTTTCTAGCGGTGAATTTCAAATTCGTAGTGCTACTCGTGATCATGAAGGTAGATATGGGTGTGCTGCTTCTAATGGTATTCAACCTGATCTATGGACAGAGTTTGATGTTATTATTGATGGTAAAAGTTTTAGTTTTGATATTTGATTTGCTTGAAAGTTGCGCTTTTTCTTGTTTGTTATTTTTACTGGTTGAAATGGTTTTAGGAATAAAATTTGAAAAATACAGCCACATTAGGTTTGTTGGTATACAAACATCATGAAATCTTTTAGTCTTTTTGTTGGCCTTTTTGTCATATTTCACTCTAGCTATGGACAAGAAAGTAAGTATGAGACGTAGCTGTCTTTTCATAAATTAAAACTGTCAATCACTTTAGGTCCAAGAGTGCATGTTGCTCCATTTCCATTATCAGTTAAACCAGTTATTGGAGGGAAGACTTCGTTTACTTGTCAAAGTCTTTCGGGATCATCGCCATTGCAAATTGTTTGGTTCAAAGATGGTATAGAGCTTCAAAATCCGCCTAATATTAGGATTCGATCTATTGAGGATTCATCAATGTTGATTATTGATTCAATAGAATCAAGTCATTCCGGAAATTATACCTGCAAAATTTCCAATAGATATGGCTCTGATTCACATTCCAGTGAACTTTTAGTTGAAGGTATGAACTTATTCTTTTTATTAACATGACATCAACAATCCTAATCTTAAATTTTAGGTCCACCAAGCTGGGTACAAAAACCAAGTGATTTGAAGCTTAAAATTGGACAAAACATCAATGTTAAATGCTCTGTCGCTGGTCATCCTCTACCTAAGGTTATTTGGAAAAGATTGACAGGTACAGTAATGTTATTCATAACTCTGCTAAACATAAGATCAGTCAGATTATTTTGAAAAATTATGCACACTTTTTTTCTGCTGTAATTGTTATCTGAACAATCAATTTAGCTGAGTTACCATAAGATTGAAACTTTAACAATAAATATATTCTCAAGCTCTTTCAATCAACAGCACTTTTTTTATTATTTTCATTATTAATATCATCACTAGGAACATCTTGGTACTCAATTGATTCTGCTACTATGCAAGCTGCAAATTTTGACATTTTAAATGATGATTTAACCCTTCGTAATGCCACTCGACACCATAACGGAAGATATGGATGTTCTGCTTCAAATGGAATTGAACCTGATCTTTGGTCAGAGTTTGATATTTTAATTGATGGTAATGTTTGAAAATTTCTAATCGTATTCTCACTTGGAATTGGCGCTTTTTTGGTTGACAAGATCTGATTTGTTTTTGAATTTGAGAAACTGGTTCAAATTTTGCTCTAGTGTTTATAGTCTTTACTGTATTCAAAAAAACATGAATTTTGCTATTTTTGTTTCAATTACACTCTTAATTAGAGCTAATGAAGTATACGGACAAGAAGGTAAGAATAGGTGTAGGCAAATTAAATATCTTGATATAGCTAGATTTATCCCATTCTAGGTCCAAAAGTTGCTCCATTTTCTTCACATGTTAAACCAATAATTGGAGGATCCACTTCATTCATTTGCCAAAAACTTTCGGGATCCCCACCATTAAAGATAGTATGGTTTAAAGATGGAAGAGAACTTGCGGACTCAGAAGACATCAGAATAGTTTCTATTCAAGATCCTTCTGTATTGCTCATTAACTCGATAAAATCAAGTCATTCTGGGAATTATACTTGTAAAATCTCAAATAGATATGGTTCTGACTCTTACACTACTGAACTTTTAGTTGAAGGTAAATACAATAAATGCTACATCAGAACCAATAGTTTTCATAATAATTTCTCTATAATTATTTAAAGGTCCTCCAAATTGGATTGAGAAACCAAATAATGTTAGATCAAGAATTCATCAAATGATCAATGTCAAATGTCTTGCTTCTGGATATCCAAAACCCATGATAACTTGGAAAAAAATGCAAGGTACATTTATTCTCATGTAAAGTTTTTCGATTGTTCAATAAATATTTTTTCTTACTGTCAAAGGGTCATCATGGTCGCAATTTGGTGAATATAATAATAATTTGCAAATTACAAATGCAACTAAGGCATATGAAGGAAGATATGGATGTTCAGCTACCAACGGAATCGGGACCGATCTTTGGTCAGAGTTTGATATTTCAATCGAGGGTAATGTTTAAAGAGTTTTTGGTTGTAGTTTAACTTGGAAATGGCGCTTTTTTGTTTGACATGATCTTATTCGTATAGAATACTAAAAAGTGTTGTGTATTGTAATCTTTTTTGTGTGTTGAAACCTTGTTTCTGTTTTTGGCAGAATGTTTGTTTACTTCCTCATATTAATCGCTGCTTCAACAGGAGTCCATGTTAATGGCCAAGATAGTAAGTATCAGTAAGTCATTAAAATACCAACAGCTGATTGAAATGATTTCGTTTCAGATCCAAAAGTAGCCCCATTTTCAGCACTTATTAAACCGATACTTGGTGGCAAGACTTCATTTACTTGTCAAAGTCTTTCGGGAACTTCACCATTTCAGATTAAATGGTTCAAAGATGGTGAAGAGCTTAAAAATTTGCCTGGTATTACTATTGGGGCTATTCAAGATTCATCTATGCTGATCATTGATTCCATCAAATCAAGTCATTCTGGAAACTACACTTGCAAAATTTCAAATAGATATGGTTCAGATTCATACTCCAGTGAACTTTTAGTTGAAGGTGAAAAGCCACTTATGCTCGAATTCCCACGATTCTGACAAATGATTACATTTAATTCATAGGTTCACCAAGTTGGATTGAAAAGCCCACCGATATTAAACTAAAAATAGGGCAGACAATCAATGTTAAATGTCTTGTTTCTAGTTATCCTCGGTCAAAGGTTATCTGGAAAAGATTAGAAGGTAAATGTTAATCATGAAAAATCAATGTGATTTTGACTTACAGTGGTTTTCGTTATTTCAGGATCATCTTGGAATTTTATTGAATCAAACAATATGAAAGCTGTTGATTATGACATTTCAAATAATAATTTAATGATCCATAATGCTACTCGGTACCACGAAGGAAGATATGGATGCTTTGCTTCCAATGGAATCAAACCTGATCTTTGGACAGAGTTTGATATTTCAATTGTGGGTAATGTTTAAAGAGTTTACACATGTATTTTCACTTGGAATTGGCGCTTTTTTGTTTGGCATGATCTGATTTGTAACTTTTAAAACCTAAAAAACTTGTTTACATGTTTATGTTTGAATCTTGTTCTATTGTAAAAAACATGCATATTCGTCTGATTTTATTGTCCATACTTGCAATTGGAGTTGCGGCATTTTATGGGCTAGAAGGTAAGATTAGGAAGCTAGAAAATTTTGATTTTTACTGGATTGTTTCAATTTTAGGTCCAAAAGTAGCTCCCTTCTCATCTCATGTTAAACCAGTAATTGGAGGTAAAACTTCATTCATTTGCCAGAGTCTCTCAGGATCATCGCCTTTACAGATAATATGGTTCAAAGACGGAAAAGAACTCGTGGACACTCAGGATATCAGAGTTGGCTCAATTCAAGATTCTTCAGTTCTAATCTTTGACTCTATAAAATCAAGTCATTCTGGAAATTACACTTGTAAAATCTCTAATAAATATGGATCAGACTCTTATACTACCGAACTTTTAATTGAAGGTAGATATGATTTATATGTTATTATCATAGCTTTCGTATTTTATTCTAATTATCTTATTCATATTTTTATTGAAAAGGTCCTCCGAATTGGATTAAGAAACCAAATAATGTAAAATCAAGTACCCATCGAAGGATAAGTATCGATTGTCTTGTTTCGGGGTATCCACAACCTACAATAATTTGGAAAAGATTACAAGGTATTAATGCATTGATTTAGCTGTTTCATCTAATTAATTAATGGTATAATAATAAGTTTATCTTCTGTTTCAAATTTTAAAGGATCCTCATGGATACAAATTGAGACAAATGGTCAACATAATCATAATTTACAAATCATGAATGCAACCAAATCTCATGAAGGAAGATATGGATGTTCTGCTTCCAATGGGATTGAACCTGATCTTTGGTCAGAATTTGATATTTCAATTGAGGGTAATGTTTGGCTATTATTTTGTTATATTTTTTATGAGAGATTGGCGCTTTTTTGTTCTAATGTTTTTCAGAGCTTATTAGGTTCACACTGAGAATATTTTTCCCGATACAGCTACCAAATTCAAACTTGGATCATTAAGGTATGACTGGTAAAGAATGAAAATACATTAAAATCTTTGAATTTTAATGGCGACTCACAAGCTAGACATATTATCACCAAATGAGACTTGTTTTAACCGAAATTTATTGGGCTTCAATTTAATATAATTTTTAGGTTAGTTTTGTTTCTAATTCAATAAAAATGGTGCAAGTTTAAAGGATTTATTTCCATTCTTTACCAGTCATACCTTATCACAATTGGTAATTCAAGATCAACCGAAAGCTAATTCTTGTCATGGCAATTAGCATGTTGCATTTACTTATCAAAGTTCTGAACTTTTAGTTCACATTTCAACTTTAGCTCTACTGTATTTTCTGTCTGTATTCACAACACAACATCATCAAAGTTTAAGCCATTTGTGCATGTTAGTGAACATCAATTGGCAACAATATGGCACATAGAGTTTGAAACTCATGAATGAATCCGTGAAAATTTTAAACTGCTTGAATAAATAGGTACGAAATTTCTTGTGAGTATATTTGTTATAGTTTTGAATTTTTACAATCAAAATTACATCTAACAGAATTAAATTATTTTTTTAAAATAGATCATTGGACAAAAATAGCTTTTCAGACCTGGCGGGCTGTAGACAATTGGTTAAAACTGTTCTTTGATAAGCGCAGATCAGTAAAAGAGATTTTCATCATAAAAAGAAAACCAAAATAAGTGAAAACGTTCTGTTAAACTTTCGAAAAATAGCAAAATGATTATTCAGCTGCTTACGTTTCTTGTCCTGATCAGTGCATCAAACTGTCAAAAAAGTAAGATATGAAACATGAATTGAACAAAAATATTGGAAGAGTACATTTTTTCTAATTGATATATTATTAATTCACAGGTCCTAAGGCTCAATTATCTTTTCTTCTCAAACCAAAAATTGGTGGCAAAACTACTGTTGCTTGTATGGTAGACAATGGTGAACCACCATTTGAATTTAATTGGTTCAAAGATGACAAAAAGATTCAACACGATTCTACAATTCATATTGATAAGTTGCGAGATTCTTCAATCTTAACTATCGAGCAAATGTCGTCAAGTCACAATGGAAAATATACATGTAATGTTAAAAATATGTATGGAAGTGATACACCAGCTATCGAGATTGCTGTTGAAGGTTAATTTTACAATTCATCTGCATGTATTGAGTTCTACTGTGATCTTTTGTTAACTTTTCATCTTATTATAATTATCTAGGTCCACCTTCATGGAAATTCAAGCAACAAGATATTAAATCTAAACCTAATGAGGATGTTATCTTGAAATGTTCTGCTACTGGTCACCCAAAACCAAAAGTTATATGGAAAAAGTTTGAAAGTATGTTAATGAATTGAATGAGCACAAATAGCTATTAATTTTTCAATTTTTATGTTACAGATCTAAAGTGGGTAACACTGGATGGTGATAAATTGATTGGAACAATTTCTGACGATGGAATAAAGATTAGCAATTTAAATAAAAAACACGAAGGAAAATATGGGTGCGAAATATCAAATGGATTTGGACCTAATCTTTGGAATGAATTCAACATTGACATTATTGGTATGATATGGAAGGTTTATATTTTTCAGAGATCGCGGTTTTATTTTATTATGAGATGGGCTTGAGCAGAGCGCTTTTTTGTTTGTTTTCATTTTCAGAAAATCGTGGTTTACTTGTCTTTTAACTTGAAAATTCCTTTACAGCATTATGAATATTTCAAGCTTCTTGACGATCATTATTGTTACGCTTCTATTACATGATCAGTGCCACTGTCAAAATGGTAAGTTATAAACTATATCAGTCATCTTCTAATGATTCATTTTTATTTAAAGCTCCCAAAGCTGGTCAAATATCATCAATATCTAAGCCAAAGGAAGGTGGTGTAGCTACTTTTGCTTGTGCGACTGAAAGTGGCGATAAACCAATTCATTTCAAGTGGTTCAAAGACGCGCAACAAATCGAGAATTCTGAGACAATCAGGGTTGAATCTCTAACCCGAGACTCCTCAGTCTTGATAATAGATCCAATCACAGTTAAGCATAATGGAAACTATACTTGTGTTATTAGCAATAATTTTGGAATGGATTCATCTTCCATACAAATTAGTATAGAAAGTATGCAAATTATTCTTTCACTCTAACTCTTTGTAATTCAAGACTCCCTGAATTATTTTTTTCAGGTCCGCCCAGATGGAAAAATAAGCCATCTCAATCATATAAAGTTCGGAGTAATTCTGCCTTTAATGTATCTTGCTCTGGCGAAGGTTTTCCGCAAACTCGAAGTGAATGGAAAAAATTTACTGGTAAGTCAATTGTTTATTGTATCGTTAACTGATAAGTTTACAATAATCATATTCTCTATTACAGGAACATCATGGGAGCCATTGAATCATGATCTAATTAAAACAACGCAAAACGAAATGTACATTTTGAAATCAACAAAATTACTATCTGGTCGTTATGGATGTGAAGTCTCTAATGGTATTGAGCCCAAGCTTTGGTCTGAATTCGAGATCTTTATTACTGGTAACAAAATTTAATATTGATTCTAATGTAATTTTTAAACTTGAAAAGTGGCGCTTCTTTGAGAATCTTGCATTATTGGGTTTTACAAAAACATTGTTTACCATCATTCCAAGTTTTGTCTAGGAGTTAAAGTTATTTTCCAGCAGCCATGGATTTCATAACGTTCTTCATTCTGATTGCGGATTTATTTGCCACCATTTATGCCCAAACAAGTTAGTATTAAGTTTATTATTATTACTGGATAAATAAATCTTATAAATTGTCAAATTATTCACAGGTCCTAGAGTAGCTCCAATCTCACCACTGGTAAAACCTGTGATCGGAGGGAAAACATCACTTGCTTGTCAAAACATCGAAGGTACACCACCTATTCAGCTTAATTGGTTTAAAGATGGGAAAGAGCTTTCCAATTCTCAATCAATCAAAATTCACACTATTGAAGGTTCATCCATGCTCATTCTTGATCCAATTTCTACTAGTCACTCTGGAAATTATACTTGTAAAGTTTCAAACAACTTCGGATCCGACTCTTACTCCACGGAACTGTTGATTGAAGGTAATGATTCATTGGTTCTTTAACGTGTTAATTTATATTCTCTACAAATGAATCTTCTTTTAAAGGTCCACCATTCTGGATTACTAAACCTCAAGACATCAAAGCAAAGATAGGCCAAACCATAGAGCTGGATTGCATGGCTTCTGGTTTTCCTAAGCCAGAAATAGTTTGGAAGAAATTCACAGGTTTGTCATCCTGACTAATTAATTTTAATTTTAATTAGGATTATTTAATTTAATTTGGCTTTAATTTTCTCAGATGACATGTGGACCAATATAAATTATCTCCAAAATGTCCAAATCTCGAATCACCGCTTGATTATCAATTCAATTGACCGTCTTCATGCTGGTAGCTATGGATGTTCTGTTTCAAACAAAATCGAACCTAATCTTTGGACTGAGTTTGTTATTATGGTTGAAGGTAAACTTGTTTAACAAAACTTATAGTCTTGATGATTGGCGCTTTCTTGTATATTAATTCATAAAATTAGTTAACAACTCTTGTATACTTTTGTCTAAATCTGTTATACTTGCTCACTTTGTATTTTTCCTATACGTTGCTTGAAAATTGGCGCTTTTGGCCAAAATAACATTGTTATTGAATGATATCTTATTTCATAGCTGACATTATACTTATTTGAACTGGAAAAATCGAAATCGTATAGTTATCTACAACATGTCTAAAGTGGCGGCATTATTCGTCCTGTTTGTGTTTCTATCAACAAGCCATGGTCGAGAAAGTAAGTGATTTCCTTAATTTTTGATCATCTAAATTCATTTGTATTTGTAGATCCTAAAGTAGCACCATTCTCATCTCTGGTCAAACCTGTAATTGGTGGTAAAACTTCATTCACCTGTCAGAGTCTTTTAGGATCCCCTCCATTTCGTGTAGTTTGGCTTAAAGATGGGAAAGAGCTTTCCAGTTCTCAATCAATCAAAATTCGTACGATCGAAGATTCATCCATGCTCATTCTTGATCCAATTTCTACTAGTCACTCTGGAAATTATACTTGTAAAGTTTCCAACAACTTCGGATCCGACTCTTACTCCACGGAACTGTTGATTGAAGGTAATGATTCATTAGTAATAATTCTGTGTTAAATTCAAATCCTCTAAAAATAATTACTTTCTTTTAAAGGTCCACCATTCTGGATTACTAAACCTCAAGACATCAAAGCAAAGATAGGTCAAACCATAGAGCTGGATTGCATGGCTTCAGGTTTTCCTAAGCCAGAAGTAGTTTGGAAGAAATTCACTGGTTTGTCTTTATAACTGACCGAAAGTACTGGATTAATTAATTTAATTTGGCTTTAATTTTCTCAGATGACATGTGGACCAATATAAATTATCTCCAAAATGTCCAAATCTCGAATCACCGCTTGATTATCAATTCAATTGACCGTCTTCATGCTGGAAGTTACGGATGTTCTGCTTCAAACAAAATCGAACCTAATCTTTGGACTGAGTTTGTTATTATGGTTGAAGGTAAACTTGTTTAACAAAACTAATAGTCTTGATGATTGGCGCTTTCTTGTATATTAATTCATAAAATTAGTTAACAACTCTTGTATACTTTTGTCTAAATTTGGCGAACTTGTTCACTCTTGTATTTTTATTGAAATATTTTTCCTATACTTTGCTTGAAAATTGGCGCTTTTGGTCAAAATAACATTGTTATTGAATGGTTTCTTATTCCATAGCTGACAAAATATTTATTTGGACTGGAAAAGATCGAAATTCAAAATAATTACAGCATGTCTAAACTGGTGACCTTCTTTATCCTGTTTATGTACCTATCCTTAAGTCATGGTCAAGAAAGTAAGTGATTCCTCTTGTTTCGTCCTATTCTAATTTAATTTTATATTTCTAGATCCTAAAGTAGCCCCATTCTCATCTCTGGTCAAACCTGTAATTGGTGGTAAAACTTCCTTCACCTGTCAGAGTCTTTTAGGATCCCCGCCATTTCGTGTAGTTTGGCTTAAAGATGGGAAAGAGCTTTCCAGTTCTCAATCAATCAAAATTCATACAATTGAAGGTTCATCAATGCTCATTCTTGATCCTATTACTTCAGGTCATTCTGGAAATTATACCTGCAAAATATTTAACAGTTATGGTTTTGACTCATATTCATCTGAACTTACCGTTGAAGGTAATGGTTAAAAATGTGGATTGTTGATTGCCTACTCATCGCTTTTGCTCTTTAGGCCCCCCTCATTGGATTGAAAAGCCTATAAATGTCAATTTACATCATGGTGAAGATGTTATTGTGCAATGTATTGTCTCAGGCTATCCGAAACCTAGAATAATTTGGAAAAGATTCGATGGTTAGTTTTTATAAAATAGTTGCTTGCTGCATTTACCTCAATGTATGCATCAAATTTTTCATTCACAGGTTCATCATGGATTGAAATTGTGAACAACAAGTTATTCAGAAATGAAGGACAAAAATTGATCATCAAACAGGCTGATCGTAATGTTAACGGTCGCTATGGCTGTTCTGCTTCCAACAATATTCAACCTGATTTGTGGGCTGAATTTAGTGTTATAATACAGGGTAAATCTTTTATTTTATCACTTTTCTTGCTTGAAAGTTGCGCTTTTTCATTCTAAATCTTTACTGGCTCAAAAGATTTTGTTACAAATATTTAAAAACAAGATCACGATCTTTGTGTAGATTTTTTAATGGGTTGTTTTTTAATCATGTTACTAACATACTTCCTTATTGGAATTTTACTGACTGTCTCTGGTAGTTATGGCCAAGAAAGTAAGAAATTTCATCATAGCAAATTAGCTATTCTTGGGGTACTTACAGTTTTCATTTTCAGATCCAAAAGTAGCTCCATTTTCACCTCTCATCAAACCAGTGATTGGAGGAAAGACATCATTCTTGTGTCAAAGTCTTTTAGGATCGCCTCCAATGAGTATAGTTTGGCTGAAAGATGGAAAAATACTTCAAGATTCATCCTACGTTCGAATTAGATCAAACGAAGAACCGTCAACTTTGACAATAGACCCTATCCAGTCAAGTCATTCTGGCAATTATACTTGCAAGATGTCGAATAGACATGGATCAGACTCTTACTCAAGCGAACTTTTAGTACCAGGTAAATAATTTTCCCCATTTTTTCCGCGATTTAGGTGATTTTTTTTTAAATTTTGTATTCAGTAATAAATTATGTATTTAAACTTTTTAAAGGTCCACCTAATTGGATTGAAAAACCAAATAATGTCAAATCAAAAATCCATTCAATGATAAATACCCATTGTCTTGTTTCTGGTTATCCTAAACCCACAATAACTTGGAAAAAGTTACAAGGTATTTATTTATGCACAAATTTTAATATTATTTTAATGTTAATGATAAAATGCTTGTTTCAAATTTTTAAAGGACCCTCATGGACACTACTTGAGACAAATGGTCACCACAATCATAATTTACAAATTATGAATGCAACCAAATCTCACGAAGGCAGATATGGATGTTCTGCTTCAAATGGAATCGAACCTGATCTATGGGCAGAATTTGATATTTCAATTGAGGGTAATGTTTAAAGAGTTTCTGATGTATTTTCACTTGGAAATTGGCGCTTTTTTGTTTGTCTAAATCTTTTTGTGTTTAAAAAACTGGTTGCATCTGTCGAGTTTCAAAGTCTTGTATTATTGTAGTGTGAAAACATGGGTCTTAACTCATTTCAACAACATTTTGCTTCGGTGATCTAAAAATTCATGGACTTGAAGGAAAGACTGCAGACCAAATGGTTTTCCGACGATAGCTCCGGCTGATCTATCATTTATAAAGAAATTACCTGCTGACATTTTCAAGTCTTCAGTGGCCAGCTGCAAAAATTTCCTGTGAGAAAAACAAAATAGACCAATGAAAGATTCAAGTTTTGATGATGTTTTTGATGTTGTTGTTTTTCAAGATGTTTTTTTCGATCTTCATGCAATATGAAAACAATTGCTTAACAAATCTTTTAAAGAAGTAGTTACCAACTAACCTCAGACCAAATACTTTTAGGTTGATATAATCATGAACTATTAAATCTATAAATCGGTGAATTCCGCTCACCATCAATACCTGATTGGAAAACAGTTTCACCCTAACCAAGCATGGTCGCAGCTAGTAAATCTTAACGATACTTTGTTGCAGCTAAATCGGCTGCTTTCTTGAAAGTATTCATTTTCTTTTTCAGAGGAATTTTTTCCCGAATGCTTTTCTTCTGCAAGTTAAGTTTTGATGGCTTTAATTAACAGCTCTTTAAGTGGTTTAGCAAGAGAAGAATATGTAATATGTTTATAAAATGTAACTGTGGGCTAAAAACAGTCAACGAAAATATGTTTTAAACAAATTACTTACCGCTATAGCCATAAATCACCAGGCAATCATAATTTACAAATTATGAATGCAACCAAATCTCATGAAGGAAGATATGGATGCTCTGTTTCAAATGGAATTGAACGTGATCTCTGGTCAAAAATCAATTTTTCAATTGGATATAATGTTTCAAGAGTTTGCAGATGTATTTTCACTTGGAAATTGGCGCTTTTTTGTTTGTCAAAATCTTATTTGTGTTCAACAAATGAAAACTTGTTTACATTGTGTTTGAACATTTGATTATTTCGCTTTAAAGAAAAAAATGAATTTCTATTTACTTATTTTATTCACATTTTCCATTATTTTCGAGAATGTTATTGGCCAAGAAGGTAAGAGTGAGGTATATATTTGATAGGGTTGTAATTATAATTTATAATCCAGGTCCAAGGGTTGCTCCATTTGCATCACTCGTTAAACCTGTGATTGGAGGTAGGATTTCATTTCTTTGTCACAGTCTTGCTGGGTCGCCCCCTCTTCGCATAGTCTGGTTCAAAGATGGAAAAGAACTTCAGGATTCTTCTTTTATTCGTATTCGATCAAATGAAGAACCGTCAACATTAACAATCGATTCAATTCAATCAAGCCATTCTGGGAATTATACTTGCAGGATATCAAATGAATTCGGATCAGATTCTTATACAAGCGAACTTTTGGTTACAGGTTGGTAATCACAGTTTGTCATAAATTGCAGATTAATATCTGAATGATAAAACTAAATTCAGGTCCACCAAATTGGATTGAGAAACCAAATAACGTTAAATCAAAAAACCATCAAAGAATCAATATCAGATGTCATGTTTCTGGATATCCAAAACCCACGATAACTTGGAAAAAAATGCAAGGTAAAGGATTAAAGCAATTTTTCATCAATTTTGAACTTACATAATTTTGTCATTGAAGGATCCTCGTGGATACAACTTGAGTCAAATGGTCGACATAATCATAATTTACAGATTGTGAATGCAACCAAATCTCACGAAGGCAGATATGGATGTTCTGCATCAAATGGAATCGAACCTGATCTTTGGTCAGAATTTGACATTTCAATTGAGGGTAATGTTTAAGGAGTTTACAAATGTATTTTCACTTGGAAATTGGCGCTTTTTTGTTTTTCAAAATCTTATTTGTGTTTAAAGTCTAAAAACATACTTGCATTTCTTCGAGTATTGTAACTTACTTATTGTTGTAAAAACATGGAGTTTTGTTTCCTAATTTTATTCACATTTTCCTCTGTGATTGGAAAGATACATGGACAGGAAGGTAAGAACCATAAATATAGTGAACTGTTTTTAACTAAAATATTCAAATATAGGTCCTAAAGTCGCACCATTTTCATCCCTTATCAAACCAATGATTGGTGGAAAGACTTCATTCACTTGTCAAAGTATCTCTGGAACAACCCCGTTTCAAATATCTTGGTACAAAGATGGAAATGAATTACAGGACTCATCAGGAACTCGTATTAGGAATTTAGAAGATTCTTCAGTGTTGCTCATTGATTCAATCAAATCAAGTCATTCTGGAAATTATACTTGCAGAATTGCAAATAGACATGGCTATGACTCATTCACAGCTGAACTCGTCGTTGAAGGTATGCTGTTTGCTATTCAATAGCAATTAACTTTGGTAGTGATGTTTCATCCAACTATATTCATTAGGTCCACCAAATTGGATTGAGAAACCAAATAATATAAAAACAAAAATCCATCGCGTGGTCAAAAACAGATGTCTAGTTTCAGGATACCCAAAACCAACAATAACTTGGAAAAAATTACAAGGTATTTCATTAGTGTGTATGTAAATTTAGCATATCTTCTAATTGTAATTCATTATTTTCATTATTGAAGGATCTTCATGGACTAGACTTGACTCGCAATTTAATAATGATTTACAAATTATGAATGCCACCAAAGCTCATGAAGGAAGATATGGATGTTCCGCTTCAAATGGAATCGAACCTGATCTTTGGTCAGAGTTTGATATTTCCATCGAGGGTAATGTTTTATATAATGATGATCTTCTCGGAAATTGGCGCTTTTTTGTTTCAAATATTTTATGTGTAGAATGATAAAATGATATCAACACTATTTCAACTCTTTAGGCTTAATACTCTTATTTCAAGCCTGTTTCATCAATCATTAAATTATCCATCAGAAACCTGCAAGGTAAGTTTAGTGGTGTTTTGTTTTATCGTTATATTATATAAATTTTATTTAATTGCTAATAAGGCTAATATCCTTATTAGCCATTGAGAAAGTTTTTCTTACATTTCTTCAACAGCTATGGCAACTTTGTGCTCGACATGGACAAGATTTGAATGTTTTGTCGCAGACGGTTATATGAAATTCAGTTGAATCACAAACCAGTTCTGTTTAAATAACAGGGAAAATTAAGTTAATTCAGATCATGATATCGAATCTTTGATGATATTATGAAAAACGGTATTCATACACTTTTATGGCTCAAAATCATTTTAGAACTCTCTGCTAATAACTTTCTTTTTCTTTTTCTTCTTTTTTACAGTTTCTGCTTTTGGATCATGTAACGCAGTTTGAAGTCAAAAATTTTAGCTCTTTAACTGTGTAATCAATGCTGAACTCTTCATTGACGCTAATTATTCTCCCAATCTTTCATTACATTTCTTTCCTCAGCTGTCAAAATGAATTCAAATTTGTATATTATAACAGTTCTTCTTCATTTTAACCAAAATAATTTGATAATTTAATGCTATCTATCTTAATTTTTCAGATTTAATTAATCCTTAACTTTTTTTACGAAACGAAAGGTTTTTAATAATTGCCACGAAAGCGCCTCTCTCAAGTTAACTACTCATTATAAACAGATTTCTTTAGTTAGATGTTTTACTAACTCTTTATTTTTGTATCATACAGTCCCAGCTGAATTTAAGGAAAAGAATATCGCTGTTTCTACCAAGAAGGGCAACCCTCTTGAACTGGAATGTTCAGCTGACGGTGACCAGCCAGTTACTGTCAAATGGTTCAAAGACTCTACCCCAATCGACAAGGTTGATCCACTTAGATATCAAATAACGGACGCACCAAATAACGATGGAACTAGAAGTATGCTTACAGTTAACTCAGCCGATGTAAAAGATGATGGACTTTATCTTTGTATGGCTGAAAATTCATTTGGCAAAGATGAGCGAAAAATTCGTGTCACCATCATTGAACCTCCCCCAGCTCCTCTAAACTTTGCCGTTCAACAAGTTTGGTCTCGAACTGTGAGTGTATCTTGGGCTAAGCCACCTGAGAGTAAAACTTCAATTCTCAGCTACATCATAAGGTATTGGAAAGTTTCATCTCCTGGTGTCAATGACCGGCTTCACGAAATAAACATTTCTTCTTCACTAAACCTACATTTGATCAAAGACCTAGAACCTGGAAGTCAATATGAATCTAATGTTATTGCTGTCAACGAAGTTGGCTCTGGTGCACCCTCACAGAAAATAAGCTTCGTTACCGGAGAAGAGGAACCATCTGGAGCGCCGATTGATCTTCACGCAATTACACGAGGTCCAACAACGGCTCGCTTGGCTTGGAGATCACCTCCTAGAAATACTTGGAATGGCAAACTGCTTGGTTTTTATGTTGGTTATCGATTGATTGACGACTACAAGACTCCTCATTCATTGAGAACTGTTTCCATTCCTGAATCAAACTCTTCACACCATGAATACTTTTTGAGGTCTTTATTAAGAGGTGCCAAATACTCTATCATTTTGAAAGCTTTCAATTCTGCTGGAAGTGGACCTGAAAGTTCTGAAATAACTGTTGAAACATTATCTGGCGATGTTCCTATTACTCCACGGTTTCATGTATCATCAGTTACAACTGACTCAATAACTTTGGGGTATATTTTATCTTCTGGATCAAGTAAAATTCAAAATCTTGATTTACATTTAAAAGAAGGTGATGATTCTGATTGGCGTGAAATGGACATTTTCCTTGAAAACAAAGATGTCGGTGAATATACATTAACAGCTCTCAATCCAGATACTGTTTACACAATTTATTTGACCGCTTCAAATGAAAATGGAGTTAGTGATCCTAGTCATTTGGTAAAAACACGAACTATTCGCTCCCACCGAGATTTTGCCATCGGGTCAATTTTCGAGGGCTCAAATGGCCAATATGGTGATAGCAGAGCCTTTGTCAGTGTTTTGTCAATCATTATTGCCGTATCCATCATCATAATTGTCATTGTCATTGCATTTGTCTATGTAAGGAAAGCTCAATTAGAGGCATCAACCAAACCCAACTTTGAATTTGCTTTAGCCACTGGAACTCTCCCGCTCAATAAACCAATGCCCAATTTTGGCACTGAACGACGTTTCATTGATTCAGATAACACCAAACCCTTGATGAATGGTACCATGATGTCGGATCATCATGTTAATCAATATCCTGTCTCATATTCGAATTTGCCAACAGAAAATGTAAGTTACTAGACACATTAATCTTGAATCACCTCCAGATAAGATCAGGAAAGTTTACTTCATGAGTTTTACAGCTTATGTTCAAATGATTCAAATTGTGAAAAATAGAATTAACAGTGTGCATTAAACTTCCTGATGATATCTTATTTTTATTCATCTAAATTAAATTGTAATACAATTTTGCTTTTTTATGCAGAGACACTCAAAGATGGTTGATCCTTCTCATATTTATGACTTTCCACGATAATCATTATCAGCTCCTGCTTGAATTTTACCGATATTTATGAATTATTATTATTTATTTGCTTTTTAGTTATTGCCACATTGATTTACAATCAAGCACGTTTAAAATCGCATGCTTTAGACTTAACTTATCAACATATTTTCTCATCATTAATCAAATCATAAAAAATTGAAATTAGTGTTAAGAGATAAAATTTTTTCATTTTCAACATTAATAGGCTCAAAAAGGTCACAATTAAAATAGATTAGCGAATTGACAGCAAACTCTTGGTGTTTGAATTCTACTAATTAGTAAATTTGTAATCATTTCTTAAACGTAATATCCTAAAACATTAAATTGATCTCTTTATATGATTGTAGAATCTTATTATTGTTTTGATTCATCCATTATTCATAAACTTCTGGTATCCAACTTTCACATTTTCTAATATTGTATGTTTTCCCGCTTAAATCTTGTAACTTGAAAGCATGAAAACTTTTATTCTGTATTGCTGGCATGTCATTGCATTATCATTCAACTTCAATTTCTCAATGTCCATATTTAATTATGCTCCAAACTCTACCTCTGAAAAACCAACTGAAAATTAACTGATAATTGATTGAAACAAGAATTGGTGTCAAACTAAAGCAATTAATTTCAACGGTGACTGTAGATCAGCTATCTGATAATGAAAATACAGAAGCATTTAACTAATTTTGATTTTCTCAGTGAATTGAGTCTTTCAAGTTTGATGCATAAAATAATCAATTTTTCATGCTGAATTCATCTTTACTTTGTAAGCCTTTAGTTAAAGACACCTATGAGATTAGCTTGAGGTAAATGCTTAAGAGTAAATGAGTCTCATCAAGTTGCTTGTTTCTTAGGATTACCATACACCTTGCCACCAATTGGTTCACTACAATTTTACCCGAACATATCCAATCTTCCATAATTATCACCATGATCATCATAAAGCTGATACACGCAAACCAATTCGTATTCTATCATCGATGTCAGAGCTCATTCTACTGCTGTCAACTTCAATGAAAATTGCATCTCAATTGTACTTTGTTTTGTTTAGAGTTATTTGTTTATATCACGTGATTTTTGAGAAGCCTCAAGCTTTATTTCAACTTGGAGTTGGCGCTTTTTTGCCTGACAAAATCTTATTCGTGTTTAAACTGACTAACTTGTTTACTTTTTGACCGGCTGTTTAATTCTTGCTCTACTGTCGTGAAAAAACATGGGGTTTTGTTTACTAATTTTGCTAGTATTTTCCATCGGATTTAAAGAGATTGATGGACAAGAAGGTAAGAATTTAAATTAAACCATTACAATTTTTTAATCATTTTATTCTTCTTCAGGTCCAAAAGTAGCTCCATTTACATACCATGTTAAACCAGTGATTGGAGGATCAACTTCATTTCTTTGCCAAAAGCTTTCTGGATCTTCACCATTACAAATCACATGGTATAAAGATGGAAAAGAAATGCAAGATTCATCTGACATAAAAATTGGTTCCGTTGAAGAATCATCAGTATTGCTAATTTATTCAATCAAATCAAGTCATTCTGGGAACTACACATGCAAAATTTCGAATAGATATGGTTATGACTCATACACAGCTGAGCTTCTAGTTGAAGGTAAATAGTCTTCATATAAACGATTGTCATCTAAATAAGTAATTTTTTAAAGGTCCACCAAATTGGATTGAGAAACCAAATAATGTTAAATCAAAAATCCATTCAATGATAAACACTCATTGTCTTGTTTCTGGTTATCCGAAACCCACAATAACTTGGAAAAAGTTACAAGGTATTTATTTATTCACAAATTTTAATATTATTTTAATGTTAATGATAAAATGTTTGTTTCAAATTTTTAAAGGACCCTCATGGACGCTACTTGAGACAAATGGTCACTACAATCATGATTTAAAAATTATGAATGCAACCAAATCTCATGAAGGAAGATACGGATGTTCTGCATCAAATGGAATCAAACCTGATCTTTGGTCAGAATTTGATATTTCAATTGAGGGTAATGTTTAAAGAGTTTATGGTTGTAGTTTAACTTGGAAATTGGCGCTTTTTTGCTTGTTTAAATCTTATTTGTGTTTAAAAAACTGGTTACATCTGTCGAGTTTCAAAGTCTTGTTTTATTGTAGCGTGAAAACATGGGTCTTTGTTTATTCATTTTAACAACATTTTGTTTCGGAATTATAAAAATTCATGGACAAGAAGGTAAGAGCTAGGTTTTTTTATAAAGGAATTGTAACAAAAATATTCCGATACAGGTCCAAAAGTAGCTTCCTTTTCATCCACTGTTAAGCCAGTCATTGGTAGCAAGACTTCTTTCTTCTGCCAGAGTCTTTCTGGAACACCTCCATTGCAAATAGCTTGGATTAAAGATGGAAATGAACTTCGTGACTCTTCAGAGACACGTATTAGAAATCTTGAAGATTCTTCAGTTCTTCACATCGATTCGATTAAATCAAGTCATTCTGGCAATTATACTTGCAGGATTTCAAACAGATACGGTCATGACTCATACACAGCTGAACTCATCGTTGAAGGTAATGTCGTTTGCTATTCAATACCTATTTATTTTGTTAATGACATTTCATTCAACTATATTTATTAGGCCCACCGAATTGGATTGAGAAACCAAATAATGTAAAATCAAAAATTTATCAAGCGATAATTATCAAATGTCTTGTTTCGGGATATCCAAAACCAACAATAACTTGGAAAAAATTTCAAGGTACTTATGGATGATTTTTTGAACGCATTGAATTATCCTAAAGTTGATCTTATTTCATACATTAAAGGGTCATCATGGATACAACTTGAGTCAAATGGTCGACATAATCATAATTTACAGATTGTGAATGCAACCAAATCTCATGAAGGAAGATATGGATGTTCTGCATCAAATGGAATCGAACCTGATCTTTGGTCAGAATTTGATATTTCAATTGAGGGTAATGTTTAAAGAGTTTATGGTTGTAGTCTAACTTGGAAATTGGCGCTTTTTTGGCAAAATCTTTGTTGTTTACAAATTTTATGCCCATTGTTCATTGTGGATACATTTTTACTTGTTGACAGAATGATTGTTTGTGTCCTCGTTTTTTTCACTATCTGCATCAGATCTCAAGTTGATGGAAATGAAAGTGAGTATTGGGTTAAATGATTTGGTAAAAGTATTTGTCTAAAACCATCCAATTCTAGGTCCAAAAGTGTCTTTGTTCTCATCTAATGTTAAACCTGTGGTTGGAGGTAAACTCACATTCATTTGCCAGAGTCTTGCGGGGTCTTCGCCATTTCAGATAACATGGTCTAAAGATGGTGAAGAGCTCAAAAATCCATCTGATATTAGGATGGGTGCTATTCAAGATTCATCTATGCTGATCATTGATTCCATCAAATCAAGTCATTCTGGAAATTACACTTGCCAAATTTCAAATAGATATGGCTCTGATTCACATTCCAGTGAACTTTTAGTTGAAGGTGAAAAGCCACTTATGCTCAATTTAAATGCTTATGATTATTATGACGAATAATTGCATTTAATTCACAGGTTCACCAAGTTGGATTGAAAAACCCACTGACATTAAGCTAAAAATAGGGCAGACAATCAATGTTAAATGTCTTGTTTCTAGTTATCCTCGGTCAAAGGTTATCTGGAAAAGATTAGAAGGTAAATGTTAATCATGAAAAATCAATGTGATTTTGACTTACAGTGGTTTTCGTTATTTCAGGATCATCTTGGAATTCGATTGAGTCCAGTAATTTGAAAACTACTGATTATGAGATTTCGAACAATAATTTAATGATTCATAATGCTACTCGGTACCATGAAGGAAGATATGGATGTTCTGCTTCAAATGGAATCAAACCTGATCTTTGGTCAGAATTTGATATTTCAGTTGAAGGTAATATTTCAAGAATCAACTATGTAACTTAGCTTTCAGATCGGCGCTTTTTTGGGTGAAAAATTTGAGGAAAGCATATATTTTAATGGAGTGGTATCAGTCCATTTTCATAGCTTGTACTGACGATTACTTTTCATTCCATTTCGATTTTAAATCATTCGAATGATATTTTTTATAATTAATGCGGTAAATTCTTATATTGGTTTAGTTTTAGGTACTCACAAATACAAGAAAGTGTCATTTAAACATTGTTTTTTGTTGGTGCTATGCCACTAAACATGCATGCCCTATTCATTTTCGAAAATTGCGGGTTATCTCAACATGGCTGTCATACAATAACTCATTGTACTCTTAATTCAAAAAGAGTGTAAAAATGTCACTAATCATATCATTAATGGCTTTCAAAGCTGTTATATTAATTTTAATATTTTCATCAACAATGCGAATAGCTGTCACAGCAACAGGCTAGTATGAATTTACTATCAAGTAAGTCATCTCGGCTTCTAGTTTTAATCTTTTCTTCCTTATACAGGTCGGCCAAACATAGAAGCTTTCAGTTTTCCTAATGAAGTTAAACTCAATCAACCTATTCTGGTAGTAACTTGTGTTGTATCAAATGGAGAAAAACCGATAAAATTTGAATGGCTAAAGGACGGAAATCCAATGGAAT
Organism: Tetranychus truncatus; assembly: GCA_028476895.1. Taxonomy (NCBI): domain Eukaryota; kingdom Metazoa; phylum Arthropoda; class Arachnida; order Trombidiformes; family Tetranychidae; genus Tetranychus; species Tetranychus truncatus. The sequence continues at coordinate 8,854,929 of CM052061.1, forward strand.
CAAAAGACGAGGTTAATATCAAACATCATGAAATGTATTCTTTTCTTGAGTTGAAAAATTTGAAAAGTAAACACATAGGGAACTACACTTGTTTGGCTCGAAATCGATTTGGAACTGATTCATATACTAGCAAACTTCTGATGAAAGGTTTAAATTTCTGTTTGAAAACTATTTTTCATTCACCTAATTGTCAAGATGAATAATTAATTTTTGATTTTGTTTCAAACACAGTTCCCCCATTCTGGACCAAAGAGCCAGTTGATGTTAAAGTATCTGCTGGCTCAAAGCTAGTTGTCGACTGTCTGGCAAATGGTTATCCAATCCCAAAAATATATTGGAGATTGATTAGAAATAATCAAGTTGTTAATCAAATTAATTCAAGTTCACTAATTTTTGAATCTATTTCTCTTTCCAACAGAGGAAATTATGAATGTGTAGCAGAAAATTCTGTTGGCTTTCCAATATCAAAGACTATTTATATTGAAGTTGTTGGTAAAGATGGTTAAATATGATATCAATAATTATTTTAATAATGTGTTAACAAAAAAGCGCCTCTCTCAAGCAATTAATTTTTCTTTCAGTAAATTTTTAGTGAATATCTCTTTTCTAATGCATATCTTGTTATACTTCTGCATCTTCTCATGACTATAGTTTTCCCGGCTAAATTCAAGGAAAAGAAAAGTTATGTCTCCACTAAACGTGACACCTCCCTTGAATTGGAATGCTCAGCTGAAGGAGATAAGCCATTAACCATCAAATGGTCTAAAGATTCTGTACTTCTCAATAAATCTGGATATCAACGATACACTATTACAGATTCACCAACAACAGACGGTTTGAAAAGTGTTCTAACCGTAAGATCAGCTGATTTGGTTGATGATGGCTCGTATCTGTGTGTAGCTGAAAATGAATTTGGTAAAGATGAAAGAAACATCCGAGTTACGATTATTGAAGCTCCACCAGCTCCGCAAAATGTAATGATCCGACAAACATGGTCTAGAAGTGTCAGCTTGAACTGGGCTCCGCCAGCTTCCAATGCATTACCCATTCTGGGTTACATTGTTCGCTACTGGAAAATCACTGGGCAAGGTCAAAATGAGCACCTTCGGGAAATTAATGTTTCCTTACCTATGAATTCGGTTTTGATTAATGCTTTAGAGCCTAGTTGCTTATATGAAGCTGAAATTATTGCCGTCAATGAGGTAGGGCCTGGACAACCTTCCCGAACAATTAAATTTGAAACTGGAGAAGAAGAACCAACTGGAGCTCCGATTGATTTGCAAGCTATCGCCCGAGGTCCAACAACTATTCGAGTTTCATGGAAGCCACCAACTAAAGATAAGTGGAATGGTAAAATATTAGGCTATTATGTCGGTTATCGTCGTGCTGGTGATTTCAAGACTCCTCATTCATTTAAAACTGTCGATGCTGCCTCTCATAATAATACTTATGAGTATTTGATAACTTCATTAGTTAAAGGAACAGCTTACTCTATCACAATAAAAGCATATAATTCAGCAGGAAATGGACCTGAGCATCAGGAGATAATAGTAGAGACTTTGCTTGGAAATGTTCCACCTGCTCCAAGATTTAAAGTACTTTCAGCAACATCAGATTCTCTCAATTTGAGGTACAACATTGTCCCTGATTCTTCCCCTGTCCAACTGTTACAACTTCATTTCAAAGAACTTAGTGATTTGGATTGGAATGAATTAGCTTTAACTTATGAAGGCAAGGACACCAATGAGTACACTTTGACCAATCTAAACCCCTCAACTGTCTATAAACTTTACGTGACTGCATCTAATGAACATGGTATTAGTGACCCAAGTCAAATGATCACTGCAAAAACTGCTCGATCTTTGAATGATTTATCATCCATCTCTGGCCCATTTGATTCAACTTCTCTTCTGGGCCCTGGATCATCATCTTTCGGTGAAATGGTTTACTTCCCAGCAATTACTATTAGCATTGCTTCCATCATCATTGTTATTGTCATTGCATTTGTATTTGTCAAAAAAGCACGCCTAGATGCTTCGGCCAAATCCAATTTCGAGTTTTGTCAAGCTTCTCAGACAGGAATTTTGGCTCATAATCGAGCCACTGGAACTACTTTCGGAACAGTTCAGAGATTCGTTGATCATGATAAAACAATGTCATTGGTTACTACTGGACCTTGCGACGATGCATATAATGGTCAACTGCCAACGCCATACTCTAAAATTCCTATCGGAACAGAGAAACGAAACTCGACATTGACTGATAATCGTCATTTCTATGATTATCCACAATAATCTCATTTCATCGGTAATTCAGAAACGTAGAAGTTTTAATTCACTTTTTATTCACTTGATATCTTCAACATTTAATGCACTTAATAATACTTAATAATCACATAAACAACTATAATACGCATTTTCTTCACATATTTCTTAGTCATAGCAGCTAATGTATCAATTTACTGCATTTTTTTCTCATTTCAATTTTATTTATTTCCAAAAATGCTATTGTCACATTAATTTAATCTCTTTTAACTGTTCAAATAATTTAAGTCTTTTTTTGTGGCTTATGATCTTGATTTTCATGTTCAATGTTATCAATTACGTTCATTGATCTACATTTAAATCTTTACAAAATTTTGATTTATACCATTATCATTACATGATGTTCTCACTTTTACATTCTTACATTGTATTACTTACAATTTAAATTGTTTACAATCTTTTACAAGTTCTAGTGAAACTTTAGCCATTTAAGCTATAATCCAATGTATTACTGTTCAATAAAGCATGCATTGATTGATTGCTTCCGATTGTTTAATATTTGATTAGAAAAACTAACGTTCATTTGCAGGAGGAGCAGAATAGTTGTGAACAATATTTTGAACATACCCAATTGAATTGACCAAAAACCAAAAATTGAATGTTTAATTACAATAACTTTTATTATCCATTTCATCAGTACAACGGCTTTTAGTTTAATTCTTAAGGATAAGATCACATTGTGGTTATCTATTAATAAACATTAGGCTATCAATCTTTTATGGGCTGATTTTTATAATTGCTAAAAAAGTTTCATAAAGATTGGTTATTTATAACATCAGCTTCAAATTTTAATAGGCGGACTTAGCGCTTTTAAGCCTGGACGGTCAAGTATAATATCTGCTGCTTTTTCGGCAATCATAACTATCGGTCCATTTAAATTTCCTGAAACAAGCTCTGGAATAACGGATGCATCAACAACTCGAAGTTTTTCAACTCCTTTTACTTTCAGTTTATTATCTAATGGAGACATTTTATCATCTTGAGATCCCATCCTCACAGTTCCAGCTGGATGATTATTTGTTAATGTTATTGTTTGTATATAACATTTAAAATATTCATCTGTTATAAACTCATATTGGCCACATAACCCAGGTGAACCAGGAAAACGTCGTGAATTAATTCGGATAAGTGAAGGCATTGAAGCTATTCGAACAGCTTGCTTACAACCCTCAACCAAACGTTCAATGTCTCGTTCATTCTCGTAAAAATTGAAATCAACCAAAGGAGGATCAAGAGGATTACTTGAAGCTAATTTGACAGAACCTTTGCTCTTTGGGTGTAATAATATTGGATAAATTGTAAAGCCATCTAAACGAGTGTTAGGAGCTAAATATCGATCCACCAGTTCTTGCCGAAAATTGTACAATGAGCCTAAAAAATATGAAATAAGAAATCAGAAAATAGATTGATTAGATAGATTAAAATCATTAATATATTTCAAGATCGTTCTTCATTGTTTTTCAATCGTTGCAAAGGTCCGAAAATTGGCGACTCAAATTTTTTTCTTAATAAAATCAATAAATCGCATTCAATTTTTTTAAATCCTAAATAAGATCGATAAATTAAATTATATCAGCACGTATCTTAAACTTTCCTTAAACTATTTCCGAAGAAAAAATGAAAAATCTTGAAAAGTGTGTTGATTAAATAATCATTCCCAAACTTTTTCCAAAGGTTATAATTGTTTTACCTAAAAAGGCTGTCGGATATGATCCTCCAAAGGCTGTCCCTTCAATCTGAAACTGTATATCAGGACGATCATGTGCATATTTGGTCCGATAAAAACCGACGATATTTGTTCCTGGACTGGCGAGAGTACCTTTGCGCTCAGTAACATACTTATAAATATTGTTGAACAATTCAAATACTCGACTATACACAAAACTAGATCCTTTTTCTGTTAAAAAAGGTATCATGGTCATTGGATGGTCTTGCAAATTTTGTCCAACTCCTGGCGCATTAACGATAACTTTGATTCCGTGCATCTCAAGATGCTCTTTGGGACCAATTCCAGACAACATTAAAATCTGTGGTGTGTTGATAGCTCCAGCTGAAAGGATGATCTCTTTGGATGCTGAGACTGAATAATAGTTACCAGCAGATTTGAATTCAACACCAGTAGCAATTTTCTTATCGTCAAATAATATCCTTAGCACATGAGACTCTAAACAAACGTCTAGATTGGGCCTGGAAGATGCATCAGATAGATACGCTTTTCCAGCAGAAACACGATTTCCTTCATCAATAGTATACTGTGAGAAAGCAAAAGTTGTCTGATTTTTTCCATTATAATCACCGATGAGCCAGCCAGCTTCTCTAATAGCTCCAAGAATGGATGTCTCTACATTTAAAGCGGATGAATACTGGGAAACCTTCAAACGACCTGTTAATCCATGATATCCTGGTTCAAAATCCCAAAGCGATGATGCTCCTTCCGATTTGACAAAATATGGGAAAACATCAGCAAACGACCAACCATTTACTCCAACAGATTTCCATCTATCATAATCTTTAGGTGAACCTCTTGCATAAATCATGAACCCTTGACTTGAACTACCGCCAATCATTTTACCTCGAGCAATCGGAATTTGATGACCTTTCAAACCTAAACCTGCACGAAGCTGAGGAGTTGATTGGTATGACCAATCAGTATCAGTCTTGCGAAGTAATTGACTCATGAATGGAATAGAATTGATATCAGGTTCTTTAACACCGGCCTCGAGAAGCAAAACTCGACTTTTACCATCTTCCGATAATCTGTTAGCCAATACTGAACCTGCTGTTCCTCCGCCGACAATAATATAATCATAATTTGGCTTAACTACTGCTGGAAGAACAGTTTGCAGTGAATAGCTTGTTAAACCAATGGGTCCAATAACTGAACTGATTAATGACACTAAATCTGGAAATGAGGGTAACAATTCAGTGAAACGATTGAAGTTCCAGCGTTGAAGCCAATTTGTTATCCGTGATTGTCTAATGGCTGTCGAGTTGATCGGTAAAGAAGTAGTATGGACAAAATTGCGTTGAACAATCACAGTTAGACAAAAAAACAATAATCCAGTACCAATTTTAACCATTTTGTAATCAAGTTTATTTAAACAACAATTAATTGTGAATTTTGTTTTCTTTGTTTTAAACTTATTTTAATGTTTAACAGTTCATTAAACTGAATTGATCATTAATAGCTGTTGTGCTTTCATTGTACAACAATCAAATGATTGTTTCTAGCAAATTTGACTCCCTACAAAAATACATTTTCATTAACAGTCAAGACTTTGGGTAAGATTGAAGGTCTAGGATAAGAAACAAAAAATTTTCATTAGCCTAGTTTTGGTTTATTTTGTCACAATTTTGGCCAAATCATTTATAATCAATTTGTCTATCCATTAATTTAATCACTGTATTTGTTATGATCTTTACTTTATTTTGTCCTAGACCGCAATTTTTGATATTGATTTGATCGATCGGTCATTCATGTGACCAAATTTAATACATTGAATGTTTACTTGGTCTGCTTAACAGTTCCTCGTCTTTTGTTCAGTATATTTTTGATGTAAGAATATGATGAGATCAAATATCTTTTCGCTAGTATAATATCGCTCGTGGGATAATTATCAAGATAACTAACACAACTCATTAAGCAAACAACAAAAAGGTAGATATGAAAGAGCCTTTTGACAAAATAATGGAACGGATAATTCCTTATTGGTCCCTTGAATCTAGTTTTTGCGATAATTCCAGAGTTATAGACCTGGTAATCAATTTGAATTAAAGTGCCATACCAAATAGTACAACCAAATAAAACCCAACAGCAAATTTTCAAAACGCGTCGATGAGGATAAATTGTGACAAGTAAAGTTAATACACAAACGAAAAGAAATACAGCAATATGATAAGATGAAAATTCGAAGTAATTGTCTAAATTGTACCAAATTAGAGTGAAGGAAAATGCTGCAAGACATTTACGAGATTTTGGCCATTTCTCTTGATCATTTGTTAAAATGGACTTTATATGATTTAATCTTGCTAAAAACACGGCTCTGGATGAAGGATTCGCCATCTTCGATCTTGAGTTACGGCTGTATATTTAAATAGAAAAAATTATAATCTTAAATAAAGTTAAGAGACGTTGATTTATTTTTAACATAAATAAAGCTTTATTTTTACGGATATTATATGATTGTTTACATTAATTTTGATTATCAAAATATTTCAAATCTTCACTTTTACAATAATATCAAATGGTTAAGTTTGATTTTAGGTTTTGTTTTAAACCAAGTTCACTTTCTGGTTGATTTTTTTGCATTTCTAGATTGTGTTTTTTTGGTTGAATAATTTTACCAGTTTTTTAGATTCGTATTTTCCTGCCGAGTTTCGGTTTAAATTTGCTTAACTTCACATGATCCATCTTTGACTGGAAATATAACAATTTGGACGATTCGTTGAGCCTCTAATAAAGTATAGATGATTGGTCACAAATTTGAACTGAATTGGTTAAACTTGTTAAATTTCTAGAAAAATAAAATCGAAGATTAAATCATTGAAATCAACTTACTTTGAATTGATAAATCAATAAACCTTTGTTAAATTTTGATATGTGAGTTGCATACTTCCAGATGTCAATAAATTGTTGGATAAGTGAAAATAGATTTAATCCAAAATTAATCCCGGATAAAGTTAATGGCCAATAAGTAAATGATGAGAATGAGAATGAAGAAGGATGAAAAGCACAAGACTGCAGGTTTCATGGTGAAAAACAATTGCGAATGAAGTTGACAATTTAAAACACAACAAGCAAAATTGATGTTCACAATCAAGTTGTATAGACTAAGTGAATTTGGCAAATTAAGTTGATTTGTAAAATTTGCTGCATTTATATAACCTTACTGATCTCGCGAAGATGAAAAGTGTTATAAAATTTGTGGATTAAAGGACAGAAAGATTAGTGCCAAAATAAAATGAGATCATGTTTTGGTGCTTGATTGTTGGTTCATGAAGTGAAACCAAATTGAGATGACAATTGTTCATCTAGAGACGATCCTTCAGGTTTATCATTTCTAACATCATCATTTGCCTTTCATCTTTTCAATATAATAATAGTGCTATTATGTTATTTACGGATCTCATTTTTCCTCAAAACAATTGCTAACAATTTGACATGTCTCAGGTTGGATGTTTTCATTACTTTTAACTTGGATTCAACCTCTATTTGATTTAAAACCATTTATGGGGCAGTAAATGATGCAAATTATTTTCTTTACCCAGTTTCAAATTTCTTGAAAGTCCTCTGAATCTGAACGCTTTCCTTGTTATTTGGGTTACCCATTTGATATCTAGTTCAATCTTTTGACTTTTTATTGTTGATTTTAAAATCATTAGACAATGATATTGAAATAATTTTGTTTTGATATTTTGTGGTAATGAAAAGTAAAAAAACGGAGCCAGGAAAGGCATCAATTATCAAATTATTTATTATGAATTTTGAAGCTTTCAAGCTTAAATTGGTTTTTTACATAAAAACAAATGATGAAAATTATTGAAAATACACAAATGTACATTTTTAAATATATGGCAAGCAAATTAAATGTTGATAGATGAATTAATAAATTAAGGATGAAAGAGTATTACATTGAATAATACATAATGATACTTGATTATCAAGCAAAGGTATTAGACATTAAAGTCATTAGTGTTGAGACTTGGTTGAAATGATCAATACTTGTGCTTTTGAATTGTAAGTCATTACAATCAATTTTTCGAAGGCATTCTTCAATTGTAAAATATTTTTACAATAATTGCCTGTAAATAACTGATTCAACTAATGGCAGTCTAGTCGTTCACATTTTGTTAAAATAATCGACCTAAGTGCGTGTTTTTCAACCGGGATTGTTGAGATTATCAAAAATTACAAAGAAAAATGCTCAATTTATCAGTTACAAATCCATTGATTTGATTGCATTAGATAAAAGTTTTGGATTAAACTAATATAAATTTGGTCTCATTGTATTGCAATTAGTCGTTTTTATATGCATATGCTTGTTTTAGTCAGAATATTGTCAGGAATGAGTTGATGAGTAGGATAAAAAGGCGATTGGAGGATTATCAAGTTAGAAATATAAATTCTTGGGCGAATCCTTGATTTTAGCAAGATGCTATTCTTAATTTTGAGATAGTTTGGTGCAGTTAATGATTATCACTGGAATTGTAGGTCATCAAAAAGATATACAAAATACGCACTGAGTGGTTTATACATTAGATCAAATAATGAGGATTTGTACTTCCAACTTAAAATCGTGCATTTTTACTAGCCATGAGATAATGATGATGAAGACGATGAGTGTGATTTAGATTTTTGAATGTCTGTTGGTTGTGTATTTACTCCTCGAGGTGAATTGGATGACATAGCAGCTTGAGTAAAATGAGGATTATTTTGACTTGGTATGTATCCATATGGATTGTTTGTTAAATCCTCTTGAGAATTGACGGAATCAGATTCCGTTCGAGATTGACGTGAATATATTTGCGGACCAATCTCACTTTCTTCAACCTCCATCTGACTTGGTGTATTTATTTCACGTGGCACACTAACACTATTAATTTCTTTATGATCTGAATCTAAATTGACCATCACATCATGGACGGGTAAGCTGTCATACCTTTGGTGAACTTGAGGAGCTCCTTGAATACAAGGTTCACTGTTTCCTTCATTATAACTCGGTGATAACCCTTCATCTTGTGATATGTTCATGTCAGGTGAATTGTCGTATAATGGGACGGGTTCAGGTAGTCCCATGGCTAGTATATTTGAACGACTGTATGGTCGTTGCGGTAAGTATGGGACTCCTTCCAGTGTTGGAGGCTCCATGGTTAAAGTTGGAGGTTGTCTAATATTCATACCGAATGAGCCCCATCTTTTTTGATCTACAAATTGTGGATGGGATAAGTGATGTTGTTCAGAGGCTGAAACAACCAGTCCATTTGTACGATCATTTGTTTCACCCGCCATTGATTGTTGCCTCATGATATTTATATGATTTTGCTCTGGTGCATCAATGGCTTCAGCTTCTTCTTCATCGGATGAGTGACTAGATGCCAAATCAAAAGAAGGCTGATAACTCATTTCACTTTCTGATTCTGAACCAATTCGTCCAGCACGACGGCCACGAATACCTTTACGGTGATGGCGACTCTTGGGATGTGATCTAACGGAAGGCGATATACCACTAGGAACATCCGATCTATAAGGACTTGAAGATGTTTTAGTTGCCGTTGATCGACTTGTTGTTGATGAAGTAGATATACCAAATCCTCGACTGTGTAAAACGTCAAGATGAGCACCTTGAAGAGGATTAATAACACCGATAGGAGTTTTGCCAGCTAATGATGTTCTTGTTCCACTAATACTTTCTTCCAAATTATTTGATTTGATTCCTTTTAATCGGTACCAAGTTATTTTGATATTTTGTCTGACTCTTCGATTGATAAGACAATAACCAATAAAAATGTAAAAAGATGATATGATACAAAGTATCACGAATCCTAAATTGAATTCTTCCAAAGTATCATTCGAGGCTAAAAGTGCAAGTATCCAGGTAGATCCAAGGACCGGTAAAAGTATAATACTGAGCCAAAGTAACGTTCTAAGATTACCATAATCAGAGACAGTTTCTTTGATTTGAATGCTTGCTCGAAGAGCTAAAGCAAAGATAATGACAGAAACAAAGGAAAATGCCGCTATTGGTCCAATCATACTCCAGATAACACCTTCGTAAATTGAAAGCCAGCAGAATAAATAATGGCCATATTGGTCTGCTTTGACTCCAACTGCCAATCCAACTATAATAGCTGGTAAAGCATAACCAACGAAATAATAAAATCTCATAGAACCATGATTAATGTCTCGAATTTCGGTTAACATACGATAAAGATGAATGGATTCGACAAAAATCCAAGAAAATTCACAAAGAAAAGTATAATGTAAACTTATTGCAACCATTGTACAAGGGAATCCTCGTTGAGTAAGAGAATTCCTTAATTTCATTGCTACCATGAAAATTGTTTGAGCGGCAATTATTGAGATTACAATGTTTCGATGAATACTATTGCTGTTAGTTTGAACCCCTCGAATAACCGAGAGAAGGAAAAGAGTTATCAACAGAATTACCAATGACAAGGAGATTCCAGCAAGAGTGGAAACACTTAGAACATAAGATTCTTCGACATAAATCTTTGATGAAGTTGTGTCCATTAAAACACCAATAGGAGCTATCCGATCGCAGGTACAATTGATATAAGTAAAAGATCGGCGAAGTTTAGTTGGTGGGAAAATACCGGTAATTTCACAGCCGCGAGTTGACCATTTACCAAATTTAGACTCATATTGAGAGCTTGATCGACTTTTACTGGTTGATCCTGAAACCCAGTAACCACATTGTGGATTGTTGTAACCTTCAGAAGATAATGTCTTTAGACGAACAGTAATTCGAGGTTTCAGATTTTTATCAAGAAACATCTTAGAATCAGCAGGTCTAATGACAAAACTTGTCAAAGGAGTGTTAAGTTTAACTGGGACTCCAAATCGATGTTTCACTGAGCTGTCGTAAGAATCCTGCAAATGCTGACCCAAGGTGTGATAAATTGCATATGAGTAAATTGCTCTTGGATAACTTTCTCGGGATCCTGCACTGGAATAGCCGTTGATTGGTGTAGATTTTTCAAATGAAGTCAAATTATCAGGTTCTTTCAAACGTAATGTTTTAAGAGACGGAATTAGACGAGTTATTTCATCAGAATTTTGCTTTCTCATTGGATAATTGTTATATTTAGGTAAAGAAATGACAGGGCCAATAGATGAAGGAACATTATGGTCAAGGTATGGTGAGGTTGATAGCTTTTTAATATTGTTTGAGTAATTAGAAGAAAAGTGATCAATGGGCGATTTTATAGATGTTACTTCCCAAAGTTCATCATAACCAATAGTATCCAGGCCAAAAACCATGTTTGGAAAAGCAATTTCGAATGGTTCAGTGTAAGTATCTTCCATATTTTCAATGAGTATTTTACTATATTCCGAGAAAAGGGTGAGCAATATTTCTGGTCCATTTCCATCATTTGTTTCAGTATTGTAAGTCATTTTAGACCAATACTTTTGATAATCAAGATCAAATATTTTACTTGAAGCATAAATTAAATTGGAAAGATAATATCTATCTTGTTTGTGAGTTAAATTGAGACCTTTCTGGTTAAGTTCATATTGCAACAGGTGATTAAGTATGCCATAAGAGATGAGAACATCACTTCCATACAACTCTTTGGTTGAGTTAATTGCAACTTTTAAATCATGTGAAAATTTGATGGCAAGATAAGTTGTCAAAGGAAACTTTTCTTTCTCTAATAAAACTAGTTGATCAGCTAATTCAATGAATGAATTGGATGTACATTCAAATAGATCAGGTACAGCCCACCCAGTTGTTTCATCACAATAACGTTTAGCTTTCCCAAAAGAACCTGTTGGACAATTTTGAATGACCTCAGTTTTGAATAAACCCCGTTCCCACCAGATACCCTCGGCATAGGACCTTGGGCAGCCATCATATATAACTTCACATCCTTTTGTGGTTACTTCATAAAGAGAGCTTGCACATGTATCACACCGACGACCAATGACACCAAGACGACACTGACATTGACCAGTAATTGGATCACACTGATTACTTAACGAGCCACGAGAGTAACAATCGCAAGCAAAACATGAATCACTTCCTGGTGGTTGGTAGTGAGCTTCTTGACACATACATTCACCGGTTGTTTGGTTACAGTGACCATCGTAACCTTTGTTTGAATCACAATTACATGGTCCACAAATTGGATAACCCCACCAATTAGATGGACATCGGTTTTCAATAGGTACATCACAATTGGGTCCAGTATGGAATTCATCACACTCACAACGATAACCTTGCTCATTGTTCCAAGGAATACATCGGGAACCAGGTGAACAAGGATTGAGTTCACAAACAAGAATACAGTCGGTTCCAATATAACTGGGATTACATTTGCAAACATAATTTCCGAGTCCTTTGTTAATACAGTGAGCTTGATGAGGGCAAGGATTAGATGAACAAGGATCATGATAATGACAGCCTTCAGCGACATTTATTTCACTCAAAGGTCGTAGCCAAGCGTCTCGTGCATTGCCTACATCAACACCTTGAATACATCCACTAAATCCTATTAGATCAATGTTGGCTGATGATGGGATCGAAGCTGTTGGTGCAGTTGTCTCATCTTCACCAGGCTCGATGCCACCAACTGAAACTTTGGAGATGAAAAGACCACGAATGTCTCCACTAAAATCTTGATTCGCTTCATATTGTCCATAATCAAGATTTAACCAGATTCCATTAGCCATCCAATTAGCTTCCAAATAATGCCATTCACCATCATTAACTCTAAATGGAGCTACAACGACAGTTTCCTTATCGAAAGTGTATCTCAATATGCCGTCTTCAATGTCAATAATGACATAAGTCTTCTGACTTAATTGGATTCGCAAAATTGTACCTTTACTTTTCAAAGTTTTGAATGATAACCGAACCAACCAGGGTATACTGATAGGTCGGAGACGGGGAGCAAATATTAAGTATCCATCACCATTGAAATGTTTGACAACTTCATTTTCAAGACTACAATCTTTACCAAGATAACCATCTTTACAACGGCACATATAAGATCCCCAACTTTCTATACAGGTTCCGCCATTCATGCAAGGATGAGATTGACAAAAGTCACGTTTGTCTAAACATCCAGGGGTGGTTAAATTGTTGGCAACGTATGAGTTGAGATCAATTAGTTCATGATTAATGGTTAGATGGGAAATACAACCAACAAATGAATCAGTTGTGGTGGGAAATTGAGTTGGCAATGGAGGCAGTCCGCCGATTTGGAGTGGACCGATGAGATCAAAATATCTAAAACAAGTTTGCATTCGATCAAAGCACCTTTCTTCAGGCTGGAAAGTACTTGAATTGGTACAAGCAAAATTATAGTCCATAATTTCTTTGGGTAAACCAATCATGTTGCCTCTATCACAGTTATGTAAACTTAGAGTTGCCGTTCGATTAAAATAATTGACCTCAACCATATGCCAAAGACCATTGGATAAATATCCAGGTAAAGCAGCTAAACTAACTTGATGACGAGCGGATGAACCAAATGAAAATGAAAAGATAATAGTTGAATTGACTATTTCCAAAGCTATGAAATCATGTTCTTCATTATATCGTCCGTTATAAAATAAAAGTACATTATCTCGACGAGTTGCAAATTTAAGCTTGATGTTGAAACGATTACGTTGCTTAATTGGAGGGAATGTTAAATAAGATCCTTTGGTAAATGACCGAGAGTGTAATTCACAGGTTGGTGAACTCCATTCTGAATGAGTACAATTCGCACAATGAAAACCTTTGAATACCGGTAATCCAGAAGCATCCGAGAGTTGGTCACGAATATTTACACAATCCGAGCCACTTTTGCAAACTCCGTCAGAGCAATGATCGGTTTGCAAGTTCAGTTCACAATTGCGACCGATAAAATTGGATGGACAAGAACAGGAATAGCCAGATTCTCGCCTTATACAGGTTCCCCCATTAAGACATGGATTTGAAAAGCATAGATTAATCTCTGTATCACACTCATATTTATGATACATTCCTAAAATAGAAGAAAACTAATTTAGTAAACCTTAATCATATAATTAAATTAAAAGATACAGTAAAGTACCAGATAATGCAAGTGAAATTTAAAAATTTATGAGAATATATGATCATTTACATCATTATAATGAATTTTAAACTTAAAATGAAAATTGTTGAAAACAGAGGAATAAATCAATAATCAAAATTTGATTAATATTGTAAAAAGGGAAAATCAACTCTGATCTGATTGATGGCTGAAAAGACGTCATAACGTGAATTGGCCAAATTACTTAAAGGATTAATGAACAAACTCTGATCTTAATCTGGATGCATAATTGAGCTTAAACCCTGATTTTAAATTATTTTTAAGTTTGTCAGTACAGATGAAGGTTTAATATTATATTATTATTATAATAAAATTCAATGTTTTAAATTTAACGGATTCCAATTATTTTCTAGTTTTGTTCATATATTTTCATAGTTGAGTGAACCAAACAATACCTGTAAAGCCATATGGACACCGACAAGCAAATGTATTCACCGGGTTAATGGGTCGGAAGAGGGTTGTTTCAGAGCTAATAAAGTCTGACGCATTTCCAAATTTAAGAACTGACAGACATTGTTCAAAATTGGGACAAGGTTCACGTACACAGAGGTTATCATCGAAAGGCAAAACCTGAAAAAAAGATATCAATTTCATATTAGCAAATGTCCAAGAGAGTTGAAAGGTAATCAATGTAAATGAAGACAACTCCAACCATTTTTGAAAATAACGTAAAAATGATTATTACTCTGTACCCATAATCTTTGTTTCATTTTCTCTTTCTTTTTTCCCTCTTCATCTTTATTGCATCTTAATATTATCTTAAGATTACTCTACCTTACAATCAGGTTTGTGAAAGTAAGGTCAAAAGAGGGAAAAAAGAAAGAGAAGAAAGTAAGAGAACAGGTAATCATCATCCATTAATTTTGGCCTTTTCTTAGCAGGATAAATGTTGGAGCGACTGGAAAACAGAAAGTTGTTTGCAAAATTTTTAAGCTTGTTTGATAAAGGTAAGGTGAAAACATCAATCTTTTCATTTATAGACAAACTACTTTTAAATCGCTTCAACCGACACCTTAAATTTCACATATCATTCAAGTGAAAGGTAAGAAATCAATTTACAGGCACATTCAACGGTTCACTTTGAATCTATCATTTCTAAGCTTCTTTCTCAATTCAGTTTTTTTCTTTTATTTATCAGATACAGCATACATTATGCTTGTGAAAACGTTTTTTTCAGTTGTTGTTTTAAATTAACGAAACAATTGATTTAATTAGTTAACTCAGTTGGTTTTCTTCAATCTTTCAAGTCTAATGAGTTGAATGGTGCACCTTAAAACAAGAACTCAAATTTCTTTGATGCTAATGTGCTTTTTATAATTTTAAATTTCAAAAGTTCAGATGTGGATAATGATGATAACCATTTTTTATTAGAATCATGAAGGAAGTTGAAATAAAACAAGTTAAACTTACTTCTAATCCTGTTATCATTGTTAAGAAAGGACGGTTAAGATAGATTCTTTCTTGTAGATATTGAGACGGATAAAAAGCGTCCAGGTCACTTGAATCGGGTATTCGGGCCGAGAAACTTATACTTAGCACTTGACCCTTAGTAATTTTCTCCTCCTATGTTAAGATATAAAAAAGTAAATCGGAAAAGTAAGGGAAAAGAGGGTATTTATAGGGAAAGAAAAGCATGGGAATTAGTTTTTTTTCAATGCTTTAAGGTACAACGTTTTTTATCCCCAATTTGGCCTTGTAAGAGGCAGGAACTTGACTCTCATCATTAGAGGTCTTTGCACACTAAGATTGCTTTGGAGGGTTGATAATGATCGAGACCATAGAAAAGAAAGACTGTTTAGGTAGCTTTTTTAGCTTCTTGTTTCTGTTTTCTCTTATTTTTCTTTTTCTTTTCGTTTTCTTCTTCATTTCTTTTTCTTCTTTTCTTACCTGTAAACTAAAGATGACTATATTTTCCTTTGGGGCAGGCACAATGGCTGACAGTCCGTCGAGAAATCGGTCATATAATGAAGAGAGAAAGGCTACTGGCTTTACGTTATTCAATCTTATGGTTACACTGTTGAAAAGCATTGACTCGGTGACCAGGTTGACGGTTAATTGGCAAAGCGCAGATGCTTCATTAAGTCCATCAGAAACACTTATTTCAAAACGGGCACGAGTTGGAACATTTGTGTTTAAACTGGCACTTAAGCGAATCTCACCGGTTGTTGAATTAAGTATCAAAAGGCCAGCTTTGTTTCCAGACAGGAATTTAAAATGCATAACATCAGAAGCATCAGCTTCATACATGGGGACACGTCCAATGGGCTCCAGAGGGAAGTGATTTTTGTAGTTGTTGAAAATGATTGAGAAGTCTTTGAGTATTGGAGCATTATCATTAACATCGGTTACATAAACTTGCACATCAACATCATTTCGTAAAGGAACTGATGATGCACGAACAATTAGATTGTAAACTTTTTTGGGCGACTCGTAATCCATATCAACTCGAGTCACTAACTCAGCTATGTCATTGTTTCGAGTGACTAAAGAGAATGCTTTAGCATCTGGTCCACCAACAATTGAATATTCAATTTTGGAGTTTCCTCTTTCATCAGGATCAATAGCTTTTAATTCACCAACGACCCAACCAATTGGTGAGTTTTCAGGAACATAAAATCGCAAGATATCTGTCTCAAATCGAGGTGGGTTATCATTGACATCTTCAACAGTCACATGAATGGGAATAGTTGATGATTGACTTGGAATACCATTGTCAAGAGCAATAGCAATAAGCTCATATTTAGCTGTTGATTCTCGGTCAAGTGCTTTGTTAGTTCGGATTATACCTGAAGCAGAATCTATAATAAACGCACCATCACCATCATTTCCACCATTAAACGTATACCTAATTTGTCCATTGAGACCATAATCATCATCAGTTGCTTGAACCTGAGTAACTCTGGTTCCAATGAGACAATCTTCGGAGATTGATGCTTGATAAGAATCTTGTTTAAATTTAGGAGCATTATCATTGACGTCCATAACTTCAATTTCAACATTTGTTGTATCAGCCAAAGGAGGTGAACCATTGTCAGTTGCAGTAACAACAAGTGTATAGCCGGCCACTCGTTCACGGTCCAATTGTTTGTTTGTAACAATGGACCCAGTCATAGGATCAATCTTAAACTCACTATTTTCATCAATTGAAAAAGTTATACGAGCATTCTCGCCAATATCAGCATCACTGGCTTCAACAATCAACACGGTTGTTCCAATAGGAGCATCTTCAGGGATATTTACAGAGTATGGAGTTTTTTCAAACACTGGACGATGAGTGTTGGCATCAGAAACATTCACGTAAACCATAGCCATATCACTTCGACCTCCATTATCGGAGACTGTTACAGTTAAAACATATCGACGTTCAGTTTTGTAATCTAATGGTTGAGCAATGGTGATTTGTCCTTGATTTTTCTGACTATAAATAGCAAATTTTCCCTTGTTATTGCCATTCGTTATTTGAAAATTTAACCGCGAATTTTCATCACGATCAGTTGCTGTTACAGTGATTACTGGAGTTCCTATTGGATCCACTTCTGAGACTTTGGCATCATAAGTTTTTGGTTCAAAAACAGGATCATTGTCATTAACATCTTGAATGCGAATAATAACATTAGCTGATGATGATTTTGGTGGATAACCATTATCTCTGGCAATAACTGAAAACTCATACAAATTACCCTCCTCCCAATCTAATTGGCGGGTAGTCATGATCCATCCAGTCTCATTGTTTATTGTTAAAGGCATTTCATTGGGCAAGGTTCCAACAATTGTTTCACTTTGTCCATTGATGGACAATGCTCCTTTGATGTAATAGGTAAGTCGAGCATTATCTCCATCATCATCATCGTAAGCTTGTATACGAAGCACATTGGTTCCTGGAGGTGTATTTTCAATTACAGATTCTTGAAAAAGGCTGTTGTAAAATTTAGGCTCATTGTCATTAACATCCTCGACGTTAATCAACAATTTTGTTGTATTTGAACGAGGTGGAGAACCAGCATCCTGAGCTCTCAGTATTAACCTGTAGTTCCGTGTTGTTTCATAGTCTAAAGGTGAAATAACTGAAATTTCGCCAGTCAGAGAGTCAATCTGAAAATGTCCTTGAGTATTACCGCCAATAATTGAATATCTGATTGCTGCATTGGCATCTTCATCTGCATCAGTAGCAGAAATTGTGATTATAACTGGATGTGAAGTCCAATCAACATCTTCTCTTACCATGGCAGTGTATGAGCGATTTGAAAATTGAGGGTAATTATCATTTTCATCAAGAATCGTGATTTTAACAGTTGTTTCTGCGTGCTTACGATGGACTGGTGCAGCGCAATCAGAAGCTTGAATAGTCAATACATAATTATTTACGGTTTCTCGGTCGAGAGTTGCTCGTGTTGTTATAACACCGGTTTTACTATCAATTTTAAATGCTTCATTGGGACCAGTTGGATTAAGTAAACTATATTCAATTTCAGCGTTTATATCAGCATCTGAGTCAGTTGCTCGAACATTGAGGATTGTTGAACCAACAGGTAATGATTCTTTAACACTTGCTTCATATGAAGCTCTCTCGAAAACAGGCTGATGATCATTTTCATCGTTTACATTAATTTGTAAAGTTGTTGTTCCAGTTTTAGGAGGTATTCCTGAATCTACAGCTATTATTCTTAAATAATGAAGATCCATGGATTCCCTATCCAAACGTGAGGTCGTCGTTACAACACCTGAAAGGCTGTCAATACTAAAAACACTTTGACTCCGAGCATCTAACACAGCAGACATGGAATAAAATATTTCACCCTTTTCAGGATCATTGGCTATCAATTTAGTTACCACAGTTCCTTTCTCTTTCTCTTCAGGTATATTGACCACATACAAAGATTTGTCAAAGTAAGGTGGTTGATTAGGTGCATCTCGACGTAATCTTGAGATCTCGTAGTCTTTTGATCCAGCAGGCAAAGCACAAGTTATCACAGAAACAAAAAGGGAAAATAAACACAACAATTACGATCTATAGTCACATTTTGGTGAGCAGGATGGTTGAAGAACCAGGGTTCAAAGCAATAAACAATCTCATTTTGTTTTCACAATAACAATTAACAATAGCTACAATGATTATTTTACAATTTGAATAAAAAATATTTAAAATAATAAATTGACGGGTTTGCTAAATCTTCATGTCTCAAAATAAATTTATAATAGCTTCAACGCAACAGTTTGCATTATCACCGGATAGAGCGAAACAATGCATTTTACCGGTATTTTGAAAATTAAAGTTGAAGACAAATCATACTTGTGATGGAGGAGGATATAGTCATGGATAAAACTGGCTATATTCATGTAATAGATATCCAAATCTTGACCCATCTGCTGGCATTGTTAAACTTGTATCTTGACCTCAACAAGAAGCGGGCAAAGGAGGTTTATTAAACTTTATCTGACTTAATTAACTATCTGAGTTGGCTATATACATAAATTCAAACTTAACTTGATTATTATTTCAAATGATGAAAATTGAAAATCAGAGCAGACACTGGCTTGAATTTTCTGCTCTCCAATGTTTGACATCTCTTTGGTTACCTAACCTGCGATCTTACCGCTGTCTCTTTAATACACTGTTATCATGCAAAAAATAGAATAATCTTACCTGTTTCAACTGATGATATCCTTTGATCACAGTGGTAAAATCCATGGTTAAACACGGAGAATAAATAAATTAAAATTAACTTAAATTTCATTTTCATCTTGAAATGAAATAATTAAAAATTGTTAAAAACTAATCAAGTATTGCCTTTAAACATAGCTATTCACTATTTACTTCCATCTAAACCTGTAAGGTAGAAATGATTCTTTCTTTGTTCCTCACTCTCTCTATACAGGGTAGTGATAAACTTGCTGATGTAAAGGTAGGATCTTAGATGCGCTGACAAAATGTAACCAAAAAGCAGATTTTATATAGCAATCTGCTTACTGCGCCTCTAAAGGTGATTGATCCTACCTGAAGAAACTTTGCTTGTTACCCTGTAGATCCCCAAAAATCCAGGTGAGACAGTTTGTCTCAGACAAGTAGTTCCTCCAATTGGCTAAGTTGTTAACTAAAGTCAAAAATTAACAATTTACTATTTTAGCTCAACTAAAATAAATTACAATTAGCTGTGATGATTAAAAAATTGCAGACAATGTGTCAGATGGAAATCTTCACATTTCCATCTATACAATTTTTAAATTATCATTGAGATATGTTAACTGTAAATTACTCAATCGACAATCTTTAGATGGCAATCGATTTTCAAAAGTTATCACAATTGAGTTCAAAATAAAATTCATCATATCGTTAACCAGGAGAACAATATTGAGTTAGGAAACAAAAATATTAGGGCACTAGATAATGTTTTGTCCTAATGGTGATAGCAAAGGGCTATCAAATTTTTATTCAAAGTATTTATTCGAGGCAGCAATACAACGTTAGTAGCGGGGTATAAGCTGTTGCATGCCCTCTGCATACCAGCTGGGGGGCTGAGAAGCAAAATAGGCTTCAACTTCCGTTGAATGCCTATCCTCCATGTCTTTTCGACCAAGTTTGCACTAAAGGTACCAGTATTGCACAATAGACTCTCCAGGGGCATTATTTTGGTATGCGTTCACCATTTCCGCCTGAACCTGGCTGAGAGACCAGCCTTTATCATAAAGGACTTTAATCCAATAACGTTGTTCAGCTGTGGTCATCGCACTTTTTATCAAATAAATTGGTCAAAGACTGACTATTGAGTGACCGTGAGTTGGACCCCGGGGTAAAAAGACCTGAAGAATCTCGCTAGCGTGTCACCGTATACCGGAAATAAACGCAACTAGGTTAGGGCAAAACATTATCTAGTGCCCTAATACCATAATTTAAAGGATGACAATGTAATGAAAACCTTTAGCGATATTACTTTCGTTAATTACTTAAGGGTTGTTAATAATGAAATCATAAAAGTATGGAAAAGATAGTGAGTAATCTCAAAACATAAAATTTTACTTGAAAATATCAATGTTTTTAATTTATTGCACAATTTACTGTACAAACCAATCTTGATTTCCAAAAGCTTTGTCATCCTTAATTCTTTGACTATTGTCGCGTCTTTGTCTTCGAACGGCACAATCTTCTCCTTTGATACTCTTAGATGCTGTTCGCAATTCCTCACGCCTGATACGATTGGCGAATTCTTTTTTCACCTTTGCTTTTATTTCTTCAGTGGTGAAAGTGCTTCCTGCGACCGAATAAGTCGCTTTTGAACCATCCGTAGCTGGTATTTTGGAGTCTTCATAGCTTCCATCGGAACTGAAACTGTAGCTAGTTTGTCTTTCAGATATAACTGAATTATTTTGGTCAATAATTTTTATTCTTTCTCCATTGTTTTCATTTTCATCTAACTTATCATGATGTATATTTTTATCTTTCGAATCGTCACAATTTTCTTGAGAATATTTCGATTGCTCAGAATCCATATCCACATAAATTCCGTTGATTACAGGCTCGTATTCGTTAGCTTCAGCTGATAATTTTTTTATTATTCCTTCATCATTTTCGTCGACGATGACATCATTATCGAAGTTTGGTATCTCTTCACTTTCAAAGTGGTATTTTCTTTTGAAAATACTAACAATACAATCAACGTCTCTTTGAAAATACTCTCTTGCCATTTTATGATTGGTGCTGATCATTTGTGGAAAGTCGATTAAAATAGGTTTTGATGTTTCATTTTCAAGCATTATGTTGAATTCATTAAAATCGCCATGGACAACACCATAATCATTGGATTTAGATTGGAATCGATTATCTCCGCCATTGAAACCGATAATTTGAAGCTAGTGGTTTATTATAAAGGCTTGCCATTAATAACACTTAATAGCAACATTCCAAAAATAATACGATTGACATAACATAAAATGTAATAACTCCAATTCAATAATTATAAATAATAATAAATACAAATTTTATTTATAACCATTCCAGTAACAACATTTTCATCTTTATAAAGCACAAAATCTCTATCCAGATGTTCATAATACATTGAAGTTAATCGTGAGTTGAAAGATTTGATAATTCAAGCTGACCGTGATGGAGAGACGACATCTTCAATTGCTGAAAAATGGAAAATTAATCAGAACACTGTGAAAACAGTCATTTATCGCTTTAAAAAATACAATGTAGTTGCCCGTGAACGTGGACATCGTCCGAAAAAGCTTACTCCTGAAATGGTGTTGGAATTACAATCTTGGTTTGACAACGATTGTCAAATTACTCTATCAACTGCTGCAGATCGAATTAAGGAAAAATTTGACATTGAAATTCATCCGGCATCAGTTCGTAACTATCTAAAAGAGGTTTATTTTTCGGTCAAAATTATTTCATTGGCGCCAGAGCGACGTAATTGTGAAGCGCCAAAGCAACTGAGGAAAGAATATGGCTTGAAATTTTTGGAGATTCAAAGTTCAATGAACAAAATTTTCTATGTTGATGAAACAGAATAAATGCAAATGTAAATAAATGTGAGATCAAGAAGGGGATGGCACGAAAGGATGCCGACCTAATTTGCAAGTGAAAGCTATTCGTAGCAAAAGTCTATCTGTTTGTGCTGCCATGAATAACAAAAGCCTTTTTTTGTATGAGGTCAAAGAACATGGCTATGACACAATTTCATTTGTTGATTTTTTGAAACAACTTGTCGAGTTCTTCGACAAATAAATGGAGCTTACGTTATAGTGAGCAATGTCTTTTTCCATCATAGAGGAGAAGCCAAAGAGTTAATTGAAGGGAAAGGTCATAATTTAATTTTTTTTGCCTCCTTATTCATCTTTTCGAATCCCATCGAAAATTTGTTTAATCAGTTTAAACACCACATTAAACGTCAAAAACCGACGACTTGTGATGATGTTTTTACTGCTACTAATGCTGCTCCACAAGTTATCACTGAACAACATTATATAAATTATTTTTCTCATATGATGAAATACCTAGGAAAATGTATCAATATGGAGACAATTGAAAATTAAAATTTTGACAGTTTCATGATTTTTTGAAATAACTTCTTTGTTTTATACTTTTGGTTTCACCATTTTTGAAAATATTTGCTTCAGTTTCATTTTACCAACTTAAACCTCTTATCCATATTCACCCATTTTTGGTATCATGGATTTACCAGGAATGAATCTTAATCGTCTTATGGTGAGTTTCTTCTTTTTTCAAAAACATTTCATTCTTTTTTGAAATTGAATTCAACCAAACTATTTTTACTGTAATAATGCAACATGAAATGAAAAACAGTCGATACATCGATATTCCATATCAATACTATCGACAGAATTTCGCCTCAATCAGTTTCTGTTCAAACCTTTCTTTCTTTTAATTGATTTCTAATTGAAGTATTTCACATCAGAAAAAAAACCGTATAATTTACTCAGGTTAGTGAATTAACAAGTGAAAGCAATTAAGTAATAACATGCTTTCAGTAAATTGTGCTTTTGGTACAATTTTTCTGACTAAACAAGAATAAAGCGGGATCAACACTTTAATACACCTTTTCAGTGCATTTCGAAAGGCGCTAAAGTTATTGGTAAGTTATTGATATTGGCTAGTTTACTTTTCGTGATTTACTATTTTTATCCTTATCGTGTATTCAATGCCAAAGATTAGCCAAATTAGATAATTAATCTTGAATAGCATCTTGAATTATCTAAATGACATCATAGTTCATTTTCATCAGCTGTAGTTTTTTTGTTGAAAAATGTAAATGATCTCAATAAAGTTGACGAGAATCGTCCTTATTAAGATCACACTGGTTGAAAATCAATTCCATGGAGGCAAGAGTGTTACTTCAAAGGTTAAAAATTAAAATCCATTTGAGATGGTTAAGGCAAAATAGTCGAGTTGATAGTGTATACACAATTTAACTAATTTACGTCACGACCAATTTATAAAATATCCAAATTTTGTTTTGATTGGTGACCAGAAAGACTTTTCAACTAAAAATTGAACAAGTCCTAGATTGATAAGAAATTATCAAGTCTATTTTTCTCTGACCTGGGTAGTTTCTTGAGACTAACTATTGATGTCAACTGTGGCTGTTAAATGTGCTGTTAAACAAAATAACAGTTTGATTAACTCGCATTTAACCAGCACAGTGATGTAAAGCAAAATAGTCAACAACGGTAAATAACTCAATTAATAGGTAAAAAAAAGTAGGAAACACAGCAAACATAAGCAATATATTGATCAATATATCAAAATATTGTAAATTGAAAAATATAAACAACCAAAAGATAAGAAATGACAATGAAAGTTCCATCCCTACTGTAAGTGTGAAAGAGAGAGCAAAAGTGATCGGTTTACGCTTAAAAACGATATTCAAATGGTAGTCAAATCTTAAAGCTGTGAATTGCATCAAAGTGATATTTAATATTGTATTTCAAAAGGATAAATCCTTCAAATCCAATATTTTCCTTCACCGACACAAAATAAGGATTAAAACTCTCATCCTTAAGGAATCGGTAAAACCGACAAAGAAACAGCACAATATGCTGATAGTGAATCTTCAGTACATATGTAAGTCTCGTAAATATTTTCGTATCTATTGGAGAAACTATTATCCAGTCCATTGTCCACTATCGACTTTGCTGTATCTTCAATCATCAAAATGTTTAAAAATTTAAATTTTGCCAATTTTTCGTTTCAACTTTGTTCTTGGAAATGACTTTTTAATTTCCATTAAAATTATAAGATTTCATTCATTCGTGTTTTCTCTCTAATTTAAATTTCTTAAATTTCTATTTTCTTTAGGTTATGTTTTCACGAAAGTTTGATTGGGAATTTCCATGAGGTTCCATGGAGATAAATAACACTGGTATTGAGTTTCATTACCTTCGGCAAAATTGCTTATTTTGTATTTTTCACCACAATAATAAGGAATCATGTAAATAACATAATGAAAAAGTTGACAAGATGATTAATTAATGAAGGCTTTCGCAACAGGATTTGAGCTTATGTTAAATTACTTATTGATTAAATTCAATTCAGAAGCTAACTGCACATTAAATTCATTATATACTAACAATTAATCCTAAGTTTTCCTTAGTTCGAACTATTTCACTTGATTTTAGTGGAAAAGAAATGCAGAATCAAAAGATGATCCAATTTACAGAATCTTGTACTTTTCTGGGCAAAATGAGGAATTTTAATGTAAAACACGACAATTAAGACCCTCCTTATTAATACCTGTTTGTTATCAACATCGAAATTAAATTGCCTGAGGTCGAGATTGAGTAGAAACATGCTGATGAATATGATTGGAATAAGAAAAGGCAAACATTTCAATTTTGTTTTCTTCACTTTCACTTTGTGCTTTTGTGAAGTCGAGACAACATGAAAACTGTTTCAAGATCAATTTGTATCAATTAATCTGATCAAACGTTTAAATCATCATATCTTGTTCAAACTATAATAATACAATTCGTTAACAATCATTTGAGTCATTTGGTATCAGCAGAAATCATAAACAATGCTTTTAATTGTTTCTATCTTAATCATTTCATTTGGTGAGTTATGAATCATCTTTTTTGTTTCACTGTTTCATTTCAATTGGATAACGTTTTCTGTTATTGGATTTTCATTTTTGATAATTGTGAAGCCAAATAATTGATTAATATTGTTCATCATCCATTTCAGGTTCACAAGCAATCAATGGACAAACAGGCTCATGCCACATGAGAGAGCTTGACCTTTGTACGGCAACTTTACTTGTTTTCACCCAAAATACTCAAGGTAAATTTTTGACATTATGATGAATTAATTTTCATAAAAATTTTTCCTTCAAAAAATTAGATTGTTTCATCTCCTTTTAAAATTAACTGTTAATTTGTTAACTTTCACTCACATGTGATAATCTTGAAGTCGTATTCAGATTGATGTTGTTTACACGTTTAATAATTTATTTGTTATGTATCAACGCTTGTGATCATTAAGGTAAAACTTAGTTATAGATCAGTGAAAGTAAACCATTGAGATTAATTTGATTAAATTCAAGGTTAATATTAAGCAGGTTACTTGTTTCAAGTTAATTGAAACAAATGATTGTAAGTTCGTATAATTGAAATCGTAAACTGGTTTGCTATTAACCTTTTAATATTGGACAATATATTTGACCATTTTGAAGGAAAAATTATATTAATAATTTTGTTCAGATTTTGATTCGCATTACAGATAATTGTTCATCTTGATTCAATGCGGATCAATATAAAGCTATTTCGATTGAATAAACGCTTGTAAAAGATATTCTTCAAGACTGAATACAGATGATGATTAATCAACATCTTAATACAAATCAAAACAATCTAACTAACAATGTTTACTTTTTGTCTTTCTTGTTAGGATTACAAGGAACAGAAGCTGAAATTGAACGTCAGTGTGGTTACATTAGAGAGGCTCAATCATGTCGCCAAAATTATACCCGACGATGTGTAACATCATTGCAACGGGAATTAGTTGATTTTGTTATTGAAGGAGGAAAAAGCCTTGCAGATGAATTTTGTACACCAGGAACAGAGATACGAGCTGAATATAAGAGACACGCAAGATGTTTGAGTGAAGCTCGATCCCAGTCCAAACAATGTATCAAAGATTTACAGCGATCCCTTGAAGAGTTGACACAAACAAGCTGGGATAATCGAGTTGCCATGGCTTGTTGTGGTTACAATCGATTCCAAGAGTGTGTAACCGTCTCAATTTTGAATAGATGTGGTCAAGCTGCTCTTGATTTGAGTCGTAAAATCGTTCGACTATCTTCATCTCGATTACCAGAAATGTTGTGCCAGTCTTACCCGTACACAAGTGCCAAATGTGGAGAGATTTTGCCACCCGAAGGAATTGAACCTCTTGGTGCTCGATCAAATAGTGTTTTGTCCAGAATCTTTTCAAGTTATACTGGAGTATAAATAGTACAAAAAAAATTAATTCGAATTTGTATCATTGAAATAGTTAAAACGTGAAAATAATTTGTTCTTGTAGTAAATTTATCAAATTTCAACAAGTCATCAGTTACTTTGAAATTCGCTTTAAATATATTTACATTAATACACTGTTGATCCAATACGCCGAATAAATTACTCAATGAACAAATAATATGAGCGAAGCTAAAGCATTGTAGCTGAAAATAGCAAATACATTTCTAAGCATAGAAAATTTATTTAAATTACCGATAAATTTCGATTTCTGTGGTAAATATTTATAGTTTGGAATCTTTCATCTAAATTTTCAATCGATAAAATGTTTTGATCGAAAAGCTTAAATTATTAAATGATGGTCGATAGCTAATTAATATTAATAGTTGATAATCATAAGTATGAAAACAATATGCGGATGAATCTTGAATATTCACATTGTTTCGCGGATTGAATAATTTTTTTTATTTTTTCAATCGGTTGACTTACTCTTTATGGATAATCGTTATTAACAAGCAGCCAATGTGATCAGCAATAAACTAAGCTTCCATCTTTGTCAAATGGCGAACAAACTGATAGTAAAGCTCTGCAATTGGAATTTTTCTTCACTTCATATACTCATCCACTCGCTACTTACATTGTGTTTTCATTTCCATTTAAAATCATTCAAGTCCATCCATTACTCTTTGTGTCAATTTGTTCCAACTCTTTTCTCATTCAACACATTTGTATATTTAATTCATTGTTAAATCAGTCTTAACAGTAATGAGTACACAAGTAAATGGAAATGGTATCGAAAATGTTATTGAATTACCATCATCTACTCCTTCATCACCTTCAAAATAAAACAGATCTAGCTACTGATTCCGATGTCCCTCAGTCACCTCAACAGGTTATTAATAAAACCAGTGAAAATGGTTCATCCTCTAGTGGTCCAGGAACATCTGCATATTCTACCCCTCGTTCTTCTTCTGAAAAGTTAGATGTGTCAGAAGAAACTCTTCGATTTCAAGAGCGATTGGTTACTCAATGCAAAACTAGGATGAAGGATAAATTTGATTCTCTTGAAAATGAAACTGGAGTCAAGTTAAGGCGTTATTGGCCTGAGACAGTGAATGACTCAGATTTAGACCATGGTACTGATGATGAAGACGATGACTCAACTGAAAACGGATTGCATTGTGTGGACCGAAAGGGCAAATCTCTATCGGATGCTTCACCAGTCTCAGCCATTGAAGCGATCTCCGCAACTGCAAATGCTGATAAGCTACCTGTTTCTGAAAATTCAGGAATTCCCCCATTAATTGAGAATAAAAATAATGAATCGAGTCCCAATGAGATGATCCAGATTGAGTTAGGAAACAAAAATACCATAATTTAAAGGATGACAATGTAATGAAAACCTTTAGCGATATTACTTTCGTTAATTACTTAAGGGTTGTTAATAATGAAATCATAAAAGTATGGAAAAGATAGTGAGTAATCTCAAAACATAAAATTTTACTTGAAAATATCAATGTTTTTAATTTATTGCACAATTTACTGTACAAACCAATCTTGATTTCCAAAAGCTTTGTCATCCTTAATTCTTTGACTATTGTCGCGTCTTTGTCTTCGAACGGCACAATCTTCTCCTTTGATACTCTTAGATGCTGTTCGCAATTCCTCACGCCTGATACGATTGGCGAATTCTTTTTTCACCTTTGCTTTTATTTCTTCAGTGGTGAAAGTGCTTCCTGCGACCGAATAAGTCGCTTTTGAACCATCCGTAGCTGGTATTTTGGAGTCTTCATAGCTTCCATCGGAACTGAAACTGTAGCTAGTTTGTCTTTCAGATATAACTGAATTATTTTGGTCAATAATTTTTATTCTTTCTCCATTGTTTTCATTTTCATCTAACTTATCATGATGTATATTTTTATCTTTCGAATCGTCACAATTTTCTTGAGAATATTTCGATTGCTCAGAATCCATATCCACATAAATGTCGTTGATTACAGGCTCGTATTCGTTAGCTTCAGCTGATAATTTTTTTATTATTCCTTCATCATTTTCGTCAACGATGACATCATTATCGAAGTTTGGTATCTCTTCACTTTCAAAGTGGTATTTTCTTTTGAAAATACTAACAATACAATCAACGTCTCTTTGAAAATACTCTCTTGCCATTTTATGATTGGTGCTGATCATTTGTGGAAAGTCGATTAAAATAGGTTTTGATGTTTCATTTTCAAGCATTATGTTGAATTCATTAAAATCGCCATGGACAACACCATAATCATTGGCAAGAGAGAGCAACAAGTTCATCAAATTGTCGTAAAGAGCCGGCTTATCTTCGATATCGGCAACATGGCTCAATAATTTTCCATCAATCAACTCCATGACAATACAGTGACGATTTATTTCAATAGGTTTAGGCACTGGAAAACCTCTTTCATGGAGAGCTTTCAGGAAAGAGAATTCCCTGTTCGCAGAGAGTCTTGACATATAAATCCAATTGTGAATTTTACCTTTATGATAGTCTCGTTTATCATGAACTTTTCGGAAACACGTCCGACCTAAACGATGAAGCTTAATAGCAAACCTTTCTCCCTCATCATTAGCTCCAATATAAACATCAGATTCTTTACCAACTCCTGATGAAGAAAAAAAAGATCGTTGAGCGCCTGGTATTGCACATTAAATATGACAGAAATTAAAGATAGCTTACCTATTTGATTTCCAATATGTGTAATAATTTTACGATGACTGAGAACATTAAGAGCAAGATAATCATAACCATGAAAAGTCAATCTATAACCGTCATACTTTTTACCCCTTTCATAAACTAGTAGTTTATTTCTAGTCAAATTATGGAGTATTTTAGAGGTACCTCCACCACGTAAACTGGCAATAGAAGCGATTAAAGAACCAGGTACCAGTTGATGGTTCTTCATTCCCATTTCAACAGCGGTCAAGACTCGAAAATCATCACTTTCTAGATATTTCAACAAATCTGCGTCAAGCTTAACCATTTTGTAACACAATTAGAAATAACGTTTGAATGATTGAAATAAACTGAATAAATTCAACACATGGTTAGGGTAACAAATTTTGTTTACCTCGGGTTTCTTTACTTTAATAAACTGAGAGGGAAATTTGAAATAAAGTGAAGAAAGAAAATATAATATTTTCAAGTTGTTTCATTTACAATAGATGGCGCACATGCCTATGTATAAAATTCATGAAAAACTAAATTGAATTCAAAGATTTAAGAAACGCTTTGGCTTTTCATTTTGCCTTCGATTTTTTAGCTTCCAATTTTGGTTTGACAAGTTTTCGTGGAAGATTATTACTCTTAGTAACTGATTTAGGTGGATCAACTTTTTTTTGGCCAATAGTCTTTATTTTTTGCAGATTAAATCCTGATTTAGTTGTGGCTTTGGGTTTGGGTTTCGTTTTTAGAGGTTTGATATTTTGAGTCTGAGACTTTTCTTTCAAGTATTTTACTTTTGCTTTTGGTGGACCGCTCAATGGAACTCGAGTTATTTTCAATTCTGTTGGATTGTTTCTTATTGACTCTGGTTCTACCGTTAGACGAGTTGAATTAATATTAAAGCCAGTTGATGAGCCAAGTGAAAATTTTGAAAATTGTACTGGAACTGGAAGTTTACTTTTACTTTTACCCTTTCCTGGGCCTTTTGCAAATAAACACATTAATGTAGCAAATCGAGATTTTGTTTGAGCCTTTCGCTCATTAAAACCTGATGTTGACATGGATGAAATTCTGGAAATATCAACACTTTGAAATGATGGAACTGGTGGTATTGGTTGACGTCTATTTATTTTGTTTAACGTTTTCATATTATTAGTTTTTAAGTGTACAGAAGAGGTAAGGTTATTTACATGATTGTAATATCGATAGAGAGCGATGATAAACAATAAGACCATAATTATAATAAAAACTATCATGATTATTAATATCAGTCGCTGTATTGCTCCGATATCATTCAAATCAATTTTAGTATCTGTTGCAGTCTCTACATTCATTTTTAGCTCCTATTGTTGCATTATTTACAAGATTTAACCATTTGAATATCGAAGGATAGTTAATTTACCAGAAAATTAACCATTATAAATGAACATTATGTTAATCCTAAATTGGTTGAGGTGTTAAAGGTGTTACAAAGGGTGAAAAACAAAACTGGCACAAAACGGTCAACTCGATAATTATAAAATTAAACTAAGAATCTGTTAGATTCTATCGATATTTATTATTATCCAGAGTTGATAAAATATACAATTGACTAGCAAGAGATGATCCATTATTGTAAGGATGAATTGTAACATATTTATCCGATTTACGGTGACGATAGTGAGACGATGATAATGAAGATGAACCTGATGAGCCTAACGGTGTTGTTGACGATGAAAGGGTTGGTTTTAGGGTTAACGTTGAAAATTGGTCAGGATTTTTTGGACAGCGAAAGATTGACCAAAGAGCCAAAACAATGATTTGGGTTATCAAAAGTATTGAAAATATCAATAAGAGTCCAGTGTTAGTTAGACATGAAAACGTTGAGAATGAAGTTGTTGGTGAGGAAGAAAAATTTGAGTGATTCTTTGATTCTGAAAGAGAAAAACAGAAATTAAAAGTTGAATTGATAGGAATTTTGACAGGATTTTTATGATTACAGCAAATATCTGGGTTGCTACCAAAAAGACACAACCAACAGATTTATTCACATATTGAAACAAATGAGAAAAACAAATGGGCGAAAACGGGTAAAAAGCAATTTCTATCAAATTGAAACTCTGTTAGTTTGTGTAGGCATGAAAACTAAGTCCGTTTGTGTGATTTTAAGATTTGTCTGATGAACACATTTCGAACAAAATCGAGTTCGAAGTTGAAACTTGCAAAGCTTTTTACACAACTATGGAAGTAGATTTTTTCATGAAATTCATTTACCTAATTTATCTTTTTATGCCAAATCAGGAAATGTATTCATTTTGCGAAATATAATTTTCATTTTTATGCAAAACAGATTAATTCGGTTTTCATCTAAACCGATTGCATTCTGTGACCATAAGAGTTAGCGAGCTAAAACTTATTAGACCTCCATAAAAATTACTTGTTTACATCATACACCGAATATTTTTTTTAATTAACCAACAGTTCTCTTGATTTTGGCCATTCGGCTTAAAAATTTTAGCCTCGTTATTACGAGAACGGCATCATCTACAGTCATCATTCTTTCACGAAACATTAGATTTCATTATGGACTATAACATGTTGTGACTCAATACCGAATAAAATGCGAGCTGATTCATTCAATCATGAAGATCCTTCCAACGCATAAGATTTGTGTTTACCTTTAAAAATCTAATCTGAAATCTGATCACAAAAGTAATACAATGCTATAACTTTTTCTGTGGAATTTTGAATTGTTCAATATTTCAATGTATAATTGTCCTTACTGGGATCTAATGTTGAGTGAAAGAATTGTGACTGTAAGTGATGCCATACTCGAATTATTGAGGCTCAAAGTTTGCAGGCCAATGGCCAAAAATCAACAGAACTGCTGATAGATTGAAAAAGTTATTCAATTGATGGTGTGAGCAAGTAATTTTTATGGAAGGATAACGAGTTTGGGCTCGCTAACTTTTATAGTTCCAGAATGCGGTCGGTTTAAATGGAAATCGAACTTGATCTGTTTTACAAAAACAGAAAATGCAATTCCTCAAAACAAGACCATTTTCTGGTTGCCCTGTGAAAGATACACCCGTGAAGTAAGTTTCGTGAAAAAATCTGGTTCGATAGCTGAAGAAAAGGCGATCGAAGTTTCGAATTCGACCTCAATTTTCACGAAAACTGTCCATCGGATGAAGAATTCAATAGAACCTGTCGACTCAGATTTTATTTCTCTACAAACTGAAAAAAGTTTCATCTCTCTACTCAAATAATTGAGTCTGTGGCATCACTCTTTGCATTTCGTTTGTAAATTTAACCAGAAAACTGTTTTATTCAACAAGAAATGAGTTAATATGTGTTTTGTTTGGTGAATAAGTTGTTTCTTGAGCATTAAAAGGCCAAATATCGTGATTCTTACGGGAAAATAGAAGTTTTTAGATGGAATTGGATGAGCAATTAGACAAGGATTGAATCGGTAAAAGAATGATGACTGTAGATTATGCCATTCTCGAAATATCGAGGTTCAAAGTTTTTAGTTCAATGGCCAAAATCAAAAGAACTGTCGTTGAATTGATGCAATCATTCGATTGGTGATGTGAGGTAACAGTTTTTATGCACAAATAATAAGTTTCAGTTCTCTAAAACTTTTGGTCACAGAATGCGATCAATTCAACTAAAAATCGAACTTATTTGTTTTACAGAAGACAGAAAATTTTATTCCTCAAAATAAGTGCATTTTCTGGTTGACCATTAAAATTAACATCAGGAAAATGAGTTTCATGAAAAAGTCGTCTTCCATAATTGAAAAAAAGGCAATCGAAGTTTCAACTTCGAAATCGATTTTCTCGAAAACTGTTGATCATAGAAAGCTTTAAATCGCGCAAATACTCAGTAAACTCAGTTTTTATATCCCAACAAACTTACAGAGTCTTAATTCGAAAGGAATCAATTTTTATCAGATTTGTCAGTTTGTGTGACAATTTAGCAACAAATATTTGTATAACTTCGATTTTTACCTTTGATTATATCATAGCGGCCGTTTCTTTTGATTGGCTGTTGACGGGCACCTTCATTGAAATCAAACGCATCTTGTATTCTGATTGATTGTAATACAACTAAATCTTCATCAGATTGAGCTGGTTTTACACTTCGTCGTCTGCGTCTTTTACCATAAGAAAAAGATTCCTGAGTTGATCCGTCAAAACCATCTGAGAAACAATGGATTGGCTGACATTTGGCTAAACACGGAGTTACAACAGCTCTAAAATTGACAATATCAGACGTTGGAAATTTAAAGGCTTCAAAGGTTGTCTCCAAAGTTTTAGCTGCTCCTTTGATTCGTGAAATTGGACCCATGACTGCAATATCAATGGGACAACCATCAGCTCCGATCAGCTCAATTTCACTGCCATCCAAACCATCAGAGGCAACCAGTGAACGAATGAAAATCTCATAAGGTGAAGGTTCATCAACAATTGAAAATCTCAATGTTAACAAATCTCCAATTTTGGCTGTTCGTATCGGTGAACCTAATCGATCAGTCACAGTAATTGTTACATTTGGTGCCTCAACAATTGATGAATGAACAAAACGTTCATCTTTAGCAGCTCCAATTATTTCGCTGTAAAATCAAAATCAAATCATTAATATTCATTGAAATAAAAACTGAAATATACAATGTAATAACTTATAATAATACAAGCTTTTCTCAAACCTTGACTTTATTTGATCCAAGAATTAGTATTTTGTAAGATCGCAGTGAATTAATGTAAATTAAAATAATTGTCTAACAAATTATCATTGGAGTGTTTCTGGTAATGTTATTGATAAGTTGAGGAATTATCTGATTATTGAGTTTCAATATTGAATATTAGCAGCTTTTATTTGCATAGCTAATGAGCATTATTTCAAAATGGATACTTGTTTACTTCGTAAAGGTTTGGTTAACAATTATGTTAACATTAACTTGAGTTTCTTTTATTCAATTATCATGCTTTATTATGACTATAATTTGTTCAACTAATGAGTTTATTTAACTTTAAACTGGTCTGAAGAGTTCATTGACCATTTTGCTGGTTAAATAACAATTGGTCAACAATTGGATCAACCAACCCTTTACAGTTACAGAGATGTTAAGTCCAAAAAACGTTATAATCATGAAAGGTTCGATAATGATAGCCAGTAATTACAATTGTTCACAAATAGGTGAACCTTGATAGTTAAATAGTCACAAAATTTGAGTTAAACATTAACTTTCCCTTTCAGTAATTTTAAAGTTAAATCATTAAGTGACATCTTAAATTGCTAGGTTTAGTCAAATTACTTGAGGTAAGAAGAGCACAAATTATAATGATTATGATGATTATGATGAAAGTGGAATGGGAAAAGTGGATTCAACCTGCAATATGTTATAAATAATTAACTTTTGGCTTCGTTTCAACGGAAATCCTTTTTTCTGGTTAATTTTTTGGGTTTTTTACCCTCTTGTAGTGAATTAAATTATCAATAAGTTTAGCTAATTGAGTTGTCATTAGAAGACCAAGAAAACGTTTAAGGTTGATGGTCAGGTTGAGGGTGAATTGACACAAGATTGATTGACCATGAAATGGAGAGTATAAATAAACTGATATTTGCCATATTTAGTCAGGTCATGTTGATAAAAGTAACAAATGATTTCAAGGAAATCACTTAATTCAACAGTTTACAGTAACTTGTAATGATTTGCTTGGTTGCAGTTATTATGATCAAAGTAGAGGATATAAATGAATAGTCCATTGGTTCCATTGATTATAAATCATAATCAATCAAGAAATCAATGATTGAAACCGTAAATTGTAAGCAAAGCAACCGTTAAGGTCAGAATGACAATAAAAAACCTTAACTGAGCTTCAGTTTGAACTTCTTTCAATATTGATAGCCAGCAGATTGACTGATTCCCTTTTCAAATGATGAAATTGATTAGTTGGTTATATTGATTGAGTATCTGTTAGTGCGGCTTTAATTTGATTTGAGAGAAGCTTGGATTTCGGTTGTGAAGGGTCAATTGTTTACTTACCCATCTGATTCAAAGACAACTGTATTTACGACAGTTTTGTTGGTCAAATCGTATGAACATTGAACAGATAAACCAAGATCTTTTGTTGTTACAATTAAATCATGATGTTGAAGCACAATCTCAGATGAATATTTGGCTCCATCGTCGCGTTTAACAGCACAGGCAACATCATTGTAACCCAATGACAATTCAAACGATAAACTGTTGTTAATGTCCATTACACATGAATTGGGTTTTGATTTGCCATAAATTTTACCATTAAATATACGATTTGTCCGTACTTTTGTAAGCATATCACGAGATCGGCAAACAATATCAACTGAAACAATCAGATTAGAAGTAATTTAGTAAAAGTTAATTAGCAATCATCAGTAGATAATTAAAGGTTTAATTTACCATCATAACAAGAAGTAAGTTCGTATGTAATGGCTGCCGGAACCTCGAAATAAGCATCTTTTATGTGATTAGATGAGGATGAATCTAGATGAGAGGTTCGGCAAACCTTATTGGCAGGATCATTGAGGTCAAAGGAGAAACATCGATACTCTGATTGCAAGCATTTTTGCCTACAACCATCTAGCGTTTTAATCTCAGGCCAAACAGAGTCAACAGTTTTCAATAAGCGACCCCGAATCGGTCGGAAATCGCAAAGTTTTTTAGGCTCTGAAAGGAAAAATTAAATATTAAAATATCAGTTGAACTGTTGAACAGTTGCAAGTATTCCAGAGACTGTAAAGTAACCTTACCTTGGACGCAATTGTTTTCAATATACTCCTGTCCTGGAGCACTTCGAAAATGTCGATCTGAGTTGTAAGGCGTTATTATTGAGTGGCGATCCATTTCCGATAGACTGCATTCACTGGTTGCTCTGTTATAATTAGCGGATCGACATTGGAAACTTGTTTCTGTATAGCATTTAATCATGCAATCTTGTTTTGAAGGTGAAGCCATTAATTTAGATGAATAACCAGTCAATATGTGACCTGGAACTGTTTCAAAGACCCATGATTTTTGGCAGGTTGGTTCAATTGTAACACCAAGGCATATTTTCTGGGCATAAATGGTGAAAACAGGAAACTGTGATTTATTCAATGAGGTTGGCCGATTGGCTGCACTGGTGCTAAATAATACACATAAACCAGTTTCAAAATTTAATGATTGGCAGGTTAAATTGGCTCGACATCGAGCCAGGCAATCGGTTAACTTAAGTGTCGCTGGAATGGTTGCAATTGACTCTGACGATGATGAATAAACGAAACCTGTAATCAACTCAAAGCTAATATCATCTTGGCTACAAGGTCCAGGTCCAACACCTAAAAAAGTGAATCATCAATAAACTTGATTAGTGATAAAATATTGAGAAGAAATGTTAAAAATATGAATTGATCCAGAATAAAGGAACGTAAATCAATCAAATTAAGTGACAATTTAAGCTGCCTTTTGCAAATAAAACCATCCAAACCTTTCAGGTCAAACACTCAACAGAAATTGTACCTTCAATGGCTAAATTACATCATTACACACAATCAACACTTTTCAGGTTGAATTGGACATAAAAGCAATACTATTGATCATATTATTAACAATACCATTAACCCATCAAAATTAAAATGCACTCGTCTTTGTTATTAAGAAACGGTTTGATTGCATGTAACACAACTGTATTCAATTGGCGATGAGTTTTGGGATTAAATGAAGACACAATATTTAAAGTATCAAATAATTGAAGCAAAAAGTAGCAAAAAATAGCGTAAAAAGGTTACACAAAAAGTAAATTATATTGAGAATGAAAAGGGCAAAATGAACCTCTTTACGGTATTTTTAAGTACGAATGGCAATGATGATGTTGAGGATAATGTTTATGATGATGATGAAAAAATCAGGAGAAGGCAAAACAATTGAGATTATTCAGGGTTCCTTGGTAAACAGAGTTTAACTCCTCACAGAGATATGAAGACATTAGAGTTGGATTGTAGTTAACATTATCATTATTTAAACTGAAATCGGGTTTGATTCAACTTATGTTTAAATGATTGCAACTTAAATAGAGTTTTCAGTCTAAATTGTTGGTTCGATGACCCAACTGCATAAGTGTTTAATCAACTAAATCAAGTTAAATCTTTTTTTTTAAAACTCTGTGGTTGATCCTCTTTAGCAACCCGCCAATGGTTCAATTCAGTTGCTTTCATATTAACTGTTAAACTGTTGTTGATTGTGTCTAAATAATAGAGACTGTACAAAAAAAAAGAACTAGTTTTAGGGTAAAAAAATAACAATTTAAATCTTTACAATTTTGTACAATTTTTCCACCTAATAATGTATTGATTTATGTCGCTTTTATATTTTGTCAATAAGTTCATTGTTTTTCATTTGCATGGAAGTGAATGTTTTGTTCATTTTTTTTTGCATTTGATTCGTTCTGATCAATGTTATAATCTTTTGCTTGAGTTATCAGTTGAGTTCAATATTCATTCCCTAAACAATCAATCCATTCATATGTATTTTGTTCACTATCATGTCATCTGGATGATATTAAACAGAACCAGTTTCCTCATGCAGATCAAGATGATCAACAAAATCGGTTCATGACCGATCTCTTTGTTAACCTTCAAGATGACCAGAGGCATTAAAAGTAAGACAAAGAAAGATGAGAAAAGAAGAAAAAGATTGAAAAATTAAAAGCCAGTTGTAAGTCACTTTTGATGGGACAAAAGTCACTTTCTTAGGTTAAAAGATGCAAGTCTCTCGGCCTAATGAATGTCAATCTTTTGCAGTCTTTTGAAGGGAAAATGAGTTTTGTTTTAATTCTGATCTAACAATGTTTGAATCAAATTTCTTTCATAATTATTGACCATTAATCATGACAACTTGTTAAAATCGTTGATTTGTCAATAGCGTGTAAACTTTCAATGTCAGTTATACAAAGGTAACGTTTTCAAGCTCATTTTGCGTGATTAATTTGCTTCTCACAGATACTATTTCACCTGTACTTGTAATGTCTGATATTATGAAGATGAGAGTTTTTTTTGGAATGAAAAGAGTTTCTATCTTTCATCTGTAAGTTAATCTGAATTATGAGAAACACGCCTTTAGCACCTTGGCGTGTCAAAATTAAGATGAAATTAATGTTTCATCTGAGGATAGGTTAACCTTTGCAGGTTATCCAAGATCCACTTGAACCTTAATCTTTGGTCTAAAAGTTGATCATTTACTTTATTTTCATTGTTTGTTTCCTAATGTATATTATCATGAGAAACAACAACAAATAAAATCAATTAATTTTAACCTTAATTAATTAGTAAAACATTTTAAAGGTTCAACTTGGAGTAAAAAAAAGAATGAAACTACAAAAGTTACCTGCAAGGTGAAGTATAATGGTTAATAGATTTTGAGGTTTATTTTTGGTGATTAAGGATAAAATTAATGAAGGCAGGTTAGTTAATAAATTACAATCTCAAACTAGATGATGATCAATTTAAATAGCATTTTAATTAGTGTTTAATAAATGAGGTGAAATGTTGAACCATAAATGAGGTGAAAATTTGTTCCAATGCAAAGTGAATTGATATTTGTTGATATCAATGAGGAAGTAATCAATGGTTAATTGTATGATTCAGTCAAATCCTAATGGATGAGACAATTAAATGATGAATAGTGATATAGATGATCCAAGTTGATTTACTAAATGATTTATGGATGTGAAACTCAATCCTAGTAATGATTGAAGTGAAAGGTTAAACCAGATTATGTGAGGTTAATGCATTGATGGTTGATTTACTTAAACTGTTTACAGTGGTCATTGATGGTAAAATGTTGACCATTAACAAAGATCATCATAATTATAAATATTATAATAAATGAACTTGAAATTGGAAAATAACGATTCTAATTGAGTTTGAATCATTTTTCATCTTACATATGTAATGACATTAATGTTGGAAGAGTTAAATTAATTTAATTGAGTTGAGCAGAAAAATTACAATCAAAGTAATTTTAATCAATCACTTGCACTGTTTCAAGATGTTAATGGCTATGAAAAGCCATTAAAAACATTTGTATCGATGATGATTCTTGCTATGTTCATTGCTTTTAATAATGATATAAATGTTAATTAAAGACATCTTTATTTAGTTGCAATTTAACCTCAAGGTAAATACAAAATTAAATCACAAATGAAAGTGTTAACTTGATTAAAATATTCAATTAAAAAGAAAAGTGTGTTTTTTTGTCAACAATTAACAAAGATTGAAAATTGTTTAGCAAATGTGGGAAACATTTACATATCAAACCAAGGATATATATTTAAATACAATATAAAAGGTTTTGTTAAACGATGGTTTAAACAATAAATGAACAGTTTTATAATGATTAATGGTTAAGTTGGTTTCATCAAATCATTCAAACAGAATTAACTTGATTCAATGTTGTTTACGGAAATGTTTAAATTGTAATCACAATTTATCTTCCTTGTCTACTTACTGTTCAACTGACCATTTTGAGGTAACAATTCAGATCCCCTGATGAGAGATTAAACATGAGGAAAAGATGAGCAAGATGAAGATGTTATTTTAAATATCTGGTTTATCAAGGTTAATGTTGACTATAGTAGGTGTTCAACAGTTGATTAACCAGGAAAAATATAATCAACTTTAACCTGTTAATTCACTGCCTACTGCTGATCAATGTAATTTGTTCAATTGCACCAAATATCATTAAGGTACCCTAATGATTGATTAACCTTTTTTTTATTTGTGAGACTCCTTTTATCATCTAATCATAATTAATCATGACTTTCACTTGAAAATCAAATTGATTCACTTTCAACTCAACTCTTGTTTTCCCATTTATGATCACTTCAAATTCTGGTTACATTAGCAAGAGAAACGGCAAATGGTTAAACTTTCCAGAGATTAATTATAATTACAATTAACTTTTGGGTAAAATGCAACAAGTTACATTTAATTGTAAATAAAGTTAACAGATTTGAAGCTGTTAAATTAAGGTATAAAGTAATAGAAACATTAGCAACTTTGGTTAGGAAAAGGTTCACTTAATCATCATAATTGTTTCATTACATTTCCTGATGATCAAGTTATTAACTTTTAGGTAAATTACAATTCAATAATCAGTAAATAAACAATAAAATAATAAGGAAACAACAAAAAAAGGTTAAATTTAGACGCACCTTGAATCGCCCAGCATCATAATTAAAGGTGAAGTTAATAGCAATTAAAATATCTAAACTGTAATAGACTTGAAGGTTTGAAGGCAAAGGTTTTGTCAAAAGCTTTTACTATTGAAATGGTTTTTTTTATTGAAACAGTTTCTAGGTTATTATTACAATATTTCAATGGCCTTTGACCATTTGCAAGGTAATTTGAGATACAAGATTAAATCTGAAATCACATTTTCCAT
Source organism: Tetranychus truncatus (assembly GCA_028476895.1). Taxonomy (NCBI): domain Eukaryota; kingdom Metazoa; phylum Arthropoda; class Arachnida; order Trombidiformes; family Tetranychidae; genus Tetranychus; species Tetranychus truncatus. The sequence continues at coordinate 8,896,171 of CM052061.1, forward strand.
GGGAAAAGTTGGGTGAGAAAATTTTTGAATAAAAGATGATTATTCTTGTTGAAATATTTCCTGAAAATGTTAACCTTTTTGTTTGAGACAAATGTTTAAACAGACAAGTTTTTGGATTAAAAATGTTATCCTATTATCATGATTAGTATTGAATACCAGAGTTGAGATTATCATGCTGATACTATTATTATTTTGAAATGTTGGTTACACTGAAACTGTTATTTACAGATCAGAAGACCATAAAAGGAGGCAGATCAAGTTTTCAGTGAATATGGATTAGTCTTGGAAAACTTGAAATTTCATCTTTGAACAACAATTGAACTTTTCTTTGTAATCATAGTAGGTGATCGTTTGATCATAAATGATGGCCGTTTGGTAGCGAAGGAAATTTGTGTGCGATAACAATCACGAGTAGCCAAGTGGTTGACCGATTGAAATACAATCTGCAACAAAATCAACTAAACATGAAGGCTGTTGGCTTTGGCAAAGGTTAGGAAAAGGATTAATCTGTTAATCGTCAGAACTGAAGCAAATCAATTGATGAGGGGAAAGATAAACTTCACGGAATTTATAGCGATAATTAAAGGTTATTATCAAATTGGTTGGACAGCAAATTTCATGATGAAAGGCTGTAATTTGAAATGAAATAAAACTGAACAAAAAATTAAGTTATAAACCAAAGCAAGGAATAAAAAGCAATTTAAAGATTCTGGTAAATTGTGGTCAAGAAAGGTTGTAACATTGATGACTGTTGACCAAATTGACAGAGTGTTATAATGAATGTGTTTGGATTTATTTAGTGTGAATTGGTTCAATTGGATAACTGAAGGAAAATTGAAAATTGGAACAAAAATTGTTAAGAAAGCCAATGAAAGTTATAAGGTAAATTGAAAGGTTAACATTTCAATGGAAACTGCTTTTGTTACCAAACATTTCATTAATCCGTAAGATTATCTGATTAAATTCACCCTTTGCCTTTATTCACTTTCACCTGAGAAAATTATGAAAAGTAAATTACAATTGTAATCTTAAATTATAAGGAGCAACAAAGATGAAGAATGTATTTCCATCATTTTCATCAAACACCTAATTTTAAAAGGCAATTTCAGGCCCAAGAAAAAAGAGGTTACCTTTGTTATTAAAGGTGAAATTTAACCTAACCTTTGTTAAATCAATGTTCAATTGAACCTTCATGTGATCCATCAATAATTAATATACTTTTATTTCATGCGAAAAGGTTGTTTTTTTTTATTGCAAAATTCAACTCACAGGTTTCAGGTTTACCATTGACATTGAAATATATTAGAGTTTTTTCAACACTAATAATAGCCTAATAATAGTTTAGAGTTTAAAAATTCAGGTAATAATAGTAATAAAAAATATTGTTACAAAATTATGATTGACTAAAGGTGATAAACAAAAATACCTAACCTTGATAACTTGGCTTATATTGAAAGAAATGGTTGCAAGTGAACAAAATGGAAATTTATTTAACTATTAATTTGACAGTTTAATTGGTTGCACTGTTATTTGTTTTACTTGATATTTACATTATTAGATTGAGCTAATAATCAATGTATTTTATGATTACCTGAATTGAGATAAATTTAACTTATTAACCAATATCGTTGACCTTTTCCTTAACAATCAATAAATCAAGGAAAGTTAATTGTAATTGTTTTGTTCACTTTTTGCTCAACCTTTTGGTTTATTTGATTAATTAACAGAATTTAACCTGAGAAAATGATTCAACCGGAAGATTCATGAGAAAATTATTTTCAGAAAGCAATGGAAAAGATTAAAAGTTTCATTTTCATTATCATTTCATCCTTTTCCTCATCATTTCTTCCTTGAAACAGAAAAAGCTTTTAATGTTAAAACCAAACAAAAAAGTTAATTTTCACCCTTATTCTGACATTTACAATTAACCTTATTTACTTTTCACGTTTCCTCTCATCTTCAACCTTCCATGTTCATCACACACCTTTCTATGTTAATCTGTTAATCAGTGTTATTTACTGTTTCCTATGAATACTAATTAACCAGTGATGACCAAATGCTTTGCTTCAGCGAAAGTAACCTTAACTGACCCTGAACAAAATATAAAAATCTTGGCTCATTTCAACCCTTTTTTTTATGATTACTGAACATGTTTATGGTTATAATTTAGGAAGTAATCTTTTTTGTTACTCTTGATGTGGATGAAACAGGAAAGGGAAGCAGATGAAGAATCTGAGTGAACATGAAGACAATCAAGATGATAATCATCAAATAATGACTGGTTAATGGTCAAATGACTAATCATCATGATTAGTTTACTGGTCATGATTATCATCATCGCATAATCAAAAAATTTTCGCTTTTTTTTCTTCTTCGTTTCTTTGTATCATTTCATGCCACATTCAACCAATCATTTTACCAATGGAATCACAATTGAAGGCCGCTTTGGTCGAGAAAAAAAAATTCAATCCTTGATTCTCGTTATTCAAATTGTCACTTCAATTGATTCTGATATTCTGTTTGCATAATCATAGATATTATTATCGCTATTATACACTGAATCAAGCTAATCTATAATTTAATGGATTCAAGGATTTCAATTTTTGGTTTAAACAAATGAGATGTGAAAAAATTTCTTATGTTTTTACAATGGCTTCAACTTGATCATTTGTAATTTTTGAAAACCAAGATAAGAATCAAGATAATGATAAATTTAAGATCAATGAATAATATGGAATAATTTGACAAAAAATCAAAATCTTTAGTCAATTTGAGCAAATTTCAACTCACTTTTGAATAACTAATGATGTTGATGCATTAGCAGATAATGATTGACATTATTGATTAAATAGTGAAATTATATCGATTCAAGTTTTTTTTTTCAGTGAAATTAAAGTGAAAATAATTGATTGGAAGGTCAATTGTAGGCAGTTTGACCATTTCAGATATTTAGTTGAATAAAGGAAAATATAAAATTTGAAGTTGGTTAGGATGAGGATGAGGCTAAAGGCACAAAGAGTGATGATGATGACTGGTTATCCTCAACTCATCCTGAAACTCACAAAATGTACAATAATGATGATAATAACAATAGTTGAATTTTCAAGTTCCGGGGTAAACTTGAACATCTTTTGTGAATATTATATCGATCAATCTACGGATTGAGAGAAAATATATTTTTATTTTTTTTGCCCAAAAAATAGGAAGACATTTTTTTATGTATTGTATTGAAGAGGGGCGAATAATGTAATAAATAAATAAACGGTAAACTGGCCTGATGACCGGTAAGGTTTCTCTGCCCTTTCTGTATCTTGCACTTTATCATCAATTGTTTAGAGTTGCAGGAATACCTTGAATAACAATGAAAATGGTGTTATATTTTAGATAAAACTTGACGTTCACTTTATTATTTTGTGTGTTGACGATGATGATAAAAAAAACTGTTTAACAATTTCAACAATAATCATTGGAATGATTGAATAGTCCATTGACAGACTTGTTTATCACTAATCAACCATGAATTGAATCTCAACTTTTTCACATCAGTTCAGGTTAAAATGCTAACAAACTGTTGAAAGTAAATAATTGCCTTTAAATACTCCAAATGTGTCACCATTAGGGAACAATGTCTATTGAAACAAGATAGATTAATCTAAATCTAAATCCGATTCTGTGGCAATTTTGGATTGTTGGATTGTTTGTTAAGAGTGATTTGTTTGTAAAATATCACTGAATTGAAATATAATTTTAACGATCAAAGTTACAAGTGAATTGAAATTTTCTTTTTCTGTGTTCAATCAATTTAATCTCAAATTATTACAAACTTGACTCTGGAAACTAGATTTGCATTTTGATTTACTTTTCTTATTTTCAATCTTTTCACTTTCAAAACAATTCATTTGTTCAATGATTTACAGATAATTCAGATAATTATGAACTTCATTTGGCTCTTTAAACATTGATTGGCATAGATTTGATTCTTTTGATTATTTTCACTTGAGATCCAAAAAAATCTGAATCTTTTCAATAGAAATAAACTGTTCTTTTTAGTTTATTTATTTCCTATTAATCTAACATTCATTCATCATCTTCATCAACCTCTGCCTTTTCACTGTTCTGTTCAGAGTTTTGATGAAACTGCAAGAAAATTAAAAGGCTCTAACGCTTGTAAGCTGGACTTAAATTGCTGGCAACATTTTAATTATACTGTTACTCAGTAAATCTTTGGCTTTAATGCTGTAATTATTAATTGATAGAGCAGTCTAACAATTAATGTTAATTAATATCTCATCTTTGGATATTCTGTTGACTATTTTCAGTGAGTTTTTTACGTTTTTTTTTGTGTTTTTCTGTGCTATTTGAAAGGTAAAAATGATGAAGAAAGTGAAAAACTAAAAACAAATTCAATTTCAACCTTTTCTTTCTCCTCCCAATAATTAATTCAACCTTTTCTGGCTCCTTTTACCAACTAATCAACCTTTAGTTGATCAACATTTTTTATATCAAAACTAAGTTTGTGAAAAAACAAAAATAAAAAAGCAACAGCCAAAATTGAATCCATTAAATGCTCAACACAAAAGGCCTAAAGCATCATATCACCAGAAGATGATCGTTTTTGCTTCAAATTTGATCAGTTTTGTCTCAAATCAACAGATTATCATGTCAAAATTAATATAATGCTGTCTTGCCATTATTCAAGAAACCGTAATTTAGTGATAATTGTCACACAAGTCTTCAAGTTTTGACACTAAATTAGAAGAGTAAACATTAACTTTTCAAGGCGAGTTTAATGTCACAGTCAATCGGAAATTGTTTCAATAATCAATACAATGCAATGGCGAGATTTGTAAATATTTGATCAAAACAAAAGCTAAATGAACTTTTTAACCTTTAACTAAATTACAATTTACTTGACTGTCACTTGATAATTTCCGTTTCAACTGGATCAAAGTGATTTTTTGATGAAAAGAAAAATGAATAACAATATTTATATACCTTTACCTTGACGTTGTTGTTGATGTTTTGGTTGTAATTGTGATTGAATTTGCGTTATCCAAGTAAACGTAATAAAGGTAATAGTCCAAAATTTCATAACAATCATTGTAATTGGATAATTTAATTTGGTAACGGTTAGAAAATGATGGTCAAAATGATGATTAAATTGAGTGAGAAAATGGTTGTCAAATTATTTCCTTGGTTGTCAAGATTAAGAAAAAAGAAGTCAATGATTTGACCAGTTTGATTATGGTACAGATTCAAGTGAACTTGGTTTGCAACTTGAATTTTGGTTGATTGTTTGGGTCTATTGTGGTTCTCAATGGGTAAAGATGACAACCAACTAAGATGCACAACTCATAAGAAGATGATGATGATAATGATGAGTGATGAGTGATGAAAGATAAAAAGAGTCACTGGAATGGTCACGGTCTAACAGTGAAGGCAACACAGACAAGAATGACCCAAGAGATGTCCAAGTGATAACCAGTGTCGATTGTTTCGCTTGATGGTATTTCTCTTTTTTTCTTGATGTTACCACTTTATTGAAAGTACAAAGTCACAATCTTGACAGGTAAGCTGAATGAAAATGAAAGGTAAAAAGAAGAAAAAGAAGAGCTATGAAAGAAGAGGAAACAAGAGATGAAATGAAAAAAAAACTATCAACGACTTCCTCTGATGGTACTTTTTGTCTTAGCTTTTCAATTGTATAATGACTGAATTAACTAGCAAGATGGAGGATTATTTGATTTGCCCTTTAAAGTGATAGAGTAGATGATTGATGAAATGATAATTAAACTAACATGAATTAATAAAAACCAAACAATTAATGGTAATCACAAAGAAGAGTCGCAGTTAGATCACATTTGAACAAATCTTACAATGTATGATGGTCACAGTGTGGAAGTTAGAGATGGCTGGGATAGTTGGTTTGTTTGCTTGAAGAGACCAACAATTTAAATGAATAAAGTCCAATGGTTAAAACAATTTAATAAACAATTAATTTTCATATTTTAATCAATGAAAAGCACAAAAATTGAAAAGAAGTCGATGAAAAGGTTGGAAATGCAAAATAATGGCCGAGTGACTGTTTACCGAGGGACTGTTTACTAATGAAGCTTGTTAGCAAAACTATCGATGAGAATGAAATTTTAATCTCAAGATTCTATTTCATGTGAATGTGCCCGGTGATGAAGTTAAACTACAGGTAAGTATTTATTTCAATGAACATTTTATTTGAGAAAAGAGAGTGAATTGAGAAAGATAGAAAGAAAGAGAAGATAACAGGTCTTTTTAAAAGAGAGAGAGGGGGAAAGGCGGGTTAGGGCAATTTTTCTCAAACTTGTCCAAAGGAAGATTTTAGGCGTTTACTTCAACTCTTTTGGATCATCTTCTGGATCATCTTTAGTTTTTTGTTAATTGTGATTATCATGTTTGGATTAAGGATAGTTCGTGGCTACCAGTTTATTTTTTCATGATTGACTTGTTAACTGCTGCATGGTGTCTATGCTGGATTTACTTTCAATGGAGGCTTATGGTCATTATCAACAGATTGTTTTGTCTCACAGATTTGGTCAATTGTGTGGTGATTTTTTTTCACCTTTTATCATCATTCCTAAATCATAATTTTTGATTACAATCACGATGTTCAACTCAGATGATGAGAAATTTTTCTCAATTTATTAATTGTCCTTGGATGGATCTCCTTGTTATTGTATAGATCAGGTGAATATTTCAATATTGGATAAATGTTGGTTTCTGCATGTTCACCATTTAAAAGGGAGAGTTGGAAATTAGTTAAGTTTAATTTAACCTGACATAGTCAAACAATTAAGTAATTGTTTGTTTCATTTCAAGGTTAGTTGTTCCATTGGTTTGTGTTTTTATACTAATATGATTGTTTCTGTCCACAGCAAATGGTCAATCATGGTTCTCTTTGATAGTCAATGATCGGTTAACATTTAGCTGATTATTCAAGGTTTTAATGTTACTTTGAGCTTTCTTTTTGTTATTTCATTCAATTTTCATATAATTGATTAACAAGTAGATCCATGAAGAATTGAGAGTTAAATAGTTAGCAATTAATTACAATTTGGCTGTTCATTTGCAAGTCAAGGCTCCACTTTCTGGTCATCTTCATCACAAACGAAACAAATCAAACATCATGTTAAATATCAGCTTTGCTAAGCAACTCAATTGGTTTTACTCATAATGGTTAATAATTAAGAAAACAATTACTGAACAAATTAAGTAGTTAATAAATTAATCAACCATCAATTGGTTAATTAAAATGAAACAATGAGTTGGCTTTGGTGGTTACCAACTCAATAGTTGAGCAAAAAAATGGTTTTGCAGAAAGCTGTTTAATAAAAATCTTCAGATGTTTTCACTCATTCAATTCGATTCATTTATATATTTTTCCATTTTCTTAATTTTTTGGTTGATATTCAAAAATTAATTAAAATTGATTGGCAAATAATTTTTTGTTATCTTTAGTTAAATGACTTTTATTAATAATACTAATTAAATATACAGATAATAGACAATTTCGATTGATTTCAATCTCATTAATTCAGATTAAACCACTTTAAAGATAAAATTACTAAGAACTCTTCAGAAATATTAAAACAGTTTAGAGTAATTTCACGAGCAGAATTGATAATTTTGTTTAATCATGAACAATTTAAAATTGTTTCAATAGATTTATAAAATTCATATTGAGCGCTAATTTAAAAAGCTGCAACAGCTACCTCTATGTTTGTAAAAATAAAAGTTGTTTGACGTTCAGCTGAAATTTTCAGCCTGAAGACATGTAAAATTTTAATCTGTTTATCTTATTCATGTGCTTTATCAATTGTTTTAGTGAGTTCCTTTGAATTTTAATTGCCTTTCACTATCCGTAACGACCAAATTTATTTATTATCGTCTCTATTTGTGAAGAAAGATGGCTGACAGACTGACTCAGATTCAAGACGCTGTTAATATTCAAGCTGAAAATTTTTGCAATAGTATTGGTATAATTCAACAATTCGCCAAACCAAGTTTTTTCCCTGATTTCGAAAAGTCAAAGACTTCATCGAATGACGACTCATCCCCAGGTGAAGATTATCCGCAATTATTTGCTCAATTAATCGCGAGGACAGCCAAGGACATTGATGTACTTATTGATTCGCTTCCAAGTGAAGAGTCTACACCAGAACTTCAGGTATTTTTTGTTTTAAAATTTCATTGCTTTACAAATCATTACTCATTTTATTCTTTATTTCAATAAATTTCTCAGGCCTCCCACCTAAAAAGACTGGAAGCTGAGAATCAAGAGGCTGCTCAAAGATTAGAAGAGACTGTAGCCAGAGGAGAGAAACTATTGGACCAAATTCAAAAAGCTCTCCAAGATATTGCTGAAGCACAATTACAAATGCAATGCTATAAAAATAGTTAAAATTATATAAATTACCTTTCAAAATCATTTGATCACAATTTTTTCGCGATTAGATAATATTTAATCCATTGTCTTTTGAGTACAGAAAAAAATTTATCGAAAAACGGACAATTAACACCCTTGACTCTCAAATTGTTATCAACAATGCCCGAATTCAAATTAATGTTGTCAAAGCTACCCGAGTAAGTCTTAATCATTTTCATAAAAATCATTAAAGCAAAATTACGATTTACACTTTCTAATTCAGTCTCATTACTTCAAATTGAAATACCTGACTACTAAGGTTATTATACCTGTCAAAGAATGACAGAAAAGCGTAGCCAAATAAATATTATATGAATTTTTTTAAATTATTTTTTGGGACTTGACAAAGTTCATATTCTAAACAAGTACAAAACATGTGAACTTAATTTTGATATCTTTTCAACATTGATAACAAAAAACGTGTTAATACAATAATGATTAAAATACACAAGATTTCTTTTGATGAATATTTGATAAACTAGCTTAGGCTTTATCAGATGCCATTGAAGCTGGTGATGAGAGGGATATTCCAGACTCAGAGTTAGATTCTTTTGAGGATGTTCCGTTTGCATCAGATGAATGTTTTCTTTTGGAATCGATCTCGTCTTCAGCTTCACAGATGATTGTAGCAGCCATTTGAAGATCAGATAAGCTCGAAGGAAGACTGAAGAGGAAGAAAAAAATGAAGAAAATTATTATCAGATCAAATAAAAAAACTTAAAAAAAGGATTATGTTTCTCTGTTAGGAAAACAAACAAAACATTTGTTTTCATAAAAGTTTTATAGTAGCTCTTCAGGGAAAACAATCTTGTTAATAAACAATCAATCTCAATTAATCAAAATACCTCAATCTTGGTGGAAGCCAACTTGTATTGTTTTGTGTTTCTACTTCAATTATCTCATACGGTTTTTGACCAGAAAATGATTTGACGCAGGCAAGAGAACGGAATTTAACGTGAATAAGATAATCAACAACGAACGACTGTTTAAAATAAAAATAAGATAAGAGTTAAGTTGAGAATGAATAAAATGGGAAGTTAAACAAACCTCAGTCAGGTAGGCAACGACAAAATTGAATGCAGCCAAAAATAAACAGAACCACCTGAATTCCATAGAAACACCAGAGATTTGCAGCTAAATAAAATGAAAATAATCGATTAGGAATTAGCAATCATAAAAAAGATCTCAATTCCAAAAATCTTATTTGACAAACTTACTTCGAGGAGGTTAGCTAACCAAGGATGAGGAATGAGAACGATGTATGATGTTAAAATGGTCATCAAAACTATGGCGGATATGAACAATTCTGTTGATAAAATAGAGAAAATTGTAAACGTTTTGAATCTTTAATATAAACTTGAAGGGAAATAAATAAAACTTACTATTCGAATATACAGGTTTACGATAAGGTGCACCTTTTGCAAACACTAAGGCAAGACTTATGTATTGAAAAACTGATACAGCAAATATAGCGTAATTGTCATGACAGGCTAAGTCATCTTCATCAACTGGTTCATGAACTATGTACCAAGGTTGAGCCCACAGAACAAGGATTGAAGTCATTTGGAAAATTATAATTATTATTATTTGCAAAACTAATGATGTGAGAGGAACGATTCCAACCAAAGAGGACGGCGGCGGATTCTTAGAAAGCTCACTGAAAGATTCAGTGCGACCAACTGTAAAAAGATATCGACATTAATATTAATTGCAACAAAATGATAATGGATAACAAAGGAATATTAGATTTGTATACTTACAAAGAACGAAAAAAAGAGAAATTAAAAACAGATCGATGTATAAATATTCCATGTCGGATAAATTTGAATGATACTAAAAGGATATAAAAAATTGTTTATATTAAAATATGAAATGAACATAAGTTAATGAACGAAAATTCAACTAAAGGGTGTTGCGTTTAACAAGGTGCAATTATCAGTTACCTAAATGAAGATAAAAAGATTAACAATATAAGATGTCTTGATCTTTAACTTTAACCATCTTCTTATCTACATTTGGGTAACTGATTGCACCCTATTGAACGCAACACCCTTTAGATAAAAAACTTACAGTGTACAAAATAATCACAGAAATGAATTGAGCGAGACTATAACAAGCCATGTATTTAAGAATGCCAAAAGCGGTAACTAGCGAAGCTCTTCCTTCACTAATTAAAGTAGGTATACAAGAAATGTTAGGTGTTTTTGAAGTAAATGGCGATGCAACAGACGCTTCCGTATCTGATAGTGAGATACCAGCGTGAGCGGCTTTGAGAGCACCACAATCATTGGCTCCATCTCCACACATTCCCACATAATAACCTAAATCTTGAAGGAGCTCGATAAGTTGTTGTTTTTGATCTGGTCCCATACGAGCAAAAATCGTTCCTCGAACTGCTACCTTGTTTAAAAGGTCTGGATAATGCTCTCGAAGAACTCTAAATGTTTTACCGGTGACAGCAACATGCAGCTTTTCATCTGAGTCTATGGCAATTTTAACGCAATCCAAGCTAGATGATTTGATTATGTTTTCTAGATTCTTTCCTGAGTGATGATCATCATTGGCAAATCTCCAAGTTAATAAAGGCGGAGATATAGCGGAGGAATCATGTTCAATGGATTCTAATAGAACAACCTTTTCATTCTGCTTAATCATTAGACATTCACGACCAACACTGAGAGCGGTCAACATATTATCTCCAGTGATCATAACAGATCTGATATTAGCAGTAGAAAGTGTTTGAATGATATAAGTCGTCTCTGGTTTAAGAACATTGCTCATAACCAATAATCCTAAAAATTTCATATCTTTTTCAATTTCCTCTCTTGGAGCTCGCTGCATTTTAGAATAAGATAAAGAAAGGTCACGTGTGGCAAGGCCCAAAACTCTGTAACCCTTTTCGGTATAACCTCCAAGTACATCGGAAAAATTGGATGGTATAGTTTCTTTAAGGCACAATTTTGAAATCATTTCAGGTGCTCCTTTAGCATAAAGAACAAAATGATCATCCCCCAGTAGACGGGTAATTACTGACATTCTTTGAAGACTAGACGAGAAAGGAAATTGTCGAAGAATACCAATCTCAAAATCGTTAGCTACTTCATCGCCATACGGGTCATTGTGATTCATCCCAGGCTTGACAATGGTAGGTGCAAGAAGATCATATTTATTTTCGTCATCAACTAAAGGCTCTTCCAGAACCCATTTTGTTGCTTGAAACATTTTCAAATCGAGAGGATCACCGACCAGATTGTCTCCTATTATGGTAAGAGAGTGACATGTAGCAAGGCAATTCAGTATTGGTCCATAAGTTAATTGAGACGGATCACGGATAGGAATTGTAAGTCGCAATGTCCCAGTGTCAACTGGAATGATCTCTGAAAAGCTGAGATCATCTTCAGTTAAGGTACCAGTTTTATCAAAACAAATGCAGTCCAGGCAGCCTGAAATATTGATGGACCTAGGCGAGATGCAGAAAATTTTGGATCGTCTTAATCGAGATTGAGCATAAACTACACCGATCGTCATTGCAGCAGGTAGAGTAGGAGGTATGACTACAGTTATTAAGTCACATGCTTTGAGAAAAATCTCTGTCGATGATACACCACGTTTGACATTTATTATCACAGAGTAAGTAAATCCAAGACCAGCAAGAACAACAAGACATAAAACAAATTTGTAAATCTGGCGGTTAAAATGGAAATCAACAGGCTTCGGAAACATAATTGATCGAACCAATTCTCCTTTAGAAGTAAGAAATCCAGTACGGATGACAACTGCTTTAACTTTAGAGCTATCGTAGTATCGAGTTTGGATGACTTTGGTTCCACAGAATAGAGTATGCTTTCCATGCTCTTTAGAATTGTAAAATTCATCTTCATGATACAATAACGGAATTTTGGTAACTGGAACACTTTCTCCTGTTAGAACTGATTCATTGACAATAGCATTTCCACTAATGAGGACCGCATCACATTGCATTATGCAACCATATGGTGGTAGAATAATAACATCACCAGGAACTAAATCACTAGACTCAATTTCTTCTGTTTCGTCGGAACCTCGACAAACAGTAACCGCATCAACTCCCTGAACAGTATCTCTAAGCTGCCTTTGATTACGACGAATTTGAATAAGGCTAGATCCCAAAGATAAAGCTGACATTAAGAGAATACAGGAGGCGTAATAGTAGTAATTGTCGAAACACCAAAGAAGTATGCTGTAGATTTGAAAAACGTAGAAAGGTTCTAAAACTTCATTAAAAAATACTTGAAGGATAGATTGTACTTCAACCACAATCGCATTTGGTCCAAATAGCCTTAACCTGAAAGTAAAGAGAATAAAATTCAGTACGTCATAAAATTAGCATTCATTCAATCACAAGGTTAGGGCCACAAAAATTTTAAATCATAGCCTAGAAATAAAATCAACTAAATATGGTTTATCGGCCTCACGTCGGTATTTTGGTCTAAAGGCTCATGCTTCACTAGTGGACTATGTTATTCCAACTTTCAATATACGGCTAACTAGTTTAAATTTTTTGTGAGCTAATAGCGGATAATTATGTCAGATTAAAGATTATTTCATAAAACCATGATTGATTATGCTAATAGAACTCCTTTATCAATGCATGATTGGTTATAAACTAGTGATAGATAGAAATTAGTTTAATTAGCTTTGTCATTAACTGATAAAGCAAAAGTTATTGCAGGTTGTTTGAAAACGTGAATCCTATCGAGTTAATAATCGTAGGAATAAAAGTAATTAATAATTAATTATAATAACCTTTTGGATTGCTCTTCTGGCGAAAGTCCATGTTGTTGATAAAAAAATGAACAATCTACATTTTTATCAAGTCCACTTAGCTTAACAAACTGTTGACTCTCCTCATCCCAAATGTAGCGAATTTTCTTATTGTCAAAGTATAAGAAACAGTCGGCATCCCTAAAAGCTCCATCGCCATCAAGTTTTTTCTTTTTTTCAAAAGATGACCAATCGGATGGTGATGACTGGGAATAGCTTTTAATTGATTCAATTTTACTTTTTTGAAAATTGGATGAAAAATTTGGTAACACGGCAGAATGCATCGTCTTGATTGTTTCAACATAAATTTGATTAAATGAATCCTATGGAAATAATTCAGATTAAAATAAGTGAAGAAAAAATAAAATTAGTACAACGAAACATATGGGTTAGCGAGTGAAAATATCATGTATCGTATCCAATCTTAACACTTACAATCAACATAACTTTTCGTGCCTCTTTTAATCTGCATCTACGATGGGTGCAGATTAACATCCAATGAGGTTTCCAATGAAACAATAAACGTAACATCCCTAAAGTTAATATTATTATGAACCATGTAACAATTCTGAGGAAATGAGATAGTTGATAACCATAGACCTCCTGAAGAGTTGAGAAGAATGAAAAAGACATAAGTTTCAAGAACCGATGGCAATCCAGATGAAAGAAATGAATAGATATGGAAAATTCATTGAGTATTCAACTCACCATTTGGTCCTCTTCTTGATAATTGACATAATTGGTTTCATCATCTTTGGTCGTTGGGTCGGATGGTTTGCGTTGTTTAGATGGTGTATCTGTAAAATCAGATACATTTGAAAGTTCATAAGCTTTCTCCATAAGGATACACAGAAAGGAGTATAAATACAAAAGACCCTCGAAGTCAGGGAAACGAATATAATGATAACTGATGACACAAGTGACGAAGGTAGATGATAGTGAATAATAATGGAAATGATAGTCTCAGCAAAAAATGTAATTGAATCAACAGAAGTATAATTTAACAGCAATATACTTGCTGCATAGAGAAAACAATCGATCACAAATTGGTAAATTGAATAAAATAATATTTTTAAATGATATAATTGATGTTCAGAGAGCACAATTTAACTATAATTTGACTTTTCTCGAAATTGGAACCCAAGGGTCAATATAAAAGAAAAAGGAAAGATTGGAAAGAGAAGATTGCTCGAACAATCAAACTCAACCAATCAACCCTTTTCTTGTATATCACCTTGTGAATGGTCGGTTGATCTTAACCCAATAAAAGGATAAAAAAGTTCGATTAAATGTTGACGTTAACGATGAAGATTTTAAGCACTAGTAATCACAGAACCAACAGTAGGTACAAAAATGGTGAAATATAGAATGAAGTTACAATTTATATCTTGACGAGTATTCAATAAGTTTCACTTTAGAGGCGAGCAATTACAAGCCAATTTGGTGACACAATTGTCATCGCAATAATAAAAAAAATACTAAATTGATAATCAGTAATAATTTAATGACTAGAGAATAAACAAATCAAGTGTTGTTTGATGAGCAAAAAAATATCTACTGTTAAAACAAAAATAATATGTTGTTTCCTTCACGACCCTTAACTCTACTCTTCAAGCTTCGACTCACTGAGTCACTTAAGCTCAACTCCCTCTTTCTTTCCTTTCTGCCTTTCTTCTCTTCTCTTTCTATTTCCCCCTTTTTACCAGTAACTTCTGTCTTTTTGTCTTAGACAAAGACCGGCTCTTCCTAATTCCTCAATTTTATCATGCACTATCAAAATTATCTTTCATTGCTTCCTTCTCTCTCTTTCTCCCTCTCATATCAGTTATTGTCATTTACCCTCTCAGGTAAGCAAATCATCTTTTCCCTTCCATACCATAGATTTGCATACTTTTTTTTCCTTTTAAACCCTTCCTTTTTTTATCTTACAACTCTCTTTAATACTATCAACTTAATCTTCTCTTGTTTCCCTTTCTTTTCATCGTCTGCTACTGGTTTATCATCTTATCGTCACTAGTTTTTTCTGGTTCAACATAGATTGTGGGTTAACCAGTGCTGAATTTAGGAAACCAAATCGCGCCATTTTGTCATCGTCTGGTTTATTTATTTACCACAATGGATGTCACCTTTTCTAACCAACTCCTTCCTGGCAGACCATTCTGATTCCACAGAATAAATAGTCTTCACATCACGAATTTCATGACAATAACTGTGACTTGTCTCTATACTTAGAACCATAAATATCTAACGTTAGATGGAAAGGCAATATTTCCCAGATTTTCCGATTCACAGGACTGATCGTTATGGATCAAATTAATGACACCTTGTACAGCACATTAGGTACAAGAATCATAAACCTTTTCATCAACTTATGCATACAGAATCCTCCAAGAATTGCTCCTGCTTATTATGAGGTGTCATCTTAATAAATTACAGCTCATTCAGTGTTATTTACATGAAATTTAAAAGTCAAGGTTGATATTGCAGATCTACATTGCAAGTGTGTCTGCCATGATCACCTTAAAGACTAATCTTCAAGACTCAGTTACATAATGAAAGAGTTGAAAAATATCTAGATTACTAGAAACCACAATTCAAGTGACATTAGATAGTCGATAATTACTGAACACCTATAAGATGAGGAGAAACCTATGGATTGTCTCAATTTATTGCAGCATTTAAAGCAGATCAATAGATTTAGAGTCATCAGCCTGAAAACGATTACTGATATAAGCCAACAGTCTATTTCAAGCATGGAAACCATGTGATAATAAAGGAAGACATGAATTACCAGATAATTTAAACAGAGCATGGTTTCGTTGGGAAGACGAGACTAATCAAGAGATAACCTGAGAAGGTTGAATTTGAGAAAGTTCAAATAATAACATTGAAACAAAGGATTCGGTTTCTGGAAAATTGATCATCCTTTAAGTCAAACATTTACTAAATGTTAATTACATTTGTTTCATGATGACCTAAGCAAAATATTTCCTGATTCACCATGGAACGTTGACTTTTTTTGTCAATGTTGGTTTTTTTGCTTGAATTGATACACATAGACAAATGGCTAATCAAAGTTACAGTCACTTGCTTGTGATTACATGGATATCTAATGGATTGAATCAGCTTTGAGTGAGAAAACCGATTTCCAAGAAATGAGGTTTGAGCTGGTAAAAACAAGGTGATCAAGATAAAGCAACTTTACTGGTAAATAACTTGGTTTTGTGGGTCAATGATGGGCTCTGTAGTTTAATTTCATATGTAAATTCAATGAAACAAGGTTGTCAGTCTAAGGCCACAATTGTTATACTATTATTCAATCACAATTGACACAAAATTGTAATGATGGTGATTATATTTGTTTCAATGTAATTATTTTGGTGTCATTTTTCGTCAAGTTTAGGTGTTTAAATAATTTGATTATCCTGATTGTATTTTCATCTTATTCGGCTGCTATTTGAGTTGAAAGCAAAACTACAGGAGACTTGAGGTTATCCTAATTGCAACCTTTATCTAACTGATTAGCAAAAAAATAAATATCAATCACAAGCGTATCAAGCTTCATGCAAGCTTTTAATGTTATCTGATTTCAATTTGATATTGTTACCAATGTGGATGGAAGATCTTAAGCCATTTTTTAATCAAATTGTTGATTAAATAACAAGGTAATTGATTAAGCTAAATCAATTGTAGCCATGATTGGTTATTTTCCTGTAAACAAATCATTTGAAAATTGATCACTTGCAACTGTTGTCACCAACCAACAATGGTAAATCAAAAATAACGAAGAAGCAGATTTTTGCTCAAATTAATGTCTTGTCTTGTGTGTTAATTGATTGATTAGCAAGATATGATTTACTGATCAATGATTATAAAAGTGTTCATCGATCACTGCGATTATCTTGTTAACTGTTAAAATCATTTGTTTTGCAATTAAAACAAAGGTGAAATCTGTTTGATTTACGTAGTTAACATACAACTTGTAAACTTGGTTACAATAAATTTTTAAAATTGAATGATTGATTTACCAAATTACTGTCACAAGAATGATCGAATGATCAAATTACAATTGTCATTTAATTATTCAATAGAAATTAAAATTAGTACTGTAAAGGAGACACTACTCAAGGATAAAAAGAATGATTGTTCAATCATTGAAATGGAATCTGATTTAGATTTGGAATGACGAAAATATGGTTATTAATAAAATATAAATTTTCGCAATTGTGATGTTCAATTAAACGATCTTCATTGCAATTAAACTCAAACGCAATTGCAACAATCTTAATACGAGAAAAAGGTAATTAATTGAATTCAGAGTGAACTTGATACTAAGATTGTAAAAATAGTCCAGTTATATAATAATCGGACAAGTTTAATTGTAAAACAAAATATCTAATAATTACATTAACGCCATAAAAAAACTCATTGATAAAATTGACTTTTTCTGGTTTTGTTACAATCAATATTTCGGTGTAAAATAAGTGAGTCTCTAATTGTTGGTTGTGTGAATCTTACAATTAGAGACACATTGTAACCTTGATTATTATCATTATCATTACCATTATAAAGTAAATGGTTAATGTTCACAATTAATTCAGCAATAAAAAAGGTTTTCATTTTCGTATTTTTTTCTTACCTTTATGCTTTTTATGCTTTTATGCAGTGAGATAAACTGGTCTATACAGCTAACATTTTATATGGGAAGTATATAATCATCAGTAAATGATATTAATTGCTAAATTAAGAGCGATAAAATTGAAAAATGAAACCATTTTAACACAAATCTATACTTTCTTGATAAAAGATGACTTCAAGTAAAATACAGTCTTGACAGTGAATTGCACACGTTGCTTTCTGGTAAATCAAAGGTTAAGTTTTCATCCAATTCGGTACACAATTTCAGTACTAGGTGATTATTAATCAATGCTCAAGCTAATCAAATGTTGATATTGGATTAGAAAGTAGATAAGATTAACTTTGTAAGCCTGATAGTCTTAAAGTTAACCCTAAGATTTGAAGTTGATGAAAAATAACCCAAATTTTGGTTTGTATATTTTGGACTTCAGTTTTTAGAGTCAATGTTTACGGTCAACTAGACTAGATTTAAAATGAAGATGAAAAAGTCTTACCTTCAGTCCATTCTAGGAATTGGATTAAATCATCATCATCCATAATTTTGTAAAATGAATATAAGGTTCTAAAAAAGAGCTTTCAAATGACTGGTAAATGCTGTTGGTTTACTGAACAACGTTGAAACAATATGTTGTTGTTTACAAATTTAAACATCGATTTGATTTTAAATAACTTTTCTCACTCTTGTGAGTAATTATCTTCTCTTCTTCTTTCACTCCCTCTTTATTATCATTATCTTCTCAAATATATCATAATCTACAGATAATAAGGTCACAGAAGGAAAGCTAAAACCAACAATCTTTGTGAATATTGGAAATAAGATCTGGTGAATGATAAGATTACATGCATACAAGAATACATTGCGACTTTAAAAATCGAGAAACTGGACAAAATCGTGACAAATTATCAAAAATCATCGTCAAATTGATAAAATTGACATCAAAATTGATATAAATTTTGAGTCAGATGTTTTTGAAACAATGAAAGTTGTCAAGGATTATTGAGAGATAGCAAAATGTTACGTATGATGCTGAAAAAAGCCCGATAAAATGAATTTCATCAATTGTAATTAGCATAATTATTAGCCTGGTGATTCAACGAGACAATTGTATCATTTTATCAATTCAGCTTAATTTCATAAATGGCTTGATTTACTGTCTGTAGAGGACAAAGCTCAGTGAAAAAATGAACCATTCATAATGTAATGACTATTATCATGATAAATTAGCATGCGGTAAATTTTAGGAAGATGAGCTAATCAGTATTATATAATACCAAAATAAAATAGAAATGGACCAAAGAATTGAATTGAAATGAAAAATTTAGATTGAAGCTTCTGTTACAATGAAATAGAAATGTGTGAAGAATAAATGAAACAACCATGAAAAGGATCGATTCAAACCAATTTGATGATTCTAGCATAATAATTAAGAATTTCAAAGACATTTTCTATCCTTACTTAGGAATAAAATTATCTGTAACTCTTCTCTTTGATATTCTTTTCTTTGTGAACTCTACCATTACAATTGAGAATATCCAATTCTTCCTTAGAATTTCTTTTCAATAGAAATTTTAAAGAACAATTGTCTAATGGAAAGATACAGAGGAAACAAAGGATTGACTTAAACTAGAAGCAACAGTTGAGTTCATGATCGAACAAAATCGATAACATTATCACTATTATAAGATAATCGAATAGCATGTAAAAATAAAAAACATGATCAAAACTTGTTTGATTCATGTTAGCTAAACAAAACTTCAAGGTAAAATTAATTTACCATGTAAATTCAACCTGAGATAAAGCGTCAATTCAGGTTCATCAGTTATCCAAGAATTAAATCACTGCTGAAAAATTAGCAGGGTAAAAACTGACTGCTAGCTTGAGTAAGCGAAGATAGGTATGAAACAATTAGTAAATAGATTTTAATTACCTCCTATTGATCCAAAAGATTTCTCAGAATCTGAGGTTGATCTCCGGAGAAGTGAATATTTTTCATCACATGTTTCGGTGGCATGCCGATGAAATGGAAGTAAGTCTAAGATAGTAGACAACATGCGAAAAGAAAATATCGCTCGTCCTGTTTTTTTCTCTGATTATCCGTTGGTATTAACAAAACTGAACAATCAAATAGGTAAGAGTAATAATTAACTTATCACCATTGAAACTGAATGTTGAGTAGATCGCGAAAAGTTGGGCACCCAAAAAGCAGGCAGAAACAAATCTTTAAAAGCACGAGTTGAAAACGTATTGAAATTGGTTGCCTTATGTTAAACTGATTTGGTTAAACTGGTGGTTAAAGCACTAGTAAAATTTCAAAATTTCACTGCTGGTTTAAACACTCTTTGCTTGGTTGTTTACTCTCAGCTGATGATGAATTTGTTGTTGATGACTTCAAATTGTTTTCCAGCTAGGCTTATGGTTTCTTCATTGAAATGGTAACCGAGATTCCTTGTTACTCTGTTGTCACAAATGGATCAGCTGATTTAAAACTATTGTTAGTTATGGTGACCAAGAAAACAATGGCATCCTTCTAGATCAAACAGGTTGACAGATTGTTGAAACAAAGTATCAGCTTGTAATCGGATTTTTAACAGACAGTTAATCTTGTTGGCAAATAGACTTGACTTCAGTATTCATAATTTTACTAGTTCTTGAAACGGCCTTTAGTTCATCTTCATCGATGTTGGTGCGCGAGCGTGTTGTTGAATAAGTATTGCTCCATTCCTATTAAAAAAACAAAATAAAATGAGTAAAAGCTTTCAAGATACTGTTTGTTTGTACAGATAAACATGAGGTTTCTTGCTATCGATCAACATACAATTGTTTAAACAATCGTTTCAGCTGACATGGCTCAGTAAAACTGTCTTCCGTTAAAAAAAGGTCGAAACGTATAATTATTTGAAGAAATAGATAATTGACTTATTTGGCTCAAAAAATATAAGTTTAAATGTTTGTCACACACAACAAAAAACCTTGACTAAGCATCAAGCACATTCCAAGCTAACGATTGGTAAATTCAATTCACTGGATTCGATTTTTCACTGATTTTGATAATTTTATCGCCTTTTCCAACATTGTTTATTACCATGTATTTTCTATGATAGGCTATCACCATTGTATTTCTAATCAAAGATACACAATTATCAACTTTTCCATAAACAGGGAAAACTTGTCACATGTGAGAAGTAAATTACCTTTAACTTTAAATTTCTCTATCCATAAGGTTTCCATAAAGGAAGCAGAATTGCGATCCAACTTAACATAAACACAATTGTTGTCTAAAACATTTGCCAATCAATGAAATAAATCATATTAGACACTATAATAATAATTACAAACTTAGAAAAATACAACAGACAAAAACAAATCAACAACATGCAAGTTTGAGTGAGGAAAACCAGCGCGCCAACTTTAAGCTGGTCTAACTAACTACAAAACCCTTTCAGCCTCATTATGCCATTTTAGATGCACTTTTTTACGATGTAAGTTAAAGAAATATCGATTTTCGTTCAGCTTCTAACAACTGAATGGTAAGTATGTTTAAACATTTTCACAAAATTATATTTCTTTAGCCTAAAGTCTTGTAACCTAAACGATAAATTCTGAGTGAAAACCTTAATCATTGAGAACTATCAGGAATATCTTCGAATGTAAACAATGAGTAATGGGATTGAAAAACAAGATTACTTTGCATCCTTATGATGAGTGTTTATGATGATTACAGGATTGGGATACAAAAATACTGATAAGCTTGATTGTCTTCATAATGGTTATCGTCTAGTAAAGTCTTATACCGTAAGAGCCTATAACTTTTGATCATCCATATTCAGTCAATACAAAATCAAGGAATCAGGTTACCAACAATGAAGATTAATGCTAAATTTATCTCACCGTAGTTACCTTATCACAATTTCACTTGAAAATCAGGTGTTGATGGTTGACATCTTGGAAAAAAAGTTAACGTTTCTTAGGCCTTAATAGTGTTGATTAAACAATAAAAAAAAGTTGCGTATCCTTTCACATTGTTTACAAAGTAAAACCATTATTTTAAATCGTTAAAGTTATTAAATAATTTTCAAGATTGATTTCAGTAGCTTGAAACTTGATAAATTAGCTGATAAAAGATTTGATTACGATAAAGTGAATCAAAACGAAGAAAACATTTGAATGTGAAATAACAATCGACACTATTCGATATAAAAAAGAGTCTTCATATTTTCTCCAAACATGCCTTTTTATACAAAAATTGGAAACTTTGCCGCTGTAACTTGGTGTACAATTGGATCTGCACTACTTGGTTTGTTTTTAATGCTGGTAGGTGCAATTATTACTGGATATGCTTATACCGAAATCACTCCACCTGATTATGATGATAACTACCAAAGATATATTGGTTCCAATTTAATGAGAGTTATGGGTAAGTTGATAATCATTACATTACAGATCAAAAACAGGGTTGAATATGAGCTCTATTGGCTACCAAAATTGGCTCATATTCAGGTTCAAGAGTTATGTTTAATTTTTAACATTATCCATTTTCTTGGATAAACTTAATTGCTTAATCTATCAGCAACTCTCATACAGATTGTATGATAGACTCAACCATTCACTGGATAATATTTGGCTCAAGAGTCAGCCATCTTCAACCAAGTTACTTGAGTTACTCTATTCACTTAAAGTGTTAAGATGAAACCTGACATCAGTCTTTTGTGCAGTTTGTTTACTAAATTTTGTATAGTTAACAAACAATTTGGTTTCAATTAGAAAGTGTAAATTTGCCAAAAAAGTTTAATTTTCAAGGTTTGTCGATGTTTATTTCATAACTAATCATTTAACTTGCTCTATTTCAAATTTAGGTCCTCTTTTCCTTGCATTTGGAGGATTGCTTCTTTTTGGTAGCTGTTGTCTCTTTACATTTGCCTTTGTAAGTGAGAGTCGTAAAGAGCGAGGAAGTGCTAACCAAATTGACTATGATAACAGAGTTACAGGACCTGAACAGGAGAAGCTCCAGAATCCATGAAGTTAAATGACAAATTAATCGTCTCACTGTGAATCAAATGGAAGTGATATTGCACCATTTCAACAATTTTTTCATTTTCAATTCATCAACAATTTGATTCATTCATTCTGTGTTTACTCTAATCATATTATGACAAATATAAAAATACAGGGTATTTGCCGAAGGATATGTTTTCCTTAAATATCTTTTCATTTTCTTTTCAAATAACTTTTTCTTTGGTGAAAGTAAATAGCGGGGAAATAAGAAAAATTAGTTTTTGTCTCATTCGAAATTTATATGTAAGTTTAATGACATTTGATGGCCCATTGTTACATTTTGACTCAGATTTGCTCAGAAATATTTTTCAAGTATACTCAGACTTGCTGTTACTTGGAAGTTGTCAGTTTATTAACTGATTCATCAAGTACATTCTGTGTACAATAACAAAAGCTATAAATTCACCTTGATTTTTTGTTTAATTGTATTCATTAAGGATTTAAATTTATCTTGAAACATTTTAAGTCAGCTCATCTTGCTGGTGACTCGATGTCTTCAAGTTAACAGAGTTATGTAGACAAATTGATAGCAAAATTTTGAAAAGGCGCTTTGTATAAATTGTTCAATGAATGGAATCATTGTTTTATTTAGAATTTAGAAAATTGTGTGTTTAAACTGAATTATGGATAATACACAGCATATAATAAGTGTGATCGACCTTTGATCGTGATCTATCATTATCAAACTATGGCTATGGATTGATCGGTTTCACTGTGGTTGTTTCAGTTCGACGAACCAATATTGGTATGATACATGTAACTTTAAAATTATCAGAGACCAATCAACTTTACACGTAACTCTATAACCCAAGTTTTGGTTTGTTTATTAGCAATATAAAATGAAGAAAATAAATCTGTGAATCTTGAGAATTCAGTTCGTGATTCATGTTTCGATTAGAAAAGGAAGGTGATTGAAAGTAGGAAAAGTATTGATGGTGAAATTGATTGCTGTCGATCAAAAGATTGTTGCTGAAAAAGGCATCTCTTCACAGCTATAATTGATAGTCAATCAATAGCTTCATGAAACCATCATTATTAGCTATTTCTTTATGCACTGTGTTGATCTTGGAGAAGCCAAGGAAAATTTTAGAGAAAAAGGAATGAAAATAAACAAAAATGAAATAAGATAAAGAATGTCCTTCATTGTATTCATGATTCCAAGAAAATTGAATAACAATTGATCAGCTATGAAAACCAGCAATTCGTTGTCAATCATTAAGTTTGTAATGAAGTAAGATGATGATGATGATGATGATTATGATAGATAAGAAGAGAGTGAAAGAGAAGGAACCAGACGAAAGTGAGTATGAGAGAGACTGAGATGTCCTTTGAACGCTTGGACTGAGCCCTTCAATGTTACCGGTTTCAAATTGATCAGTTTCCATCTACAAGTCTTGTGAATCGAAACCCAACAATAAACACTGTGATCATCATTAGTGCTTATTCTGATTCTAGAAAACTGTAAACCAGCTAAAAATTAACAAGTTAACCAGACAGTTTTGTTTAAGATTTGTGATTATCAATGTTGGTTAAAAATTTACTCCGGTTTATTGTTTTCTCTGCCATTTTATCTTCAACCCTTGGAGCTTGTCCTAAACCATTTCAAGGGTTTGGCATCTTTTTGGGCCAAGCAAAAGCTTTTAATAATTCGCTGCCATCGATACGTACGAATGTTCTCGACTCTCTTTATCATGATTTAGGAATTCGTTATCTTCGCTCAGAATATCCCCCAAGTTTCAGTCCATCCAAAGGAGTTTACCAAATTTCTTGTGTAGACCAAGCATCATGTACTTGGATAACCATGGCTAATCTATTATCGTCTTATCCAGACATAGAGTTTTTCATTTCCATCTGGCAACCACCAACATACATGATGACAAATGCTTCATCATTGAAGCCCGAATTTGAAACTGAATATATCAATTATTTGGGTAACATAACTTCTCAAGCCGAATCCAATTACAACCTAACCATAAGTCGAGTATCATTTGTTAATGAACCAGAATATTTTGATGCACCTTGGGCTCATTGTTTCATGTTACCAGCCCAAGTTTGTCGCCTTGCTCGTTCCATGGTTGATCCACGGATGAAAGTTTGTCCTGAAACTGCCTACTTTTGGATGGCGAAATCTTACTTGATTGAAGGACAGTGCGATGGAGCTTGTTCCATAGTAGCTACTCATGGTTATAAACCTTGGGTCCGAGGATTTGCTACTGGCAATCCACAAATTCGAGTTCATTTTGATTTAGATGTTAACGAAAATGATTTAGCACAGCCAGTCTGGATAACCGAACTTGCATCAACATTGACAGAAACAGAAATACCAAATGAAATGGATTTCGCACTGGATTTAGCCTCATCTTTGGCAAATTTTGTCGGATCAACCTGTGTTCAAAGGGTCTACCATTGGTTAGCCTACACTGAAACATCCTCCAGTGAATCCCTTATTTGGTCAGTCAATGGAACCAGCTTGCTTAAGCCAAAAAAGTACTATGCTTTTCGACATTTCACTCGATCAGCCGCGCCTGGCAATCGGACGGTATCTACATGTTCAACAAGAAGTTATACTTGTTTAACCTTTGATGATCAAGTTATTTATATTAACAAGAGAAGACGATCAGTTAAATTGAGCACTCGACGTCCAAGTCCAGAAGCCATTTGTTGCACTGAACCGAATTCAGATCATAAATGCTACCAAAAACCAACAGAGTTACCAGCCAAGTCTATATGTTCAACTGCAACTGTAGCAATTGGAGCTTAATTATATGTCTACAATATTGAAAGCGATAAATGACTTTAATGTACAAAAAACAACGATACAAAAAAGCAATAGAGATAATAGGTTACAGAAGGAATGGATGTAGACTTGAGATTCGTTTAAAATACTAGATATGTTTGTATCAAAAATATTCAATAAATCAAGATCCTAATGGTAGTCAAAAAAGTTCGGAATACAAGTAATTAAATCGAGTTTTTGCAAAATGGATAATGTCCATTGTTTTTTCTCGTTTTTTGCTTGATGAGAAATTTATTTGCACAGTTTTAAAATAAAGGCACATTGCATTGTATTATCGTAGTATGGAATTGAATGATAAATTGAAAATATTCAGCAATCCGAAAATAAATCAATAATTAACTGCTTGTATTAATAAAATGACATGATGTCTATTAGCTACATAAAAGTATTGTCCTCAATATCGTCGGATGATTTCTGAGTAGGATTTGATCGACTTTGGAATAGCTCTCGGATTAGAGCCGATTTCTCTCGCTCTAAAATGGTTATCTTTTCACTTTTCATGCTAACTTCTTCAGTTAGCAATCGGTTTTGTTCTTTAAGTCGTTGAACAGTTACATTGGTTAAAGCTTCAGGTCGATTATCAAACTGAACTCGACCCTGAGGATTGGTAAGAATAGGTCTTAATGCTAGATTCATATGAACAGGAAAACCTCTTGAGTTGTCCATTAAAGCAGCTAAATGTTGATTCACTGTTAAAATACGGGCTGCTTGGAAATTGATTCTTTCTTGGTTAGCGTCTAATGAATAGTCGCCCGGATTTACCATAGTTTGACCAATGAAACGAATTTTATTTTGTATTGCATTGATACTTTTGATGTACCAATCTCTTCCTCTTTCAATCATTTCCAGACCTTGTAGGAGAATTTCTTTTTCTTGTTCGTATTGCTGTAAACGCTTAATTGTGTTTATATCGATACCCGAAGATACTGTGTGACGTCGCGCTTCTCGTCTTTTGCCATGGCGATTACGGACGGAGACATTTGTTGTCCCTCCGTTTGTTGTACTGAAACCCCAGTCATCATCTTCTTGAATGAGTTTAGGCTGAGTCGAAAGAGACATTGGACCACTATTGCCTTGCGCTGAATTCGTATTCTTATCAAGAGTTGCTGTGATATTGGAGGCTAAACTCGGAGCTATAGATGTACCTGGACCGAGAGAAACAGAGTTAAGCGATGGTGGTAGTGGAGGGTTTGGTGTACTTTTATAGATGACATTATTTTTCCACTCTTTGAGAATATTTATAATTCTGTTTCTCATGGGCAATCGTTGATTCTTGGTATCATAAGAAATTTTTGCTTCGCTATTGTATTGCCTGAATGCTGTTGAACTGACCATAGGTAAATTTGAGTCAGACGTTGTACCAGGTTGATCACAGTTGAGTTGAGAAATAGTTTCCTGTAATTGTGGCATGCTTTTAACACGATAGTCAGATTTAAATTCTGTAGGACGGTCTGGTAAAATATCATCATTACAAATATCTTCACAAGATGCCTTCATTGGAGCCGTTACTGTATGAGATTCATTAAATGCTGTTGGAGGTAATGGTTCCAATCCTACAGGGTTTTCTTGACGTAGACGCTCAACAGAAAAGGGCCTACGAAAATCTTGTGACGCTGAGTCAATTGGCTCCTCATTGGTTCGTATCCGTATTTCAGAATTTGATATAGACCTTTCAATTCCCGCTGATTGCTTGATAAGCTCATTATTAATGAATGTTGATGGGTTCAAATCCGCGCAGTTTGATGTTCCCGGGTTTCCAGCCAATGAAACCGCGCCTCTGAGTTCATTGTTATGTGAGTAAGCTATTGATGATGATATGGCTAACGATGAGGCTGATGAAGTTGATGATGAAGCAGTTCTAGGTGATGATGGTCCATTACCAACATTGTCACGAGATATACAAACAGCAATTGCATGGCAAAACCTCTCAAAATCAATTAAATCATGAGCAGTTTGAAAGTTTTGAAGACATTCAATGAAACCTTTTGGCACACTTGATTCATTTTCAATAGTTTTCCACCGCGCCTCTAAGTCAGAAAGCTTGATTAAACCCCTTTTACTCTCATCTAATAGAGTAAATAAACCTTTCAAAGCGTCAACAAATTTACGTGGTAATCCATTGGTACCATTAATTTGTGAATTTTCAAAACCAGTGTCTTGGTTACCAGTACTGACAGATGAGTGTTGTGGGCCATGGGGCTGTGATCGAGTCAATTTTAATTCACCACTTTGTTTAATCTCATTGTCATCAAGATACTTCATGGTTGAACAATTATGCAGGTTAAAGTTTACAAAAGACAATAAATTCCGAAATCATAGCACCATAATTTAATAAAAAGATAGATAGATAAAGGCAGAGGGAAAAGGCACAAAATTGAAAAGGTAAATGTGAGCCTCACAGTGTGAGGTTCATTCAAAGAAAGCAACAACAAACTTGTAGATGTGGTTGAGTGAGTTTTGCCTTGAGGGTTTTTGGCTGTTTATTTGAAATTGGGTGGCAATCGAAATCAGTGTTAAAATGTTTCAAACTCTGTCATTTAAAAACAATTTAATTAGTTTATAATGAAAACTGTATAATTATTCCAAGAATTGAGAAAATATACAAAGTTTCACATTTTCGCGGTTTTTATACAAATAAACAGTCTTGTCTTGTAGGTATCACACTCACTGTATGCTTCCAATTGAAATATCTTTTGTTTACATTTTGTGATTTGAAATTTTTTATTAAATTTATTTGGTTAATCATTTTTCTCGGTGTTTTGATGGCTTAAATAGGTTAAATGTGTGTTACACATAATATCACATCCTATGGTTGTGACATGATGGTATCTATTTGATACCAATGAGTAATATAGCTTCTTTACTCTTTGTTTGATACCTCATTACTTTAAGCTTACAGTCTATCAAGTGAATATTTCTCTATTGGTCAAATACAAGCCGCATTGTCTTATGCCTTATGATCAGGATAGAGATCAATTTATAAAAATTTGATCCCTTGGTCAAATTATATCAACACTTCTTGGTAAGTAATTTGCAAACGTGTGCTTTGTTATTGAATGTCTTTTTACAATTAATGTTTATTTCCTCATCATTTACCTGCAGCTAGTTTACTGGAGAACCAATATCAAAAGTGATTATCGGAGTGCCTGAAAAAAATGGAAGGAAAGAAAATCAGTTTTAGCTTCAAGAAAAAGGCTGATACACGAGGATTTGTCAAGCCTGAAGAAAAGCCTAGTAAAGTACCTGATGAAGAATACATCACTGGTATTGAAGATAAAAGGATCGAAAGTCAAGGAGGAGGTGGTGGAAGCACATCTTCATTGGTAATACCACTGACTAAAGGACAGAAAATTTCTGACGAAGAGCCTACAGTAGATAATTATGAAGAGATTCCTGTTGAGGGATTCGGGTTAGCAATGCTGCGTGGTATGGGATGGACTGAGAATGATGAAAAAATCAAACCCATTGAAACGTACATTAGACCGAAAGGAGCTGGTTTAGGTCACAAATTGAGTGAAAAATAATATCGGATGTTTCCATTACCATGATATTCATTGGAAGTCAAATAGTTAATCATATTTTTACAAATAATGACTCTATTTTTCTTTAGTCAGAGATAAAATCAAACGATTGTGATTAATTCTCAATTTCCGCAAAAAAACACATTCAAGCGCGGGGTAAGTGAATGAAGGTTATAGAACTTTAATAACAAATGGACTTTGAAAGTAAGTCCTTAAAGTTATCATAAATGTATAATAAGAATGGATGATGATAATAAAAACGATAACATAAAAATGATGGCGATGGTGATGATGAAAATAGCTTGATTATCTTTGGATAAGTCACTTAACCTAGAAAGCAAAGATTATTTGCTAGAAAGTTTGGTAGTTTAAAAAATTTCATAACTCACCTTTTTCATACGAAGCAATCAAACGAGAAAAAATAAAATAAATTGGATCACAATGGACTGGTGAAAAGTAAACGACTATTTTAATTATACCATTCTTGTACTTTATTCATGAAAAACAGCATTTTAAATCATAATTTATTATGAGTTCATGTTCCAATTACTCAGTTTGAGAAATAATTTGTGTCTCAGAAAAACATTTGTGCGAGTTTTATTGAAGTGGTGTTTGTGCAATTTTCGTCTTGAAGTTGTGAATAGTTGAAATGGAAAAGTGTTTATGGCTTGGAAAATGAGTGATTACTTGAATCTTTTGATATTAAATGGGATCAACCAGAATGATTGTTATTAGTATCCAATAGTTTAGCTCCTCGTTGTTCATTGCCACCCGTTTTGTTTCCCATTGATGATTTGTTTTACATTACTTCAACTAATTGACAAGAGATCGAGCAAGCTTCTTTTTGAGATCATTTTGCTCAATTCCTTTGGCTGTGTAGAGCTGACAATTGTATGGAGCTTCGTCTTCTCCATTTCGACAATCTCTTCTTCCATCACAAACATGGTAGGAATCCATACAGAGACCAGTATCACTACACCTGTAGTACTCTGGGAATGGGCAGTATGTTTCACAACCAAATTCATCTGATCCATCATAACAGTCTCGGGTTCCATCACAAACATGAGAGTAACTAATACAATCAGCATAATCACATCTATAACATTGGCTTTGTCGTCTCAATGGTGATGCAGCATCAATCATGGTAACTTTTAAATAGATGAATGGAAGGAAATTATTAGACAAATAAGTTGAAGGCAAGTTTTCACGAATAAAGGTATAATTTACTTACCAAGAGTTGCTAGAGCAATAACGATGATTGTTGTCTTCATTTTCAATCAATTTAATCACTCGGATTCTTGCCGATTGTGTTCACACAGATATTCCAGTTAATGAATCAGATAAACATTTTGCAAATTTGTTAGTCTTTTTATACTGGAAAAATGGCAAATGGGAACATCAAGAGAAATGGTAATGTCCTTTGAAAGACAGGGGATGACAAAGGAAATACATGAAAGGACGACACAGAATATCGTGGGGGATTGAAGATGGTGGTGGTACTCCTGATGATCGAAGAGTAGGTTAGGTGATGGAGAAGATGAAAGCGGTTCGAGCTGGTCTAACGACACTCTTTACCATATTCAAATATTGTTTGCAATCATTTCATGGCTCAAATAAATCAAAAGGTGACCCAGATTGATGAATTTTCATTAGGAGTGAAACACTGGTAATTAGACTAATCACAATGTCGACAGAGACAAAAGGGAAAAGGGAAAAGAGAGAGAGAAAGGAAGAATCAAAAGTATTGGATGAACTGGGGTGAACAAATTAATTATTGGAAACATCTCCGGAACAAAATGATAGTTATTTTGACTTCTTGTTTACTTCCAAACAATCCTATTTCATTAGTTGCTCATCAATTGGGACATAGAAAGTCTATAATTTGATATTTTTTGTGTTTTTAAAATCAGTCAAGATTAATTTAGATTTCAATCCCTGATCCATATCGAATCAATGGAAAACTACAACAATAAGTTGATTATTACAGCAGTTTATATTTGTAAACACATCCAATAACAAATGCATTTCAAGAAAATTTTATTCTGACTTTACCGATGCGTATACTTTCTTTGTTCATCAATAATCATCACAATTAAAATGGATCGTTTAATTCTATGATTTCCTTGCTGCTCTGGTTCCATAATATTCATCATTACTTGAAGTAGAATAGTAAATTGTGAGAAAATATATTCTTGATCTGTATTTTGGATATCACATCATGTTGAACATTCAAACGAGTATGATTAAAGAAGAAGCCTGATTGCCTGAAGAAATTTTAGCCATGATTCAAGCTCTTACTCTTTATTATTTTGTTTTTGCTAATCCAGGTTTTATGACTGGTTAAAAAGAGGACTAAAGAAGTGGTCCATGATGAAAGATTAATTCATTCCTTGTCCATGGCTGCTGCAATTGATTGGTAAAGCGAAATCGGATTTGGCTTCTCAGAGACGCAAAATATTGGCCAATTCAAGTCACTCAGAGCTTTTGATGTAGTTTTTCCAATGGCAATAAATTTAAATCGATTCCCATCTACACTTGTTGATAAGTTATCCAAAGCAATTCTAAGTGAATCTACCCCTGAAGGACTGAACAGAACCATGTAAATATTTTTTTCCTTGTTTTCGATGAGCAATTGGGCTAGCTTTTGACTTAGATTTGGGTTTGGACAGGTGTGATAACAGACAAAACAATCAACTTGGATACCTTTTTCACTCAAAATGCATGGAATAGTTTCTTTGGAAATTGATGAGCATGGCATTAACAGGGGTTGTCCAGAGCTTTTTATTGAATCACTAAAATTTGCAACTATCGCTGAAGCAAGTAATTCAGCAGAACCTAGAGAGTTGACGATTTGATCATCGATAGCACTTGAGTTGAATGCCGAGTTGAGAACCTCCAAAGTTTTCGAACCAACTGGAAATAATAATTTGCCTGCAACTATATTAAATAATTTGCTGTCATTGGCACAAGCTCTTCGACATGCCTCCACAGCTCTTGTTGAAGTTAGAACCAAACCACAATAACTGTCAGTTTGAGATAATCTTGCAGTCAATTGTTTAATGTTAACGAATTCAAAAGCTAATGGAGGAAGTTGAAACGATGAATAACCATTTTCTTGCAACTGTTGACAATAAGGATCATTTTCAATGTAATCATCTCCTTTCAATATTATAAATAAAGGATCCATAAATTACCAGATCACAATTAAAGTAAACCCACTAGATTCTTTCACATAAACCAGAAGAAACTAGATCTTTTACTGCAACAAGATTTTAGATGCAAATGAAAACATTTAAGATTCATAAGTTAAGAATCTCAAGTGGAGATTTTGTTGTTGTTAGATACCGACGGTATCTATCATCAAGTTATGGTTACACATTACCCAGTAACTATGTGACTAAGGGAAATCCCGATAGTCATAAGTAGCTTCGTGATTAAAATTTGCATTTACAGTAGTTCACACTTATTTTGACCAAAAATTAGAGACACTTAAGGATATCGGAACTCTTGCCCTTGTGCAAATACAAGGTGTATCAGTCAATATTTAGGGTCCTGTATCGATTCGCCAACTACTCCTTTCACAGCTTAAACTTAAACTACCAGACAGTTCGACATCACTAAGTTTGTGCATGAAAGAGAAATGAAATGAGAGACAAACGTCAATGGAAGAAAAACATAACCAGTAAATTTTACAAAAATTTAATTTTGTGATTCCTTATGTTTACTTCCTAGTTCGTGTGTCAAGCTGTACCAAAAATATTAATAGAGTCCTCTCAAAATTTACAATGTAATTAATGAAAAAACTGAATTAAACTAAATTGTTTATTTCGTTATTTTGACTACATGACATTATGAGAGGGTTCACAGCAATTTATTTATGGATATGTCCGTGGCAGTTTCCAGTGGTAAAATAATTTGTGATAAATATAAATCGTGACAGAACACAAATGCGTTCCAATTTATTCATTTCTTTATTTAATCAAAGTTCAGAGCATGAAATATTTTTTTCTTGGATTGAATAAATGAAGGTTATAGAACTTTAAAAACCGAATTGACTTTAAATAAGTCCTTAAAACTAACATAAATGTATAATAAGAATAGATTAATATTAAGATGGCTCCAATTTATTTCCATCGCCGTCTCCAGATCCTTCAACTTCCAAATTAATTTCCTTTGAACCAGACCCCTCAATGTTTTCATCAGAACCAGGAATCGGTTTGGCAGTTACGGTTTCGTTTCCAGTTAAGGTTGTGTTATCAGTTAAGGTTGCATTGCCGGTTAAGGTTGTGTTGGCGTTTAAGGTTTCGTTGTCAGTTAAGGTTGCGTTATCTGTTAAAGTTGCATTATCGGTTAAAGTTGCGTTATCGGTTAAAGTTGCGTTATCGGTTAAAGTTATGTTATCGGCTGGAATTTCGTTATCGGTTAAAGTTGCGTTGTCGGTTAAGGTTGTGTTGTCAGTTAAGGTTTCGTTGCCGGTTATGGTTTCGTTGCTGATTAAGGTTTCGTTGCCGGTTAAGGTCACGTTGCAAGTCAAAGTAATATTTTTATCATAATTGACTATCTCTTCGGCTGTCACATTACATTTTTCTAGTGATAACTTGCCTCCAGTTTTGTTTGTTGTGGATAAACAAAGTAAGATTCTTTCTTCATCACCACATTGATTTGGCCCCCACGAGCCATCATATAGTGTAGCTGAGCATTCGACCGGAGCTCGGCATGTGCGTACAGATATTGGTTTAGACTTATTAGTGCATTTCGACTCGTCAACTTTTATTGTATCATCGTCAAATAAACCACAAAGAACATGGCGCGTTTGAAGACCACTTCCACATGATGCTGAACATGATGACCAATCAGTCGTGAACCATGAATAATCACAGCCAGGATTTTCGGTACAGTTACGCCTCTCCGTTGGTTTTTGTTCAAGTCCACATACGGTTTCATCATAAATTAGTCCATCAGTACCTGCACAAATAACACTTCTTGTAGACATCATTGGACCACAAGGCTCACTACAATTTGACCATTCAGATGTGACCCAACCAACCCCACCTTCACAAGGCACCGAGGCACAAACTCCTTCTGATTCTGGTCGCTCATTTGATGGGCATAGACTGTCATGAACTCTTGTACTATTTAAGTCAACGCATGTAACTTCTCTAGATCGTTTACCTTGACCACATTGAGATGAGCAATTTAACCATTCTGTTGTATTCCATTTATATTCTATAGATGATTCAGTTTGATTGCCCACTATATTGATCAACTCATAGCAATCATCAGGCGGACATGATGAAACTGAATTTGGTTTAGGCTCACTACCACATTTTGAATCATCTAAAACTAATCTTTCACCCGTTCCACGAACTTCTTCACAAAACACTGATCGTGTTTTGATACCAGGACAGATACATGAAGACCAATTACCCTTGTGATAAGCGGGTGGACAATCAATTTCATTACAAGGTCGACTTAATTCAGGCATTATTTCCTTTGAGCAAAGCTCTAATGGTACAAATTCACCTGTCTTTAGGCGGAAACAGCGTGCAGGACGAATCTGAACACCTTTACCACAAGTTCTTGAACATGTTCCATATGATCCAAGCATGTATTGATATGCATCTTCTGGGGCCCATATTGATGGAACTGGTATATTAGATGGAACAGAGTATTCATATTCGAGTCCTGTAGTTTTTTCCTGGAATACCATTTGAATATACAATGGACTTCGGAGAGGACCCAATGCATATAAACTTTCAGCAATAGCACCTGTTGGAGATGACGCTGGCCTTTTAACATAATCAAAACGAGTTCCACCGGCTTCGAAACCTGTTAATGTCATCTCAAATGTCCAATGTCCATTGAGATAATAACGACCAGAAGAGTCACGAACTGCTAAGAAATTACGACTTGGTGTCAATTCTTGAATTCTTATATAAGTTGCTCCTCTCGGAATGAGGACAATATCCTGATATCCTACTGGTAAATTTTCAGCGAAAAATTCTCGTACCGTACTGCAATCTTTCCCTTCACCACCACAAACCCGGCATTTATCTTCTACTGCAGGTGAACCCAAAAGACCATCACAGCCAACCGGTAAACAGTTTCCAGCCACACAAATACCAGACATCCAATCTGATTCATGTAAACATTTAGTGCCATCAATAACTCGCTCCATCATTCTCTGTAAATCAAATAACATTAACAATTTAAAGCTTTGTTCAGAATGTACAGCAGAAAGAAAAATTGATAACACTAATAAATTATTCCTATGATGTTGACTGCCTATTGTCATAGCAAATAAAAATTGGACTTTCACACCTCTTAACAATCAACAAGTTATAAGTTACTTATTCAACAAAAAATTAATTTTTTTGCAATAACAAATTATCAGTTATCTCATTCAATTTGACGCTAATAGGAAATTTAAATTATTAAGAAATTTATCATTATCAACTTACAGTATACCATGTACCATTTTTAGGTTTGCAATTAAGAGCACAAAGATCTTCATCAGATCTTCTATCGGCTGATCGACTTGTGTAAGGTTCCCATTCAATTTTATTTAACCTACCTATAGCTAAAGGTATTGATTGATTGTTGAACATTGAACACTGTTGAGTCCTAAAATCAACTGGTTCTGGACATGGTTGAATATTACACGAATAATAACGAGTATCGGGCCCGGTACAGGTCGATCTTCCCATTGCATCTGTATCTGTACAGAATCTTTTCTGAGATCGCACTCCACCCCCACAAGGACGTGAACATCGACTTGGTTCTGACCATGGTGACCATGGACCCGACTCTTGAGCTGTTGTATTTTCCCCAAGAACTAAATTTGGTGGGATGCTAAAGTCAACTCTGTGAGGACCGAAGTTACGATGACTTCTGGTAAATCGCGTGCGATGACTTTCTTCATTGAGTTGATTGCTTTTAGGATCATCGTCATCATTTATTGAATGAATTTCTAGAGGTGATGAAAATGTAAAAGATGATGCAGGTAAAAATGATGATGGTTCATCTAGAGATGATTTGGAAAATGAATTTGATGACACTGATGATGGTGAAGACAATGAAATAGATGGATTGGTACTGGGTAACCAAGATGAGATGCAAATCACAATATAAAATATCCAAATATGATGAAGTAACATTTAACTAGTTTAGTTGACAAGCAATCTTGCCGTTTAATTTTAAATTAGAAACTATTTGACAGAAATGATTAAACAAAAAAAGACTTTAAAGAAGTTGAGAGAGCTGGAAAACTAAACGTTTCATTAGTCAAATGATTAGGGTGAATGAAGATGATTAAGTTGATCGGGTTGATAAGAGGTAAAAGTTGAAACGTTTCTTTTGTATGTTCTTTGCCGACTTTTAAATACTTTCAGAGGTTAATTGTAATCAATTAATGATTAAATATGAACGCAGTAATGATTATTGTTGATGATGAAGATGATGATGATGGTGATGGTTTAGATGATGGTGATCAAGAAAGGAAGCCAGGAAAACAAGGGGTCTAATTAAGGAGGATAAACGGTACTGTTGAAAAACAAACCGTGTTTCTTAGTCAGAGAGGAAGAAGAAGACGAGGATGAAGATGATGAGAAGGAGGAAAAATGCAAGACATAAGAAAAAGACAGAGAAACAGAGAGAAGACTTTTGTAAGACAGAGGCAGAATATGAAGGGCGGGGGTGATAAGGGCACTTTAGCCCAGCATCTCAAGTGGAGCTAGGATGGAGGAGGAGATGTCAAAGAGATGTAGGATAATGATAGAAGATCTGAAGGACTTTCATCTTTTCACGTTATCATTAGCCTCCATCTCTTTGACTTCTCCTCTTTCATCCTAACTCCACTTGAGATAGATGATGCTGGGTAAAAGTGTCCTTATCTTTGTTTCTTCTGTTTTTCTCTTATGTCTTGCATTTTTCTTTCTTCTCATCTTCTT
Source organism: Tetranychus truncatus (assembly GCA_028476895.1). Lineage (NCBI taxonomy): Eukaryota > Metazoa > Arthropoda > Arachnida > Trombidiformes > Tetranychidae > Tetranychus > Tetranychus truncatus. The sequence continues at coordinate 8,933,390 of CM052061.1, forward strand.
AATCCTCGTCTTCTTCTTCCTCTCTGACTATTATTCACTAAGAAACACGGTTTGTTTTTCAACAGTACCGTTTATCCTCTTTAATTAGACCCCTTGTTTTCCTGGCTTCCTTTCTTGATCACCATCATCTTCATCAAAACAATAATCAGTGTTACTGAGTTCAAATTTTATCATTAATTGATTACAATTAACCTCTGAAAGTATTTAGAAGTCAGTAAAGAAATACAAAAAAAAACGTTTCAACTTAAAACCGAAAAAATTATTCGTACCCATTCATCCTCATCATTTACCCAATGAATGAGTAGTTTTCCAGCTCTCTCAACTTCTTTAAAGTCTTTTTTATTCAAAAATTTCTTTCAAATCGTTTCTGGTTTAAAATTAATAAGCAAGGTTGCTTGCTAACTAAACTAATCAGATGTAATAAAAATCTGAAATAATCTTAATTCAAGTAGAAGCATTATGCTAAAAATAACACAAAAAAAGGACCGATGCTCATTAATCCAACCACAAACAGATCGGATCGAGCTTTGAGATACATGAAGGATCGATCTTTAATCATACCGTTCTCAGGTCTACTGACCCTCCAATGTGCAGCGTATGTCACTATTGAGTGATCCAGAATCCTAACGAGGGTATCTCAAGATTTTCGGAAGAGTTACTAGGTGTAAACTATCTTCTATCCGTAACTTGACTGTATTTACACTGTTAATCTAACTTAATTTGTTTGGTATTTTTTCTGTTATTTCCTATCTTTGATTAATCATGTATTGGAAAGTGGTCAAATCTCAATAAAGTTGTTAAATATGAACTAAATTGATTTCTATCTCCAGCAGTGTATTCAGAAGACCCAATTGACAAATTTAAATAGTTATATGACCAGAATGAATGGTATTCTGAAGTTGCCAAATAATTATTATTACCTAGAACCAAATACATGGTCTAAAATAGTTATTACAAAGTCAGAAGTAAAAAATAATACCAAAAATTTTGAAAGATAAGAAGTTCGAACCAGGAAAATAGTTAGAAAGATGAATAAGGAAGAAGAAAAGGCAACGACTGAAGTGGCCAAAGAAGAGCACTATGAGATGACAATTGAATTATCTTTGTTTTAATTATGCCAAGGTCAAGCAATCAATCGATGATGATAGTTAAATCAGTCGTACAATGATAAACAATATTATGATTCTGAATCTGTGTGGCATTGAGTCTTGATTGCGAGCGAAACATTAATGGCTGAAAAATCTGATAAAATCAAGAAACTTTTCAATTCAATGCCAAGTAATTTTTCAAGTTGTTTTGAATAAGACTGATATGACTACCGTATTTCCGCACAGAGAAGGTCAGAGCTTAATGAAAAATACTCATTGATAAGCCCATGCTTTATCAAAAGTTGAGTCCATAGAGCCTCTCTCAAATAGAGCTTATTAGTGAACGTTTCATTAATAAGCTCAAGCCTTCTTTGTGCGGAAATACGATAATTATTACCTATTCCTCCTTTAAGTTCATATCCAAGCTCCGAAGTTGAGTTAAGGTTCTTTCTAGGTTTGTCATTTTATTTATGCAAAGACTCAGATGCCCATTACGATTTGGGCCATTCAATGATTTAGTAACATGTTCCTTCCATGGCTCACATTTACTTCACCTCTCTGAGCATGGACTGTATTACCACGTGTGTTCAAAGAATCTTGGAATCATTCACTGAATCATGATTTAAAGGTTATAATTAGAAAAATTTTGATAAACCTCTCCATCCATCAGAATAAATAACAGTCTCTAGAGAAATATTGCCTAGAATTACTTTTCCAAAGGTTACTCATTTCTATCAAGAACTTCAAAAAATGTGAATTTTGATTCTCGCTCGACCTTCTCGATTCTCAAACATGTTTTCTTTCAAGCGGATAATAACCAACCTCGATTATAATTTCTCTGTAAGCCATCGTTTCATCCATTTCCGCTATTTTTCCTGGTATTTCAATTCCAGAAGCATTTGTATAAATAATTCTGTTGCACCAATAAAATACATAAGATGAAATGGTTTGACCAGACACAAAATCTTCTCCTGAAAATATTAACTATTTTGTGCATTAATTGATATCAGGTTTGATATCATCGAACTGGTTAAGTAACTATTTCTCGGGCATCTATAGAGCCCCTCTACAAAAAGGGCACTGTTTCTCCTATGCTTCGCTTCCCTTAATTTGGAATTTGTATAAAAAGAAAATTTTGAAGATCATGTAAGTTAAGATTACTTACCATTCGTAACAATTTAACATGACATAAAATTGTTATTTTTTAAATAATGAGGTTGATGGACGCAGCATTCATGGATTTATTCATATTCCAAATGAAAATGAAGTTTAAAATCGTTAAAATACTTAATTAACTGTTGGCACAAATTGTATCACTGGTCAAACTCAGTTGGCTCCGACAAGTTTTTTGCAACAATGATCCTTGAGCACATTTAGGCGCATAGATCCATTGCAACCTTCTTAACACAATTTTTTGATAACTTATCGACAAGACCTGAATCAATGAAATTACTCAGATGTTGATATTTTTTGTTGATCAAAATTTGAAAAATAAAACGTTGATGTAATATTTTTCACTGTCCTGGTCAAGATAAAATTTGAAACTCGAAGTTCAAATAAAATTCGTCTAATGTCTAATCATTCAGCTCTAAGATTTAGACTTATCGAAGCTCTATTCATAAGAGAACTGAAGGTTAATAAACGCTAAGAAAACGAAAATTCAGTCATCAAACGTCTAAAACTTATTAATTAACACCTTTGTACTTGATATTCCCAGAATTCGGTTTTAGAGAAAAATGTATTTTTGCGCCCTTTAGTTCACTTTATTTGGTCATCGTCTGCTAATTCAAGACAAAATACGTAGAAGATGCAAGAATTCAGGTCACTTTAAAAATTTTAAGTCAATCAGTTAGCGGGATTCACACCTGAAATGAAATTTTTAAGAAAAAATCTAGTTTTGGCCATTTAACTCAATTTTTTCATTTTATTAATTTTCAGCAATTTCATCATTTGATTTCAAATAGCTTTTTCTTCACAAGAAGTTAGCTTGTTTTAAAGCCGTTTGCGGTTCTTAGCGTTCTGACCTAAATCTCAAAACTATATATGCTTTAAAAAATCAAATCATATTTGAAATTAGTAAGCAAATCTGCTTCAGATAAAAAACTATTAATGTCATTCAATTCAGATATATTTGATAGAACTCCATGTTTCTCTAGTTGTTTGACATAAGAATTCAAAAATCTTTGCTTTTAATTTTTTTAGCCGTTAAAATGTTCCCAGTGAAGTTCAAGTGATGTGCTGATATCACTTTTAGACTAAAAACCAACGATTTAAGATTATGGATAAATTATACGGATGTATGGCTACAACAGATAACAATACACAATGTACAATATTCAAAAGTTTTACATCTAAACCACATGTTGGTTGTTACACTGAAATCAATATAAACATTCCTTTGATCTGTCAATAAACCAGTTACCAGAACTATTACTAAAATTGAAAGAGAAAGAAAAATAATTAATTTTTGGTTTATTTGGTAATTTATAAATGTATGGTTTATTTGTTGAATGTTTTAATTTTATGAATGTAGCTTATGAAATATTCCCTATCTTATTCTGTAAATGCCTGTACAATTGTGGCGATCCAGCCTCCCCTAAAGCAGAGAGCAGTGAATACTCTATTTTGACTTGTTTTTTAGTAAGAATAGCACTTTTTGATGAAATAACAAATGTTCCAAAGCTGATTGTTTTCATTTTTTTTATTTTGTTTATTTATTTGTTTTAATTTTTATTCATTATTTTGGATTATTTTAGATTATCAGCTCACAAGGTAAGTTGTTTGGATTTTTGTTTTCCATTTTGTTTTTCTTCTACACATTTTATTCTTATCTGTATTCTGATGGATGTCATTTCTTTCCTTTATTTTCTCTTTTATGCTATTTCAGGGAACTCTACTTGATAATGCCTAGCTTGAATGTGTCTGATAATTGCTATTAAAACACTGATATCTTAATAGAGTTTTACTGCTGAATTACATTAATATTTTTGCTACCATGACAACGTTTCTTTTCTGTTAAAAATGTCAATTTAAATTAATGAAGGAGAAGATAACAGTTTTAATTAGATAATCTGAAGAATTACAGCTATCTGTTTGAAATATTGAGGATAAATAGAAGAGATAGAAGAGCAAATCAGTAAAAACATTTTTTGAGTTAATCCAAATAGGTCATAAAAGTTTTGTTTACATTGCAAATGGTGAAACACTTAGAGCAAATGAAGATATTGAGAGTTAGTTTCTTATTGTCTCTTCAGAAATACCATTTACAATTATGAGATCGCATATTTTTGTAATAATTAGAGCAATCCATTAATAACGTTAGCTGCATTACGTACTCCCTCAAAAACTTGATCAGCATTTTGGGTTAGTTTCTTGTCACATGATGTTTTACATTCATTTTTAATACAATTATAAGCATCAGTTGTTATCAGCGTTTCATCATGAGCTGGGATAAGATAACATTCATCTGTCGTGATGGTTGTATCACTGGTAATCGTTTTATTTTGACTAATTATTCGCGTTTACTTGGAGAAGCTTTGGAATCATATCAATCCAAGGCTCCTCTTTCTGGCGGCTTAAACGGCAATAAACCTGCTGTTCACTTGAAGAACAATTCAATCCGAGATCTAAAGTGCCTTTTTCACGTGCTTTATTCATTAACTTATGCTGAAGTCAGTAATCCTAGATTAACTGGGCTGCAAAATGTTGCTCGTTTACTGGATATCGAATTGACATTAAGAAATGGACGAAATGGTTTCATCAGAGTTATGGCTTCACCTGTGCCTTATCGTGATCCGATTAATGGCGGTGCCGGCTCTATTGGTGTAATAACATCTGCTGCTGCTATTGCTGCCACCTCTGCGGTTTCCAGACCTCCAACTCCCGAAACTCCACCTTCACCAGTTAGTAACCGAAACTCAGGAAACGCAAACAAACCAGCAAATGATATGCATGCCAACTCAGGTTCAGTTATTGTGCGACCAGGAGTCAAAGACTCATCTTCGAGAGATCCTAGAGTTGAAACAAACCGAAAACGACGTGTGGATCAAGCATCTCAGAAAAATTCGTTCATAGCTAATGATAGCACTCAAACTGACCCTGAGCTTGAACTAGACTATCCTGACGATGAGGTTGATGAAAAACCTAATATCCATGAAGGAAGAAGTTATAGTGTTGATATGAATGATAATGGCTATACTTCTTTCATTGACGATAATCAAGAATCAAACTATAAAAGAAATTCTCATCATGATATTAATTACAACGATGTTTCCTTCGATTCACACGCGAGTTTCGCTAAATTACGAAAGAACGGGCCTGGAGCTGGACTTTACAGTACCAAAAAATATTACACTAAGACAGCGAACAAAGATGAATACACTTGCAATCTCTGCAATTATGTTGTACATTGTTGGACCTCAATCAAAGCTCATATTGAGACTCAACATTATCACCTCGAATTCCGGTGTAAAAGATGCCCTTTCGTTTCTGTTTGGAGGGCTGATATTGTTAAACATATTCGCAATTACCATAAATCAAAAACGAGTTCTGAAGATACTTATGTAACAAGACAAAGAAAAGAGTTTTCTAGTGAACCTGATTTGAATCCTGAACCTTCTCTTGAACCAGAGGTAAGTTAACTTTCACATAATTATTTGAAATATTTCAACATTTTTTTCTTTTCTGTTTCCAGAACTCAATGGATATCATCAACTCAGTTAATGGTAATGAAATTAAAACTGAGCAATCGAACGATCTCCCATCGAATCTTTCTCATCAAGATCTTATTGAAGAAGAAGAAGAAGAAATTGACGACGAAGATGATTTGAAAGAACCTTTAATTGAAGGAAATAAAAGTCTAACATCTAGCTCGGTTAAACCATTTGAGAGACTATCATCACGTATTCCTGATATAAATAAAGATTGTTATGAAGTTATGAGAATAGGCAACAAAAAGGTTTACGTGTGCCTTTCTTGTGCAAAAGAATGTAAAACTTATTGTGGAATCCGAGAACATCAGTATTCAACACATTATGGATACATTTGTATCTGTAATCATTGTGATGTTAAATACAGATCAAGATCAAACATGTTTAAAGTAAGTTAACAACTTATTCTGTGTAAATAATTCAATTCGTCTAAAATCTTTTTTTTTCTTTTTACATACAGCATCTCAACCTAGCTCATCAAATCGTCAAAAACTTCACTCAACACTTTGGCTATTTAGTTGAAGAGGGACATCAAAAGATACCCGAAATACCACAAGATTCAGTTGATTCATCTGGCAAATTCAAATGTAAAATATGTTCTAATAATTTCTCCGACAAAGAAATAATCATCAATCACCTTGTTTACAAACATCGAATCAAAAGTGATGTCACCCCTTTCTACGAGGAAGTTGACGAACAAGCAACCAAGTTAACCCAATCAACAACTTCCTAAGCTACGATCTCTTCCAACCATTTTTATTCTTTCATTCAACTTGACTCTTCTCTCTCCATCTATTCATTTTATTTACGCTGATCATAATTATCGCTTTATTTTCATCAAACTTCCCAGATAGTTTACTAGAATAGCTGGAACTGCAATATGTTTAAAAGAATGGTGTCATCAAAGAGTTTAAACAGAATATCTCAATCGTCAATCTCAATTTTTGGAGTATGAAAAAACTCTTTCAATATTGATCTTTTTTTTTGTAATTGCGAACGACTTGTCAAAATATACGATTTAGATAATGCCTCAAATTATGTAAAAACCCATGAAAATTGCCTTTAAATGACCAATTTAGTTAGTATCACCACTAATTATCAAAAGAGTTTTTGGTAACTTTGGTAGATTTAAATAGCGCAATATTTTATGTCTTCCTTTGTAATTTTCCTTACCTCACTTGCCTGCCCTGTAGCTTTTCTCATTTCTATTACTTCTCATTTTTGTCATTTTCGATAATTTTATCTTCTTTATAATGATATACACTGATATATGTACTACCAGTAATACTGGTAATATGCCTCGCAATTTAATTCCTGATTGTTTGATGCTTTATCTCGTTTATTCTCACCTTATTCATTACCATTGAATCTATTTGTTTTTCTGTTTGTTTCTCAATCTTATTGAACACTAATAACCTTTCACCTTAACGCCTGCAATGGACTTTTTCTTGCGTTAATTTGTTCTCTCAATCACATGCAATTTTACTGCTCACAAATAGCTATTTACTATTATTTTGTACTCAAAGAATCATCTTATATCTAATATAAAAAAACTTTCTTCGTTTTTTATCTCTATTGTCCAATTTCATCTTTTGATGCGACTTTCCAATCAAACAACTGCAATTTTATGTATTCATCAACTTAATCAGGGACTCTTCTCAAAAAATCTTAAGCTATTAATTTATTACTAACTGTGTATCGTCAATTGTATGTTAATTTCGGGACTCAATCATGCTTGTTGGAAGGCAAACTAACTGGACTAGATATAATACTTGCAATAACTTGTTAGTAATGCGGGCAAAACGAACTTTTTTCACAAATTTTTTAAATTTTCTTATATATCTCGATTAAATATTACATAAAAAAACAGAAATCACAATTATGCTATATTTGCTAATTAAACTGAGCTGAATTTTGGTTATGGCGGTAAATTGGGTATTCGCTTCAAGTGCTAAATATTAAACTGTACATTTACTTAAATTCTGGAGCTTTATTCGCGGACTTGAAGCTTGTCTATGCTCTAAACTTTGATTGATCAAATAAAGAAATTAATAAAATGAAACGCATTTGTATTGTTCTGTAACGATTTATATTTATCACAAATTATTTTACCACTGGAAATTGCCACAAAAACATCAGTTTTTAGCTTTATATTTGATTTTTTCATGGAGTAAATTCAAAGTTAGTCAAAGAATGACTTTAGTCACAAAAGTGAGAGTGAAGAGAGTATTACACCGATAATTGACAATAATTTAAATTTGTTACACGATTTTTTGTTTTTTATAGCTTTTTGTTGAAGATAACAATCAGAAATAGGTGTTTTTGTGTACAGAGAAAAGAAAAATAAGCAATATGCTTATTAATCATTTTTCTCCGTGTAGAAGGCATTTCACACAGAAGAGAAAAAATACGAATGAAGAGAGAAGGAGAAAGAAAAAGAAAAAGAATTCATATGAGAATAATTGAAAGAGCCTTAAAGAGACAGCAGGAGAAAAAAAGAATTGATACTGTTGCTCTATCAGCAATAAGCGCCTCGTGTTGCAGTAAATAAGTTGTTAAATTTATGCACTTCAACTGATATTATTTAATTATCTCATCAAATATCGCCCGAGTTTTGTTCATTCTTCTCTTTTTCAGTTTCTTCTTCTCTATAGTCATTATGTAAGGAAATACAAATTACACTCTAGAAAGTTGCTGGAACAAACTAGACGGAACTAAAGTTTCCAGCTTTTCCACGAAAAAACCAACAGGTAAAGAAAACCAACTTATCAATATCTTTGCTAAAGCACCCATTGGTTCAGGGTAAGAGTGCGTTAACAGTGCTAATAATGCGGTGATAGAGCACAAACCAGCGGTAAAAAGAATAAAGAATGGTAGCTCTTTTTTTGGATACACTGAAACGTCGTGAAATGCTGAAAGAGAAGAAAAAAAATTAATTATAAAAAAAGAGTGAGTAAAGTGATATATTACCTGGTAGCAATTCACGATCTGTACTTTCGGTGCATGTTGGATATGGATAAAATAGTTGACCTTTTTCTAATGGGTATGGAATCATCCTGAAAGCTAGAAATGCAAAATATGAAATTGTAAAATTAATAAACTACTGTGAAATGATAAATAGAATGAATATAGATGCTTGAGATAGCTAATTAAATTACTTTCACACGTATTTTAAATTATAGTAAAAGTAAACTCAGTGATATAAACTTACTTCCTTCCCATGTACAATGAAGAAGATTAAGAGCTCCTTCCACCCTTTTCCAATGTGCTAGATGGAAGAAAGCGTAGGCTATCGCCTCACTATCTCCTCGTTTGAGTATATGTTCAGGAGGGAGAATAAGACTTTTCATTTCCAACAAATATTTAGGTACATGTGGGTTAAATTCAACGGCTCGATGAATTGCTTCGACGGCATGCATCTCAGCGGGGGTTAAACCTCGTTTAGAAGCTAAGTCGGGTGAAAACTTTTCGCATACTCCGCGTGCTTTTAAAAGTGCTGCAGTATAACATATCGAAGCTGATTTTGGCAAATTTATATCTAAAATGGGTAATTACAATAGAAAAATCATGAATAGCTTATCATATTATAAAATGTTCCAATGGTAATACTAACCATCGTATTTAGCAAGAACTGCTTGTACATCAGCATAAGCTTGCATTTCTAAAAGAGCTTCAATCAAATTTTCATGAATATTAAAAACATTCATCATAGGAAATTCTTTGATTAAATCTCTCATCATTTTGGTAGCTTCTTTCAATTTTCCAGTTTTTCGAGCACACATGGCTAAACGGCGGCGTACATAAATAAGTACATTTGTGTCACGACGATGAATTGCTTCATAATTTGAATTTTGGTGATGATATTGCTGACTTTTGCGATAATTGGCTTCAGCCACTTTAAGAGCTTGTTTTAAAATTTTTTCAGCCTCAAGAATAGTCGGAGCTTCTTCTTCTGCTAATAATATTAATGCAGTTGCACATTCTGGGTTTTTTTCTAAAGCTTCATGAGCTGCTTTGATGCGAGCACTCGGATCTCTTTCTCTCCAAGCCGTTTGCATCACTAAAAATGAATAAAAAATTGTATTTAACAATGATAAATGATTGACGCATACGAAAATAAAATTTCTTCAGATTGAAAAAACAATACGAAGAGTAGTAGTAGTTGTCTCAAGATTACTTACTTTCATATTTATCTTTACCTGGATCGATACCTTCACACGTGAAAAATGTTTGATGGTCTTGTGCAGAAAGATTCATATCATAGTATGTTAAAGGTTCTTTACGTGTAGCAGTTGCAAATCTGTTATATTCAGCTCCTCTAAATAAACTTAACGGATTACGCCACACTTTGCATTCTGAACAGAAAAATAACACAATCAGTTTCTATCCAAAATGTCAACAGGTTAAAACTTACCTAAAGAAAGCTGACTTGAGCTGTTAGAACTACTCGAAGAACTGTTTCCATTAGTAGTTGTAGTAGCAGTAGTAGTGGTAGTTGTATTGGTAGTAGTAGTAGTATTATTAGTTGTTGTCGGAGTTTCATTGCTAGTATCACTGCTGCCCAACCAGGGAGAAATGTGATTTAATGAGACTTGTTCAATAAATGATGTACCATATTTACGAAAGTACCACCATTCAAAAATCTGTGACACGGATTAGAAAACAAAAAATAAGAATTAAATGGACATGAAAATGTATAATTGTTATGAAAATTAAGGCATCACTTGAACCGCGTCACCAGATCGCAAAAAAAGCAAGCTATTATTTGAAAAGACATGAAAGAAGCAAGTGAGAGCTAATATTCTTGGTAATAAAGATTTCTAATTATAGTCATTCAGAGAACTAATATTTTATAGGTAGAGCTCTCAATGAAAATGGGAAAATCTTAAGAGAAATAAAAATTATCAATAGCAATCAACAAGGATGTGATTTATCGAGGATCACACATCAATTATAGTAAAAATTAAAGGTTTTGTTTAGATATTCAGTACAAACTTGAAATTCAGCGGTTAATCAGATTGTATTTGCAACGTGATTTCAAAAACTTCAGTTCAGAACGTGGAAAAATCTTTTAATGTTGAATCAAGGAAAAGTAAATCGAAAACTGATGATTTAGATAACCATATCAACAAAAATCAATCGCAGTTAAATTTGTCTGATCGTGGTCAAGGATGCTCATATTGATTAAATGTTGATGATTACCAAGATAAGTCCAGAGATAAGTGATGAAGTTCCAGTTAGGGCAACGTAAAATTTCGGCGTTAAAGTACTTAAGAACATCGATGCTGCAAAATCAATTAGACGAAAATAAAATGAATTAGACAGAAAAACAATGTAGGTCTACATTAATGCCATAGACAATAATTAAATAATGAATACTTACTCATTCTTTGATTTATGACTCTCCAGGATTAATACTTTCTGCTTGATTTGATGACTTCAGGGTGACAATTAACGAAAAAAAAACGTCAGTGAAGTAAGTTGACAGTGAAAAGAAACAATTTAAATAATTGTCATCGCAATAAAATTACAACAACAAGCAAAAATAAGCCGAAATGAAAATTTTTTAAACTTATTTTTATCTTTTATCACGAGGTGGCAGCTTGTGATGTCACATCGCCGCCGCCGATTTTATTTGCGTTTCCTTAATTTAGTTATTTTTGAATTACATTTACATCTAAATTACAGATGTAACATTAAATAATAAACAGAAGTGGAATTCATGCTATCGCAAATAATTTGAATCCCAAAAAAATCTAATTTGGACAGAAGAACAAGTATCAAACGGTTTTGCAAAGGGGAAGATTAAAATTACATATGTGAGTCAGATTTAAGCTGAATAGTCATCAAGTCTTTTTCAAAATGTATAACAATTGTTTTAAGGGTCATAGCAATCTCAATACTTGAGAGGGACGGAGTTAAATATGAATATCACTCAATAAACCATTTTGAATTAAAACCTAAAAAGTAACTTATGTCGAGATTCAACAGCATATTTGATCATTTGTGTGTAACAAAACATGTGGTTTCTGTTTACATTTTTTTTGAACCGAATGTGGATTACAGTTGTTATTGACTAATTGTAATAGTATATATTTATTTGAATAGTACATTTTAATTAAATTTGTATTTAGTTTTTCTTGTAAAAATGCCCTTTACATTATTCACGCAAAAATGACCGCTAAAGTTATTTCAATTGGTTGGAGAGGCTTGAGAGCCCTATGTTTGGCTTATGTTGTTGCTGAATACGGCTTTAAAGTAGCTTTGGTAAGAAAACTGTATTTTATTAAGCTTACTACTTGCTGTTGCTTGAATCTTTATTTAATTGTTCTTGCATAACCATAATTTGGTTGAATTTGATATTTCACAATAATGACCTGGGTTTGAATGCATCAAGAGACTTGAAAATTCACAACATAAGTATCCAAATACATCTGCTAATTTCGCTTTTTCTCTACAAAATTTGATATAAATATTTCAAAACATGTCTAAATTAGATGCCAATAACTCTTTTTGCAATCGGTTCTTATTATCACATATCCAATTCTAATCATGATTTTTGTCACTAGATTGATGGATCGTCAATGAAGCCTACTCTGAATCATCGAGATATTGTTTTAAGTAACCAATGGACTCCTATTTTCGGTAATGTAAAAAGGTAATAATAGTTGGTTGGAAATTTGTTCTCTCACTAATGCCAATTTAAATCTCTTCTGATTACAGAAGTGATATAGTGATCTTTAGATCTCCAATGGACCCTAAGAAGTATCATTGTAAAAGAATTAAAGCGATGGAAGGTGATCGAATTCGAAAGGGCTTCACATCAATATCGGTAAAAATAGTGTAACTTTCTATTCAATACAATGAAAACTAATACACTTTGTCTAAATTAGGTACCAAAAGGACATGTTTGGGTAGAAGGAGATAATTATTATCATTCAAAAGACTCGCGAGATCATGGTCCAATACCAATCGGGTTGATCATAGGAGTAGTGTTTTGTAAGGTCAGTTTCTGCCGAATAGGATTATAAACTATCAAAATGATTTTCATTGATTCAATTATTTCATCTTCTTGCAGATTTATCCCTTTCTCGATGCTAAATTTCTTTCCTGATTGGATTTACTTGATTACCAATGAGAATTAGATTTCGTCATTAATTCGCTCAACAAACGATCGAATATTGGAGCAATAAAGATCCAGTCATCCTTAGAAAATACTTGTATGCTGTTTATAAGTAGATGAACTATTAAAAAATGGAAATTATCCTGAAAATTAAAGGTTGAACAAAACTCTGATGTGATAAATGTATTACCCAATATTTTTGCTTGATAGAAATATTAAATATGGTTTATTTACACAATTAACTTTTCAACATCTTAGGTTTGAAATGTTGATAATAGCTTTTAGTATGTTCCATCATCACTGTTTGCGTGCATTCTGGTAATTCACCGATAAATCTTCCAGGATTACCAGAGAATATCGAAAAGGCTGGTACAACTGTTCCTTGAGGAAGAAAAGTGTTATCAGCTAATGCACAGCAATCTTTAAGAACACAGTGACGACCTATTACACAATTTTTACCAATGTAAACATATGATCCAATGGATGCTGCATTAACGATACTACCTTCTCCGATAAAAACATTGTCTCCGATAGTTAATGGTAAAAAAGCAACCCTAGAATATAATTTTTTTAATAACATATTAAAGTATAGTAACAGATTTTTGACAAGATGACAATTTGATTTGATCGGACATACCCTTTTAAAAATTTTTTGAATGGAGGTCTTATCACGGCTCGACTGCTGACAACACAATGTCTGCCAATCTTTACATTGGCCAGGTCACCTCTGATAATACAATCAGATTGGATAATTGTCTGAAAATAAGCCGAATAAAACAGTCAAGATGTTGAATTATTTGAGATTTGGTTCATTACTTACCTTTCCATGTAACATAATATTCTGAGAGCCACATAGGACTGATTTCCGACACACCTTATTTCCAGAAGCAGTTTCAATATAATCAGAGGAATTATAATAAATGTCTTGTAGTTCCATAGTGTTTAATTATAATAACAGGTTAAAATTGATCACGACCAAAAAAAAACCTCAGAAATAGGGAAAAACAAAAACAAGATGTTAATACTTTACCTAGCACTGGATGGCGTTATCATCAATTAACTGAATCTTTGAAAATAACTTGATTTGAAAATCAGTTCATTAGCAGTAAATTAATTGCATTGTTGGATTGAGAAAACAAAATCTTAATATCTTTGAAATTACTTTTAAAGATGGAAAGAGCGATAAATGTCAATTGAAGAGCTCTCAACTGAGTATTCAGCCGGTGAGTTATTATTAATCATGTGTTGCTTTGTAGCCTAATCAATTAGCAGTTTTAATTGACAGTTTAACCTTTCTGTTTTTTTCAGTTGTCCAGTTATATTGGCTTGTGTAAAGATATTTAACAATCACGATGTATTATCAATGAATGGCAAAAATATTTAAATCCAAAATATGAGCTTTAATGGTAATTATGGCTCTAATTGACCTTTTATTCGAGAGGTTAAATGGTTATCCAAAACATCAACTACAAGTGATGAATTTTGTCATAATTTCTGGTTAAACTACCAGGATCTGCTAATTTGGTCAAGATTCGTTGGTACGACAAATAAATGTCAACAATAGATGACTTGTTATTCACTGCTAATCTTGTAACATTTTAATATCGTCTTCCGTTATTCCCCTTCAATTGATCCTCGCTTAAAGCTTGATTTTATCCTTTTATCCCTTTTGGTTGATTCAAAAATTTAATCCTTGAAATTATGCCCGAGTTAATCTTCCAGATTACTTGAAAGCAGTTGATTTAATAGGACAAAATTTAGTTTAATTGAAAATTAGTCAAAATCCTTTGAACTGAAAAACTAAAATGAAAATTTTTCCAAATTTTTGCAACTTAACCCAACATTGCCATACATCATCACCGATGTTAGATACAATTGAATTTTATTCGGTAAGTTTTATTATTATATTCTATTACTTAATTTCTGATTGGTCACTAATTTTTCATCCAAATGACCATTAATTTGCATCTAATTGTTCTTTGCTTAAATAAGCTCAACTGACTCACTAGAAAATTTTCAAAACTTTACATCTAGAAGTAGTCACGTTTGACTTTTTTTCTATTACAAATATTCTCTTTTTCTTTGACATTTCTTCTTTGTTATTTTTTTGTAATCATTTTTTGATTTGTTTTTTTTGTGACCATTTGGATCAAAATGTCAACTTCATCATCGCCGTTGTCTATAACATCTTCGCCCATGTACCCGTTTTGTAATTGTCGCCATCATCTCACCCGTGAACACTTATGGACAAATAAGAGTAAAACTGATGGTCGGGTATTTTTCATTCGTAATCCCTACTTCGAAAAACCTAGAGGTAGACCTCGAAAGCCACCAAAGCCTGGAATTGGTAAATCAAGCTTTGATAGTCCTGCACATAATGGACGAAAATCAAATGGAACCTTTTGCAAATCTGTTTCACCTGTTTCCACGCCAGATTCATCATTCTTGCCTTCCAAATATGATATTTGGAATAATATAAAGAGTACATTTAATCAATTCCGTAAATTGGGTCCATTACCTAAAAATGACACAGCTATATCCAGTCTAGTAATCTCCAAGAAAGAGCCGGTTTCACCTTTTGACCAATATCCATTTCGTCCTTTACCTGGCTCATCAAATCAAGTACAATTAATGGTTAACCCGTTTGCAAGTAAAAATAAGATTAAAGCCCCGGCTGACGAGTTAACCAAAATGTTCTACGAAATCATCGACATAGCTTCAGAGGAACCTGATCAACCTATTCATTCTCCATTGCTAGAATATCCCATGACACCAGAATCACCGATATCTCCAATATCCCCAATATCAACTACATCACTGCCCACTGAAAGTACACCGGCCAAAGCTATAACTGAAATCGTAGAGTGCCCAGAAAGTACTGAATATACTCACATTAACCCAACAATATGTGAAAGTAACATTTTAGACGATATTTTATATATGGTAAGTGCAATAAACCGATCATTCATTTCCTACTTAATTAGCAACTTAGAAAAACAATTGACAATTTATATTCTTTTTTGTCAGGATTTCAATGAATATGAATTTGACAAGATGATTTCAAGTTTACCAGATGTTATGGATACTGCTGTTTGTGACTAATTAATATCGACTCAGACTAATGACGGAAAAAAAACATTTCACTTGTAATTGGTGCCTTTCATCCATTCAACATCGTTTTCGCATAAAAAATTGTACTTATTAATTGTAACTTTTGTTTAGTAAAATACTCGTTACTTATATTATAGTTTCTAAATTTGATCTCATTTTTATATTATTTTTCTCTTCTATTCAACTTAGTGATTATAAACATACCTCGTGTATCTAAAAGTAACTCTTAGGTTGAACCTCGACAAATATACTTTATTAGTGATCAACATTTAAAACGTCGAAGTGAACTGTGCCAAACTGAACATTTTACAGATATTGTTAACACATTTTGGATGATAAACATTTTTCATTTTCTATTTTCAAGTGATATTAATCTTCTTGGTAAGGTATTTTAATACAAATAATTCATTCTTATTTCTATAGTGAAATCACTTAACTCAGTATTTCTTTTTACTGCCTTGTTTGTTGATTATCATGATTACCTAAGAGATTATCTGTGATTTGTTTCACTCGTTACAATCGAGACTTGCCTTTTCTTCTTCTCCTTTGCTGTATACTAACAAAAAAATAACAAAACTCCCATAATTTTATCACATCAGATAAACGTTGATTCTTGTCGACCTAGGACTACACATTTTGACTCTTGATCGGTACCTTTTTTCTTGTATAACCAAGATTGCCATTACGCTTTTTAAGTTACAATTTTCGTTTGCTAAGTTACTTATTTTATCTGTTATGAATTATCCTCTGTTTCTATAAACTCAACATGCTTTTAGTAACCATTTTCAGGTTCTTTTATTTTTATTTCATACCAAATGATTTGTCATTATAATTGACCCAACAATATTTTAATTTTTAATATTAATGTTTTATATTTTACAAAGTTACATCATTATTTTTGAATCACTTCACTGTTTTGTTAATCGAAGCAACACCTGATCATCTTTATTACCAGTTACCAACGCTATAAGCTTATCAGATAATAAGCTCATACTTTCTATTTTTCTCCCTTAATTTATCTACATTTTATCCCATTTAAATACGCGTGATATTTTATTGGTGTCGATTCGGACCTGAAAAATAGATGACGTCTTTCAAAGGAACCAAAATAGAATGCAAAATTTGTTCAGACGATGCCATCGGAAGATACTTTGGTACCTACCTATGTGGATCATGTAAAGCATTTTTCCGACGAAATGCAAGTAAAAGTGAGGTAAGTAAAACATTAAATAAACATCTCAAAGGCCTGTTGACAATAATGTCAACCTCTTAATAATATTTATACTAATCTAGTTATATACTTTCTTTTTTTTATCTGTTTCTTTTACATGTACCATCAATCATTTTGAACCATGATAGAAATTCCTCTGCCCTTTTACGGAGAGATGTGAAATAAATAAAATGACTCGAAGACATTGCCGAAAATGTCGATTAGAAAAATGTTTCCGAGCTGGAATGAAAAAGGAGTGGATCCATTCTGAAGATAGAGTAGGCGAAAACATTGATTTTATTGATATTAATCAATTTAAATCTGAACCAAAGTCTGTTCCAAGTACTTCTGGTCCTTTTAAAGATGGAGAAAGTCCTGCAAGTGATTCACAAGAGGAGGTGGAAGAAGGAAAATCTAATATAACCCTTGTCTTGAACAATTTGTTAGATGAAGCTGCATTGCATGATTTATTGGAAGAGGAATGTGAAGAAGCTTTAGAAAAAGAATGTAAAGAATTGACCGAAGAGGCTGTTCCTTTACATAATTCAGGCTTTCAATGTTACAGATTTGGTGATAATCGATGGGATGGTCGAGAAGATCCTTGTGATTTTCATCAAACACACCAAGAGTATCTTACATCAACAACTTATATAACAAATTGTGGTAATTTAGTTTGTATTGGAGCTCCTTTCAAGTCAACTTTTGGTGAAAACACATGGCAATGGAAAATATACCAACGAATGCTTGGCGCTAATTTCACAGCAATCAGTTTTAGAAGTGAATTCATCTCTCGACGAGTTGCTCTCAATCACCTAGAAGCTGAAAAAATTGATGAACTCTGTCCTTTCTCGATGAAATTATGCAAAAATTCTCCATTTGACTTTCCATCAGATATCGATATTCCAGGTTTCTTTAAAATATTAGAAATATTTTTGAATCGACTGATACCTTCATTAAGCACAATTTCAACATTTTCATCGCTTTGCATGGAGGATAGAATGAGTCTTACCAAGAAAAGTTTTGGTCATATTCTGCTACTAAGAGCGTCTGTTTTGGTTGATATCAATACGGAAACTTTAACAGTAAGAAATTTATCATTTTACAGTTAATTTGTCATTAATAAAAATTATTTCCGATTAGATTCCTAAAACGAGTGTGACTCTGCAGTTGAGTAAATTTCGAGAATTTGCTAATTGTTGTTATCAGCAGTATATGGAGTTCATTAAATCTCTGAAACCAAACTGGAGAACGGATTTCAAAGCTAATTTGTTGTGTCTAGCCATCATACTTTTCAATCCAGAAACACCAAACGTTTTTTATCCAGATAATATTAGGTAAATAAAAATTTATATTATAATTATTTAACTAAATTCTAATGATTTTTTTTCTATTTCTTTTTGCAGGATTCATCAATACAATTATATATACTTATTGAGACGTTATCTCGAATTCCGAAGTTATTTAATTTGTGCAGCCAGAACAGACTATTTTGATTTAATGATGAAGATAGGAGAGCTGCAAGAGACTATAAAAATCAACGAGTTTATTCGGGATTTAGCATTAGCCAACAGAGATCTAGTTGGTCCATTGCTAGGTGAAATCCTGGACCTTTGTTGAATGTCGAGGGACCAACGTTGAAATCATTAAAAACAGCTCAATACAAGCATTGCAAATCACTTTACATCGAATAACGTTATGAAACAATGAAAACATCGAATGCAAATTTATTTGATTTGTGATAATTTTGACTGGGATTTAGTGACCATAAAAAGTCATGTCATATTGATGAATGAAAAAAACAAGATGCAAAAATGGACTGACGTTGTAAATTAAAATTGACAATAAATGCTTTTTTTGTTTTGCTTGGTTTACTTTCATTGTGCACCAGGTAACGTTCAAAAGGCGACAAAAAAGTAACATTCACTTGGGTTTTGATCAGGATACTCCAAATTTCAAAGCTCATTAAACTCAGAAAAGTTAGAAAAACAGTGAGCAGAAGTATTGGCCGGAAATTCGCCTCTGAAAACATTGAGTAATCCCATCCTCGATACCTTATTGTTCATTTTTTACGCATTTAACATGAATATTGTTATGTTAATTGAGTAATACTGAGTTAATTAGTCAGATGCGCTGATAATGAGTAAAAAGACTAATAGTCACGTTATAAGACACTCAAAGTACATTTTGGCTTGATTCATGTTGTACTTTGTCTGTGAGAAATGAATGGTTCCAATTTTGTTACTTGATGCTTCGATGGCAATCTTTTCTGGTTATGATAAAATCTCTGAGCTTCAAATGAACGTTTCTTCCTGTAATGCTCTTTAATAGACTCTGGCTTTTGCTGATCTTTCTTGCTTACCAAACTCTGAAAATCAAAAATAAGTGATGACAAAAAGATTAAAATCTAATCAAATCAAACAAACTATTATAAAAGGCAATTGCAATAAAGCAACAGTTTTACCTTTTTTCTTGACAGATATTTCCAGATTAAACACAGCAAAAACAATAGAAGAGTGGTAATTAGGAAAGCATATTTAACAATAGCTACATAAGACAATGGCTTAACCAATTTATTTGTCAACTCTGCGGCTAATTCATCATTAATTTCTGCTGATTGTTCAAACCATACCAATGGATACAGCGTTTCTTTACGAATGTCACTCATTGTTCTAGAAATGTAAATAACATTAAGGAAAATTAGTTAATGAATTTTAATGTACTCGGTATTAAAGTGCTTACTTTATAAAAGGGAATCTACGCACAAAAACATTGATCTGCAACTGAACTTTGGCTCTTAAAGGTGTCCCAGTAGTCTTGAGATAATAATGAGAAAACAGTTAAAAAATTGAACAATATATACAGTGAACATATTACATACAGATGTATAATTTAGCAAATAATGGAGTTGCTTTGCGAAAAATTATCAGAAAATTTTTTCTGTTTATCCTATTGATGTTGAGCTATAATTAATTGCACATAATTTTTACTTAGAATTTTGTATTTCACCTAACTATTCTTTTATCATTAGTATTTTTTGATTCCAAAGTATTTCGAGTAGTCAATGATGATTTCACTTCATTAGAAAGTAGGCGAAAATATTAATCCCCTTTCTCAATGTTGCTTATCACGATTCAGAAATACAGGAAAGTTGTCAAACTATGAGCTCATGTAATTGTGATTAGACGAGTTATTAGAACAAATCAATTGAATAAGCACTAAACCTCATGTATTAACTAAGGTGCAGAAGATTGTATTGGTCTTATTACTTGAAATATACTGTTTATCTTTCAATCAAGAAGTTAACATTAATAGCGATAATACTTGTATGCTGATGGGCATTGAAATTGCTTTCAATTTAGCCACTAACTTGCAACTTTAATGCTTAAATGTAAAACAGTTTCAACATTAGTACTATCTGACATGCTTTTTACTAGGACAATCTTCAAGTTAATAACAAGGAAACCCATGAGAAACCCGAGACCATGTCCGGATATCTCAGGAATCACTGACCATAAAGATGAAATACATTCATCTTTCATAACTCATCATCCTCTATCGGATGACATCTATCTCATTCAAACTCGTCTCGAATGTTTCATGGAAGCCTCTTGTAAGGTACATAAAACAAATTAGAGTGCTTTGAGGGTTCGAAGAGGAAAGAAATGAAATTATCATTGACTAACCAGATGGTTCATGAAAAATTGATATGATATAAGTTTATAATGTAATCGTTTGATTGAATGGAAACTTACTGGTTCTAAATCAATAAAAGACTGGTGAATGGATTCATTTGGCTTTAGCCCTTCGATAGATTCCGAAAAAAAATTGGAAGCTGAAAGGAAATGAGGACGCGACAAATATACTGGAGCGTTGGCTTTACAAGGTCCAACACTTGTGACACCATCAGCATTACAGGGAAATCCTTTAGTGGGACAGAAACAATCATTTGATGGATAACGATATTTGTTGGCAAATGTTAAATCACTTAACACGAAGCGATATCCATTAATTCCTCGAAAAATAATGGTGCTATCATAATTGAAAGTGATGTATCTGATAAAGAGGGGAAGATATTCATAAACGAGAACATCATTATCAAGTTCATAATTCACGCACTTGCTGTGTAATATTTGTATGTAATATTTAAAGGCAGCAAGTTTTTTTGGTTCAATTGGTGTAAGCCATAATTCATCCTCGTGTATAAGGACGTTGAACTTATTGCTGTAATGATTAAAGAAATAATTTTTACCAACAAATGTAGATCACATTAGATTGAATAAGATACCATGAAATGAAAAAGAAAAGCAGCCCATAAAACTATTTAAAAATTTTTAAAAGGAACCAGCAAAATTATAGAGAAGAAAATCGATTTTCGGTAAAAGTGAGAAATTAGATTTCGAAGAAGCTGACCGATAAATATTCATCGGAAAAATGTTCTGATGGCTGAAATCTTGAGAATGTTTATTAGCTAATTGAAGTTGACATCTTACATGATGGTCGAAATCGATCAAACTTCTCTCCCAGCTTTGCAGTTTTCAACTCATGATAACCTGAGATGGATTTAAGTGAAAATGCTGATAAATACAAAAATTGGCTGATCAATTAGTGAATAGCTTTTAATGGTCAACGCTTTTGTCAACAGAAAATGCTTTTGTTTCATTGATTACTTTTTCCTTTTTGATCGTTATTTATTCTCATTGATGTTGTTCATTTGCACCTTTACAAGCTTTACTCTGTCTGGAATCGTTTTTTATCGATAACAAAGTGTTTGGTTAATTGCTGTGTTATCAACTTATGATTGATTTTTCGACGATATGTCGATATTTAGTAGAAAATGGCGTAAATTAAACTCTGTTTCTATATTCTTCTTAACTATTAATAATTGCACGGGTGATTCTCTGTCTATGATTTTGA
Organism: Tetranychus truncatus; assembly: GCA_028476895.1. Lineage (NCBI taxonomy): Eukaryota > Metazoa > Arthropoda > Arachnida > Trombidiformes > Tetranychidae > Tetranychus > Tetranychus truncatus. Next base: position 8,955,545 of record CM052061.1, read on the forward strand.
ATTATAAGTGAAAATTATTTATTTAATCATTTGCGCCAACAAGCAATCAACAATACTTTTGCTCAAGAATGTACCATATTAAAAGATTCAACAATCATTTCTTACCTACACAAATCAGGAATGAATATGTAAATGTCTTGATTTTTATCTACATAAGGTGAAAACACTGCTCCATCAGTTCCTTTCAGCCGGTTGCATGAATCTCCAGGCCAGATATTCAATTTTCTAGAGGTTTGAAGAGATTCAAAATATTAATTCAAAATTCATTTTACTTACAATTTGTAACATGTGAAGGTTAATTTTTGAGGATAAATTTCTCATGTCATAATATGGCTGTATAAATAGTCAATATTTGAAACTAGTGAATCATTAATTACTTATTGTTTTTCCACGCAATAATAGAGCCCAATTTTGATCCTTGACCAACTATTTCTAAAGGATCACCAAATGTCGCATTTTGGCCATAAAAGAGTCCATAAGTGTTATCCTTGAGCCCAGTCGAGGGAAACTTGATTCCAAGTAGAGATAAAGGCGCCCATACTGTTTCCAATGTTTTTAAAATTTTAACTTTCTGCCCTTTAAACAGCAATTCATTGACAGTCATTTCGGCCATTAGCTGCTCCTTATGAGCTTCAAATAGTCCATTACCAATGAGTTCGAGTGAGATTCCGGTTAAACTCTTCATAGGCAATTTAGATGCTATTGAGCCTAATTTATCCGCTATAGTCTGTAAGAATAGTAAATTATTAGATTTTTGAAGTAATTTTCATACATACAATACGAGATCAATATAAATATTCATTTAAACTTGAAACTTACAACTGTTGGAACATTGAGAGTGAATATTTTGTCTTCTAAAGATCCAACCGACTCACTTTCATTGAAGAAATACAGATTATGTTCAGAATATTTGATTGTACCATTATCCTCATCTTTGTCAAGAATTCTTTTCTCTCGAAATAGACTGAAACAAATAGATTAAAGTCAAGATTAATTTAACAAAGGAAAACTAAGGGTTTATCACTTACCTAAACACGTATGGACCCTTTTCACGTAAAACAGGTTTTTTACCAGACCAGATATCGTCTGGGTTAGTTTCTTCGAACACCCAAACCTTCAGAGACAAAGGGATAGGAATTTTAACCCATTTATCATATAATTCAGAATCAGATTGTAATAACGTTAACTTTGAGTAAATAACTTGAGCAACAATGTAATCAAGGCCCACGTAAAGAGTTAATCCTAGACATAGGAAAATGGTTGACATTATGAGACCACATGTTGACCTGTTCACTTTTAGTGAAGATGAACTCTTGAACAAATTAAAAACCATGTAGGTAACATCAGATTAAATGGTAATCACAATTAAAATTCAAAATATATCATCAGATTAGTATAAAACACTGTTTAAGTTTAGTCTTAAAAAATTAGACAAAATAAAAAAGGTAAAAATCAAATAAAAAATAACTCTGCACAATCAAGAAGAAAGTAAAACAAGGCTAACGGATGATCGTAAGGTCAAGTTATTTACAGATTATAAACACACAATCAAAAGAATGAATTAAATGAACACAAATAAACGATTTATTGTAAGGTTAAAATTAAAAACCGTGAAGGATTTAACTGTCCCCTTGTTGATCATCTTATCATATTAAACATCATCATTTAAAGTCACAAAAAAAACGGTTGATCGATTTGACTAGGTATAAAATTCAAACTGAGAGCCATAATGAGTCAAGTGAACTTGACATTGACAAACGAATCAGAAGTGAATACAATAAACTGTTTGATATTGATTGGTCCATTGGGATGACATGCAGTCTTCATAGCTGGTCAATTATATTGATTAATTTTTATTTGCCAAACAATCAACAAGTAATACGTAAATGGCCATTGATCAGAAATGATGTTTTCCTGGACTAAATTATTCTTCATCTTGAATTTCATTAGCAATCGATCGAAAGCAAATGCTTTTTGTCATTTGCTTTTCAAATTTGTCATTTCATTTTTTAGTTTATCGATTGCTTTTTAATGAAATTTTAAACCAATTTCTACAAGAATACAATTCCGAGTCATAATAGTCAGTTCAAAATGTTATCTAGTTACAATTTCAGGTTTAGGAAAATAATGTCAATGGAAGTAAATTTTAAGGCATTAACTTACAGAATGGCAGCTTTTCCTAAGCAGAATTAAAGTTTAGTAATTCGCGCAGTGATTGACTTATATATTGTTCATGATTCATTAATCATTGTCATGCATGTTTGATAAAAATTTGCTAATTTTCTGCTTATGTGTATATTAAATAATTCAATTTACGGTATCACAGTCATCGTGCTTGAGCTTGAATTTGTTATCTGTATTTTTACTGAAGTTGAATGAAAATATGAGTAATTAAAAGTTTAATTGTGTGGTTTGGATAAGAATTATTGATTGGTAATGATGAATAAAGATGAAGATGTAGATAGGGAGATTAATATTTCAATTTATCATTTTATCAAATTTGGCCACAATTAGACCTGAAGATCTTTACATTCTAAGATTATCTTTTGGTGAATGGTACATGAATTATATAAACCTTATTATCTGATGAAAGGATCATTTGAAGATCAGAGCGTACAATCAACACTTTCTTTGATACAATATAATTGAAATGATTGTTGACGAATGTGTATGAACCTAAAATAATATTTGAGGTTTACGGCGTAAACCAAGAAATAGACAAAAGAGGGAAGTGGAAATAAACAGTGTTATAATAGAAATGATATCAAATGAATGATAACAGTCAGGTTTGTGTGTTTAACTGAAGTCTCTATCAGGTAAGATTATTGGAGCAATCAATGTCCAAATGTATAGCAAACAACAAAGCCAACTTGATATAATTTTGATCCACATTGAACCTTCATTCTGGTTAAGATTGCCGCTCTTTAAGTCAGGCCTAAGAAAAAAGAAAACACGATTATTTTCAAATAATGATAAATATATGCATAAATAAAGAGACATTTGACAAAATACATCAACTTACTTATACCAATTGGTGAGAGTCATCATGACATATAAAGTAGCCAAGGCAAACATGAAGTGAAAGAATGACCAGCTATATGTGACTCCATCTTCCTCATTATCATTTGAAGTGACTATTCCTCCGGTTTCACCGTCACTGTTACCTGATTAAAGAAACAAACCCATCGAATATGTTAGAAATGAGCATTTTCATCTTGAGCTAAAATTCAAGTTGGAAAATGAATATGAAGCAGGCACTAAGATAATGAGCAGACAAAATTGCAACACAACCCCTTATGTAATTTTAACCAAATAATAGTTTTAAGGCAAATTACCTTGATTAGAGTGGTTAAGAAGGGTGCCAGCTCCATCTGCACAGTAGTTTATGATGAAAAAATTGTTTCATTAAGAAATAACGAGCATATAAGTTAAATTTGTACTTTAACTTATAAAGGGTTATAAAGATAATTCGAGGAAAGTAAACATAAAAGGAATGAAAAGAGGGAGAGAAGAGAGAGATAAAAATGGAATGGTAAAGATGGGACGAAAATTGCGACAAACGACAAGAAAATAAAAGTATCGAAAGATAGCAAACAAGGAACATTGAATATTGTATTCTAACTCACCCGAACTGGTATCTTTCATAAGAATTCGTTCAGACATAGTTATTTTACCAACTTGGCTGTTACTTGAGGTACGAATAGATGAATACAGAACACAAGCAAACCAAATTCCAAGTCCGACTAAAGACATTGAATCGAAAGTTTTGTCATTTCCATGTTGGAAAATAGCTGGTTTACAATTGTCAGCTGAATTGTTCATAGCTGACCAAGTTAAGTACATTGTATACAAAGTAATGAGAGACGATTGAAGAAGTCCGGATCTTGGTTGGGCTAAAGAATGAGAGAGGAGCAAAGATAGTTAGATCTTGAAAATTGCAAATAGCAATCAAATTACCTTCTTGAACGTCGGGTAATATAGATAAAGCTGAGAGAATGAAGCAAACAATAAGATTTGTTGAGATGAAAAATTTCTGTAGGCCACATCCGTTCTCAGTAGTGTAGTAAAGGTAAAGAAACACATAGCCAGTTATAGCAGCAATATAGTGAAGTAGAGTGAAGAATACGAGACCTGCGAAAATATCAATAATAATTAGTTAATGTATATTTCTTTCTACTATAAATACAATAAAAATAGCACTTCAAAAAAGGGAATTAGATTAATTAAAATGACAAGTTGTAATTTAAATTGTTATCAAATAGTCGAATGTAAAAGATACTCTTTACTAATTGCTATCAAAAATCATGCCAAGATAGGTTAATTTAATGGTAGATGTATTTTTTAGATTTTTGTTTTGTTACTGCTTTATTTATCGTTTACTTTAACCAACTTACTTATTGTATCAATTTACCAATCATAATTAGCATCTAATCTGTATTTTCTTAAGATAAGTCACCAACATTTAATTATTTGATATTTTTATGTTAACTTGGAAGAAAAGAGGTGAAACGAAATCATTAAAAGTTGAGCTGGTGATGGCGTTGAAAATGACTTAAGCGCAAACACCAATCCCTCTTGATATGCTTGTAAGATTTGTGCGATCAGGCTTTTCAAAAAGAGCGAAATTACTTTTTGAATGAACATGAATTACTTATTTGAATGTTTCAGTCTTCCTATCGATGTCGTATTTTGCTGAATGTTTGTCTCTCACTTGTCGAAGCAAATATGCACTCCCAATAATACTGATAATTATTACTGGTAGTACATCGTCATTCAGGTGTAACGCGTTGGTTTCAAGCTCAAAACTTGATGAGCTTCAGATATGAAAAGATTTGTGTTAAGTTAAGAAGTTTGATTTAGTTGAATGATCTTTATCATTTTAACTGCATTAATAGAAGACGTTCGATTAAAGTTTTTTTCGTTGTTTGTATTACTATGGTTGTCAATGGCTCCGAAATGAGCAAGTTAAATCTTGATTATGTTGTCAATGGATTTTGGAATGAATATGGCGATCCTCGGACGTTTTCCATGCCAATTATCAATGGCGGACCATGGAAAGTTTTTACTATTGTAATATGTTATCTTCTGTTTGTTAAAGTTTTTGGTCCAATTTTCATGAAAAATCGACCACCTTTTGATTTAAGAGAGGTTATGTTACTTCACAACAGCTTTCTCATTGGAGTAAATGGAGTTGGAACCTTTGTGGGACTTTGGGTCACCGATTGGGGAAGTAAAACGTTTGATTGTAGTCCACCAGAGAAACAAGATAAATTTGACATAAAAATTTCGATCCTCATCTGGCTCGGTTGGATTTACTTCATGACTAAAATTGTTGATTTTATGGATACCATATTCTTTGTTTTACGTAGAAAGGATCACCAAGCTTCTTTCCTTCATATCTTTCACCATGGATCTATGCCTCTAGTGGCCTATTTTGGCCTAAAATTTCATCCTGGACCATATAGTGCTTTTCTTCCCATCTTTAATTGTTTTATCCATTTTATTATGTACATATATTATGCTATGGCTTGTGCAGGTCCAAGTATGAAAAAGTTTCTTTGGTGGAAAAAACAGCTTACTCAAATCCAAATTATTCAATTCATGGCAACCATTGTTCATGCATCTTATGCCTTTTTCACAGATGGATGTCATTATCCAAGATTGCTCGCTTTTCTAGAAGGCATGCACGCGACAATTTTTCTTGTCATGTTCTTGAAATTCTATTATAGAACATACACCAGAGCTCCAAAGAAAGTCATGTGAATCTTTCCTTTGTTGTAAACATTAAACATGAAGCCACTTTTTTAACCCTATCTGTTACTTTTCTCTAATTAATTTTAATGAACGTAAATGGTTCTAATCTGTATAGTCTAAATCTTTCCAAAATATACTCATACAGATGTAAAAATTGAAAAATGCTTTTGCTTACCAGCATACCACCACCTTGACTCTGTTTGTTCCATCTTTTCAACCCAACTCTCAGCCCAGCTATGAGCGAAATCGATAATGAGGATCAATTGGATTAAAATGAATAGAAAGCCACCAACAAGACCAGCGTACATCCAAACTAAATGAAAAATGTAGATATGATGTAATTTTATGAAATATAGCAGATCCTAGGGTTATAAAGCATACCTTGGCCGAAAGTGTCAGCTTCAGGAATAAAGAAAGCTCCAACCATTAGCCCAATGAGAACCAGGAACTTAGGCCCCCAAAATCTAGAGTGTTAAATATAAAAGAGATAAGATTTAATAATTGTGACTATGAGCTCATCAGATAAATATAAATACCCATTTTGAATGGCAGCTCGTCCATCTTTTGACGATTTCACATTCAGCATAATCAATGAGAACATGAGGAAGAAAATGGTTTGAGCGAAAAGAATTCGATAGGTTGAGAGGTAGCCTACTGCTTGTATACACATTGCAGAATATCCTGAACCACTCTTACAAAACGGAACTTCTTTTAGTTTCTCTGTTACCCAAGGGGACATCATAATCCATGATAAAATGGTTGATAAAAAGAGCATCATGGCGTACATGATTCGAGATACAATTGAACTGAAACATGATTGCAGTCCACAGAAGGCCAAGTTACAAGCTGCACTTGAACAACAACAGGCCAACTAAAAGAATAGATTGTTAATTAGATTTAAAAGATAAATTAAGGAGTTAAAACTACAATGACAAAACAAATTCACTACAAGACAAGAAAGGCAAAGCAAAACAAAAACAAATAAATTCAAGGCTTACCTGGCCTACAGTGAATACACTTAATAGGGCTCCCATTCTGTAATTAACAGGTCAGCTCTAGAGTCAGTAATAGAATTACTTAAAATAAAAGACGAACAATAATTTGATGTGACTAATGAATAAGAATAGACACAGGATTGAAAGATAAACTCGCTAAAGGGGATTATTGTTGCTTTATGAGTCAGACACAGGGAATAAAAACAAACAACTAAACATACAGCAAAATCGTGAGAATAACAAGAAATGGCTAAAAGAAGAGCAATAAACCAATTTTTAGATTTTCTAGATCTAGATGAAACTTCGATTGCCTTTTGTTCAATAATGGAAGCAGATTATTTCACGAAAATATTTGAACTGGTGTATTCTTTTATGATTAACCAGAAAAGGTAATTATTTTGAGAAGTTTATTTATTCTTTTTCTGTAAAACAAATTAGCTCGATTCGCAGTTAAACCGATCGGTTTCTGTGACCGCTGGAATTGGAGAGCTAAAGCTTGATATTTGGGCATAAAAATTGATGATGCACATCATGGATTGAATACTTTTTTCAATTTATCAACAGTTCTCTTGATTTTGGCCTTTGGCCTATGGAAAGTAATTAATTTGAATTGTTTTATTAATTAGCAAAGGATTAAATTAGTGAAGGAATAATGATAGTAGGTTATAGAAATTAACTCTTAGGCGTTTCACCCATGAAGTCGCGCATAAATATGAATGTGTTAATTGTGCTTTTCTATTATAATTATGTAATAGTATTAACAATTGCCGACTACCAAGTATAGTTTTATTATAGTCAATGTTATTGTGAAAAGCATCGTATAACTTTTGGAATATTCAGCTGTGCAGTTTCCCCATGTATTTCACATGATGTTAGCGCTTTAAAAAAATTCGAGGCAAAGCTTTATTACAAACAAAATTTGAAACTTGAAATTATTATAAATTGAAAATATATTTGCATGAAAATTGTCTATTTCAAGTCAGATATTATTGAAAAATAAAACTGTTGCAGATGATCATAAATTAAGAAATATTATCAGCATTGACAAATAACTATGTAAGAGACATATGACTTGCTATATTGACTCAAGTTGAGAGTGGATTGAGTGCTCAATGGTAATATAATTTGATACATAATAAAACAATCGCAGACTGAAATGAAACTCAAATAGTTACTTTGTATCGGAAAAATTTTGAGGATCTTATATTAACTCGTATACACGATTTTCATTGTTATGGGTTGCTTCATGTGAAATCAGCCGCGAACCGAGAATTTTTATGGAAAATGTGGAAGCTAAGACTATGGCCATTGTGCACAGTTCGAGATAGAGAATCAAGTTTGGAGTCGATTCCAGGTGATTCCCAATCAAAATCGGAGCTATTACATCGGTTAGACTGCTTGCACAAATGAGGTAAGATCCTTTAATATAATCAACAGCAATGAATGATTGAATGAAGGGATAAATTGACGGATAAAGGGATGATGTTCCGATTCCGAAGAGAACACTGAAAATCCAGATGCCCGTTGAAGAGGTATTGTAAAAGATGAGTAGCATGATGGTTGAAATAGTAATAATCGTTGAATCAAACAATATTATTTGATCAGGATGAATGAAGGCAGTGATACCAATGAAAACAATTTTACCAATGGAATGTGCTGCATTTGAAGTCGACTTGATTTTTGCGGTTGTTGAACTTGATAAATTTAGTTTACTGCGATTCAACATTGGAATCAAGTATTCAGACCAAATAATCTCCATTCCACTGTAAACCATAATCATACAAAGTGCAAGAAAGATAATGACTTTCATGATAAAACTGGTCGATCGCTGGTTGTTTGATTCCTCAGCGTTCCCATCCTCACAATTTTTTTCCCGACGAGCAAAAAAATTTCTCTTCTCATACTGTAAAAGCAACTGTTTGGTAAGCAAGCAAATTAAAGCAACAAGTGCAATCAATTCAAATACACATGTTATCAAGTAGGGAATGTAAATTTTGGACACATTTCCTGGCGATGGGAACTCCTGCAGGAAATGTGCGGTATACAATGGCGCTAACACAGTTCCGAGTGAAAAGCTAGTCACAAGAGCCATTATGTAGGGTCCACTTCGATCTGAAAATAGTCGGAGAATCCAAACATTGGTACCTACATCCATCATGCCAGTTGTGAATCCGTTTATGAAGAAAATTGAAAAGAGCAGTTTTATATTATATGTCTGACCAGCTAATCCAATGGTCACCGAATTGATGAAAACGGCAAAACATAGAGATAACAGAGGAATCGTCAGCTGGAAAATGCGACCTCCTAAAAATTGAGAATACATTATAAAAGATGAACTTGATTTGATTGACTTACATTGAAATTACCTATCAGTGATCCGAAAACATATCCAGTCGATCTTAATGAATATATCAAAGCCATTTTTTCATCGCTCGAGTTGGTTAAAGCTTTCAGCTCATCAATAGTGGGACTGACAACTTCGTATACAAGACCCTTGATTAAGAACCAAAAAAATCAAATGTTTGGTCAATTATATAAAATAACTTACCATTGTGAATTGAAGTACATAAACACACACTAAAATCTGAATATTTGCAAAATCCATGTTGCTTTATGTGTGATGCACAACTGAATCGATGAAAAAAACCTTTAATAGATTTATCAGTAATTAGCTTTATCACGTTTTTTTAATTAAAGTCGTTGTTTGAAATGTTGTTTATATGTTAATATTGTCTTGAATGTTCGTCATCTGTTTAAAAGCATCATTGAATCATCAAATTTCATTAAATCACCTTATTCAATCACCTTATACCACCTCAATCACATTATTCATTAATACTCTTGTCCTTTCAGGACAAACTCTAGATCAAAGTTAACAGAGTTAGTAATTAAACCGTAATTAAATGGTTATTGCAAAATTTCTGAATGTAAGCTTTGCATCGAAAGCATCACAAATCTAAAATCACAAAACAAATCTTTCATTCAACACCTATTCACAATCAAGAGCTAGAAAACAATAAAACGATAAAGATGAGATATGAATGATAAAAATTGATATTTTTACATAAAATGATCTGTTTTATAATTAAAAGCTTAATAAACTGTAAAAACGCTATTTATTTTCTAGGAAATGGCTAGAAACACTTGTCTACTTGTTTCGTGTAAGCCTTCTGTAAGAGCAAAATTACTGTTTAAATGTTTGTCTCATACTAGTACTTGTCGAAGCAAATATAAACTCCCAATAATACTGGGTAACAAAAAAATGATATGGAATGTTTTCAAAATGAAATAACGATTCAGATTTATATTTTTTTAATCAGACTTTTTTATAAAGAGAAAATTCCGACCGAAATTATGTGACCATATAAGATAGAGAGCTGAAACTTGTTATTCGTAAATAAATATAATGGTAGACATTAACGATAGATCACTTTAATCGATTTGCACGCTATCTAATTGTGTTGAAACTAAGATCATTGTACCAAATGAAAGATATGGAACTGAATTTTCTCTTTATAAAAAAGTCTGATAGGTGTTGAATGAAAGATTTGTTTTGTGATTTTAGATTTGTGATGCTTTCGATGCAAAGCTTACATCCAGAAATTTTGCAATAACCATTTAATTACGGTTTAATTACTAACTCTGTTAACTTTGATCTAGAGTTTGCCTAACTGTTAGTACTGTTAATTATTGCTTTAAGTACATCAACATTTAGGGGTAACGTGTGTGTTACAATCTTAAAGCTTGATGAGCTTCAAATATGAAAATATTTGTGTCATCACTTGCTACAGAACGGAGGTTCTTTAAGTTTCTCTGTTACCCAGGGAGACATCATAATTCATGATAAAAAGAGCATGATTCGAGATACGATTGAATTTATAAATCAACTTTTATTTTTTGATTAATTGTCGTGATAAAAGTGCTAATTCTTCAGCCATTTACAATGAGCAATAGTTTTCTGGTTGACTTTGAACCAGATAAGCTTATGAAAACTACTCTTCCGCTACAATTAATTTGGATTTAGATGAGTTGAGCGAAAAAAACTTCAATCAAACGAGATACAACTCAATCAATCGATGATCCTGATTGATTTGATTGTGAACTTCTTCAGATTTCGTCTCAATTTTCGCCTAACTTTTTCATTGGTTCCTTTTTTGATCGGAAATGATTAAACCGTGATTGAAGAGGGAAACATCAGAGAAAAAGTTGCTTCTTTATCTTAATTTTTTCAGTTACATTCGATTCTCACAGTACAAGTTTAACCAATTTTTTCATCTAACCATCCACAATTGTACACTAAAAACAGTTAAATTACCAAAAAAAGCCAGGTTAAACACAATAACTTTCAATATGACAGATAATCAAGGTAAGGCTCAACCACAATTTTGTTTAACCTTTCAATAAACTAATGGTTGTGATCACTAATTATTTAAAACAGGGTAACACACAAGAATGATTTGATTTAAACAGTTGATCACAAATTGCAAAATTTATTGGATAATTTAGCTGATTTTCCCTTGTTTTTGCTATAAATCAATCTAATCACCTATTTAACTTTCATTTCACTAAATCAGATGATAGTGATGATGGTTGTTGTGCAAAAAAGGTAGTGAAAGTAAACAATTACCTTTAATTGTAAAAGTAAAAGAAAGAGAGAAAATTAGATCTCCATTTGATTAACGTCTTTATTTCTCACTCTAACTAAATACCTTTCATTTTATTCATTTCCAGTTCGATGTTTGATTTGTTTTAAGTCACTTCTCTATTCAATTTTCATCTTGTTATTGATATTTACATACATTATATTGAATCTGAATCAGGATATCTTATTTTCACCTTACTAATCATCTTTCCATCATGTGTGCTTAAACCTCAAAGTGGATTAATAGCCAACCAGAGAGGATCAACAGTTCAAATCATTTCAATAAGCCATCGGTTACTTGGATTTATCAATAAAGATGTTGTTTACCATTCTAATTGTCATATATTCAATCAGCTCAATAAATTGTGAACGCTGTGGTGAGTTAATGGAATTATCAAATTTCGAATGGAACTTATTCTCATAATAAACTTGAAACTAATAAGGCTCAAGAGCCATTTTAACCGATAAAGCAAAGCTCAGCAGATCAATCCTTGTTATAATCAAGATTTGGCAAAAGTTAATCACTTATACTGAAAAAACAATCCAAAAAAGGATACATTGTAAACGAGTAAAGGCTATTCAATTGCAGTCTGTATTAGTCTCTTTTTTAATTTATTTTATATTTAAATTTAGTTCCAAAAGATTTAAAATTAAACTGAAAATCAATTTTTAAACAACTACTTTGTTGCCAGCTTAAATTGTTCAAAAACATATGAGTTAGCTATTGAATCAGAAAATAACTGCTCAAGATACTGTAAAATGACACATTAATCAATTTGTCATTACAAATTAACACAGTTTTAAAGTACACTAATTTATTATGTAGAGCATTTAAATACACGTCTTGCTGTGTGTTTACAATTGCTTTTTTGAATCCAGAGTTGAAAAGATTCCAGTTGTTACCAAATTTCTGGTTGCTATTGATTATGAATTAATATTGTATTATTGTTAAATGACCAGATTGTGGGTACAGTGAAAGCTATGTTGGGTCTCGTATTTATGGTGGATCAGCAGTAACATCTTATGAATATCCTTGGATGGCTCATCTTAGGTAAGTCAAGTTATACTCTATTCAGGGAAATGCCAATGTGTGCTTTCCAATGTACAATATCGCTGAACCTGTTAGCACCTAATTTAGGTAACCTGACGGTGTGCATGGCGATGCATGACCATAATTAAAGTTTGCATGATGTCGCATGACTTTTATCCTATCAAATACCCGATTCCACTTTAGATATAGATCAACATGACCATCAACACAAAATACATGTGATTACATGAGGCCAACAAGCATAATATATCATCCAAAGGCGCAGGTCGCTTTCGGGTTGCATTTAATGGAAAATGATTTAATTATCTCTCGTAAATAAAAGTAATCAAGGTAAGATTTAATGCGTTTGTTTGTAAACCATTGAACCTCTTTAAACACGATTGTTCCCAAACACCCAACTTACATTATAACTCCTTCATTATCATCAATCAATCTCTTTATTTACCTATTACTATTATTACCATTGAAACTACGGTTAACCTGTTAATTGTTAGTTTAATTTGGGTTTCTTTATCAAATTCAACCAATCAATTCAAATATTTAGATTAACCTTGATATAGTTTAGGTAGGCACAACAATTTTATTATTAGCAATTTAAATAACCTGTTGACATGATATTTTTTCAGTTCAAGTTTAATAGCTATTTGTTTTGATTGCTTGGTTGATTACAATCATTTATGTGATTCATTATTTCTATACAAATCTTGAATATAATGTTATCACTGTTTTGTTTAGTTTTACCGTACAATATTGTTTAATCAAACACAAACCCCAAAAACGGTTACTGAGAGTTAATTTTACTGTATACAATGACAGGTTTTTTCACAGCTGATAAAATTAACTCTCGGTAACTTTAATGGTTATGGAGATACAAGTGAGCTTTTTTCAGTTAACTCAGTCAGTATCAATCAATAGATCGAATTAAATTGCTAGATTAACTAATTTTTTAGTAAGATCGCTTACTGTAAATATCCCTAACCATAATGTTAATAGATTGCTTCAATTTGTCTAATATTCGTCTTTCAATGTACCTTTACACATGTTATGGTCTAACTTTAATTGTACCGAAATCAATTGTGTAAATGCTAATTGTGCCATTTGGATCACCATCAATGCTTTTTCAACCGTGAATGGATGGTTAAATTGTTATCGTGTATCTAGATTTTTTGAGAAAGCTGGAGGAGATAGATTCGGACTCTGTGGTGGATTCTTGGTTGACTCTAAACATGTTGTAACTGCTGCTCATTGTATTCATGATTCAAACCAGAAACTAAGAAGTATCGAGGCAACAGAAGTATATCTTGGTGTTCGTGATTTAACCAATCTCAACACAGCTCATAAAGTGGCCAAATTTTTTTACCCAACAACTTACAAAAGACGTAATTTATTGAATGATATCGCTGTTCTTGAACTAACTGAGCCAGTCAATTTCACAAGAACTGTCAGTCCAATTTGTTTGCCTAAGAGTGACGATGAACCTTATAAAGTACTGCAAGTTGCTGGTTTTGGACGACTTGGGGCCAATTCGAATCCTTCAAAAGTTTTAATGCATGTTCAGGTTGAATATATAAAAGGTGAGTAAACAAAAAACACATGAGATTGTATGCAATTATTCGTCTCAAAATGAATATTGAAAATGGCCAGCGTAAAGAAATACTGTGATAATTTATTTAATTTTATTTCTTCTTTTCAGATAATAAATGCAATCAAATGATCAAAGATTATTTTATGCGTACCAATCCAAATATAGCCCAATCGCCCAAGGATTATGATGTACCAAAAGTTCATGAAACTCATATGTGCTGCGTTGACACAAAGACAGGTGGAGATGCTTGTCGAGGTGATTCGGGTGGTGCATTGATGTACAAGAGTGGGGGAAGATATTTCGCCGTGGGTTTAGTCTCGGGTGCTTTCGATGAGTGCGATGATCCAAGAACACCAGGCTTTTATACTATTGTGCGGAAATTTAGAGGACTCATAAGTAGAACTGCGAAAAATGCACAATTCTGTAATTATTAACAAATATTAGGTAAATTATTTCTTTATAATTGAATGTAGCTTCTATTTATTTTCATAAATCTAAAGTTTTATCAGTAAATATACATAATTTAATACCAAAAATAATTTTATTTAGATTATTTAGACACCAAAGTCAGCTCAAGCTACAATTAATTTTTGCTTCTGGCTAAATTAGACGAGAATCATTCAAAAAACAATTTGATGAGTTTTTTTTATGAAATTCTTTGAAAAAAAACTATTATCAAAAGCCTCTTAAGCAACCTTAATCTTTAGTCAAAGGCTTTTAAGGGAGTTAACCAGTTAATGGTTAAACTAAACCGTCTCGTAAAGAGGATTAGATTTCAATGAAGTTCACAGATCTATCAATAGATGTCACTTTCGAGTATTTTTTCAGGCTTATCTACATTATATGGAAAAGTAACCGACGATTACTTGGTCAGTATAACCACGGGTTTGCTATTTGGTGGTTACTGGTTATATTAACTATTTTTAACAAAGTTTCCATTTCTTTCTGGCTGTAGCTCCCTCTTCCTCTGCTCCTTTTAACTTTTTATCGCTTTCATCTGTAGGTCTCATTGGCGTGCTCTCTCTTGCTATTGCTTTGGTTTGTATTCCTTACTCTTTCCTTTACCTTTGTTTCAATTGTTCTAATTCTAATATCTTCTCCTTTCTATTTCCAGGCCTACTTACCAATTTTATTATATTGCATTAGATCAACTCTGTGAGCTTTAGTCGTCCCATTTTCATTCGTGTCCTGTCAATATGGATAAATCCGAAACCTCGAACAAACGTCAAGCTAAACCTAGAGCGCATATCAATCAAAATGAAATGAAAAACTTTCGATCTTTGATATGTGATGAAAGTGGAATCATTATTGGTGAGATGGTTTATCGGTGTTTAATCTGTTCCTTTATCAGTGAATCAATGGAAAAAGTTCGAGCACATCATAAGATAACACATGGTGACATCGAAGATATAAGCAGTGGCAAATTCAGTTATGTAAAAAGCGAACATTGTGTCTAACAATTATTGAAAAGAGTCAGAAATATCACGCAAGATAATTCGACTAAAATCTTTCCCAAATCAATAATAAATGAAACTAATTTTATATAATTGTAATCAAATAAATTATACTTTTTTTGGAACAACGTCTGTAGAGAAACGCTTGATTTAACAACGTTTTTGTTTTTGCAAGCCATTGATTAAATTAAAGTGTTAATTGTGGTACTTTAATGTGTGAGAAAAGCTGACTATTTATCTGGAAATGCTAGCTAATCAGAATTAACTTATCGTAAAAAGGTTGGTTGAAAACTGAGGATGGTTTAGTGGCAGAACACAGTTGATGAAAGTTTGGCCTACATTGAAGAGACTCATCTTAAAGGAAGAGTCTCTTTGACAACAACCCAAAAATTGTCTAAGACGATAACTTAGAGGAAGAGAGAGAGAGAGAGAGGAGGATGAAAGAGACGAGAGAAAGAGAGAGAGAGAGAGATATGAAAAGAGGTAAAAAGATGTTTGGTTAAATTAGTAACTCGAAAGATCTTAGCCAAAACTAAAAGTCTCTCGATAAACAAACAGCTACTTCCTCGCCATTATCCTTTTCTCACTCATCCATAATTTGAATAGCTCATTCTATTTCAATTCAAGACTAAATTTTAATTGTTTTCTGTTAACAGCTCCAATCAAAGTTCCTGTAACACAAGGTTTCTCATCAAATTAATATTACACCCTTGATGTAAAACATCGTCATTCTTGAATCGAGTAAACTTAAGTGTTTTCTGGTTCAACCTTTCACCAGGATTATCTTCAGATACTCAAATTTTAAAGAACAAGTAATTCAACAGAAACGATATTGTCTGAGACAAATGCTTCGAAATATTCTATGGATTAATTTAAATCAAGTTCCATTGGTTTTATTATTGTGATTGTTTCAATTGGTCCAATTGATTATACAAATACAAGATTTCATCATGCAAAGGTCAGTTAATTAATCGGCTTGGATTCAATTAAACTTTGCCTCTGGGTTGCTGTTTGTTTTCCTATGCTTTATCCCTGTGTAACTACCACAACTAATATTTATAAGGTAATAACATTACTTGGCCATCCTTCAATTTGCTTGTCACTTTGTTTTAAATTCAATCAAAAATCAGATTCTGTGAAGCAATTCAGATCATCTTTGATCAAAGATTATAAATATACATACATTAGCTTATGTATCACAAGAACCATATAACCAGAATTTTGTTTAATCGTCATTGCTTGAAAAGTTTACAGACTTAAATGTATCAACCAGAAATCGAAGTCTTTTTGATATATTGGGTTCTTAGATCACGAGGATTGTATTGTAACGATATATTTTATGTTCCATTTTAATGTTATCACCAGATATTTTTGAATCTAACAAATAGTCTTCAAAAAAAGGATCCAGATTGCTGTGCTGAGAATAGGAAATGCAAATCGCAATTGACTTGCCAAAAATATCTTGTCATCTTTATTCTTAGCTCTTTGCTCATCTTACAGCTTCAAGATTTTTTTCTATGGCGTCTTTTATCTATGTCAGTCTATCCTTTGACTTGCCTTGAAGTTTGATCATAATTTAATATTAAATTATCATAATAAATCACAGAATCCCTTGAATGGTTGTCTAATTGGAGCTTTCATTGGCCGTCGTGCAGGTTCTCACCATAGCCAAGCCTTCGACACTCTAACATTAATGTCATCTGATGTTTTCTTGCTAGAAAACAAGGATTGGTAAAATTAGAATAAAATTATCAGTTTAAGGTTACAATTAAGTTAAATTACCTTCAAGAAACAAACAGATAAATAATTAGCAAAAAAAACTTCCATTAAGATGAATCTTGTACATCAAAACAGGTTGGTACCAACTCAACTAACTTGGTAAAACATTTACATCTGTGATTTTATTCTAGCGGTCAATTTAAAAATGGGCTGTCGGTTACCAAGAAAATTAATTAGGATTTTTAAGCGTCAAAATTTGGAGTTTAAATGAAATTTTTATAAATCAGTGTTTAATAGGCATAAATAAAACTAAAAATATATAAAAGCAGAGTTAAATTTGAATCGGCGAACATTAAACAAAATTATTTACTGGTCAATCTAATGATTCTTATGGTTTCTTAATGTAAACTAAGAAATATTTGTCAATAAATAACATTTGTATATTACAGTTTACCCAACATTGGTAGCAATTTTTGTGATCTGTTATTTAATCTATATTATATCTTGGTTCATTTATTTGCATTTATTTTCATCATCTTAAGACATCATTTAGATTTGATCAATTTATCCTCTGTACCAATTTAATTTCAAGGCTTTCAATCAAAATGGTAGACAGAAAGAGCTTTCTTCGGAAATGATTAAACCAAGAGATTCCGGTTGCATGTTTATAACTTTAGTTGAGCAACCAGATTTGCATGTTTGTTGGGTTAATTGTTTTATTCAGGTAAACTCTAGTATGTTATTTAAAGGTTGATGTGATGAGAAAAATGAATTAGGATCAACAAAAACCTTTACCAGTCTTGTCATTTTACTTTTCAAGTTGAGTTGCTGATCGACTATCCAGTCCCTATCAACTGTGATCCAATTCTTGATTGTATTGTTAAATTTTAAGATAAAATACCTAATTAATTGTGTCCGTCAATTGATGTAACACCATTTTTGCTGTCACAGATTACTTTGCCAGTAGTCAATCTGTATACCATTGAATATCACATCCATTTTGCTTTAACAGTCAACTCTGTGAATGTAGCTCAAAGGTAAAACAATTGTTATTAATTGTATGTGCTTAAATTAAGATTGCATGAAATTAAAATACAAATTAACCTCTCTTATCAACCTACAAGCCTGATTGACAGCGTAATAACCAAATTACAAAAGCTTGGAACCATAAATCAATGTCAATTTTTTGACTTGAAAAATGGTGATTCAATGATCAACTGATCAACTGATCAAAGCCCGTTTTACAAAACATTTTCAACAATTGCTTTCGACAGCTATTCTAACAATAACTGGCAGTCAACCACATAATTTAATGACCACCTAAACCATTTGTTGAAAAATGCTGCTGCTTTGTAATAGTTTTTGATCGCACTAATTGCAATAAGACTATTATCAGGTCAATCCGAGGTCATTGATGGTTGATGCTTTTGTGTGTTAATTTGTATAATCATATTTTATCTGTTTACATTGTTAGGTCACTGAAATCGGAAACCGTTGAATCAATTGTTGACGATGGTAGCCAAAATAAGAAAGTTAACTCGGTTCAATGGGATAGTGAAAAAGTCAATGTTGATAGTGAAGCTAATCAAAATGGTGATAATGTTAAAAATGAACCATCGAATGAAAGGTTAAGTGTTATGAGACAACAATTTGCTGTAGCTGCTTCAGGAACTGGATCATCATCCATAGAGGATCGTGTTTGTTGCACTAATATGGCTCTGAAGGTGTATAAAAAAGCTTGGGAAGGAGCAAGAAAAGCTCTTCCAAGGTACGGTTAGAAAGATTAAATGATTAAAATTAAGCAAATCCTTTCTTTAAAATCGTCTGACTGTGTTTTCAAAAGCTAAATCAATTGAATGAAGGGAGTTAAACATATTTAAATGGCAATGTATTGATAAACCGATATTCAACAAAAATTGAGTCCAGTGCATGATTAACCAAGCAAGTTAATATTTATCTTCATTTGATTTGTCTTTATGTAACCAGATTTGACAAAATCAGTTAATGATTCTAATCAACTCCCACTTGTCCATTCTTAAGCTATTGTAGAATAAAGTCTTTCACTTTTTGATAGGAAAAGGTATTCTACTGATTTGCTGAAGATTCAACCTGTTCTTTATCTTAATCTGAAATTTTTAAAATTTTAGGACCAACAAGTTGTCTTGAGTAAATGATATTAAAGTTGAATAGCTTATAATTTTTGTTCAACTCTAATAATGTTTGCCTTTGTTTTTACTATCAATGATAAAACCGTATAAAAGATGGTTTGAAAGAGGCAAAGAAGATGACAATTTGAGTGAGTTTGGCAGATGAAGATGAAAATATTTATACTTGATAAGGATTCTTGATATTGATTAGAGACAATTTCCTTGTGTTCATAAATTATGACAAATGTAAATTTATGATTGGACCAGATCAATGCTTGGCTTCACCTTTTGGTGGTTATACCTCACAATCACCCCAATTAGCTAGAATCAAAGTTAAATTAAGATGTACTTGTTTACCAATTATAACCTGTGTTATTGATGTTTATCCTATTTACAGGGCAACTCGAAATCGTATTTCTAGTTCGGATAACAATTCATCAGTTGAGCAGAGACATGCAATAGGTAATCAAGATCCCAATCGTACGATATCAATTGAATCTGAAGATGATCCAGCAACAGAATGTTCATTTGAATATGATGAGGATGGTGATTTACGCTCTGAGGTTGGTGATCCATTGAAAAGACGTGGTAAAGATGCTGATAGACCAACAACACTTCGAGGCTTGGAAAGATTGTCAACCGATACAGAAGAGTTTGGTGAAGACGAAACAGGCAGTGGACCAGAGGATGTTGATCTTGAATCATTTAAACGAGTTTACATGTCTGATTTGGTGATTCCTGAGGAGCCCGATAAAGAATCAGCTGCTTTCCAAGAAACAAACCAGTTAAATAGTGAATTAGAGAAAAATAATAATCAAGAAGATTCAACGATAAAAAGTGAAGGTTCAAAATGGAAAAGGAAATTTAAATTGGACGAGAAACTTGATAGCAATCAGGATAATTCAACTGAGATAGTTGAAGAAAACAATAACTCTAAACTTGGCGAGGCGACGAATAATGAGAATATCGGCGATCTAACGACTGGTTCAAATGAGAATAAACAAACAATGAATGAACCAGATAAACAAATGTCATTAACGGACATTGAACGATTTGTACAAGTAACTTGTGACCAGGTTATGGAAAAAGTGAGAGGTGACATGAATAATGAGGATGATTTATCGGTACGAGGAAGTGGCATTTTCAAGATTCGACCAGGATTAAGGAATGAAAATTCTACTGATTCAAGAGCCTCAACTGATATAACGATATCAACAATTGAAATACCGACTATAACGATTACTGAGGATCAATTGGATGATTCAAGTGTTGTACTTTCAGAAGCTACACTTCGGGATGGAACTGGAAGTGAAGGTGCATGTGACGAGCTTCCTGAAGATGGTAATTCAGCTCAAGGTACCCTGAAAAGTAGACCATCATCATTGAAGTTCAAGGTGAAGAGATTTGGATCCAAAGTGAAGGATATTTTTAAACGAGGTACCACACCTGAAGTTAGTCCGGCTCCTTCTCCAGTGGGTGAATATATAGATATTGAAGAAGAAAAGAGACGTCGAAAAGAAGAGGAAAAAGAAGCCGAAAAAAAACGCAAGATGGAGGAAATCGCTCGAAAAGAAGAGGAGAAGAGACGTAAGGAGGAGGCAGAAAAAAGACGGAGAGATGAGGAATTGGAGAGAGAATATGAAAGAATGGTTTACGAGATGGAGAGGAAAGCTGAGCTCGAAGCTGCCAAGGAAATAGAAAGACGAAAGAAGAAGGAAGAAAAAAGGATGAAAGAAGAAGAAGAAAGATTGAGGAAAGAGGAGGAAAAGGCTCGAAGAGAAGAGGAGAAGCGACGAAAAGCAGAAGAAGAAAAGAAACGGAGAGATGAGGAATTAGAAAGAGAATATGAGAGAATGGTTTACGAGATGGAGAGGAAAGCTGAACTCGAAGCTGCCAAGGAAAGGGAAAGACAGAGGAAGAAAGACGAAAAACGACGAAAGGAAGAGGAAAGGATTCGGAAGATGAAGGAAGAAGAGGAGCAACGTCGATTGAAGGGGGAGGAAGAGGAACGGAGAAAAATACGAGAAAATGAAGAAAAAAGGCGAAAACAGGCTGAAGAGGAAGAAAGACGAATAAGACGATTGGAGGAAGAAGAAGAACGAAGACGAAAGCGGGAAGAGGAAGAGAGGGAGCAAAAGCGACTTAACGAAGAGGAAAGTGCTCAATTACGAGAAACATTGAAACGTAAACTGGAAGAAGGATTGTTGACTAGAGGTGGTAAAGATGATACTGATGGGAAAATTATTAAAAATGAAGCTGGTGAGGGTGAGAATGGAGGAATCAAAAGCGAACAAGATGATCCTTTTTACATTGTTGATGGAAATCAGGATAATACTAGACGCGCTTCTTCACCTTCATTGGTTTCAGGTCCTGCTTCGGTAACAATGTCCAAATCAACTTCTCTAGCTACCATTATGGTAACTTCACCAGCCAGTAATCGTGATAAAAGGTCACCTTCCAGAGGCGAGGAGACTTTTGGTCAAACTGGTGAATCCGAAGGAGATGTTGAACCTCAAATGGATGGACGAAAAAGAAAGAAGATGAAAAAACGTCTTCGCGACACTAAAAATAAGTTGATTAATCTTAAATCAAAAGCACTAGAATCCTTTCCATCCATTTCGACTCTCAAAAGCCGGGTCAAGGAAATACTGCCCGTTCGCAGTGGAGCGAGTGGTCCAGATGAAAGTGGTCAAGGGCAAGGGGAAATAGATCGAAGGTATTCCATTCATCGAGAGCAAAAGATTTTTTCTGAGTATCGTAAACGCTATCCCGACTCTGAGAATGAATTTTTCTCTGACTCCGAATTAGTTGAATCGCGCAAATCTACATTAAAAGCCATTTCACCTGATTTAGAACAAGTACCTGGTGGAATGTATGATGAAATAGAGATATCAACCGAAGATCGTGTTCAATTATTGTTATCTCCCATAAATAGCCCATTACGACCACCAAGAAGGTCTAATTATGGAGCTAATTCATCGTTCCATGCTTCAGAGCCGAATATAAGTAGAACTGGAACACCAAAGAAACCCAAAAGAGCACCTCCTCCGAGGCCACCACCACCTGAAGTTGATATTTATTTGCTTAGTAGTAGTGGACTTGATCTGTCAAGGGAAGGATCAACAGCAACGTCATTAGGGGTATTAGAGGATATTGATTTGAATAGTTCTAATCGTGATTTAACAACTACGAGTTTGGTGAGAAATGAATCCGACCGAATTCCAGCTTCAATTTATTATCGCAACGTTGTTCGTGAGTGGCAAGAAAGACATAATAAAAGAATAGATGAATTGATCTCAGCTTCATCGCCCAACTTGGAGGTATATCAAAGACCACCCAGATCAGGACGACCTCCACCACGAGTCCCTCCTCATCCAATATCTGGTACTCATTCTAGACCCCAACCGTTACCAAGAAGAAGAGAATCGCGAGGAAGCATACTGAGGCAAAAATTTCGTCAACAGCAAGCTGAAGAGGCAGCAATTGGTAAAGAAAATATTGACGGCTATCAAGTTCTTGAAAAAAGAGACAGTCATCCATTAACAACTAGTTCAGGCCTTCCGCCATTGCCTCCTCCTAGATATCGATCTGATAGACACACTCCGATGTCAAAATCACCTTACAGTACTTTGCATCGGCTGCAACAGCAGAAACAACAACAAAACCGGTTGATCCAACAAGATTATCTATTATCAGTTGATAGAGCAAATTTAGCAACAGATGGACTTTACTGGAAACCTTTTTCATGGAAAACAGGTCGATGTAGATCATTGACTGAGCTTTATGTAAGAAAACGATCTCAACCACCTATCATCATTGACTGTAAGCCTTCTGAGGCAGGATCAGATCATTCATTAAATCAAGAGCCTGTGGAAAAATCCCTTTCATATCGATTGATGTCCCAATATTGTTCTCCGCCTAGGCCTCCTCCACCCACGATTACAACAGATCCGCCTCCAGAAGACTTGAAAGATAGACTGCCAGACACTGAACCCATTTACTCAACTATTGATCGAAGTAAAAGATTAAAGCGAGATCTTGAGAACATGCCAGTCTTGGTTGGTGAAATTATCCAGAATCGACCTCTACCAGCTCCTCCTTTACCACCACGAAGTAAACGTAAAAATTCACTTTCTCGATCTCGATCAAATTCACCTTATTTAAGTTTAGCAGGTTCTTCAGTAGACTTAAATAGACCCGAGGCAACATTTATTAGACCAGTTTCACCTTATCCAATAGTTGGAATGGTTGATGTTTCCGTCGAAACAGGATCTCAATTAATTGACTACCCACGGTCTTTGGAGTCTAAAGGGTGTCAGACTTCCCTCGAAGATTTAACGAATAATCAATTAAAAACAAACTTTACCCAATCGAACGATCAAACTTCGAGACAACTAAAAGATATGAAAGAATCATATGTTCATTTAGATTGTACTGAAGAGGTTGGTTATACTGATGATGGCCGTGAATCTATAACACCAACACCGACTACTGTAGCACAGATAGCAATTGCGGTGACATCAGAACGTGAAGTAAATGTGGATGGTTTTAAGAATAATGATTTAAATTTAACTCACCTTAAGAGGACAAGACTTTCATCGTCATCCTCAAAGGAATCATCTCCTCCTATGGTAACAGCAAGTAGTGGTAGTCTTAATATACGTCCAGCAAACGATGAGGCTTCAAGTAAAACAATAACTCATTATTATGATGCCGAGGAATGTGACACTGATATGGATACATTTGCCGATCTTGACTCTTTGTCTACCGAGGCAACTCAAACTTTAACAGCTTCCTCTCAATTCCATTCAGTTTTATCTGAGCCACAAACAATATCATCATCAATAACAGGTGCAGTAAATCATTACGATATTGATCAGGCTAGTAGTAAAACCATGGAGATTCCAACCCCACCAGAAGATCCTGCACCACAGCCACCAACAGCTGAATCAACCATAAGCAGGGATATGATGAATGAATTGGCATCATCTTCATCTAGAACAATTCCGCTGATTGCTGAACATGTTACCATAGATGAAGATTCGGACGATGATATGCTTCAACCACGAGTTGCATCACCAAGTGAGATGAGAGCTTATATGTCTCGAAGACGAATGCGACCCGACTCAATGGATGCCTCGGATTCTGAATGGTGATTTCAATCACAGCTAATTTATTTGTACTGATTAACTCACTGATGAAACTAATTATGCTTCATTATGCATTATTGTTACAATTGGTAGCTTTTTATTCACTGTTGTTGTTGATTTAGGTTTACAATTATGATGATCAAGAGGTTATTAGATTAACATTACGATTTGTATTACACTATTTGAAAAATTATCAATGCCAATTTGAACTGGTTTCATTAATAACACTTTTGTCACATGAATCAAGTCTAATAGCACTAGAAAATAAGACCTTTTCACACATCATATAATTATAGTGGGTGTTTTAAAATCCGCAAGGAAAAAGGTAGATGAGAAGATCCAAGACAAAACTTACAGATTCAGTGATTCACAAAAATTGTGATACACATTAAAGAAGTTAACAATTGTTGATCAACAATCAGAGGCAATTAAATTTTCGTCAAACTCTTGTTTCACCAATGAATAGACTCTGATTTAACCGGTAAAGTTGTATGAAACCAAATACCAGTTCGATCCAAAGAGTAGAGTTATCCTTCTCTTGGGTTCAATCGTTGTTTAAATATTTTTCGTTTCTTAAATTGCTTACACTTGTAATTTAAAAGTTGACTTGATGATCTTCTTTCACATTTTCAGTTTAATTCTAACCTTGTTTAATTTATTGAAAAACGCATACAGGTACATATACGAAACCTTTTACAGATTTTGCCTGTTACAATTTACAGGTCGGAGCACTTGATTAAAAAGTGGTTCCATCAAATATGTGGCAAGGAATGTTTCCTTTACATTTTCCAGCTTAAATATTATTAGTGGCTTAGGCGGCCATTAAGTGAGTGTAAAAAGAAAGGTTAATTGTTGTTGTTGTTAAAATGCCCGATTTGAATTGTGTGGTAAAATCTGGTTACCATGGAATCAAGCCTCGCTTGGTCACACTCAGGAGTAAGTTGATTTTGCTTAACTTGATTTAAAGGTTACTTCATTTCTTTGTTTCTTTGTTTTCATTAGAGACAGAAGAAAGATTCCAAATCCAAATGTTTTGATTTTTATTAATATTTTTTTTTGTTTTTTTAAACACTTGTGATTTATTTAATCACTTTACTCTTGAATTTAATTTAAGAATTTGTTACCAACATGGGAAACAATAAAGAAACAGTCATTAATGTTGGTGAATATTTCTATCAATCAAGTGATCTCATTGGACATGGAGCTTTTGCAGTTGTTTACAAAGGTAAACATAGGACTAAGGATTTTCCAGTGGCAATTAAAACAATTGCTAAAAAGAATCTCCAGAAAAGCCAAAATCTTTTAACTATTAACTTTCAATCAATGCTTTAAAACTCAGGCTACAATTGAACAGTTGAACGTGTTCTTGTCATGGAATATTGTAACCGTTCTAATTTGGCTGAATATCTTAAGATGGGTTCCCCTTTGTCTATAAGGCCAATAAACTGTCATACACGAGTCAAGTTAATTCCTAACGAAACAAATATCAAGTTAATCTACAATTACCGGTTATTATTTTGATAATGACCACCAATGAATCATTAATAACGCCGCAAGTGTCGTTAAACTCTACTTCATTATTCTGAGTCATCTGATTACTTTTATGACTAAACTTGGTTTAATGGTTACAAACTTTAAGCACAAAACCAACTTAAAAGTTGAAATCATTCGAATACATTTGCACTTTATTTGTTAGCTTTTTAGATAGACTTCATAAAATCTTCTAAAAATTTTTAAAAAAGGCTGACTTTTTTATTAGAATATAAAATGCCATCTTTTCTGAGCCAACTGAAAATCTCACGCTCTTAACACGAACTATTTATTGAACCTTCTAAAGATATTATTCATTTCCATCAAGATTCTGGCGAGACTTCATTATATTGCTGTCCAGCTTTAGTCAATAGTAAAATACTAATAGCAATAAACAATAAAAAATGGTAATTACAAATATGTAATTGAGCTTGTCTGCATTCCATCTCATAAACACTTACACTGTAACACTAACCTGTGTAATAAAACTGGTAACAAAGTCAGTTTTGATATTCAAGTTTGAAATCAAGTTTTTAATTGGACATAAAACTTAATAATCTCGAGTTGTGAACAACAGGTTCAGATGATTTCTGTTTATCAGTTTGATGGAAAAATATATTTCGAAATTTGATAAACATCATGATTATAGATTCGAATGATTATTGAAATAACCAGAACGAGATGAAAGAAAAAAAAACCAAGAATTGAATGAGCGTAGGCTAACAAATGGAATGAAAAAGAGTGATTCAACTCTTTAGTGATTGACAGTTGATTGAACAATTGTACTTATGAAAAATATTATTCAAGTTAATATGAAGGAAATGATAACAAGTCGACAAACTTTTGACAAACGTTCGTTGACGTAAGGCTAATAAACTGTAATAAACGAGTCAAGTTAATTCCCAACGAGACTAATATCAAGTTAATCATTAACCAGTTACCCATTTGATAAACAGATTAACTATCCAGCTAATTGATCAACTTGATGCAATAACAAAAGCTTATTTAACCATCAAAATAAACTGAAACTGGGATTTACTTTGTTTTGTTATTTCATTTAAAGTTTCAGATTTATTCTGAAATAGAGATTAGTCATGTAAGAATTGATTGATAACCAATAAACCATGGATGATGTTGACTTATTAATCAGCAAGATAAAACTCATGATGAAATCATTTGACTTTCATGAATAATTATCCGATTGTGTGCCAAGAAAATGTCAACTCATTTTGATAATCAACTTTGAATAAGAAATTTCTTCTTTCTTTTCAACCCTTTGGCAGAGAGATTTGCATCTCTGGGTAATTTCCTGAGCTTACTTGTTCAGGTTCAGTTGATGGTGACAAACACCAAATGAACCAGAAAAAAAGTCAATTAATCACTCGTTACCTGAATATTGTCAAGGAAAGGGAATAAAAAATATTAAACTTCCGTCTAAAATCATGTTCTAGTTGAATGTTGATACAAAAAGTGTTTACTTGAGAAACTCTTTTCAATGTAAAAAGATTACTTTAATGGGCCAACTTTAGCTTATTGGCAAGTTGACAATTGGTTTTCATTTAAACAGATAAACAGTTGAAATTGAGTTTCCGAGTTTACTCGAGGTTGGTCGAAACAGCCAACGAATCAAGGAAACATCCAAAGTCGAGTTAACCTCATAAAAAAAATACCTTTCATCAGTTCTGTTCAACCATTATCGTTAAGCTCAATGTTTACTTATTTTGTATACAAAATAATATCTATTTGAGTTGAAAGATGAGTGCAATTGCATCCTAAATGATTAGTTGATGTTACATCATGGTAAATATTGGAATAAAGTTTCAACAAAAAGCAGAGAACAAGAAATTCTTTTTTTACTTTCTTTGATTTCAATTGTACCAATTGAAGCGATTACGCTCGTTATCTTGTTGATTATGTTGATGATTATGTGAGTGATTGTGTTGTTGGTTGTGGTTGTGATAATTTTACTCAATGAACGTCATTAACAGATGCTTGGTTACTGAAAAACAATATAATTTGGAAAAAGTGTCAACATGGAGAAACTGATTAGTTGAAGAATCACGCGTTTTCTCGTTTTATTTTTCATCGGCATTTTGTTTTCCTCATTGTCACCTTTAACTTCAGGTGATTTTCAGGTAACTTTACATGATTTTAGTTTATCAAAGTTGATAAATGTTTTTAATCTTTTCAAGGTTGACGGTGAAAAATGTTACAAAAAAGTGTAAGTTTACAGTGACTTGGAACATTTCATGATATTTTTGTCTCTCTCTCTCTCGTTGATACATAATTCATTATCCAAGATTATCCTGTTATCATCATCAGTTGTTCACTCGATTATCGCGCAATGTTTACAGTGAAACAGATTATTCAGTTGAGTTGATCACATGATGACAATTTGACAAATTTTACCTTGAAAAGCAAAACAAGTAACAAAAAGTGTTATTCACATGGAAACAACTCGATGGAAACAAAGAAAATCCATTTTTCCCCTTTTCCTTCTCACCTTCCATATCTTTATCAGACAATCTAATTTCATGGTGAATTGTACAACTTCCTATTTGTGAGTGTGTTTTCAACATAAAGGGTTGATGAATATTTGATGAAGCAACTGAATGAGATTTAATGATGAGGTGATGAAGCTGTAAAGATTATCAGAGATTAGATTGATGCTAATTTCATGTTAGATTAAATGTAATAAGGAATGGAAAATGAAGTCACCAGAAATGAAGATGAAAATCAGGAAGAAAGTTGAGTAAATAAAGCTTTTCATGATAAAATTGGTGATAAAATAGTGGTTAAGATAATACCAATAATGTTATTTATTGATCTCGTGTTCTGGTGATGGATTAATCTTATGAAATGTTTCGTTTAGACTTTACTGAGTTTACTGAACTTTCATTGTTGAGGCACGTTTTGATGGTCCAAGAGTGTGCAAATGATGCCATTAGTGTTTCGGAATAACTTGTTTTATTAAAGATTTTTTTTCTCTTTTAAACGCTAATTGAAGCAAAATGATTGATCAAGATATTGAATAGAATCATTGAGTCTCGAGTTTTGCGCAAATTTGGCAAAATGCGAGTCCATGTGAGCTAATTATACATTTATCATTTGATCTATTCACAGGGATAACTATGTTAATTTCAATGAAAACAGAAACATTGATTCATCAAGAACTTTGGATGTACTTGGAGTTACTAAGTGACTAGTTTTATGAGAGTGAAAATGAAATCCAAGTTTCAAATATTCTGTTCGAGTTTATCAAGATGAGTTCAACTCGTTTGTATTTTTTATTCAATATTACACTAGATTTATCATGCTATTGTAATACAATGGAATGAATCTTTTAATCTTTACTTGTAAAAGTCTTTAGGATGATACGGATGAAGAGAGGAAACTTTTATTTCTTTTCTTTGCCCAAAAATGCTTGAATCAACAATTGAACAATCATTTAGTTTTAATGGTAACAATCAAGTTTAAATGTGTAGGTAAATTTGGAACGATTCTAGTCTTTTTAGGACAATCATGATGGAACGCCTAAGCTTTTTGAAGAGGAAAAAACTATCATTTCGATTGGTTGAAGAGCTGAAAAAATACTAAACAAGAATCAAAGAAAAGTGAAACAAAATCTGGTAAAAAAAACTGGTAATCGCGAGAAAATGAAACACAAGATTTGATTGAAAAAAGATTGGTAAATGTTTTCAAAAATTTGAACCAAAAGTTGACTTAAATTGACGAGATACAACGAAATACCAAAGAACCAAAAATTTGAATATTCAAGGATTGAATGTAAGGAAAAGTCGAGCGAAACCTGAAATGTTTAAAATGAAATAAGTGAATAAAATTATTTAAAGAAATGAAATTGTTGTTTAACTCCTAGGAAAGGCTAAAAGCATTGAATGTTAAAAATGAGTTTCATATCGACCATCTCCTGATGATTAAATTATCATTTTTACGAGTTTCTCAGTTTTAATCATTCTTTCAACTATTTGATAACAACAATAATTATTGTAATTCAAACAGGTTTTCACTTTTTTTTGCGTTGCGCTTGTATTTTCAAGGTTACTGGGTTCTTGGTAATGATAATAGGCAATTCAAGATGATGCCAAGTACAAATGAAAATCAGGCGATCGAGGCAAGAAGCAGGAGCAGAAAAGAGTCACTCACTTGTTGAATAGCAATGAAAGAGTTGAGTGAGCTGAAAAATAATGATTATAATGATGGAAATGATGATGAGAAGAAGAAAAAAATTTCATCCGAGGCACCAAGCAGACTGATAGAGTGATAAACAGTTATAACCTGTCTCATGGTAAACTAATGGATACAAACACATGTAATTGAAAACCTGAATCTGGCAGCACGTGAAGTTACCATTGATTTTGGTTCATTTTCCAGTTTAACCTTATTCAAATGTTGATTGATCTGATCATTCTGATTGGGTTGATCATCATGAAAATGGTTGGGTGAATGAATAACATTGAGATTAGGAAATATTTTGGGTTTCATCTTTTTTTCTGGCATCGACTTGCCTCGTGCAATTAAAGGCGACTTTAGGTTAACACACAAGGAAGTAACTCACACCTTTTTAGGTTCATCCAATGTTTACTGTTATTGTTGTAGGATGAGGTTGCTATCAATTCATCATTCATCATTATCTTGTAATAACTTTTGTTTTTTGTTTAATTAATCTTTTTGCTATTTTCATTTTCAAGTCATCATATTTTTTTGCACCAAAATGACCTTATCTAATTTCATTAGCACAGACTATAAATTGGGAATAGTTTGGAAGGTCAAATTTATCATTAACATTTTCAATTCATTTCATCTGTAACAGAAAATCAAATTTTCTTTGTAACTTTTCATTCTGTTGCAAGGCCATTATTATATTGGTTTAAAGTCTATTGATGTTAGCTTTATGGTTGGACAAGGAATGTTCATGGGGCTCATTTTTTACTGACCTTTTTGTTTTGATATAAAAAAAGATGTGAGCAAATGTTTTCATTTTATTTTCATTTTATCATCTATTGATGTTGATGTTTACCGAAAGTAAACAGTAATGAAAATTGTCAAAGCTTTTTTTAGTTAAATAACAATTGAAAGTTTTGTTGAAACTGTAACCATCATCATCATAAGCTAACATTAGCATTAATAAACACCTTGACACTAAAGCAAAAACAAAACTTACTGGTTCGTTATCCTTGCTAAACTTCATTAACAAGTCAAGTGATAGTGTATTTAAAGCTGCCATTGAAAAACCTTGAAATGCACACTCACTTGAAAATGAAAAACACTTTTTCAGAAAAAAAGTTTACATTTTACAGTTTAAAACTGTAACACAAAACCAGCAACAAATCATTATTAATGCTGAAAATGAAGATTAGTGTGCGTGTGAAGAGTCAAAAGAAGCACCTTTTAATGGGAAAAGAGCGACTCTTGTGGGTTACAAAATTAATGTTTCAAGGTCCTAACCAGACTTATTGGTAAGATTGAACAAATTAAGGTTTGATTATTTTAATGGTGAGGATGCGTGTGTTGCTTGGTAATAATTTTTGCCCTACAAAAGACCCCAATGATAGCCCTTCCTTATGGGAAAAGAGTCACTCTGTTAGGTTGAAAAATCGTGTGCTGTAAGGCCTAACTAGGCCTCACTTTGACGTTAAAATGAAGACGATGATGATTATGGTCATGATGATGCACATGATGGCTATTATCATCATCATTATCAGATGGCAATGCTGATGAAAATGGTATTATTTGCAATACAACTAGGCCTCATTGTAAACAATATCTGATGGAAAAAGAGTGACTCTGTTAGGTTGAAAGATTGGTTACTTATAGCTAACCAGATTTACTTAAAAGATGAAAATTTAAAAAGATGAAATTAATGAAGATGTTGATTGGTTTGATCATAATGTTTGTTTATTAATCAAATGTAACATCAACTGTTTGAGAGTCAACATTTGTTAACAATAAAGTGTACATTCAATATTAACAGGTTTCTATTGTTAGGTTTTTGGCAAGTTTCATTTCACTATTGAAATTAATTATGCTCCATTATGTATTGTTGTTACAATTGGTAGTTTTTATTCACTGTTGTTGTTGATTTAGGTTTATAATTATGATGATCACGGGGTTATTAGATGAACATTACTATTTGTATTACACTGTTTGAAACATTATTAATGCCAATTTAAACTGGTTTCATTAATAACACTTTTGTCACATGAATCAAGTCTAATAGCACTAGCAAATAAGACTTTTTTTCACAAATCATATGATTATACCTTCCAACATCATCAGCATCTTTATCAATATGAATAAAGTGAAGTTATAAGACTAATAAGAACACAATTTTCATCATCAATTTCAAACCCAATTCACGGCATACTTTTATCATCTTCATCTTAATACTTATTATTATTGTATTACTATCAACTATCTTTATCTTTGAAAAAGACTTTATTTGTTACTTGTTCACTTGTTTCATTTATTTCAGGTTATCTTCAAGTTGAACCGAGAAACAATCATAGTAGGTTGATGATTCAGTAACTCACAAGATTTGTGATACACAATGAAAAGAGGTTAACAATTGTTGATCAACAATCAGAGACAATTTACTCTTCGTCAAACCCTTGTTTCGCCAATCCATAAACTCTGGTTTAACCGGTAGAGTTGTATCAAAACCAAATACCAGTTTTATCGTTGCTCACATATTTGTTGCTTTAATTGCTTACACTTGTAATTTAAAAGTTGACTTGATGATCTTCTTTCACATTTTCAGTTTAATTCTAACCTTGTTTAAGTGAGTGTAAAAAGAAAGATAAAAAGAAAGGTTAATTGTTGTTGTTGTTAAAATGCCCGATTTGAATTGTGTGGTAAAATCTGGTTACCATGGAATCAAGCCTCGCTTGGTCACACTCAGGAGTAAGTTGATTTTGCTTAACTTGATTTAAAGGTTACTTCATTTCTTTGTTTCTTTGTTTTCATTAGAGACAGAAGAAAGATTCCAAATCCAAATGTTTTGATTTTTATTAATATTTTTTTTTGTTTTTTTAAACACTTGTGATTTATTTAATCACTTTACTCTTGAATTTAATTTAAGAATTTGTTACCAACATGGGAAACAATAAAGAAACAGTCATTAATGTTGGTGAATATTTCTATCAATCAAGTGATCTCATTGGACATGGAGCTTTTGCAGTTGTTTACAAAGGTAAACATAGGACTAAGGATTTTCCAGTGGCAATTAAAACAATTGCTAAAAAGAATCTCCAGAAAAGCCAAAATCTTTTAACGAAGGAAATCAATATTCTTGAAGAATTGACTCAACTACACCATGAAAATGTGGTAGCCTTATTGGGCTACAATGAAACAGTTGAACATGTTTATCTGGTCATGGAGTATTGTAACCGTTCTGATCTGGCTGAATATCTTCATAAAATGGGTTCCCTTTGTGAAGATACCATTAAATTCTTTCTTAAACAAATTGCTGAGGCGATGAAAGCTCTCCACCAAAAAGGAATAGTTCATCGTGATCTTAAACCTCAAAATATTCTTCTTTGTTCCAAGGAACCTAGCCCAAACCCTCACGAGATCACCCTGAAGATTGCTGACTTTGGGTTCGCTAGATTTCTAGTTGAAGGATCAATGGCTGCTACATTGTGTGGATCTCCCATGTATATGGCTCCTGAGGTAATCATGTCCCTTCAATACGGTGCCAAAGCTGATCTTTGGAGTATCGGTACTATCGTTTTTCAATGTTTAACTGGAAAGGCCCCTTTCAATGCCCAATCACCTCCTGCTTTAAAGCATTTTTACGAGAAAAATGTTAATTTGGCACCAAAGTAAGTTATACTTTTTATTGTTTAACCCATTATCTAAACAATCCTACATCTTTTGTTGGGTCAAATTAATTTAAAGAATTACGCAAAAGAGTGACAGGATTGCAAATAGCTTCAAGTTGTGCTCTCTTTTTAATCTGAAAATCTTAAGAGCTTGACTTGAGGAACCAGAAATGAACAGTTACAGATATTAACTTTGAACTAATAATAACTAACTTTTTAAGGTTTTTTTTGATTTGATCTCATTGCTCAGATGACGCAACAATTGAAATGATCAGTCTTTTTGTTAGTAACATGATGGAATACTTTGCTACGCATTTATTGAAAAAAAAATATTTTATCTGTTACTGTTGATTGTAGCATCTCTAATTACAAAGCTCTAAAATTGAAGCAAAAGCTTTTCTCTTAGTTCTTTGACATTGTTTTAATTTTATCTTTAACTGCTATTGTAACCAAAGATAAATGTATAAGATAAAGCAGTTGAGAGGTTGAGAGAACCTGAGGGGACAACGGCCAATGGAGGGCACCACAGAAAGAAATCTTGATCAAATGCTTAGGAAAACAATTTTCTAATTTTTTTGCAAAAAAAATAAAGATTAAGATTGAAGGTAAACAATAAAGTAATTCTACAAATACTACAGCTTACGCTTGCGGTGGGCATTGGTTATCACTAAGATCTGTCCCTCGGTTTCTGCAGTATCTTATGCTTTAATCTTTGATTTTAACTCAATTATTTGATACTAATTATGATTCAACATATTGATTTATACATAGTTTAGCCGTGATTTTATTTTGTCATTCCCATTATTTTCCTATTTTGTTTGGAGTTTAATGATACTTACTGCTATTCAAACCATTTTAATAAAATTACCAAACACAGAGACTGAGTGGTAGCTCAATAAAGTCAAAGATGTTTAGACTTATTTTGAATGTCATTGACTTTTGTCAAACATCTTGATTACTCTATTATATTATGTAATATAATGTTTCCATAATATTATCTACTTTTGAATGTTTAAATTTAGCAAACCAAATTCCTTTGTTCTTATGGTAAAAAAATTTCTTTTTAATTTTGTCTTGAATCAGAATTCCTCTCGGAACTTCTAAACAGTTGACAGATCTTCTCAATGGCCTGCTTAAACGTGACCCCAATGATCGTATGGATTTCGATGCATTTTTTAACCATGAATTTATAAGACATTCCTCTGCAAATCCACAAGTGGAAGTTAAATCTTCAGTTCCTTCATCACCAAATAAAACTCCTCCAAGCCATCCTAGACCTTCAGGATTACCGACTGGCTCAAGATCTCCAATTAAAAGTGAGCCAAAAATTCCTGCTCGATCATCTTTGGACGATCCAGAGGAAGTTGATGACTTTGTTTTCGTTCCATTCATGGGTAAGGACGATAAACCTATTGAAACTCGTAACTCGAGACCCATACCAACCAAACCTTATGGAGGATCTGTGGGTAGCCCAGCCATAAGCCCCACCGATTTGTATACTTATGTTGGCCAATTTAAATCAGCCAGCCCTGTTCCAAGTCACAAAAATGTTTACGATCGTATTCGTAGAAGTGATCAATCAATAGGAAGATCTTCAGGAACTGTTACGTCCGATGTTGGATCTGACCTTCCCTGGGCCAGTACCACCGCAAATAGTAATCCTAACAATAGTGTAAAAGGTGAATCACCTGCAAGCTCATCAGATAAACAGGAATTATTACCTGTTTCGTCAGGAGAAAAATCTGGTCAACAATCAGATTCAAATTCTTCTGGAAGCTCTAACTCAAGTAATCGTTTCATCCACGATATAAGTCAACTCTCACCACCAGCAGTACAATTCATCATTGGTACACCACCAGGAATAACTTCTGGTTCATTTTCAGCTAATCGCCGTTGTAGTGCACCTCTTCTCAATGCATCAAACTGCTTAGCCTCTCCAATGATGAGACAATTAACTCCACCACTTCATTTACAAGGTCTTCAAAGTGGTACGGCCGAGCTAACCTACATGCCTGGCCTTTGTTCCCCAGACCATCATCATCGGCCATTTGTTCATCACTTGCACCATCAAGTGGCCAGTAACGCTCTAGTTTCCCGGTGTAACTCATCTCCCATGAAATTCACCTTTCATGATAATCCTATGGGTGAAAAACCAGGACGTGGACATCACCCATACCATCCTCACAGTACTCATCAATATCATCCACATAGCTTTGGTTTTGGATCACACTCAAGTGGTCATAAGGCTGCCATTCTACTCAACGATATTTATAGACTGAATAGTTCAAATGCATTAACGCGTCACAACCATCCTTCTGGATCATCTGGACATCAATGCTGTTACCCAATTTTTCCCCAATTCCCTAATCGAAACTCTATTGAATCATCTCCACGCTTTATCGAAGGTTTTCATCGCTTTGATGCACCTGAATTGCCAGAGGAAACTTTACTTGACAAAGAACATAACGAAACACTCGCTCGGCTTAATTTTGTTATTACATTAGTTGAATGTATTATAAGGTTAGCAGAGCATCGTGAAAATACATTGAATTACTTGATTGAAAGCTCTGTACCAGAGGTAAGATCATTGTTTAATTATTCTTTTGGAATATCATTAGATTGGCAAAGAACTAAACTATTGTTCAATTACCGTACTTATCAATAGCTGGTTCAATTCATTTCAGCATTTTTTATAGCATTGATTTTTTATCAAGCCAGTCTTCAAGTATTTCAAAATATCTTTTTTCTCAACACACTTTTTTTTCTTTATTAATATTTTTTTTTTTGGTTTGTTAATTTTATTCAGATAACGCCACCAAGCCAAAGGCAAGCAGAGAAACTTGTTCTTTACGTTCGAGCTTTGCAGTTTGTTTCATCTGCTTTACAACTCTCAAGGTCTGAGATTACCTCTGGAAGGCTCAAACCATCATCATCAGTTCGACAAGGTTAACTTTCTTTCTCTTGCTTCTTAATATCTAACTTTCTCAATTTCCCTACTGGCTTTTTCCTTCACTCTCACCATATTTTTGGCTTGATTTATTTGGCATAATCACTGTTGACATAAACATTCAACTTAAAGAATACTATTCTTTAATCATTCAACCTTGTTCGATTCTCCCTTCTATCTCTCCTCCTTTTCCTTCCTTTTTTCTGATTTTAAACTTTTTTTATCGATGTGCTTTGCTTGTTTACATGTTGTAATTGATTCCTTTTTTCTCAATTGTTTTTACAGTCCTTTCTACCTTGAAATCAGTCTTTAACGAATGCCTTGAGAATTGCAGAGTTTTAACTCAGGATGCACTAATAGCTTCCATGAATCGTCAAGATTTGGACAATATTTCTGCTGACAGTTTAATCTATGATCATGCTATTCAAGTGGCTAAATCAGCAGCTACTGAAGAATTGATTGGTGATATGGAATTGGTAAGAATTTTTTAAACCATTACACAATTCAAATATTTTTTAAAACAAATTCTTTTCCTCTTCCGAGAAAATTCAAAATTTCCTCTATTTACTCGACCGAATTGCTTTTAAAATGACTCTTATCTTATCTTTCACTCTTTTTTTCAGTGTTTACGAAAATACCAAACAGCTCAAATACTGTTACACAGTTTATCACAACAATCAAGTATCGTTGATGATAAGGGACTTCTTAGTCGATATAAGGATGCTGTTGAAAAGAGACTCTTCCACCTGCACCGTGAAGGCTATGTTATCCCAATGGACACCTTAGCAACTCCATAATAAAGTTAATAAATTCGTAGCGATCCAGTTACCATCGTTAAATCCCTGTGACATTTCATCGCTTATTCGTATGACCCACCTTTTGTGTCGCAAGTCCTACTTTACTCTCTCGTAATTTCATCCTGGTTTTTCACCAACCATCACATCAATAGCAACAAGCGAGCACAAAAACGCCATCTCAATCATGAATCATTTCCACCATTACTCATCATCACAAAGTATCCAAGTGGTTGGATTTTACGAAAAAAAATAGAAAATAGATACAAAAAATGCTAGTGAGATCCAACCATTGATTCCAGATATTTAAACATTTCGTGAAATATTAATCGAAAAATACATCAACCACTACTCAACTAACGTATCTAATGATGCTTATTTTCATCTTATATTCCAATTAAAAATTCACAAAAATAGAAGATGAATCAATGTTTACATATGTTAAAGAAACAAGGCGTGACAAAAATGTTGGGATTTTGTTGTTGTCATCAGTCTAATTTCTGACGGTTACTGAATACATCAATGGCATAAAGCAAACAGGCAGATTCTCCCTAGTAATTCAAGAGTTGGAACGCGAAGCAAAATCCATCCTTAAATTCAGAACCGTTGTTATGAGATCGAATAAGAGCTTTGATTAAAATTAATGATCGAAGGGTAGAATTTGAAAACTATTGCAATGAAATGAAAAAGGTAAACCAATAGTTTAGAAAAAAAGAATGAAATATAATTACAAAATTAAATTTTCTTAAATTGCACTAATTTACATCAAATTTAATAAACGATGTATAAAGTGACCCAGGATTGAGATATATATTCAGAATTGCTCTCCTTTTAAACAAGTCTTTTGGTCTTATTGTACTCAGGTGTATGAACAATTTTTTATGCGTACAAAATTTACTGTGGAGTCTGACTGTTACATGGCTTGCAATATTATGATTATTCAAGCCCGAGGAAATAGTTTATACCTTGTACTGCAAGAAGAATTAAGGGCTGCCACGCTACAAGGTAACGAATGAAATCTAATAAATTACCATATAAATAGTGTGGCTTTTGAAATGGTAACGAAGAAAATAGTTTCTGTGTGTCCACTTTCTCACGACAAAATGGACATACTTGTTTTTTACCGACAAGACACCAGCCATAAATACAGTATTCATGATATTTATGGCCACATGAGAGAGTGAAACATCTTTCAGACTCAGAAGTTTCATCGTAACTAAGTGAAGAGTCTATAGCATCAATTAGTCCATCATGACTTCGGCCACATATCGCACAAATTGAGCTTTTTAGTTGTTTAGAGGGAAGTGATGATGAAGGCTGGTAATAACCAATATTGGCAGTCAATATGTCAACCAAGAAATCAGTGAAATCTCGTGTTAATACTCCCCAATATATCCCATAAAATAAGAACATTATACCGATGTCCAATGGTATTTGAGGCTTTAACCCAAACATTAAATTTAAACCTGAGAAAAAAATTTTGGAAAATTGGTATTAGACAATTTCAAAAAAGGATTCAAATAGATAAGACATGAAATGACTGCTGGATGAATCTTAGGTGGTTCAAACAGCAGAATAAGCATGCAAACAGTTCATGGTGCAAACAATAATACTAACCTAAAAAAGTACACATAACAATGATGTAGCCAGAAACGGCTAAAACTGATGAAATAGAGTATAAATAGTAGAACCATTTATATATCATACGTGGAGTG
This sequence comes from Tetranychus truncatus, assembly GCA_028476895.1. Taxonomy (NCBI): domain Eukaryota; kingdom Metazoa; phylum Arthropoda; class Arachnida; order Trombidiformes; family Tetranychidae; genus Tetranychus; species Tetranychus truncatus. Next base: position 8,994,869 of record CM052061.1, read on the forward strand.
GATCCACTCAATTTATTGTTAACCAATGGTTTCCAAATGAATGCGATCGTCAATATAGTTAATGAGGCCCATATGCCAACAAATCTCCACCATGAATTGTGAATAGAAATAGCAATTGGAAATAGCCACATGGCAAACATTGAAACATTCTGATAGCTTTTCATGCTACGCTTCTTCCATGCTATTAAACCAATTTGAACAGAGAAGGTGGCCACAATCAAGACTAATAACATCATAGCGTGCATTCCTTCATGACCTCTATGTTTCTCATGGAATAGAATGTGATTTCTTTCTTCTTCACTTAAGGCTGACATGTTGACCTTATGGATGTCATGACTATGAACCATGATGACAGGTTGACAAGATTCCCAATTGTCTTTAAAAAGGTAGATCGGTAGTTTTAAACAGGATTTTTGACTTTAAGAGGACTTCAATGAAATAATGATTATGCTAATTATGACGATGCACGTAGCCAATAAAGTTGATAGAAAAAACAATTGCTAAAGACATTGACAACACTCATGAGATTTGATATCTCTTCAAACCTTCAGAGTTTCAATAAAAACAAATGAAGAAAAGATACTTTATAAATTGTATACATAAGAAGATGAGTAAAAAGCTGGATTTTTTGTTGCATAAATTAGTAAGGTATTCAAAAGAAGTCTTTATCACAGAATTAATTTTAATTAGAAGTATTCAACAAATAAATAAAAAATCTACGGGCCGGAATAAAATTCAAAAACAGAGACTTGTCAGCAGTGCTAGGATTTGGTTACTTTTTTGGATCTAATTACAGTAGTCGGTTCATGCCAAAGAGCAAACTACTGCCTACTCTTTGGTTAAACTGCCATCTATTGTAAAAAAATTCGTCATCTATCTTCTTCACTTTCTTTTAGCTGTATTCCTAGCATTTACTGTGAGCTGACTGCATTAACAAAGTAACCAAATCCCAGCACCACGGCAGATCTCTGTAAACAGATACCGGAAAATTTCAAAAATACCGCAGCAAATCTTCATTACCAGTGAAATACCCGAGAAATTACCGGTGACGTTACCAGCGTGACTACCAGAAACCAGGTAATCCTAATCAATTGTTACACAATAACTGTAAGTATTCACCGTTTTGGAAACTATGTAGATTAAATCTTCTCTATCAGTCTTAATCTCTTGAATTTTTAAACAGATCGTACTTGACAATCACTATTTCACTCTCTCATACTCTGTCTTTCAGTCAAAGACCCTGACTTTCTTCCGTTCTTTTCTTCCCATTACAGGTCTCTCACTTATTGCAAATTCCTAATTAATTCTAATTATTCCTTTTATTCTTTGTGCTTTGTGAATCGATTCATTTCTTTGCTTTCAAATAGTTTCTCTTTTATTTATTATCATCTATTTATTTTCTGTTAAATCTGCTTTCCTTTTATTACCTCTTATCCAATAATTAATCCTTTTTTATCTTCGTCATCTCTCTTTGTTGCATTCAGAACGTTTCTTCTAACTTATTTTTTGTTTCCATCATCAACCTTTATCACTTTTGCTTTTTTACTTCAGAATCTTTTTGCTTATTTCTCTCCTTCAACGAAGAGTTTTATTGAACGTACAACTTCGTTTTTCATTATTATTTATTAATTTATTATCATTTTCCCGTGAAATTATTTTATTCTGAGAATTTGTTTTCAGTTTGTCAATAAAAACACACGATTCTGTTTCTGTGCAAACTCATCATTCCATCGTCTCCCATTACTCTGTGGTATCTCCTTTAAAATTGCAAAATCTTTCACTTCTTCTTCTTCTTCTCCATCATCATCTTCTTCTTTCTTTCTTCCTCTTCCTCCTCTTCTCTATCTTCTTCTCTAATATACATAAACAACACTAAAAATAACTAAAAAATTGTAGTAAAGACGTGCTCTCGATTTTCCAATAAAATATCGACAGAATAAAACAGTGTTATCATTCAATTGTTTGTTTTCTATAATAGAAAAGAGTTTGATTTAACCTGATTTCTAGTTAATCACATTTTTTGGAAAGTAAATGAAGTTAAATGGACTCAATGCTAAAATCTTGGTTTATTTGATGAACAAAAATATGTATAAACATACGGCGCTAGAATATTCGATAGTCGATCCAGAAAAATTAAATTGCTCCATTTGATGGTGCGACTGCTTAAAATTAAGTTGAATTTCATCCATATAATTGATCTCCTGGAATATTTAAAAAGTGAAGGAATGTAGTTGCTTGCAATTCATTATGAAACGTGTTTTTTGATAGGCGATGAGAGACTGAGCAAAGAGTGTTTTCTTTTAAAATACTCTCTTATTCTAGGAACTCCGTAAGCGAAGAAATTAAAGTCAATTGTTGAATGGATTGTTTGGAGAAGTGCCCAAATACCCCAAAGAAGGTTAGATGCCAGTGAAAACTTTGAAACTTGAACGTATAAATCTTCGACTCTCAGGTCAAATTGTCTATTAACATGAATATCACCTTCATCTGATTCGACTAACTGATTCCAATGTTTTAAGTAACAGGATAACCATTTCAATTGAAACTCTTTGCTAGGATACATTTCGGGTTTATATTCATCCACTCCAGAAAACTCATTGAAATGATTAGCGATATCAAAGGCTTGGTAATTTATATCAGCATATTCAAAATCGATGAAACTGATAGATGGTTTACGTTCATCGTAGATAATGTTATTGAGCAAGAGATCATTATGACAGAAAACCAATGGAGATCCAAGTGCTGACAAATTTTCCACCAAATAATCAGCCTCTTTCGTGAGATCATCAAGGGTTATACCTTCGTTGTTTAAAAAAACACTCACTGGATCATCAGGGGTAATTGATTCAGCAATTAAAGTTAAATATTTGTTGAATAAACGGCTAAGGCAAGCTTTTGCTTCATTATTTATCTCAGCACTATCATTATTGTTATCGTCGTTATTTGATGAATCACAAATTGGTAAAGTGATAGACTGCTTTTTGTAGGAAATCGAGTGCATCTTGACCATTTGACGACAAATTAAATTATAAATATATTCCTGTCGAACCATAGTACTATCGACAACTTTGCCGGCAGAATAACCATAAGCCATACCATTGGCAAAAGAACAAAAGACGGGCGGACTCAGTCCATTTTGATACATTAACAACATATTAGCAATTTCTTTTTGGCGATCAATAAATAATTCCGTTTTACGACCATAAACTCGAATAAGTACCACATCATCCTTCTCACTTTTATCAGAATCAAAATCGAGAGGAAAACAACCAATGAGCCAGTTGGTAATACCTTCAGTAAACTGTTTAATTTCAATTGTTGATACATCCCAATGGGGACGCAATTTTTCCATCAAACGACGAGCATCATCTTTAATATGGTTCTGGTCGAAAACAAAATCCGAATAATGAGGTACAACTAGTTTCAAATCATCAGTCATATTCAATCTTAACAGCTTACCCACCATAACAAGAACTACTAAATACAGGAAACCAGTGAGTTGGTTGCTGTTTCTAAGAAACTGGTATATGGTGGGGAGGGAAAACCAAATAAAAATAGAACACCTCGATTTTATCGCCTTTTTCTTTCATCGCCATCTATCAAAGATAAATTTCATCGTAAAAATTAATAAAATCACAACATTAATTATCAACAATTTATAAATTATAAATCAAATAGAATTAGAAGATATTTTTAAAAAAACTGTCAGTTTTGACATTAGTATTGTTAAAGATTTGAAATTAAATTGACTGATTTAATATTCGGAATCAATAGAAACAAAATTTTAAATGTAGTAGCACTAATACACCGTTTACAAGCCCCATAAACTTGTTTAGACAGCTAAAAGTAACATAATAAAGGCTAATTAAATATTACAGTCCAAGGCCAAATGTAAAATGTTACATTTACAGTAATCTACCAGACTCACTGAAAATAGCTTATTTTCACTACTTTTTTTAGAGTTAAATTAGCTAATTAACAATCCAGTTACAACAGAGCTGACAACAATCTCTAAATATTGAACAGTGTTCAATCTTGTTACTGATGATTAGGCAGATGATCTGTTCAATGAACATTAGTGTTTGCACCGCAAACTTTTCAGGCTGCATCAACATCATGTGCTTCATTCAAGGGGTTGTATAAAAATTAGTCAACTATCTGGTAGTTTATTGTAGAGATTTTTTATAGAAGCTAATTTGGTTTCAAAAATACTTGTTTAGCAATTAATGTCTATAAGTTGATTGTCAACACAAGTTTTGGATTCGTCTTGGTTTTGTGACTATTGGAACTTTCATTTTGAAAGTCACTGACTTAAATTCATTTGAAAAGGGAATGTCTGTACATAAAAACTTGTCTGATTATTCTTATTTAACATGAAAAGGGCAAATTAAGTATTGTTAGTCCTTTGATTGTTGTTTAAAATGCAATAAATCAATATTGAATTGAATTAGATATATAGATATCTAGATATATAACAATCAATCAAATTTTTGCTACATAAGTTGCTGGAACAAATTTATAGCGATCTTGTTTTCTATAATACATGTATGTAAAATGCTTGTCGTTGATTTGATGATACTAGTGATCATATTACTTGTCTCCAATAATTCATATTAATCAATGAAATGAAGGTAACATCATTAATAGAAAAAAAATATCACTATCTGAGTCAGGATCAGTAAGAAAGAAAGGGACTTCATCATTTCCTTTGCCAACTGAGGGCAACTTGTGACAACCTGTTTTTTCATCTCACCCGCTGCATCAAAATCAAGCTCCACTGTGGCAATTCTAAATTGACGTGTCTCAGCTTAAAAATTACCAGTTCATACCTGTGATTACTTATCTTATTTGCTTGTTTAATTTTATTAATTTTTTTCAATTAAATTGTATTTTTACTGAATATGATGACCAGATTAAGTTGGTCTACTGGTTTACCAGTATATTTATTATTACTATCCACAGTTGTCAACTGTGATTCTGAGGATGGTGAATTGAAAATTGATGTTCTCCATAAGCCAGATAAATGTGAGCGTACAACCAGGAAAGGTGATATGCTCAAAATGCACTACAGAGGAACTCTATTGGATGGAACTGAATTTGATTCAAGGTAAGTAATTTAAATTCAAACATTGTTCTTCATCTGTTAACCCTCATTAACATGCTTACTTGTTTCCTTTTGTCTACAGTTATTCTCGTAATGAACCTTTCCAATTTCAATTGGGTATAAATCAAGTTATCCAAGGTTGGGACCAAGGGTTGCTTGATATGTGTGTTGGAGAAAAGCGTAAATTAACAATTCCATCACACCTCGGTTATGGTGATAATGGTGCTGGTGATAAAATCCCTCCTAAATCTACTTTAGTCTTTGAGGTTGAATGTGTCGCTATTGAAGATGGTCCTCCACCGGTTAACGTTTTCAAAGAAATCGATGCCAACGATGACAACCAACTTTCTAGAGAAGAAGTGAGTTATTTATTTCTTCAGATTATTTACATTTATCTGAGTCTATTTGCCATCATTACAATTATTGATTTATCTGTTTCACTCATATATTTACTCAATAATTCATTAAAAACTTACTCAATTTTCACTTGCATTTTCTCATTTTACAACAGATTAGTGAATACCTTACCAAGCAATTACCAAATGTCCCAGACTCAACATTGAAAGATCTTCCTGACCATAACAATTTGATTGAGGAGATTTTCCAAAATGAAGATAAAGATAGGAATGGGTTCATTTCTCATAAAGAATTTACTGGACCTAAACATGATGAGCTTTAATGTTGTTTGGTATATTGCAAGAACTTAAGACTGGAATATGAAAGTTTCTGTGAAATTAAACGGAGATAAACAAAAACAAACACCCTAAAATTTTTTTAACATCTTTTTTCTTTTGCATATGTAAACATTAATTCACCATCTATTTTTGTGAATTATTCAGTATTTTGTGTAAACTTTAGGGAGATGAACAGATTGAGTTAATCAGTACAAATAAATTAGATATTATTGAAATAGCCATTCAGAATTCGTATCAAAATTGCTATCTGTGCTACAGTAGTCGATTTTGTTATAGATTCATGGAGGATTATCAGTGGAGACAATATTGGGACATCAATCGATATGAAAGGGATTTTTCCACAGGCTCTTGATTTAATGAATGATCTGATCCTGCCTCAGAAGGCTTACAGTCAATGATGATAGGTGGTTGAGATCGTTTTCTTACATAAAGCTCAGTCAATGATCTACATCGACCTGTTTTCCATGAAAAAGGTTTCCAGTAAAGTCCATCTGTTGCTAAATTTGCTCTATCAACTGATAATAGATAATCTTGTTGGATCAACCGGTTTTGTTGTTGTTTCTGCTGTTGCAGCCGATGCAAAGTACTGTAAGGTGATTTTGACATCGGAGTGTGTCTATCAGATCGATATCTAGGAGGAGGCAATGGCGGAAGGCCTGAACTAGTTGTTAATGGATGACTGTCTCTTTTTTCAAGAACTTGATAGCCGTCAATATTTTCTTTACCAATTGCTGCCTCTTCAGCTTGCTGTTGACGAAATTTTTGCCTCAGTATGCTTCCTCGCGATTCTCTTCTTCTTGGTAACGGTTGGGGTCTAGAATGAGTACCAGATATTGGATGAGGAGGGACTCGTGGTGGAGGTCGTCCTGATCTGGGTGGTCTTTGATATACCTCCAAGTTGGGCGATGAAGCTGAGATCAATTCATCTATTCTTTTATTATGTCTTTCTTGCCACTCACGAACAACGTTGCGATAATAAATTGAAGCTGGAATTCGGTCGGATTCATTTCTCACCAAACTCGTAGTTGTTAAATCACGATTAGAACTATTCAAATCAATATCCTCTAATACCCCTAATGACGTTGCTGTTGATCCTTCCCTTGACAGATCAAGTCCACTACTACTAAGCAAATAAATATCAACTTCAGGTGGTGGTGGCCTCGGAGGAGGTGCTCTTTTGGGTTTCTTTGGTGTTCCAGTTCTACTTATATTCGGCTCTGAAGCATGGAACGATGAATTAGCTCCATAATTAGACCTTCTTGGTGGTCGTAATGGGCTATTTATGGGAGATAACAATAATTGAACACGATCTTCGGTTGATGTCTCTATTTCATCATACATTCCACCAGGTACTTGTTCTAAATCAGGTGAAATGGCTTTTAATGTAGATTTGCGCGATTCAACTAATTCGGAATCAGAGAAAAATTCATTCTCAGAGTCGGGATAGCGTTTACGATACTCAGAAAAAATCTTTTGCTCTCGATGAATGGAATAACTTCGATCTATTTCCCCTTGCCCTTGGCCTCTTTCATCTGGACCACTGCGAACGGGCAGTATTTTCTTGGCACGGCTTTTGAGGGTCGAAATGGATGGAAAGGATTCTAGTGCTTTTGATTTAAGATTAAACAACTTATTTTTAGTGTCGCGAAGACGTTTTTTCATCTTTCTTTTTCATTCGTCCATTTGAGGCTCAATATCTTCCTCGGATTCACCAGTTTGATCAAGTCTCCACGACTCTGGAAGTTGATCTTTTGATAACCAATCAAACTAGTTTTTGCCTTAATCAAGTTATTCTGGGCTCAAATCCATCAGATATTCATTTAAAAGATGAAATTATAATAGATATAATCAAATATCAATCAAATTATATTCAATAGATGGAGCCTAGAAGTAAAAATATCAATGCTTTACTGGTTTACTACGGTGTCCTCTATCGGGAGACAGTTATCTGTTTTTCTGTTTTTGTTTACTGTAGGTTTTATTACTGGTTTTTGTTTCATTAACTTGATTGTTGTTCTTTCTTGATTATTGTACCAGTTGCAGATTTAATTATTTTAATTAAATTTTCACAAAGTTAATACTAAATAGATTATTGTGCTGCAATAATCATTGCTCCCATTGTCCTATTATATATTCACTCTTATCTTTTATGCCTTACACTTTATCTGTCATAAATTATTATTTAAATTCTCAACAATTTTCGATTCTCAAGGCCTAATTCACAAACCAGCCTAATGCCAATAAGCAAGGACACAAGTGCTTTAGAATTGAAGGAACAAGGCAACAAATTATTCAGTCATCAGAAGTATCAAGAAGCCCTAGAATATTATTCCCGTGCCATCTCCTGTGATCCAGCTGATTCCAAGTATTTCACCAATCGTGCATTGTGTTACCTTAAATTACAACAATGGGATTTATCATTGAAAGATGCTCGACGAGCTCTTGATTTGGATCCTAATTCAATCAAGGGTCACTTTTTCATTGGTTCAGCATTACTAGAAATTGAACAATATGATGATGCAATTAAACATTTAACGAGAGCTTCTGATTTAGCTCGAGAGCAGAAGAAAAATTTTGGCGATGAGATTGCTTCCCAATTGAGGCTAGCTCGAAAAAAACGATGGAATCAGTTAGAAGAGAGGCGAATTAAAGAAGAAATTGAACTACAAACTTATCTAAACGATCTCATTAAGAAGGACAAAGAGTGTCAATTAGAAGAAGCTCGTACTTCTACCAAAGATGGTGAAAAATTGTCAATAGTTGAGAACCAAATCGAATCTAAAAGTCACCAGTATCTAACAGAACTGAATGCTTTATTCTCGCAGCTCGATGCAAGACGAAGAAAAAGAGATATTCCTGATTATTTATGTGGTAAAATCAGCTTCGAAGTCATGATGGATCCTGTTATAACACCAAGTGGTATAACATATGATCGAAAGGTGATTGAAGAGCACCTACAACGCGTTGGACACTTTGATCCAATAACAAGAACTCCGCTAACTGCTGAGCAACTGATACCCAATCTTGCCATGAAAGAAGTGATTGATACTTTTCTCGCGGAAAACGATTGGGTAACAGAAAGTTGAAAAACTTTGATATTACCATGAAATATATACTTTAAAACGAGAGAAATGTAAACAAAAACACACCTTTCTAAAGGTATTATAACATAACACTGATTAAGATATTGTAAAGAACTTTTAACTCTTTCTTTTTCCCTACTTCAATTTATTTTATATCCTTGCATTAATCGTTGATGTCACTGTAATTGGCTGTTTTTTTTTCTTTTTTTTCAACTGATTCCCTAAACAAGTTTCTGGGGCTTGTAAACGGTGTATTAGTGCTACTACATTTAAAATTTTGTTTCCATTGATTCCGAATATTAAATCAGTCAATTTAATTTCAAATCTTTAACAATACTAATGTCAAAACTGACAGTTTTTTTAAAAATATCTTCTAATTCTATTTGATTTATAATTTATAAATTGTTGATAATTAATGTTGTGATTTTATTAATTTTTACGATGAAATTTATCTTTGATAGATGGCGATGAAAGAAAAAGGCGATAAAATCGAGGTGTTCTATTTTTATTTGGTTTTCCCTCCCCACCATATACCAGTTTCTTAGAAACAGCAACCAACTCACTGGTTTCTTGTAGTTAGCAGTTTGAGTATGCTGATATAATTACCATGATTTTGATATCGCTAATCATTTCAATGAGTTTTCTGGTCCAATATAAACCCGAAATGTGTACTAACCTGTTCGGAAAAAAGATTGGACGTTATCTTTGATGCGGCATATCAAAGAAACCCTTTTGAATATTGCAACGGTTTTTTTGTGAATTTGTAGACAAAGGTTAGACAAATGTCTAGACAAATTTTTAGATTTTTAGACAAAAGATTTAGTAAGTTATTAAACATGGATCAATGTAGTTTAAGAAAATTGTGTTCTTCTTTTTATATTTCTAATTGTGAGTCGATTAAAAAAGAGGAAATTATTGCTAAATTTCGCAGTTTTGGAGTTAAAAAGTCGACAGCTCATAACTACTACAAGAAATTAGCTATCGATAAGGAAAATGACCTTAATGCAAACATCGGTAGGCCAAAAATTCGACTTCCAGCTCAAAAAGTGAAAAAAATGAAGATGATGACGGAAAGCAAGATTTTTCCTGGATATTCGGCCATTGGACGTGCAATTGGTGTTTCGGATAAAACAGTAAAGAAAATATTAGCTGAAAGCAATGTTAATGTTCGTCATCGACGTGTTATACCAAAAGTGAGTGACCAACAAGTCGTTCGACAAAATGAAAGGTTACCGAGACTATTGAAACGATTGCAGCGCCATCGCATCGTCATGGATGACGAAACATATTTTGACCTCGATGGCCATTCTTTTTATGGTGGAAAGTTTTTTTCTTTTACGGAAAGCATTGACAATGTACCTGATGAAATCAGATTCCGTGAAAAAGCAAAATTTGGAAAAAAATTGATGCTTTGGATAGCAATAAGTGAAGATGGTCATTCAGAACCATATTTTCATCAAAGTTCAGGTGCCATAAATGCGGGCATTTATGTGAATGAATGTCTCAAAAAAAGACTAGTTCCAATGCTAAAAAAAAGTCCTAATCATCGCTATGTATTTTGGCCTGATTTAGCGTCTTCACACTATGCTAAAAAAACAATTGACTTTCTTTGCGGCAATTCAGTGAACTACGTGAGGAAATTAGATAATCCACCAGCAGTTCCAATGCTTCGTCCAATCGAAACTTTTTTCTCTCATTTGAAGGCCAAAGTATATAGCGATGGTTGGAAGGCTAAAAATGAAAGTGAGCTAATTAAGCGAGTCAAAAATAAGCTAAAACTATTTGAAAAACCATATTTCTACCGACTAATGAAAAATATCGTCTCAAAAGTGGCCTATTCTGTCGAGAATGGTACAATGTCATTGATCAAAAACACGAATGTTTGACCAATAAACTCATCTAAAAACGTTAAATTTTGTCTTCATATTTACTCAATTACAGTCCGTCAAAGTTAACGTCCAATCTTTTTTCCGAACAGGTTAGCAAAGAGTTTCAATTGAAAATGTTATAATGGTATTTGAGCACCTCTCATTACAATCCAGTCATTCAGACTTGATTTTCTTCGCTTCAGAATTCATAGAATAAGAGATTTGATAATTGATTTTAAGCAGTCGCACCATCAAATGGAGCAATTTAATTTTTCTGGATCGACTATCGAATATTCTAGCGCCGTATGTTTATACATATTTTTGTTCATCAAATAAACCAAGATTTTAGCATTGAGTCCATTTAACTTCATTTACTTTCCAAAAAATGTGATTAACTAGAAATCAGGTTAAATCAAACTCTTTTCTATTATAGAAAACAAACAATTGAATGATAACACTGTTTTATTCTGTCGATATTTTATTGGAAAATCGAGAGCACGTCTTTACTACAATTTTTTAGTTATTTTTAGTGTTGTTTATGTATATTAGAGAAGAAGATAGAGAAGAGGAGGAAGAGGAAGAAAGAAAGAAGAAGATGATGATGGAGAAGAAGAAGAAGAAGTGAAAGATTTTGCAATTTTAAAGGAGATACCACAGAGTAATGGGAGACGATGGAATGATGAGTTTGCACAGAAACAGAATCGTGTGTTTTTATTGACAAACTGAAAACAAATTCTCAGAATAAAATAATTTCACGGGAAAATGATAATAAATTAATAAATAATAATGAAAAACGAAGTTGTACGTTCAATAAAACTCTTCGTTGAAGGAGAGAAATAAGCAAAAAGATTCTGAAGTAAAAAAGCAAAAGTGATAAAGGTTGATGATGGAAACAAAAAAAAAGTTAGAAGAAACGTTCTGAATGCAACAAAGAGAGATGACGAAGATAAAAAAGGATTAATTATTGGATAAGAGGTAATAAAAGGAAAGCAGATTTAACAGAAAATAAATAGATGATAATAAATAAAAGAGAAACTATTTGAAAGCAAAGAAATGAATCGATTCACAAAGCACAAAGAATAAAAGAAATAATTAGAATTAATTAGGAATTTGCAATCAGTGAGAGACAGGGAGTGGGGAGGAGAGAAAGGAGAAAGAGAGACAAAGACAGTCTGAGAGAGTGAAAGAGTAATATTTCAAAAAGAGATCCGTTTAAAAATTGAAGAGATGATAAGCAAGAGATGAAGACCGATAGAGAAGATTGAATCGACAGAGTTTCCAAAACAGTGTATATACTATAGTATATATTGTGAATGATTTGCTTCTTGGTATGCTGTTGTTTTGTTTCCTTGTATTTTGTGTGTGTGGCTGTATGTTTGTTGTGAATTTGTTGTTGAGTGAAGAGAGCGAGAGAGAAAAGAAAGATAGAAAGAGAGATGGACACAAAGGAAGAAAGAAGAGAGAGAATGTTGTTAGTATCATTTTGTTTCTTTGTTGATTTCGAGTGTTTTATATATATAGTTTATCATGAAACGATGATATTGATGAGAAAAGTCTTTCCCAAATCGTCGTGGTTTTGTTGAGGTTGGTTCATAGACTTTTTAGACATTGACTTTGGTTGAATTTTTTTTGGTTTGATTGAAGTAAGAGCAAAGAGAAGAATGATTTAAATGATTTTACTGATGATGGTTATAATGATGATGGTGACGGTAATGATGATCAAGATGGTGGATGATGAAGACGATGAAGATGACAATGACATTGACAAAGATGAGGATGATGCCGATGGAAAAAAGAGGAAAAGGGGAAAATGAGAGTTAATGACTCAACATATACTGTCTGAATTTACTTTCAGACAAATTAATCGGAATTTAGTTTCCATGCTGGTCCATGTTTGGAGAAAGCGAGAAGGTGAAAGAGTAAATAGACATTATATTTAATATACTATTAAATATTAGTATCAGGAGAAGAAAGGGAAAGAGTGAGATCAGATAACTGAAATGAGACCAGGAATCCAGTATTCAGGGATAGGACAGGGTTGCGAGATAGAAAAAAATCTCACAGATTTCTCTCACTTGTTGTAGAGGCAACGATAACAGTATTAATAATTGTTGATCATATTTGAGGAAAGCAGAAATGAGAAACCTGAATCAAAGTTTAATCAAGAATGGAGCGAAATGGATGGGAATTATGTGACCAATTGCAAAAATTTTGAATAAGTGAACTCAGGGAAGGAATAAAGCAAAAATATAGATAATAGTAGATTAATTTGTCATGGTAAAAGGAATGGGTTAGATTGAGGGAAAGTTTGTGGTGCTTTAAATGATTTTGTTTGTATGAGTCGTGAGTCTTTAAGGGTGAGAATGTGTGTTTGTTGGTTGAGTGTGTTGTGTGCTTTATGGGAAAATAGGATAGAAAGAAAGAAAAGAAAGAAGGTCGAAGAAGGAGAAAGAAGAGGAAACCAAGAGATGATGATAAGAGATGGAGACGAAACAGAAGAAGGAGGAGGTGTTCGAATAAGACTGTGCATGTCTTTTTTGATTCCTATTTGTTTTGTTTTTTCGTATTTTCAACCTCATTTTACTCATTTCTTACTTTCTTTTTCATTATCATCCACACAGTTTATACCGTTTCTTTTAATGTCCAACCTTTTCTTCTTTTCTTGGTCCTTTTTTCACTCTCCTCACCTCTTCTACAACCATCACAAATATAATAAACAGCATCACCTTCATGTTTCTTCTTCCCTGTTTTTTCACCTTCACCTTAATCTTCATCTCTATTTCCATCCTCACCTCTATCCTTTGACTCCTGCTTTTCCTATTCCTTCTTCTTCTTTTTTTTATAATCGTCAACCAAAAATTATCATTATCATTATCATCTTTTAAGGGTTCTTCTTCTTTGATACTTCTTCCCTCTTTTCGTCTCTGTCCTCCTCTTTGGTAAACAGAACATTTTATGTTGGTTATTTCTTTTGTTTCACGAACATTCTGACTTGATTTTGTTTTCCTTCATCATGCTTTGTTGTTGTTGTTGCTCTTGCTTTTAAAGACGTCTTTTGAACTAGTAAAGACCACATCCTCTCAAGTTATTGGCTATAATGACATCGGTAACAGCATCAAAAACAAATTGAATGTTGGAAGTATCCGTAGCACAGGTCATATGGCAATAAATTTCTTTAGTGGTTGACTTGTTTTTAGCCTCGAATTGGGCTTGAATGTAGGCCGCAGCTTCACCATACTCTTGGGCTCCCGTATACTCTGGAAAGCATATTGTTAAAGGTGATTTTTTAATCTTTTCCTCGAAAAGATCTTTTTTGTTGAGAAACAATATTATTGAGGTATCAGTGAACCATTTGTTGTTACATATAGAATCAAATAGTTTAACAGATTCCTGCATCCGATTGGTTGTTTCATCTTCATGTAAAACCTGGTCGTATTCAGACATGGCAACACAAAATATAATAGCGGTTACATCTTCAAAACAATGAATCCATTTTTTTCTCTCTGACCTCTGTCCACCCACATCGAATAGCTTGAAATTGAGGTTTTTAAAAGAAAAGTGGACCTCAACAATACCAGTTGTCTTTACCCGAGTCCGTAAAATATCTTGTTCCGTTGGCATGTAATCCTTTTGTCCCAATCGATCTAGATCATCAAGAAAATATTTTGCCGAATCATTGAGCTGATATTCATTGGACCGACCAAAGCATTCCTGGACCCCTGCATCGACCCAAAGGCGTTTCATTGCAGCAAGTAATTCTTCACTAAAAGGTTCAGTATCTTCCATACGGGAAACGACATCAAACACCATTTTAGCATCCGATTCACGTTCCGAGGAACCAAATGATATTCCTAAATTAGGCATGGCTCGTAAAATGGCTACCATAGATTGGATGGTATTGGAATAGACAACCGGTTTGTATTGTTTGAAATCCTCTTGGGTGAAACCACTATCATGGATAATTCTGGATTACAAGCAAAAAACAAATTGATTAGTCAATTTAATCAAATATTTTAAGGAACAATCTCAGCAGTAAATTGTAATTATCGAAACAGTTATAAGTCAAGATAGAGGAAAAAAGCTATGTAGCGATATTAGATGGCAGATTAACTAACTCAGAGCCACGAGCTGTAAATACATACAAAAATAATTCTCGACAATATGAATCATAGACATTAATATCTTGATTGTTAAAATGTAATATATTTGGTCAACACAGAATGCATTAGTTGAAAAACATTTGATTAAAGCAGAGAGCATCTTGGTTGATAGATTAAAATTAACATTAATGCTGGCTGATAATCTTCTAAATGTCAGCTTGATTAGGGCTATTTTAGGTTTATTTGGCCCACAGTTTTCAAATTTATTTTGTTTAACTACTGTTCTGTTTAAATTAATAGTTACTCAAGGTTTGTTTACAAAACATTAACACACGAATTTAAATGACTATCACTCCAGGTTATAAGATGGCAAAACCTTGGGATTGTAAAATGGCAATGCTACTTTTAAGTTGCTGATTTAGCCTGTAAAATATGGTAATAATCAATGTATTTATGCAAAATTTAAAGAGAAGTAGATAAGTTGGTTAATAATCTCTGGCAGAAACCATGCAAATACAGTGGGAGACCTTGTAAATAATTTAAAATTGAATCGAAATTTTGGTTCACAAACCGTTGTTCCAGCTTTATATATTCTCGAGTCTTAGAGATATCCATTTTTGCATCTTATTACTAATTACTCTTATGCATAAAAGCAACAAATTGTCAATATGCATTGTACAAATTAGCTTTTGTCATATTTACTATCGGATTGATCGTTATCATAAGATTGTGTTAATTCTTGGATCAATAATAACATGAAATGAGAGAGAAAGGAGAAAAAACAAGGAAGGAAATCAACAAGGAGATCAACTGAGGATTGAAATTAAAATGTGAATTGGTATTATGAGGGTTAAAAGGAGAGAGAAAGAGAAAAATTGAAAGGAAAACGAAAGAGACTGACAGTGGGAGAGAGGAGGGGAATTGAGTGTGCAAAAAGGATATTTGAGGATGAAGATGAAGAGAGACGTAAATGATCATGTAGGAATCAAAAGAAGATTGGTGATGAGGAGAGAAGAAAATGGAAAAAAGAGAAAAGATGAGGATAAAATGTTGAAAAGAAAGTCATGCGCCATGATATTTCTATAAATTTCAATCAATCATGGGTCTCTCAGAATCTGAAGAGAAGAGGTGATTCTGACGAGAGGCAGGAAAGCCAGAAAAAGACGAGGACATCAACAGGAGAATGAAAATGAGAGGTAACAAAATATTAATTTAACTTGCAGTCAAATTATTACCTAGATTGAGCTTCCCGCAGAAGTTTGTTAGATGAAAATTACTAATTACGATGCTGATGGTCAATTTTACAGGTTTAGACAAGATGCATTATGCAAGTTCAATCTTATTTGAGATAAAAATACATTAAAAGGCAATTTCAAAAGATGAATTCTTAAAATTTGGTGTAAGTGGGTAATTGAATGATTTTAAGGGATGAATAAATTGACTGGAAACAATAACTGGCGTGGTAAAAATAATTTGATTTACAGACAGTGATAATGACAGTGGGAAAACGAGTGATTCATTCGATAGTGAACATAAAACAGAAGTTAATTAACTTGGATTGAAAAAGAAAACAGAAAATGTTTACTTGTTGGACTAAATGATTCAACATTGAAAAGGCAATTGACAATCTCAGTTCAGTCAAGACAGATAGAGTAAAAAAGTCTCGCTTCTAATGCACTATGATTTGACTACATTGAAAATATGCATAATATGACGAGATTGATGGAATGAAAATGCTTCAAAAATGAAATGGAAATAGGTAAAATCAAAAAATGGCGGAAACATTCATTCTTCCTGTGTGTCTCTATGATTATATGGATTGATGAAAAATTGATACCAACAATCAAGGTTTACTGATGGATGTTAAATTGTTTGACAACAAAGGTAGACAACAGTACCAAGAAACCTTATTGAGACCAATCATTTTGGGTTCTGGTATTAATATATATACATAAACCCAAAAGAAAAGCTATGGTTGGTAAAAGAATCAGCACAGATAGTCACTTAACAGGTTATTAAATAACTGATTGGTTCAATATTAACACAGGCAAACGGATAAACCTCGATTGAACACAATAGATGATTATGATGGGCAAGCAATTAGAACTTACTTCATTTGTTTAACGATTGTGCTTTTACCAGATTCTCCGGCCCCTGTAAAGAGAAGTAAAGAGAGAAGCAAAATGAGTATGTGAATAATAAATGTTAAATAGTAATTTAAATTTATCGTGAAAATATCATAACTCGAAATTGTGTAAATTGTACAAAATTATATTAATTCAATGGTCAGATTAATAGTGAATGATATTTTCAAGATCAAAACAATGATGTCTACTCACCTAATAGTAACAGTTTTATATCTTTAGCAGCTTGAATACCATCTTCTTTTAAATTTTTTTCAATCTGTTTGGACCGGGCTAGGGCAGCTCGTTCCTCTGCACTCATAGCACAGCCCATTTTTGAGCACCAGCTCGAGAGAGGACCAATTTTGACCGAAATTTTGCCCACCTTAAAAACACGCACAGAAAAAAAGCTTTTTTAAGGTGTGAACACTTGGAGATTTGGACTGAGAAATCGATTGATTCTCGCCTCGTCTCAAAAACGACTGATTAAAGACGCATGAGCAGAGCTTAAATTGTCAAATTTTGTTGCTTTTTCTGTCCGCAATTGATTGCATCGAACTTTTCGTTAATTAATTTTTCAATTTTACGTTAGTTGATGACGAAGATTAGTATTACTTAAAAAAATAATTGGAAACAGTTTAAATTATATTAACAACCATTATTATTTTTATAAGTTTTTTTACAAATTCTCTCAAATTAATACATAATATATATGAGTAAATTTTATACTTTTATACAAATTGCCTCGGATTTCATGTATTTTTCATTTAAGCTGATATTATATTCCTTCTCTATTGATAATTAATTATCTGAGATTAGTGAGTAGGGATGCAAGATTGTAGTGGATTGATCAAGTAGAAGATATATGATTAATGAAATGTAGATTACATGTATCGGTGCATAGTTGAATTATGGTCATCACCAAAATGGACACCAACCAATATAACATTGACAAAGATTTTCTTTAGAAGTTGCTTGTTTAATCAAAAGGTCGACTTGCTGTGGAACGGCAAGTTTTTCATTTGGGTTAAAATCTCGACCAGTTAATTTGTCTCTAACTCTATTTATCACAGACAAAGCTTTTTTATTGAGAGCTTCGGGTTGACCAGTTGTCTCTTCATATCCATTGATACCCAAAAATGTCGAAGGCATAGTTTCTGCTGTACCCGTTGGCGTGATACTTGGTTCTTTATTATCAGTCGCCATACCATTAGTGACATGGCTTACAGCTACAGGTCTAATGACTGCTTTTTTAACCGCATCTGATTGATCGACAGTTTCTGATTCCGGATTTTCAGCTGTCTCAGATTCTTGACCCATCGCTTGATTTGGTTTAGTTTTATTTGGTTGAGCTAAATAGAAAAATATAAATGTTATCAATCATATGGTACATAAAATTATTGATAGGATAATTAATGCAAAAAGAAATTATTCAATTGAGTTGACTTACCATCAACAAGTCTCCAATTTAACAATGGATCATAAACGAACGCCTCTAAAACAGCCATTAAACTATCTTTGTTGTTCCTTAGAACTGTCATCACTTTTTCACAAGTTATCCTGTAAGTTCCTTCAATACCAGTAACTTCCATGGCATTTATTAACATCCGCGTTAACCGGAATGGTATTTTTTCTGGAAATTTTTCGCGAGTTTTGGCAACTTCGAAACAGTCTCCGAAATCAATGTGTAAGATTTTGCCACTTAATCGATCTAACATAAGATTTGACGGGTGACGATCCCCTAGTCCTAAAACGTAGCCAACCATTGACATTACGGCCAAGGAGCGGGTATAATTTGTTCGACGATCAAACCAAACTTCTGAACTTGGACTTTTAAGCCACAGAAGTTTAACTAAGTCATCGCCTTGAGAGTTATTCATGGCATGTTCAAAAACTTCAACCTTTTGCATAAGCGTCAACCTTTCATATTCACGAGCCATAACTTTCATTATATGATATTCCAGGTTCGGAAGAACATTTCGCTTTTCACGATAATCTTTGATTAACGTGTGTAAAGTATCACAATGAGGGACCCATCCAATTAAACCGCTATTGGGAGCTAAAGGTATTACTGCATATCTTTGGATAGCAAGATTACGGCGGGATGTTTCAGGGTTTTTAACCAATAAAGTATTAACAAGACCAAAAAGTTGCATTACACGTTCATCCTGTCGTAAATCCTCATGACCCTTCAATAAGAAAATGTAATTCTTTCCATCGCTTCCTCTGATACACAGTTTCCTAGGTCTTTGTTTACTTGTAATCACTTGAAGGGCACTGTCAACTTGAGCAATTCGTATGACGGGTTGATTTGGATTATAACTTCCTGGGACAGCAAGTTCTAGATCTCTACATTTCAATAATCTGGGTGAAACATAACGAAGCTCGAGAGAGGTAAGGGCAGGAAGCTGTTTACATATGCGGCGGAAAACAACATAATAAAGGTCCCATGCATTGGTCAAGTCTTTAACTTTATGAGATTTTTGATACTTTCGACACCATTCTTGGGCTTCAGCTAAATCAGCGCCATAGGCTTGATAGAATGATTCTTCTTTCATGGTTTGAGGTCCTCGTTTCATCATCGCATGTAAAGGTTCTAAAGTGTCAAACATTCCTTGAACGTTGTGCTCACCAAAGTAAAGACGAGATGCTTCCTCTAAACCTTCGTGCCATAATTCATGCCAAAGAATTGCAACTCTTATAAGCTCTTCACTAACTGATATAGCTTCTTGGACAAGATTACCACTGTGTTTTTTCATGCTTTCAAGAACTTTATTGGCAGCTGATTGGCGAGATTCAACTGTTGATTTAGATGCGACTGTTAATGGATAAATTAAAGCTTGAGGATGACATTTTCCAATGTCCACTAAAAGTTGATGAATAAGGCGTCCAACAAAGTGTCGTGACGTGTCGATGCGAGCTATTAGTTGAGGTATTACTTGTAACCAAGTTTGAATAGGAACTGTTTTTAATCCTTCGGAAAGAGCTTCGAAAACATCTGCATATTGACCATCGTCAAACCAAAGAGTAAGTAATCTTAATGTGTCTTGGAGGGAGTTGCCATGAGAGAGAGCAATGGAACGGAAGAAGCCACGAACAGCAGGAATTGAATAATTGCGGATAATGTTAAGCCTTTCAGTAGTGGGTTTAGCAACGGATGCGGCGGGCGTATTGCGAGCAGTTTCAAATGAATGATTAAAAAAGCTTTCATCACCATCTAAATGATGATGAGAGGCGGCTTGTTTATAATACAGAACAGCTTCGAAATTCATATAAGCGTAGGCATGCCAAGCTTTATACCAATCTCTATCTTTTTCAGTAGCTAAAGCATAATATTTTATAATATTTGGAATGGAGTTTTCATTAATCCCTTTTAAATTTTCCTGCCAGTTACCAAGTTTTAGATAACACCTTGAAAGAAGTTTATCCAACTCGAGCCTTTTACTCGCTTCTTCGACTGTTCCTGGAATACCAGTACCAAAAGAAGAGACATGGTGGACAAAATGTTGCAATTGATTCAATGCATGATCTTTCTGACCACTATCCCACATATGTTTAATATATCCAAAAGTTACATGAGGACGGTCGGTTGGCAGTTGTTTAACAGTTTCATCTTTGGTTGGATCATATTTGAGAAGCATGGTTAACGTTTTGTGAGACAGGTTCAATCGACCATTTTTTTGGCACAAGCTGGCAAATTTAAGCCAAGTTTTTTCATCTTTTTCGGGTTTTAAAACCAATTGATGGACCATTAATATTTTTTGCCAATCCTCAACAACCCTCTGACAGCCCTGAATACGTTCCCACCACTTCTGTTTGATGATTTCACGACGCTCTTGAACTAATTTATATTGTATTACTTCTTCAAGTTCAGAAAACATCATAACTTGAACCATGGCTCCATAAGCTCGTATCTGACTCTCACCAGCCATAGCAGTTAAATCGGTATCAATTTGATCGCGAGCTTTGTCAATAAGACGTTGCGCAACCTGGTAGTCTTCTTTATGTACAGCAATCACAGCTTTATAAAAAGCGGCATCAGTTGTGTCTTTTTTGATATGATCACTATATTCTTCTAAAGCATCCCATTTTTCAAGTCCCCAAGCAGCTGTGGAAGCCATGCGGGCCATCATTTGTTTATTTTCACTATCAACTTGAGGCCATATTTCACTTGCCAAATGATGCAGATCAACCCATTCTCCTAGAGCTTCCAAACACCTCATCTGACCGATAATTGATTCCATGTCCTCAGGATTGCAGTCTCGTTTGTGTCTATAAGCTTTAAGAGCATTTTCCCAATCATTAAGTTTTTCATACCACCTTTCTTTGATTTTCAGATCAGCTTCATGGTGTTTCTTTGCATAAACCAAAGCTCCAGCTGCAGCTTCAGGTTGTTGTAGTTTATTATTGATGCTAATTAATGATTCTAAAATACTTGTAGTTGGTCCGTTCTTGTGATTGCGGAATTCAATTTCTTTATAGTGAAGTGCTTTAGCAAAAGCTCTACACTTCAAAGCTCTTTCGGCAAGTAATTCAGCTTCTAATGGAAGAGGCCCAATATCATCACAATGTTCCATGAATTCCGCCAAGTTGAGTAAAGTTTGAGTTACTTCAGGAATATCTTGGGCAGTTAAAGCTGCTCTTATGTTGTCAATGAAATTTTCTCGATGTCCATCATCAAGTTGACTCCAACAAGAAAGGAAGGAAGCATTAAATAAATCACGAGCTAAGGGTTGGTATGCTTGAGCCATTAAGAGGCATGAGCGTAAGGCGTGTGATGCAGATTGCTCAATAAGTCCAATGCTAAGTGTTTGTAACCAGTTTAA
This sequence comes from Tetranychus truncatus, assembly GCA_028476895.1. Lineage (NCBI taxonomy): Eukaryota > Metazoa > Arthropoda > Arachnida > Trombidiformes > Tetranychidae > Tetranychus > Tetranychus truncatus. Next base: position 9,016,668 of record CM052061.1, read on the forward strand.
CCAATCATCTTTAGAGACTCGTTTATCTGTTTTCCAAGATGACGCTAGTCTAGATTTATCTAAAGTAATGTCTTTTGGAGCGGAATTAGAGGCAGCTGCAGGAGCAGTGACGTGAGAGGATCTTTGTTTACCATGCTTTCTTCCACTCATCATGGGATCTTTATCATCTTCACCTAGTGGGTGCCCTTGCATAATACCATCTACCAGCAGTTGATATCTTTGATGCTCAATTGAATATTTTGAGATAATTTTTTGAGTCATAGGAATAAATATTTGATACTTTCGACCCATCTGCACAACAAGTGCACAGAGGGTGTTCATAGCTGACTCTCTAAGCTCAGGAGACAATTCCAACACCCGGATTAAGGGGTGAATTATTCTGGATGCAAAATCAGATATTTCCAAATGTTCTGCTAAAGATTCAATTGTTTTTAACGCTGCTTCTCTCACCCTTTGTGGTGAATCACGAGCATCAAAAAGTTTAACTATCGGAGGCAGTATGAGGTGAAGATAATCTTCTAGACTAGTACCAAATTGTTGAAGAGCATTGAGCAGTTTTTCGGTGACCATTCGGTTTTTTGAATCATCGTGATTAAAAACGTGAAGGATATTTGGTATTATTTGTGGCAAATATATTTTAAACTCTCCTCCCAAAGCTTTTGCTATTTTCTCTAATAACTGTATTAACGTACTCTGCATTGAACTTGTGACGGTCCAAAATTCTTTTATCAATGAAAAGATATCATCTAGATAATTCCTAATATGCTGACCAACAACTGCGATCAAATTGCCCAACTCTTGAAACAAATACTATAAGATTGGAAATTTAAGATAAGGAAAAGGAAAAGATAGAAAATAGTGAGATCAAATGTTGCAATAAAACAGAGATAAGACGCAACCGATAAGTTTAAAAAACAATGTTGTTTGTAATACTCACCTCCCTAGACTCCGAAGATTTAATAATAGATATGAAAACAGGTAAAATTTGTTGGATGTATGGAACACATCTTGTACCCAGACAAGTGAATATATAAGTGACCGCTCCAACGGCGGTACAATGATGTTGAAATAAGGCAGGATCCCTCAAAACACGAATGAGAGTTGCAATTGCAATGGCAGGATAAAAATCGTCATATGTACCAGAAAAGTTGACTAACATTTCACTGGCACTTAATTCTGAATTTTTAAATAGAGAGTGGTAAAAAGAAAAAAATTATTAATTTCAATTAAATAAATATTTGATTAGAAAATAAAAACCTACCTTGCATCTCTTGACTAGAGTCAGCTACAAAAATAAGAGTATCACCGGCTTGATCGATCATACCAAGGTTAACTTTAAGCTTGTAAGGGTCAATAGCCCCTAAAAGACCCAAAACCCTAATTACTTCCCTCCTTGTAGCAGGTGATTGTTCAGTTTTAAGGAAATTTAAAAGGATATCCAATAAATTTGGATATTTCCAATAAGGCTCAACTACATAACCTGTACTATCGACAAGATGGCCTAATGTCCAAAGGCCAACTTCTCTTTTGGGTATTGATGATGAATCTTGAACAAAATCTAGAATAATAGGGAACAATTCATCGATCCAAATCCGCATTTCGATTCCACTGACTTGACACTGAGCTCCGATTGCTGAAAGTACACTGATAACTACACTTGAATATTGTTCTGGCTCACGTAGTTTTGACAAGAAAATTGTAATAATTGACTGTGTGTACGGACGAATCAGCCTTGGTGCATTCGCAATAAGGTGACCAAGCATTTTGGAGCTTCTTTCCTTGTTCCGTTTGACACCGGAAAATTCTAAATCAGTTAGGAGTTGTAATAAAACTTTACGAAGAGAAGGCATCACATATGCAGGGTTAAGGCTACTTAGGCGTCCGATAGTACACAAGGTAAGTTCACTTATCTCAAAAATCTCATCATTAAGACAAATAAAAAGAGCGCTGAGATTTTCAGCTTGAGCAAGATGACCATCAAATCTTTCGTCCAACAGTGAGAGAATAGAATAACGAACTTGCGGATCGAGATCAGTTACAGCAGCAATCAATAATTTACTCAACACGTCTTGAATAGTAACCATAAGACTTGGACTGTACTGTTGAGTAATTTTATGAAGAGCAGGGGAGAGGAGATGGCAACAAGTTTTAACGGCTTCAAGGCGGATTTCAGTAAAATCACTTGTCAAGTAATTGTCCGCACAATGTCGAGCAAATTGCATAAGTGATTTAGATTGAAAATCGAAAGTACCCAAAATTTTTAAACCCAAAATGATACTGGAAATGTCTGAACCATCAGATAAATTATAAGGAGGAGGAAATGAATTAGAGGTTAGTTGAAATCTTTTAGGTGCACCTGGATGACGATACGGTTTCTGCATTAAAACGTAAGATAACATTTTAAGAAGACCATCTTGAATATCTTTCTTAAGATCTGGCATTTGTATGGTTAAATCATGTAAGGCACTGACCAGAGCTGGACTAAAACCACTTCCAATCATAGGTTCGAGTAGCTCTTTGACATCATCTTTCTCCAAAAGGCTGTTTGCCTGTCCAAGTAGACTGATACAAGAAAAAACTGCTGGTTCAGTTAGCTGTCCTCGTTTTCTAGATGAAGATTCTTTGGAAGGTAGGTTCATTCTGATAGCTTCCAGAATCTTAGGTAAATATGATTTTACGCTATTACTGACAGCAATTGCTAATAAACCAAGAGCCAAAAATGCTTGAGAGCGTTCTCGATTGTTGTTGAGTGATTTTAAGAGGTAACCCATTGTTTCACTCAAATAATGGGAGGAAAATGTGATCGGATCAAAAGCAGCTAAACGAGGAATGAGTAAAAATAGAACATGATGTACATAAACGTTACGAGAGCTTCGTTGTTTCAACACAATTTGACAAATGTTGTTGAAATTTTCACTAATTAATTTACGGCAAGTAGGACTTTCATAGAGTGGAAGTTTGCGAGATTGAGGCGCTGAACCTGGAGTTACTCCAGTTGATTTATGATATTGTACAATAGCTGAGAGTCCTTTCAATCCATGTCCGGGTGTATAAAATTGTTGATTGCTGGAAGAAGAAAGAACTCGAAGACTCCGTGTAAAAGAAGAAGTCTTTTCTTTCAGGCCTTGATATTTTTCGAGTGGATTCATAGTTTCTTGAGAAGGTTTGAAACTCATTTCCTCCAACTCTTGTCGAATTTTTTCTCTTTCAATATTGCTACAACGAAGCAATTCGTTGAGAACCAATAATGAACTATGGATAATATCGTCTTTAGTTACTTTTTCTTTCGTCATCATCACCTGAAAGCTTTCATCAAATCCTTTCAAAGCTTCCTTATAACAATGTGCATACCAAGGAGGGTTAGGTGTTTCTTTAGTTTCGCGAGAAGCAGTGACCGCCAATGCAGCCCGTAAAGCACCAACAGCTCCTTCACGAATTTTCTTCTCCTTATCGCGAATAGCCGTGAAAATACATTCAAAAAATTGTTGAACTTGTTGAAAAAAACAAGCAGGAGTTGAAGTAGCTAGCTCGCGAAGGATGAGAACCTGTGAAGTGCAAATTAAAAACAATCAAAATGAGTAGGTTGATTGAAAAAATTTCAAGTTCTACTTTACTATTCTTACTATACTACAGCTGAATAATTAGTATGAATGAATGTAGTAAGACTAAATAAAAACTGGAAATAAGATTAAATCAGGTTCATTCATAAAAATGTTAAAATAAGCGGGAAAAGGATCCAAGAGATGAGGACCAAAAAGAAAAATGAAGGATAAAAGTGAACAAACAGGTAGGATGAATTGGAGGGGTGAATAAATATAGAAAAGATCATCAAGAAGAAATTCAGGAGAATGAGCCGGTTGAAAATATTAGAAAAAAGAAAGAGAAATAGAAAGAGAAAAAGAGGTAAGAGGGGGAGAGGTAAGAGTGAGAGAGTTCATTCCTTAAAGTTACTCCAACATGAGGCAACTGGAATGACGGCATTTTCTGAATACTCTGAGTACCGGTCAGGTTAACGGTTTATCTCTTTCTCTTTCTGAAACCAACCGGTTCAACATTCTTGAAATTCCTGACAACTTGCAGGATGGGGTAATAAGGCCATGTAAACTTACCGCTCCATGCCGTTTAGCCTCATTCCTTTCTCCGGATAGCCATTCAATAGCCCGACGAACTTCATAATCAACATAGGTTAATGTTGGTGTACCACTGGCTACAGCAATGCGAGCAACAGCATAAGCAACCAATTCCATTAAACCAACATCAGTTGGTGCTAAGGTCCTCACATAATTGGCAAACCGAGATACTCTTGTACTTTGGTTACCAACATCAACACCAATGAGAACAATTATCGCTAAAATACCACCTTTCTTTTCATTAATATCTCCATTAGACATCATTAATTGAACTTTGATGTTAAACTTTTCCATAAAATCGTGAATTTCTTCCACTGACATTTCTTGAAGCTCCGTAGACACATAATGGTGAAGTTCGCGCGCTGTTTTATACCTTGTATCTTCATTTTTACTCTTCAGGCCTTTTATGAAGCCTTCTAAAAGAGTCTCCTTTGGTGTACGACTTCTCAATGAGTCATATCCAGACATGTTTTAATTATGTTTTTACATTTAACAGTTAAACTGTTCCCATAGTTTACAGTTAGACACAAAGAAAAAACATTTTCCTTAAAAAAGACACTGGTCATTAATTATAATTGTGGTTAAACTTAAATGAGATAATTCGAGTCACAAAAATTCAAAAAAAATTGTGAAAAAAATGGCTTCACATTGCCTTATAGTTAACCAAAGCGTTAACAAGTACAAAACAAAATACAGATATTTGATCCAAAAGTATCCGATATAAAATATCTAAGTCTTTTTAGTATTCGTGAAAATAAAAATTTGTCTATTCATACGACTCTTAAAATTTTTATGCAAATTTTGAACTTATTTTAATTTTCTTCTGTAGTTCAGTATTTATTGAGTTATTAATCTTTTCTATATCTTAAATTCAACATTTCGAAATTAATTTTGTTGTGCGATGTTAAGATTTAGTCGATCTCTGAAACAATGATATTTTTTAATTACTAAATTATTTGTTTCCTTACATAATGAGAGTGAGTAACTTACCTTATTTGGTCAACTTATCTGGAGATTTATAATTGTTATTGGAAAGCTTCTCATTCCAATAACTTAGCTTGATGTAACAGTTTTAAATGTTATCCTTATCTAATCAGCACTTCAGATTTGCTCAGTACCGGCCTCAAAAACATGAAAAATTTCAATTCTATTGCAACTTTTTCCGCACTGATAACAGTCAAAACATTCCTTGTTTCATTGATTCGAGTGAGATATTTGATTTGATTTCACTTTGCTTATCATAATGTATCATCCAATTGATACATGTAATGTTGTCATCGCCACAATAATAGAATCCCTTCCCTTATAGATTTGCTATTTTCTGGAAATGATAATTTTAACTCATCAAGGATTGTGAAACTTATACAGTTGTGTAGTTGATGAATATACGTTCACTTTTTGTTTACTATTAATAATTAAAAATGTGAGATCTTTGAATAATCAAAAGATTTCTTCAACTTTAACCAAAACCAAAGAGTAAAGTTACTTTATTGTATTGAGTTTCAATATCAATATTTGTCCAATACAGTTTATAGTTATTCCTATTTATTCTTATTGATTGAAAATTTTGTTCATTTTTAAAGGTTTTAATCATTGAATTAAGCTCATTGAAGTAGCTTCAATAAAATTCACGGAAAACTCTTAAATTAATTTTCTTTAACTTTTTTTGTTAGTTTATTTTCTTTGTTACTCCGTAAAGTTTATTGACATTGAAACATACATTGTAGGCGTATCATGATAATTTTCAATGTAAAAAATCAAATTGTTATATATTTCACACAATTAAATTACAGTTGAATAAAAAGTAAAGTCAATGAAATTTCGACTATCGGCTAAGTTACATGACTGATTTTGTCTGAAAGGGTGAACAAAATCATGAATTGAAATTTTTAAATTTTTTAAAAATAATGATCAAAAGCAGCAAGTCGACTTTCAACCGCTAGCCGAAATCATTCTGACTACCATTTTTTTCGCAACTTTTCAACTATTAATATTGAGTTTTAAGTAGATCAGAAAAGGGGTTTTAGATTTCGCGGGAGAAATTGCGTCTTATTTAAGAGGCGCTCAAAAGAGGATTTCACGCAATTGGTTTCTGATGTTTTTCTAGCTTTATTTAGCATTTATCAACTGAATAAAGAAATAGTAGAGGATATTCATTAATTTTTTATCTTCATTTTACAAGATAATGACATTGAATCGAAACACAAAAATAGTAGAAAAGACTGGAGTTAAGTTAGAAGAAGGTTCTCTAAACAGATAAACAAACCATTTTAAGGCAAATCAATTTCTGGTTCTTTTTTATGCTGAGCCTCATACCATGATTTTGCGATTGTTCTTTTCATTTCATCATCTCCTTCTTGATACATTTTCTTCATCAAGCTCATCAAAGCTGTACTTGGATCAGCGTCAGGATCTTCTTTGTCCTTCTCGTCGTAAACAGTGGTGGGCTTGCTATACTGAATGTTACTCCAGTTGGCTTCTCTCTTTTTCTTTAGATAAATAACAATCTTTGACTTTGTTCGCTTAAAGTAGCTTTCTTGGGTGTTAATTTTTTCATGAAGTTTAGTTAAAGTGAACTTGTAACGACCGAGAACAATTCGCAAAGAACTTTCATCAGGAAATGTTAATTTGATTGAGTCATCCTCAAATGGTTCTTTAACATCGTCCAAAGAAAGGTAAATTTTGACAAATTTGTCAGTCTGATCCCAGGCGAAGTTGGACAAAGGAATCAGTTCTACTTCAGTCGGGATGGTTTTTGTTGCTCGATTTGTAAAAGATTTCTTGACATTTTCCAATCTTGACAATTCATTTCGTAACAATCTTTTGGTTGACTCTCTAGAGGCATGGTTGTCCAAGATATTTTTAATCTCAGCATAGTCAAGTTCAATCTGAATAATAAGAAGAGAAAAATATTATTAGTTGGATACCGAAACAGAAGACTTGCATTCCAATAACAAAAAAAAAAATACAAATACAGAAATAAAAATAAAAACAAATATTTGATGTCGTTAGCTTTAAGACACTTACGCTTTCCATCTCTGGTTTACTCATCTCCCCGGATTATTAGTATTAATTAGTCGTTTGAGCGAACAATTTAATTTAAAATAACAGACGACAAAACACAGTCAAACAACTAGAAGTTCTTGATTTTTCTCGATGTTGACCTAAAGAGTTGCATAGATCCGCTCACATGTAAAAACCCTATCATGCTGCCATCTGTTGGTTCAAATCAATCCAGCGAACTATTACATTGTATTAATTAAAGCAATCATGAAAAATCCATTTAAAGATAATTATGAACATATTTTGTTTAGTTAATTCAATCAAAGGTAAACTGCTTTAGGATCAACGCTTTATAAGCCAGCAACTATCAAACTTAAAACTTCACAGCTCGATCAAATGATCTGATCCCAATCAGCACGAATTCCGAATCATCATTTGAAGAATCAATACTAACTTTGGTGACTTTAAAACCAATCGACAACTCTGACCCGAATAGACTGTAATTCCCGAAAAACGGCCGTTGACCAACTTAACTTTCGGACTTTGTATTTAAAAGTGCAATAAAAATTAGCTGATTAATGGGAAATCCAATTCTTACTCCTTGTTTACTTTACTTTATTGAGTTTTGTTACGAGTAAAACTAATGTTCTTTTCTAATTTTCTAATTAAACTAACTCTTTTCATTAGAAAATATCTTCATGAGATAAGATTCTTATTCCGACTTTAATTTTATAAAATTTTCTGACATGATGTTAAAGTTTAATTTTGACATTTCAAAGAAACCTCTTTATGCAATAATTTAGATTTGTCTTTGGAGAATGCGTTTTCTTCGATAGATTTCATAGATATTTACTAAATTAAAATTAAAAAACAGAGGAATATTTTGGTATAAATTTATATGAAATCTTCATTTCAAATTTATTCAATCCAAACGAGACATCGCTGTATTTGATTAATATTTGCATTATTTACATAGAGGAACAAAATTTGGCAAATTATTACAATTGATTAGATGGAAGCAGACAGATTTAGAAATTGTTTGACATCCAAAGGCTTCCTGAAGATGGTTAGTAGATGATTAAGTTAAAAAAGTATGAATAATTTTATGATGTACCTCATTTCAAGGTATCCATATTTTACAGCATAACAAGTATCATGACGAAGTTAGTGATGGACTGTTCTTACAATTAATCACAAATTACAAAATTAGCTAACAAAAGCTTCACAATTCTGTGTACAAATAACAAAATACAATAAATGCTTTCAATCATATTTTCATCATAACAAGAACAAAATAAACTGCGACTGGACCAACAAGTAGATATGAGTCATTTGATAAATGTTGCAGATCAGACTTAATGAACTCAAATTGTTAGTTTATGTATTTCAAACTTAACAATGAACGAGAAAATATTCAAAACGCTGTAGCTGTCATATTGAGTTGATCACAGATAGCTGACTGATATTTTCATCGAAAATAATGTTCATGATTATTAATCATTATTAATCATCTCATCTTCAACAGCAGATGGTTCAAATGATTCGAGTCTTTCAATCCCTACAATCGAAACAGCATCAGCATTGAAAGCAAAAAGCTGGATCATTTGATCGGGAAGATAATTGATTTCTCGATGACAATGAGATTTAAACTGGTCACAAATTGTTAATTCAACCCGGACCATTTAAAAGTGAGGTAAATTAACTGTTGATTACTAATGATCCATCATAATGAGGATTGGTAAAGATCGAGGGATCATTGATATATCGAATATTTCGGTTAGTTTTTTGTTCGAGATATTTTTTCTCATTGCTTTCAATGGCAACTTCTATTAATTTTAAGATCTCTTCAAAGGTTGGTCGACTTTTTGGATCTTCAACCCAACACTCTTTCATAACGGAATACACTTCAGGTGGACAATGCTCAGGCCTGGGTAATCGATAACCAACTTTGAGATAATCTTTCATCTTCCAATCATCAACATCAGGATATGGAATGTCACCTCGAGTCAATAATTCCCAAAGTAAAACTCCATAAGACCAGACATCGCTTTTAGTGTCATAATTGCCTCTTTCCAGACTCTCAATGGCCATCCATTTTCGAGGTAAAGGTTTTCTAAAATTATCAGCATCTGAATAATAGCTGGTAGTGTAAACGTCTCGAGATAAACCAAAATCAGCAACTTTAACAGTTTGATGCTCATCAACCATGCAATTACGAGCAGCTAAATCTCTATGGACAAATTTAAGTGAAGCTAAATAAACCATTCCTTGAGCAACTTGAACGCCAAATTGAATTAAATCAATAACAGTGAATTCCAGGTCTTCCCGTTGAATGTATGATCTTAAATCACCATGTTCCATGAATGGAGTGATTATCATCGGTGAACCATCAAAATCAATTGAAACACCAATCAAAGACAATACATTTTCATGGCAAAACTCTTTCATGATGAGACCTTCAGCAAGGAACGCTTCACCTTTATCTTGCGATAAAATACCTCCTGAAAAAAAGAGTAACAAAAAACATTATTATTAACATTACTATTAACAGTCGATTTGTCAGTTACTTTTTTGATAAGTTAATTTGAGTAAATCAATATTTTTACAATTCAATCAAAAATCGTTTCGCTAAAAATGATCAAATTGTATGGTTAGAAGAAAATGTTTCCAACTTTCAGACAACATGTCAGATTGTATTCAAGGATTTTTTACCAACACTGATGACAGAATTAAAATAAATTAATGTAAGGTAATGTTCAACCAATCAATTTAACCAGTTTGATGGAAAAGTTGAAAAGCTAAAAAGCCATAAAATTGCAAGCCATCAAACAAGCTGTAACAATTTAAATGAAAATACGATTAACCAAGGAGTAGTCTTAAAATGTCTAACCCTGTTATTTACATTATAATCAAAAAAGCAGAATCTGAGAAATGATTACAGAAAGTTGTAAAAATGTGTTTTCTATCATGTTTTGGTTAATGGTTGACGATTGATTTAGAAAAGTGATTGTTGATTGAAAAGTTGCCAAAATATTACAGATTCACTTTCAAACTTACGATCTGTTTTTAGTGTTTTTATGGCAACTTTGATTTTATCCTCTTTATTTGGTAGCTGAAGGTAACCCTTGAAAACAAGGCCAAAGTTCCCTTGACCAATGACCTTTTCTCTGGTCAAATAGTCTCGACTAAATAATATGCCATCAGCTTGTAATTCAGCTTGTTTTTGTGGTTCGATAACAAATTTGATCTCCTCTGATTGTCGATCAAACAACAAAGGTTGACCAGAAATCCTTCCATCAGGTCCATGATATTCTGTGATTGAAGCATAACAAAAATAAGTAAATGAATCATTAAATAATTAGATAAAATGGAAATATTTCAAGTTCAAATTGGCTTTAATACTTGACCATAACTCAAAGTACAACCGATAAAACAGAATCAAATTTTTAAGTTAAGAGCAAGTGAAAAATGTTAATCTAAATCTGTGCATAATTAAATTTGCATAAGATCAAGTAAATCATCATAAACATTGGTTAACCTTCAAAGAAGACTGTAATTATTAATAGACAATTAAAGGATTCCTAATAAGGTTTGAAGACATGAAGGCATGTTGAAATCAATTAGAATAGATTTGAATGGTTAGGAAGGAAAAAAGTGATTAGTAATAGATTACTGTTGCTATAAGAAGATTGAAATTGACAGTGAAAATGCAATTTAAAGCTCAATGATTCAGTTTTAAGCTAAAGTTTTTTAATCAAATATTGACTTTGATTGTAACGATAGGATAATCTGTTGACAATTAAAGTTCAGAATGACAAGATCATTATTGATCTTATTGTTTAGTGGATCGGGAAAAAGTACAGCTTATTATAATTGTATGAATAATTAATGCGATTGTCAAGCTGAAGACAGTAAAGAAAGTGAAATTATAAAATTTCAAGATTAGAATCAAAAGAAACTCTGATTTGAGTTATTTCATTGAATTGAGATCACTTGATAAGTCGATGTCGAACAATAAGATCGGGAATTAACATAAATGTGTGAATCTAGTTAAATCTAATAAATCAAGTGCTATTTTGTGTGATAATCAGTGTTTCATTTGCTGTCCGTGATCAAACAAAAATGTGATATTAATCGTTTTTTGTTTTGTTTTAACAATCATTGTTATCATTTAATTGATTTGATATGATACCGTTCCTTGATTAGCGATCATTGATCATAATTTAAAACAAAAAATTGATAACAATTGGTATGACATCTTTATAGCTTTTGTATCGCTGATTAACAGTTAATAACAGTTAAAGGTACATTTGCTTGTGTATTGATCATCATCACCTTGAAAATTGTTTTTTTTTTCAATGATTAATTTGATTAATAATTCATCTTCACCTTATCCTTTTGTGCCTACAACTCATTTACCATAAATTGCTACAATTAAAACCATGGATACTCAAATCAGATTGATAATTGTCTCAGTTTCCAACTGTCCCGTGTTAGGGCAACTTGTATTCAATAGTCAGACTAGTTGACAATTGATTCGTACTGGAATCAATAGGTAACAATTAAATCGAATCAACGACCAGTTTTGGGTTCTTTTTTAGCCTCTTTTCATCTTCAACCTCTCCTTTTTTAATCATCCAAAATGGATTTTAATTTGTTGACCAGAATAACCCTGCTGTTGGTTATCATGTATTCATCAGTAACCATTAAACCAACCTACGGACAATTGTTGTCATCAGCTTTTACCAGATTCAGAGATTTCAGGACTAACCTCATAGGCGGTATTCTTGGTAGGACCCCGATTTCGGGTGACATGATGTCTTATACTGCACTGACTGGAGCTGCTCAAAACATCGGTAACTCGCAATCTCTCGAAATTGCCCGACAATTTATGACTGTGGTAGCATCGTCTTTTGGACCATTGGCAGTTCCATATTCACTTGACTTTACTCTTTCAAGAACTATTAATGAAACTTATGATTATATCATTGTTGGCGGTGGTTCGGCTGGAGCTACTTTGGCTGCTCGTCTATCAGAAAATCCTAATATTCGTATTTTACTGCTAGAAGCTGGTGGAGAGGAAAACATTTTAAGTACCATTCCAATTGCTGCCTTCTTGCTTCAAAAGTCAACCCTTGATTGGTCTTATCAATCGGTACCTCAATCACGAGCTGCCTTTGGATTAAATGGTAATCGTATTCCTTGTCCTCGAGGTAAAGCTGTCGGTGGCGGATCTTCAATCAATTACATGTTGTATGTTAGAGGTAACAAGATGGATTACGATCGATGGGGTCAACTTGGTGCAGCTGGTTGGAATTACTCTTCGGTCTCACCTTACTTTATCAAAATGGAAGGGTCAAGAGATCCTCAAGGTGATCCAGGTTACCATGGAACAACCGGACCTTTGACTGTAACTCCTCTTCAAGACACTTTTGATGTGGACAAAGCCTTCTTGGAAGGTGTTAGACAGTATGGTCTTAAAGTTGGTGACTTGAATGGTGAAGATCAGGAAAAATTTATGTACTCTCGATTCACTATCCGAGATGGTAAACGTTGTTCAACTGCTCGAGCCTATTTGGGTCCAGCTTCAGGTCGCCGTAATCTTCATGTAGTCATTTTTGCTCGAGTCAACAAAGTGCTATTTGACGCTAACAAGCGAGCCATTGGAGTTGAATTTGACAAAGACGGAGGAAAATTCCAAGTTTTTGCACGACAAGAGGTTATCTTATCTGCTGGAGCTCTGAACACACCTCAACTTCTGATGCTTTCCGGTATTGGACCAAGAGAGCAATTAGCTAAATTCAATATTCCACTGGTCCAACATTCACCCGGAGTGGGTAATAATTTACAAGAACATGCATTCACACTGCTCATGTTTACCACTAAATTTGGTTCAAGTTTTGTTTACACTCGAATAAGGACCGCCGTTGATGCTGCAAAATACGCATTCGGTGGTACTGGATCATTTGCTTCACCAGGATTAAATGTTATCGGTTTTTGGCGAAGTCCATTGGCTTACGATGCAAGACCAGATATTCAAATTCACGAGTTAGACTACATTCCAGGAGGATCTTTCCCTAACTTCGTTCTAGGTAATTATTTTTCAAGTTGATTCGATTTTCATTTCAATTAAACTTCTCAATCTGAATACAGGTTACATCCTTAACTTGAACAGAGATGTTCTATTCAAGTACTTGGCACCATACAGTTTGAGTGATGGAACTATGTACGCTGTAACCTTGGTTCGACCTCGCAGTACCGGAACAGTAAGGTTAGCCTCAGCTAACCCAAGAGACGCTCCCATCATTGACTACAACCTATTCCAAGATCCTCGTGATCTTGAAGCAATGGTTCAAGGTTGTAAATTGATTTTAAATATCACACAAACTCCAGCTATGCGAGCAATCGACACTAAACAATTTAATACTCCGTTGATTCCTTGTTCAAGATATCCCTTCAACTCTGACCCTTACCTTCGGTGTCTCGTTCAAACCCTTACATACACTATCTACCATCCAACAAGTACAGCCAAAATGGGTAATGATGATGACCAAATGGCTGTTCTTGATCCATATCTTCGGGTTCGTGGAGTCGCCGGTCTTCGGGTAATCGATGCTTCAGCTATGCCTGAGGTTCCCACTGGAAACACAAATGTACCGACTATTGTGCTTGCTGAAAGAGCTGCTGATCTGATTAAGGGACAAACACTGAAACCTCGAAGTCTTCCTTACTCAAGTCAAGAATCAATACTATCATATAATTAATGTGATAATTAGCTCATTCGGAAGGAAAACAAAACGGAAATATCATGAACCCAATGGAAAACAAATCAGAAGAAACTTCAATTTGATCTCATCCATTAACTATAATTTTCCTAATGAACCAGTTTAAAACAAACTAAAAACCAACTACTAGACAAACTAAAGACTATATCGATTGTTGATTTATTGTTAATTTTGTTGACCTAAGAACCAATTATGGTTCAATTATTTAAATAAAACATATTGCAATTGATATGCAAATAATATAATTTGATCACAAAACTTGATTATAAAAGAAACATAAAAACCATCAAAAACCATCTAAATATGAACCAATTGAGCAAACCAATTTTTCCTCATCTATCAACACAAATTATCAGATCTATTAGAGTTAATTTTGAACCAACAATCAAGGTGAAATTCAAGTTCAAGATCAAGTTTATTAGGTGAAAAATGGCCTTAATTTAACCTTAATAGGATTTGACAGGTAAAGCACATTGTCATAAATACGATCAATTTGAATGGATGAAAAGTAAAATAATTAATGAAGCAATTAATTTATTTCAAGTTGTAGTTAATAACTGCATTGTCTCATTATGGCAACATTGATGATAATTAATTAGAGGAAAGAAATTAATTAGAAACTCGCGGACTCCCGATCATGATTGATATGAAATATTTTACTGATCACAACACATTCAATTCACATTCAAAAGACTCATGAACTAACCATCGTCAAAAAATTAAATTTGGTTCTACACCAAATGCAACCGAAGCTTGAAATTTAAAGTAGTTTTACCAAAACCATCGATCAGAAAAATTTATAGAAACCTCAGCCTATTTTGTTTCCCTGTAGTCAAATCATGCTGATCAGTTGGTCATCAAATTTTGTCATAAGAGCCTTCCCAATCAGCCAATTTAGACGCAAAAATTGGTCGCGTTCGCTTCATATATTGCATTGTTAAGTTTGCAACGAAAATTTCAGCTGATGATAAATGAGAAACCGAAAATGCTATTGAAACATTGACGTCAATTTGAAAATTTACCTATCATTTATAATTGATTTATTGATTATGCAGACAAGAAAAATAAATTGATCAATTAGCCTTCATTTGTCAATCTGTATTGTTAATATTAAATGATGAATGTTGAAGATGCCTAGTATATTTAAATTAATTAATGCAGATTCATAATGATGAGTTTACCTGAAGAAATGTTAAAATATGGATATTAAATTGTAAACTATTTTGATGATTTGAAAATATTTGCTCTAATTTGGCAGTCAAAAGAGGTCAGTAATTGAAAGTTTCATTAATCAAAGGTTGGTTGATGTCCATATTTTTTGATAATTTTAAATAAGATACAACAGTTTCCACGAATCCAAATTGCATTCAATATTTACTATATAATACAGTTAATAGCTGTTTCAATGAGTGTAATAACAATTAACATTAAATTTTGAATGAAATCAAGAAAAAAAGATATTTACATGGGATAATTCAAGATAATCTAATGATAGTTACTAAAGCAATTTAACTAGATTAGGTGAATACAATAAAATAAAAATTGTGAAAAGCAAACACAAAAAAGACTAAACATGGCCATGATTTAAATGAGACTGTTAAATTCTGGTACCATTCTGGTTACAGTTAACAATAAATTGAATCCTGGTAACACACATACAATGAAGTAAACATTTTTAGAAGTTATTAAATGATTAGATGACTAACAATTAATGGAAGCAATATCAATGAAAGTGAACCAAAAAAGCGGATAAAGAGAGGAACCAAAAATGATTCCTAAATAATGTGTTTTGGGTTTACGATGATTAACGGAAATAAGTTGTTTAACAAAGCCTAAAAACAGTCTTTTTAGGGAAGACCAATTGTGGGTTATGAGAGAGGCCAAAAATAGACAAAGAATGACAAAAGGTACATTATAATGAGTTTAGGCCTGACTCAATAGACAAATGTGTGTTTTGTAAACTCATTTATTTATAGACTTGACTTACAATGAATTATAATTAGGCGAGTTTAATCAAGTTTTTCACGGCAGAACGGACAAGTTGGCCTTGGATGGAGACAAGTTTGACAAATTGTTGTATTTACGACTGGATAGTGATTAAGTCAATATGGTTGAAGCTGAAGCTCAATATAAGCTCAATGAGTTAAAAATTGCAGGTTTCCAACAATATTACAGAGGAAAAGCAATCAATTAAGATTTAACCATTGAACCCAACTAGGGTAAATTATATTAAAATAAGGGTAATAACCTTAAATTAACCTCTTCAACAAGTTGTTAAATTGTTTTAAATTAATCAAAATGATAATTGTGTTTTTAAAAGAAGTGAAAATATTTTCTATGGTTCAACTAATCTAGATCAATTAATGGTTTTTTGCCTATTTTTAAGGTTATTGTTACGAATGTAAATTAATTAAATTATTTGTTTCTGCAAATCATAGATTGCTATTATAAAGTTTGGTTGAAATAAACTAACAGCAAACAAACATGGTGAATTGTCAGAAGTTGCTGATTTAGCTAAAACATATGATAAAATTTGGTTGAGTAAATGTTGACAATCTAATTAACAATTTCAGGGTATAAATTGATTTACCAGATTGTCATCTTCATCTTATTGGAAACAAGTTTTCACAGGGTTAATTTCCAGGGAAAATGAAAACTGGTTAATCTGGTGAGAGGGAAGAAATTGTAAGCTACAAAGTCGGAAGTGATATCTCAAGTGGCTTTATAAACCACCCTAGACTTTCATAAGATTGATCAGTTAATTTGATATTGTTTCATGGTAACGTAATAGTCAAGTGTAAGTTAGCATTTGAACAAGATTAATAACAGAAAGCAAGATAAACCTTGTATTTCAATGGTTTTACATTTTCTAGAGAATAAACATAACTTGAAATTGGATTTACAATTTATAAGATTGTTAAGAAGGATTAAAAAATAAGGTAATAATTTACCATTTTGTGAGCCTTGTCTTTGAAATTGGCCATTTTCAGATCTGAAAGTAACTCCTAGGGAAGGTGGAGGTCCTTTTTTACTCAACAGGTAACCATTGCGTTTAAGAAGATACATCATTATTAATGCGATCACCACTAAAATAGCAATCAAACCAACAATAAATCCTGCGATAGTTGTGCTCGATGAATCTTCTGGTTCAATGGGAACCATTCCAATGAGAGCTTGTTTGCTTCCAGCAATTACTGATATATTCCAAAGGGAAGAGGTTGGATCACCGGGATAATCATTTAAAGGAATATCACATGTAATTAGACTATTATCAATGGATCGTAAATTTCCACATTCCAAAGTTGCTCCATCCAGTTGGTTTACGAGTAAAACTCTCATTCCATAACCTGTACTAAGATGTTGGCCCATAATTTCGAGAGTACGACCGCCATCATTACCTTGAGTGGTAACAATTTTATTTGAAAATTTAGGATCTGGATGGTAGACTAAAATAAATTCAGTTTGTATAAATCTATCAGATCCACCATTGGCAAAGGCTATCGTTGCTGGTATTGAAGCTTCAAAGGAAATATCAGATGGCATTATTGGACTAGGACAGATAAGGCAAGAAGCATTGATGAGTGTACAATCACTTTCAAGGATGAGAGGTGATGATGCTCTGGGAACAATGGCATTGATAACAAGGCGAGGTTTGAATAAACTATCAAAATGGTCTCCAAAGACAGAAATATTAACACCGGAGGTTGCACTGGTTACATTAGGAGAAATGGATGAAAAAGATGGATCAAGAAGGTAGGAAAAATTAATTTCTGGTACTATTAATGCAGAATCAATTTTAATTTTAACTGGACCAGTCAGCTGGTCTGAAGCTATAGCTGGACCTGCAACACAATGTATAACTGAGCTGTCAATGATTTGAATAGAAGTACATGGAAAATTTGCCAAAGTTATTGATACGTTTGATCCAATATCCAAATTTTCTCCATGAATGAATACATCAACCCCGCCAGCTAAAGGAGAATATTGGGGTTCAATATTTTTCACACTTGGAGTCAAAAATTCGAATTTTTCTAAGCTAGTTGCCCTTCCTTGGATATCATAGCCTTTTCGAGCGGAGATGTCTTTGACTTTTAACTCTATTGGACCTGATTTAGTGACTTCTGTAGATCCACTTATGGCACAAATGATTTCTGTATAATTCCAGGATCTTATTGAACATTTTAATCCTGCGACTTTTATTTCATTCTCGGTATTTTGAGTTTCATCATGAAAACCCAAGTCTATTCCTTTAACTTTGACGATAGTTCCTCCAGCAGTTGGTCCTTTCCGAGGTAAGAATGAAGTTATTCTCGGTTCACAATAATTTTTACCAGCAATTTTACCATCATTGAGAACACACTTTTTACCATCCCAAACACAACTGATGGTGTCCTTCAATTGTGATTCAATACAAGATCCACAATCGCGATAGAATAAACATGTTTTTATGGGAAGTTTGATCAGCGATTTATTAGAGGCAAAGAAAATATTTTCTTCACTAGCGTCAACCACAGCACCAGGCTCAATGGAAGATTTGCTTATATCAACTGAGAAAATATCACGACCCTTGACAACCTTTTTTATAAATCCATTTTCTGTTCCAACAAATAAAGCTTGCTTAAGATGAGTAGCTGGACCTTGTAATAATGAGACTAAACTAGTTAATCGATGTCTATCACCGTAAAGAAGATGTCCATCCAATGGTTCAGGCACTTTGATGAATTTGTTGATAACAGTGCTACATGTTTCTAATGGGCTTTCAGTACATCGAGAACCAGGTTCAGATAGTGATTCAATCATGAATCCGTCTCGAGTAGAATAACATTTACGTTTAGCTTCATCAAACAGAGATGACAACTTGGAAATGCCAAATGCACAAACCCGCGTTTCTTGATGGCCATTAATAGATTGGCTTTTTACTCTATGATTTTCAAAAGAGATAAATAGGGCATTTGGTGACTGGTGAGAAGTCACAGAATCAGCAAAAGTATTCCGTAAATAGTCATCCATTTTACCAATAACTGCTGTGGTTGCTTTAGTTTGCTCAGAGCATTTAACTTCAATCTCACTATAGGAGCCAAAATAGTAATCATTTGTACAAACACGAGCCACTTTCGTTACAATTCGATCTCCTTTTAAAGAGTTAGGTTCCGTTTTCACAAAAAATACGTAATCTCCATCTTGAAATCCATAAATGTAATTCAATGGGAACGAGGTTTTGTAGTTATTTCTTAAATCGATGGCGCTAAATATAGATTTCGTATTTGCAGAATAATCCAAATTGATTTGTCGTAATGAGCTGACTAATCTTCGATTGGACAAAGTTGGTGGACTTAGATTGACTGGACGACCATCATAGGCGTGAGCTACAAAAATATTGGTCGTGTTGCCAGCAGACACAGGAACAACAAAACTACTTGATCGAGAGGCAACGTAATTTGATACTTGGCTGGGTGAACCAATAAGTCGACCTTTCGTTAAATCGGATTGTCGAAAAATATAGCACATTCCTTGATTGGTTGAGTAACAAGCAAATATAGCTGTTTCAGAGCTAACATTATATGGGAACAAATTTTTACAATCAGCTTGCATGATAGAACGAGCTTTGTTTGAAGGACATGGCTCAGGATCAGGTGGACACTCTGGAGAATCCTTTAAAATTTGAATTGTATAGTCTTGAATGATTGTCAAGTCATTAACATCAATTTTGATAAATTTATTTCGAGCACCAACAAATAATTGATTAGACGTGGTTAAAAGTAATTTCTGGATAGATGTTTCAAAATCAACACTTAAATATTTGATATCTGATTCACCGATGTTTTCTTTGTGAATCTGTGCATAATTAAACTCTGACAAACATGAAATAATTAATAAAACTAGAAAGATGATGACTTTCTTGGAACAAAAGTTTTGAGAAAGCCTTAGTATAAAATTGATGATAGGTGAAAAATGAACATGGTGATGGTCAAACATGATTAACAATAAAAAATAAAGGTTGGCTTCTTTTTTTTCTCCAATCAATGGAGGAAAAAATAGAAAAGCTCAATTCAACAAAATGAAATAATTATGATCACGGCACAAGCAGAGACACATTAAACGTAAAAACAAAGTAATGGAAAGCTTTTCCTTAAAGCCTTGAGAATTATAACTTTCAAGATTACATCGAGAGCAGTAAGTTGATGATGGTGTTGGTAATGTTACTGGTGATGGTTAAAATGATATGATGAAGATGATGATTGGTAACGGGTATAAACTTTTGTTTGCTTGTTATTATCTTTGATCAGAATCAAAACATACCAGACAATAACTAAATAAAACATAGTATATTAATAAAGAAGATACTGGAGTAAGGTTGAAGATCATAATTGGTCATTTAAATGGTGAAACCAGCAATCGAGTGAAAAAAACAATAAGTAAATAGTCAAAGCTCTTGTAGTGTTTGCTAGAAGTCAATTACAAGTAAGTTTCAGAGTTATACAAAGTTGCTAGCAAACAGTGAAATCCTGATCCCATTCAAGATACTGAGAATCGGATATTTTGGATAGCTATCTTTTTCTTTGGAACCTCAACTTATTAATCAGTCACTTTTTAATTAAATTTTACTGAACAAAATGATTAATTTAGGGTTGAACTTTTAATTAACTTGGCACAAACAACTTAAAAGATTAAAATCAGCAAACAAAAGGATAAGCCTCAAACAAAGTATCCGATATCCAACAATGATATGTGATATTTTTGTTTTGATTTTTCTTGAAAGACACACCTTTAAGTATGCGTCATCGTGTGAAGTCAATGATTTCTTTCTTTTGAAAATCTTAGGAATGCAAAGATGTAACCCAGACCAGGTAATTGATAAAAGCCTACATCTTACTTCCCGAGGAAAATTTATTCCTGTTGCTGGCCAGGTTAAAAGGCAAGAGGTTAGTTTTCCTTTGACTCTTTCCATCAACTTTACGCTTCTTTTTAACCTGTTTCTGTTATTTATCTAATTACAGGCTTGTGTCTCAATTTTTACCCGAACTCATGTTTGATTATTCATTATTAGTCAAAAATAATGTTGAGATTTAAATCCTTTGTATACCAAGTATTATTCAGCTATGTTGTTGATGATGTTTCTTTCACTCAAATCTTGAGATCGTGACGGCCGCATTTACTCATCAATTTGGATTGCTCTTTTGTTTCAAAACAAAATTTCAAAACAAGCATTGAATGATTTGTTAATTTTTCAACGATTCCGAGTTTGTTGGCTTAGTAAGGTGATTGAATTAACCATGATTAATCTCAATATTAAAGATCGTGGTTTGTTGATTAGGAAATTTGTCAATTAGAGCTTGATAAATATGTTTACTCAAATCTGTTATCCTCATGTCTTCTGCGTGTTAGGAAGAAGTAGCTATCATAGTATTAACCACACATTGTGAATTGTTAATCACGCTGGTCATTCACAGTTATCATCTTGATATCGACTCTTCAAAATACAGTTTGATAGAACTC
This sequence comes from Tetranychus truncatus, assembly GCA_028476895.1. Classification (NCBI taxonomy): domain Eukaryota; kingdom Metazoa; phylum Arthropoda; class Arachnida; order Trombidiformes; family Tetranychidae; genus Tetranychus; species Tetranychus truncatus. Next base: position 9,038,083 of record CM052061.1, read on the forward strand.
AAAATATTGATTTAATTTTCCATTATCGATTTTGTATTTCTAATTTTCCTGGAGAAGTTTATCGGTTTTTCAAAGTATGACATGGACTGAATACGTGTAATATTTTTAATCGAGTTTCTCTACTTAATTTATGAATAAGATTTAAATTTTGAACCATTTATCCTAAACTTAACTAATTTTCTCATACAGTTTTATCAGCAACTAAATATGATTGTTTGTAAATCATTTACCGTATTTTATTTTTGACCTTCTGAATAGCCATCTTTGAATCACATATTCTTAAAATGCTGAGTCAATTTCGTCAAATTACAACAATTATTTGCAAGATAGTTTGAATTAAATATAAATCTTTTCACGTTTAGTGGCAATTGTAATCAGTAGATGTCACTAGTGTATTGTCTCGAATTGTTTATTTATTTAATTTTTACAATTAGTAAGTTCTTGTGTGTGCTCATCAAAGAGTTTGCTCTTTGGTACTTAGCATGTATTAGATACATTCTTCAGTCCATTTACAATTGTTATACAGTTCTTATACTACAAATGAGTAGCATAACTGTACTAGCATTTTCCAGTATATACTGTAATATTAGAAAATAAAATCATTAGAGAGGAATAATGAAATTAAGGTTCTTTCAGATTATAAACCAATGGTGGAAAACTTACGAAGACGAACAGATCTCTCTCAATTTTATCAATAACATCGCCAATTCTGGCTCCGGTTCCATAAATTGCGATTCGATCCAACACTTTATGCATCTATTTGTGTTTAATTGTTTCATAGATTGTTAAACATATTGGGACATAAAAGTTCAATACTTACATTTAATTTTTCCTCAAAACTAGCTTGACATTTGTGTAAGATCTTAGTCAAAAGACCATGAATCCTATTTGGCTGTAAAGATTGAGTTTGGTACAATTAGAACTAATATATTGTTTCCCAAACTGAGTCGCTCTAGAGTTGAATTACTTACCCGGTCAACAAATTCACCGGCAAAGTAGATAACAGATCCAATTGCAGTGATACAAAAGAAACCAGCGAAATAAAATGTACCAATAATATGTGAAGGATAGGACGAGACAATCGCCATGAAGATGACTGTATCAGCCAAAAAGGAGACTAAAAATATACAATAAAAGAATAGATATCTACAGTCTTTCATTATTTTATCGTAACAATTTAAATAGAATAACAGAGAACGGGTGAGATGCTTAAGGCGAGATTCACTTATTCTTTCCATAGAGTTGACTTTAACCACCATTTCATGAACACTTCTCAATCTGAAGATATACCAGGGTACCATCGCAATAGTATGTCCGCCAACATTGAGTAGAGCCGTGAATGACATTCGAGCAGCAATCGTTTCCATAATGATCCAGAAAACACTTGTTATAAAATAAACAGGATTTGAGTAGAAGAGTGGATCGAAGACGCGAAAGCTTAGCATAATAACGCCATTAGCAAATTTATTGAACCTCAACATGCGAGTCCAGTTAACAACGTGAAAAATTAATATAGGTTTCAAAGCTTTGCACTGTTTAGGTGTAAGAAACAATAGCTTATAGTCAAATCCATATATTTGGATGATTCTTAGGAACTGCAAATCCATGATATAACCAGCGTCTTCAACGTAAATGGCTACTTCACGCAGTATACTTAGCACTGTGAGCAATAATAAGGTCAAAATGGCGACTTCTTGTGAATATGTTTTTCCATGAAATGGATTGCCCAAGTAGACGGTTATCAATTGATTATCAGCTGGCACAATAGCAATTATGGTTATTCTTAAACCGACAAATATAAGTATTGCACGAGCTAAACTATTTTTCCAGGTATAGTCTTCAAACTGGTAATCACGGCGAGACTGGTGGTATCCTCGTCGAGTGATAAGTAAACCACGAGCACATTTCTCCATAATTGTAATTGCTTTGCCAGCATATTCATCAGCATCAATTTCATCAGGTAAACCAATCAAATATTTAAAGCGTTTGACCAAATCTCGTTGAGTCGGTTGAGTCTCAATTGCTTCCTCCATCATTCAACAATTCAAATACTGTTCATCAGCGATAAACATCAATCCAATTATCACGAGATTTTCTTTCATATATTAACATGGTTAGTTTAGTTTTCATTGATAATATCAATAATTGTAACTGAGACGAACCAATCGACAAATAATTAACCTTGATAAGTAACGACATAATTTACAAGACAGCGAAAAGTATAGTACAAAACTAGTGAAAATAATTAAGAGACGCTATTTCTACGCATAATGAGTACGAATAGACTTAAATCCAAAGAATGGATTCGATTATTGGTTAAATGTGTTTTCATTAACGACAATTCAATATACATTTTTACATTATTTACCCCATTAACTGATTCCCAGGGAATATAATCAGTTGTTTTATTATAAAAGCCTGACGCTTGATCAAAAATCAAATTGGATTCAGGTTGCTTGAACCAATCAATGCATTTTGCTCACCTTGATAGGATAAAGAAGCTGAAGAAAACAAAAATCGCATGACAAAAATCTCGTTCATCATTGGTACACAAAACCTTCATATTGAAACTGTGAGATTATGAGACAATCGATGATGTCTTTTGTTTCAAACCAACTAATGATGGAGTAAGTAATTAAATGGCATAAATCATTAAACCTGTTGGACCTCCAATCGGCCAGCATATATTAAAATGAATCATATAACATGCAAAACCAAGCTTCAATAGAGTGGTCATCGGGGTGTTAAGTAAAAAGCTAATGGTTTAACAACTCTGGATAGTTTCTGAGTCTATTTGATTGAGTATTGATCGGCAGTTTTCTCAATTGAAATTTTAGATTTGATCATAAATCTAATAAAAATTAGGATCCAAAAATTAAGCCTATTCAGTCAATAGTCACCATTATATGAGTGTTATGAAAGTAACAATATTTTTCATAAAAAAACTGAAATAATCAGAGTTGAAGATTTTAATGGCAATTCAGATGATAATTATTTTAAGTGTTATTATAGACTTGTTGAAGAGTCAATCTCACTTAAATATATCAACATCTACCATACCAAGTATTCATTATGATTTAATCATGTTGCATGAACATTAATAACACTGTAACCTTAAATGTTGATCTATTGATAGATTTCAGATTATAATGAGAAGCCATTTCACTCCAATTCACTCAACTATTTGATTTAACAAAAGTGTCTGACAAATTTGCAGATGTACCTAATCAGATTGAAGGTGATAAAGTGTAAATAACAAATTAACCAATCAACTGTAAAATTATTCATTATAACCATCATTACCTGCCTCAATGATGACAGTTTTATTTGATTGATTCTCATGTGAAACTTAAAGGAAGCAAATGTTTAATACTAAATGCTAAATTGAAAAACTAATCAACAATTTTAAATTTTTCATTGAAAAGCTGGTTAGTTAAAGGTGAGTAAAAGCAGGCTATCAATTGAATACTATTTCCAATTCAACAATTTACCAGATTGATCAAATTTGCGTGACAAACATCAATTCAATTGTTCAACTCTAATTGATTTCAAAAGACCTGAAATCATAGTTTGTGATTTAGGCTTGAAGTAGCTGATTACCTTCTGGTTTATGTTACATTTAAATTCAACAATTTGGATATTCATTTTAATGATGATCTTGTTTGTCAATACAACCATGATTGACATCATTTTTAATCAACAACAAATGAACTCGATGGAAAAAAAGTGAAAAATTTCCGATGATTAACTTCCGTAAATACAAGATTAACACTTGATTTGTGTCCCAGTAATCAATTGAAATTGGCATAATCATTCAAGTTGCCTGTTAACTGTAAGACAGTGAAAGCAAATTGAGGAAACAATACTTACTGTTACTTACAATACAAAAAACCTAATAAATACATTTTTGGTATATTGAAGATTGTTAATTATTGATTAATTAAGTGTCTAATTTGCTTACTAATTAACATTTGTGAAACAATTTGTGACACTTTTACCAATCAACTGATTTAACTGTCAATTATGTCTGTAAGTTAATTAGGTTTGTTATGGTTTATTAAAGATGGGTATCGAGTAACGTGATTAAGATGGTAAATCAGCTGAAAGTGAATCAGCTATTCCACCGGTGTATCGATCATTACAAGGATGATCTGAATAGACATCACTGTATTGCTTTGTTTTGTGTTGGCTTGATTAGAGTAATATTAATGTTCCTGGATTTATTAACCTCTTGATTGGTAATCGGAATGATATAATTTAAATCCAGTTGCTGATACCAAATTAATTCTTGAGATAATTCATCACGAGCTAATACAAATGATGGGAAAATGATTCCTCCATTAAATGAGATGCACTTTCTAATCATGAATTTCCTTCAGCAAACAACCATCCAATCGGCTAATATAAAGATAAGTTTAAAACCAATCGATGGATTATTTATATAAATTAACGCATTAAATTGATTAAACTTTCTCTGAGAAATGCTTCCACCTTTTAAATCGTTCAAGTTGACGGAGTTGTGCCAGTAATGATGATCAACCACTGAAAATAGCGCAAATGTTTAAGGTAACAATGACTCCAAGATGGTCAAAATTAAATCTGAATTGATTATTTAATCAGATTAAATGTTTGTATGCAGGGCCAATCCGGTTGATTCCTTATTATACCATGTTTGATTGATTTTTTGGTTTCTCCTTGTTACTGATTTTTTATCCATTAATCCTTGAGAAGTTTCTCATCTAATTGTTATTGCTTTGCCTTTTGTACCATGTAATTGTCAATTATAAATTAAGATGTGTTATTGACATTGTTAAACATGAGAAAAGTAATTTCATTGAATTACACTAAAACAATAATCAAGTTATCAACTGGCAATGATTGTGTACCATTACAGTAAATTAATCATAAAACTCTATAATTAGAAGAGTTGACTTTTTTTTGTTTTTGATTATGATGAAGATGCCATTAACGGTGAACAAAACAATAGTTGACAATCAACTATTCACTTTGATTTTTGCTCCAATCAATTAGCTTTTCCTTTATGTTTCCAGCTTCAGCTTGATTGTTGTTGGTGCTGTTAATTTGTTTGTCCATAAGATTCAATTTTTTTCATCAATTCCAGCCAAATAGTCATATAACTTTCCATCATGCAATCATTGAGCAAGTCAGATCCAGTGAAAAAAGTCAATTGCAATATCAAGTCAAAACGAGTCAACATGAAAAGCTATTTAAAGGTTGAACTTACTTTTGTTTTGAGTTATTACACAGACCGGGTTAGGTTTACATTTGCATCATTAATGGCCACTTTTAATGATTCAATTCTAATCAATCAAGAAAGCAGGGAAAATCTAATTAAAATAATTCTCATCTTTAACAATCAAGCCTTTAAATAAATGGTAATTGTACCAATAATGTAATTAAAGGAGCAAACTGGGAGAGAAAAAAGAACAAAATGATTATGAATCTGAATTAAGTTGATTGGGTATTCAAAAAATTTAGAATCATTTTAATTTCAATCATTCTAAGTAATCATAATCAAGTTGAGGATTGTTTTTCAAAATTTTTAACCAATTACTCTTAACCAAAATAAAGTGCGTTAATTTAAGACAAAATGGCTGACAATTCATTATTTTCATCTTTTCAATTTGATGAATACCTCGCTGAATAACCTTAAAACAAATCAGATTATATGTTTAAATGATGGCTGTGATGATGTTGTTGATCATGATTAGCTTAGTTATCATGAGGATTATTATCATTATTTAGATGATATCTGATTAACTTACCTTAAATTAGTGTTTAATAGATGATCTTTCACCAAAAAAATCTTCCAATAAAGTAAGAAAATAAGATTAGGCTTATGCTTAAAGAATAAGATTTCACTTTCTTTACACTTACCCACCAATATTAGGTTGACGGTTTCGGATTCATTTTTATTCATTTCATGGCATCAACCTGTAACAGGAATTGAACCAATCCATCAACATCTCCAAGATCAATCAAAATAGCAACATATTAATAAAAAAGAGACTGAATTTGATAACTATTTTTTGTCACTAAAAATCAATTCCAAAAATTAAAGTCTTTAGGATGTCAAATTATTTTGTATAAGACAAAGTAAATACAACCCTTTTTAGATTTGTAAACAGTATCCGAAAAAAGGATTAGGATAATAAGATCAACTCATATTTCTAGTAAAAGATACGTAATTGATTCTAATCTAGTAGGCTGATCTTAAAAGATACTTACAATAAAATGAGTAAAGGTTGATAAGCCCACGTTTTTGGTTAAATTTTTCAACATTGTTTGATTTTGTTCAATTTTTATCAACTAATTACCGTGAGTTTTCACTTTTAATTTAATTTGCTGTTGCTGCTGCCTTGAGTCTTTAGCTATTGTTTGAAAATCAACATAAAAGATAAATTTAAAATTGAATAAATTAAATGAAATAGTTTAATAGTTGATGTTTGCATTCCTTGATGTAAACATAAAAAGCTACAACAATGTGTCTAATTGTATTAATGGATCATCTATCGAGTCAATGGGGATCATCATGAAAGACTTGAAATATTTGTTGATTGTATCAACACAATGGAACTACAATGACTGTCAGATTGGTACAACAATTGATGTTGCCTTTGAATGTCATGCTCACCAATGAAGCTGAATTGAGAATTAGAATATACTTGTTTCGAATGTTAATCAACTTTACTTTTGTCAACACATGTTAAATGGCAGCTGAAAGCTGATTGAAGTCTGTTTTAGTCAAGTCAAAAGATTCTATTTCAAGATTGGTCTTTAATTAAGCCACAATTGGATGAAAAGATGAACAGAAAAGGTTGAAGGTGAAACTGAAACTCAAAGATTACTTGGTAAGTCAACTTTTTTACTGATTATCTCAAATAATGCCTTAATAATTGGCCGATTGATGTTACAGGATTGAATTAAAGCAGAAAGAAGAGCAAAAAACAAGACAAAAAGCTTATAAAGCAAAGAAAGTGTAAACTCAGCCATCAACACCTTAAATTCACTTAAAGCAAAAGTTTACAGCTTCAGTTTGATGATCAACTAATTAACTGAAAAACTGCCTGATCATCATCCCCGTATCAACACCAATTGAATGGCAAACAGATGAGAGTAAGGATCAAAATAAGCAAAGCGATTATTACGTTTTAATCGATTTTGGAATTTCATTTTAAAATAGCAACTTGTGCTTCGTTCGAGAAAGCTCATCTCATGGTCTTTTGATGGATATGATGGAGGACGAGAATTAAAGAAATATATAATGATGATAAGAGCTGAGCCTGATGAAGGTAAAAGGAAGAGGATTAGATTCATGGAAAAGTGAAAACAGATAAGCTTACGGCTACGCCAGAACTTATCTGTTCAAACATGTTTGTTGAAGTTATATTTCTATTGAAAATACGATGCCAATTATCACAATTTTTGCGTTTTTTTGGCATTTTATTCAAATCATACCTTGCATACCAATTGGAATCTAAAAGGATCAAATATCGACAGTTTAATTTCATCAGATAACTTAAATCTGATGTTGTTGATTGACGTATTCACGGAAATATCATATTCAATTTCAACTGTTTCCAGACTTCTCCATCATTTTTCAACCAATAATCAATTAAAATTGTTCATTTCGGAAGACAATTGTCAAAACAAAATTAAAACCCAATCCTTGATTGATTATTGCACTTTTTTTATATTTCCCAACAATTTCCTCTCTAATTTTAACGAGAAGTAAAAGTTAAAAGATGCCAATTTTCAGATAAATACAGCAATCAGAATGTATAATTAATGTGCTTTTTGTTTCTTTACCCTTACAGAATCATCCAAATGCTGTTGCTTTAATTATTGATGATAATCTTAAACTTGACGATTTCTCGATTCACACTTTGACATTTTGCCGTTGATCAATCTGCAAACCAAATGGAGTCTAAATTCAGTGTAAAATTTTGATTCAATGCATCTAATTAACCTTGATAAGCAACACTTTTCTCATCAAACCAAATAGAGCATCAACATGTATTGAAGAAATACATGAACTCTAATGGTTTTAAATTAGATCCATCCATTAAAATATTATTACCATTCTGAAAATAGTGATTTTAACCCAGTATGAAATTTTGGTCAATTTTTCATTCCAAATGGTTTTTTAAGTTATTGAAAAATTAAAAGACCGAAAGTTAAGTTTAACTGGAAACATTAACGTATTCCAATGAGATTCTGTAGCGTTATTTAGTAACGTTATTTATGAGGATGACCATTCTCTATTGGTCAAGCAAAGCCGATTTTACCGTCAAACGATTATCTTGTAATTATTATTGTTGGAGTTTCTTCAATGTGAAGGTTAAGTGAACACAATGATCCATTCTCGTAAAAAGCAATTTTTTACTCCAACTATTTCTAACCATCATAACTATCGTCATCATAATCATCACTTATTGAGCTTCTACTCCATGGTCAGGGCCGGTGACTGAGTTTCTGTTCCATCTCAATGAGCTTTCTTAATGTTTTTCAACCATTAAAAGTGTTCCATTCTTAATTTCATTCTTATTTCTTCCAGACTCATAGATGTATTAAAGCTGTACTATCCAATATCTATTATAACATATGATCTGTTAAATGGCCAATATTTAATGGAAAGACTTGAAAGATTGGAGACAAATACAGGTGAGTTAAATAAAAGTTGATATTTTTTAATGTATCAATAAAGCACAACAACATGAGGTAAAAAAGTTTTCTTGTTACAAGCAAATGTCCAAAGAGAAATGGAGAACAAGTTAATTAAAGTAAAAAAGTAAACATGATTTAGTGAGTTAAAAGTAAATTGAAAATAATGTTCAACAACAGGGCTTAGTAGTTTGATTGTTAATAATCCTTCACATGGAACGTTGACTTTTTTTGTTGCTCTATGCCATGTTAATCATTACCCTTACGATGGTGATGATGATGATATGATGGTTTAGGTGGTGATATTAATGATATTTATGTTGACTAACGATACTAGCGTCTTCCATGATTATGAGCTCCTTCCAGTAAATTCATTAAACCATATTTCATATCTTGCAGTGGGTTGGCAAAACAATCATATTTACAGGGGCGAGCGTACAGATAGGGTGAAATGAAAACTCGCTCTGAGGTTGGCTTAGGTGCAAGCATTGGATATGTCATGGATGCTGAATTCATTAAAGGCATTGGACGATGTCGACCTGAGTTTGATTCAACTGGATTATGCGTGTGATGATGAACAGGACTATGATGGTGATTTGACTGACCTGAATGTAAACCTGGTCTATGGTCAAAAGTAAATGCTGATAAAGAGTGAGCTACTGGTTTCTCTGAAAGTGGCGGGTAATTAACAACATAACTTTCAATTAGAATGGGCAGTTGTTCATTCTCATCCATATTGGTTACAAGTGAATGATAATTGAAGAAACCTGAATCACCCATTAAATCAGGGTTCATTTGGCTATTGGGACGACTGTTATAAGATGACTGTGAACTGGCTACTGGTTCATGGAAATGAGTTTTACTTCCTTGAGGAAGAAGCTCAAAATCGTAATTAGATGAATAATCCAAGGCTGATGGGAAATAACTTTCACTGTTAACAGATGAGTCTCCATAGCCTTTGACCATATTAAAAGGTACTTCATCTTCTGACCAGGCCAAATAATCTTCAGCTCCACTATGTCCAGATATGGAGCCAGTTGAACTTGTTGGATGTGGTCCTCTGATTGTGTTTTGGCCATTACCAAGGAAACTGTATGAATAACCATCTCCATTGATTCCATTAATGTTTTTATTATTGTTAATGTTATGATTGTTATTATTGTTAATTTGATTGTTACTATATCCTTGCAAGGTTGATGGGCTCAACAAAGGTTCACGATTACTGATAGACCGTACATCACCTTGGTAAATCAAAGATGGTGGAGGAACATTTCGTGGTCCACTGTATTTTGTCAACTTGTACCTTTCATAATCTTTGACTATGTCTACAAAACTATTTGATGTTGATGGAAGACCCTGGTTTGATGGTGAATGTAATGATGACTCTTGAATTCCTGAAGATTCAGCTGTAGGAGGGCCAGAATTTGGTGTGAAAGATTGTTCCGTTTTACTGGTATCAGATGATGATGGACTTGAGCCTGTTGCAGATGAAGATGAAGACGAGGAGGAAGACGATGAAGATGATGACACATTTTGAATGTTTTGGATAAATGTACTTGCGGCCATCATTCGACCTAAGGTATCACTGTACACAGGAGATGCTATTCCTGACGCTGGAGCTGATTTATCTATCGGTGTTACTGTTGTTGTGGAGGAAGATGGCGAAGGGGCACTTTTGGTTGATGTTAATGTGGACGCTGATGGCGAGGTTGCATTATTTGGTGTGACTATACAGAGCACAGGAATACTCGGTAAATAGATGCAGATGGACAAAATAACAGCGGCTAAACGGCGGCCACTGATTTTCCCAAAGGCCATGATGAACTGATGATATACTTTAAACTATTCAAACTCTGCAAATCAGATTTAAAAGCGATTTGAAAGTGATTTTAAACAACTGTAAACATGCACAAGCACAAAAAGAGTTACAATTATCTTTAATGGTTAAGATTAATTTAGTTCATATTGTTTTTGTTTGTAAAGGACAGAAAATTATTTACTATTTAACTTTAATTGTTTTGCTTTTCTAATTTTTCCCTCTATTCTTTCCTTAATTTTTAACGTTTTACTGTTTAACTAACTATTAATTAACTAACACAACAGTGATGTTAATGTTACACTTGTTGATGATTCTTGTCAACTAAACAGTTTTAAATTAATGTAAAGCCACTTTAAACCAAAACATTTATCCCGCTAAGTCTCCCTCATTCACTCCCACTAAAACTATTTTATCCTCATCCACCTTTCTCCCTCTCTTCATTTCTCTTTCTTAACATCTTTTGAACTTGTTTTTGTCTTTCTTTTTCATCCTCATCTTTTAGTTGCAATTTCACTTATAAATATCTCAAGTCAAATTAACTTCAACCTGACAAGATCACTTTCAATTTGACCAACAAACCGGATTCAAGTAAAAGTGGGAATGACAAGGAAGATAAAATGAAAAATCAAAACATCATCATCAAGTATCATCATCTTTACAATCGTAATCCTCATTTTTTGGTCAAAAATTAACCTTTTTGTATCCATTTACAATTTACTGTTACAGTTTATTAAACCCTAAACATCTCAATGTTAGTCTCACACTAAAAGCCGTAAAAGATGGACCAAATTGTTAATTTAAATGGCTTCAACACCAGAGTATATTGTGGTTAATCAAAGTCACTTTAATTATAGATTTGGATTTGAATCATCAATTTTTGTGACCGTTAATTTTACCATGAAAATTTATTTTCAATTTCCCCTAATTACCTCTTTTTTATCCCTTCAACAATCAACAATCCATCACATTGTCTCATTTTTACCTTAATCTTAATTTTGCATTTACAAACTAAACATGATCAACAGTCCGTAAGATTAATAAATCTTTAAGCCTGAAATAATGGCAATATTAATAACAATCATGATAATAAATGATAATGACTGTTAATGTTGAAATATTGAAAACAATATTGAATACAATATAAAAAAGCCAATATGTACACATGAGATGAAAGGCGAAATGTATAGTCACAAGTATCATTATCAAATCAACGCAATAACATCAACAATCAAAGACACCAATCGTATTACAATACAATGTTATTATTAACAATAGTTTAATGTATTAAAGTAAATCACAAATCCATCTTTCTGTTATTAATATCATTTATTAATCGGTAATGTGAACAAGAAGGAATAAACATTTAGCTTAATGGCATCTCGTCAATCTTCACACATTCACAGCTAAACATAGTGTTATTATTCCTTCCTATTATTTAACCATCTTTCATTTTTATTTAACTTTACATGCCTTTTTAATTGTTATTAGGCTTTCAGTAAATCAAATAAACACTACAAACATAACCACCAGCAAAACAATCAGTACAACAATCAAAATTATTATTAATAAAAAACAAACAAATGCAAAAAGGAAAGTAATGACAAAACGCCATCTCTTTTATGTTTTTTGTACTTATAGCGGTTATTGTTTACCTTTTTTTTATTGTGCTTTTTGTTTTGAATTCATAATCAATTTATTGATATATTAGTTAAATAGTTATGATTTATTCCATTATATCCTTGGTACAAAGTGATAATATTATCTTTCCTGATGAAAGTGACAAAATATTTGCGATATTAAAGCCTATTCTTAGATCATTTTAAGATCGTTTACAACCTTTTTGACAACATTAAAGCTTTTTGTTGATGTTATTTTTTTTGTTACGACTCATCATCATCATGATACCCAAAAAAAAGTGAACAAATAACTATTTGAAAAAGACAACAACATGAGCAATACTAATGATAATACATAAAAAGGTAATTGAAAAATAAAGATAAACCTGAAAGGTGTTGCGTCCGGTTACAATTAATGGTAAAGTTGATAGTTTACCAGTCGGCTGATGAACCCTTCTAGTAACTTGGTACTCACTTTATAAACGTCGATAACTGTTTTACTGATATGATTATCAACTCTATCATTACCGGATTAATTTTACATTGCGATAAAATGGCCTAAGTGTTTGTAATGTTCATCACAATTAAGTGTTTTTAAGTCAATTTGTTGATCTTTTTGTGTGTATATCCGTTTGCTATAATCATGATAATTATACTTTCACTTGATTCACTTTGTGTTCACTTTCAGGGTTTATTAGTTTAGATAAATAAAATTAATTTTAACTCAATTTTAGTCTGGTTAATGTTTGGTTAACACTACACCAAGAATGAAAGTGTTCAATATTGAACTTGTGCTAATGTGTGCTAAATTTAGTCAATTGATAATGCCATTTTATTGGCTTTATAACTTTTAAACTTTCATCTGATTTGCACGACAATTTAAGCCAAAGTTGATGGTGAATTTAATAGTCAAGCTAATCAAATATCCTGGTTAAGATTAGTGTGAAATATTTTTAGGTTAAATTAGATAAAACTGGCTTCTCAAGTCCAACATAATCTTGGTCTTTTCCTGGTTAAGCTTCAAGAGGAAATTTGATTTAAAATGTTGATATAAATTTGAAAGTGACTTATTTTAATTGTAACAATTCAACAATAAAGTTAAACAATGAAAAAAATCATAATTAGCATTTTATGTGAAACTCTTGAAGTTGCTTTAAATTTGAGTTTAGGTTTAGTCAAGCTTACATCTAACCAGAAAAATCATCTTCACAGTAAATTACTATTTATACAGTTTTCGCGATTCAATCCAATAAATTAATTAGCTTTCACTTTCATATTTAAGGTTCACAATCAAAAAAGTTTGTTTGTTTAATAATTGCAATTTAAACTCTAAAGAAGGAAGGTATCTGATGATAAATGGACAGAACCAGAATTGTAATTCACTGTTTTTATAAAGCTTAAGAGTGCGGACTTTCAATCATCTTTAATCAATTCCCACGCTAGGTAACTCTGAGTAATCACTTGAGTCATACAATGGTTATAATTGCAGTTAATTATAAATCATTTAAAGCCTCGACTGGTTGAAGAAACGTTTAAGTTTGGTTTGTTTGGGTAAAGCTGGACTACCAATAAACCAGAGTTGGACGCTTTTATGGGTAACTTTAGTGATAGCCTTAAATCACAATTCCTATCAATATTAATGATCAATCCTTTGCAATTAATTGTTTTGAGTTATTGATTGTGATGTTTAGACTGGAGACAAAAAAAAATGTCTGTCAATGCGAGTCTAAAATGGTTAAATGTTGCTGTTGTGATGAAGAAATTCAAAGATGTCAATTTGTTACAATCAACTTGACTGTTCAATTGTATTTAAATGAAAATGAAAAAAAATGGAAAAATGATTCTGTTTTGATTCCAATCAATGACAATTCCAATAATCAATAAGATTATTAAATCGATGAAGAAGGTAAAGTCATCGCTCGCTAGTTTCAACCAACAAAATGATTGCAATCATTTTGAAAACATCTCATTTCACCTTATTTTTTCTCTTTAAATCTTTTTATCACAATCTCCATCACTTGCTCCTTATCCTCCTTCTTATCATCAGCAATTGAACCAATAAGTTTCCATCTTTATGTGGTTGTATGTTTCGCTTGAATGGGACATTTACCGCGTTTTGCTTCTTCCCTGATATAAATGACAATAAGATAAAAAAGATATTGATTTTTGCTTGTGATTGATCAAGAAATTGATAAACAAGGATAAATCACCAAGACGGAGATAGTTAATAATTGCCAAAGGAGAAGCAAAAGAAATCAATGTTAACACTGCAATGTTTTACCATTTTGTCTCAATCAATGCGAATCATTAATCACAAACAATTTCACTTTAATCAATCTACCATAATTACAATAAACCAGGGTCGTCTCATTGATTAATCTTCGAGTAACAGAGGTTAAAATAAATTGAACAAAGTTGGTGAGACTGTCTTTGTTTAGGTTTAACTGAATCCAAACTTGATTTACATTCATCCATTTTTTTGAGGGGAAACGTAAATTGTATATGTTTGAGTGATGAGTGATGGATAACAAAGAAAAAAACAATTGATTATGAGCCAAATACGATAAGAATAGATCAGAAGAGAGATGATCTTTTTTTAAAGATCATCAAGTATCAAATCCATGAAACACATGGTAGACAGGAAGACATCAATAAGACGAATCAATGTAACAATAAATCAAATTTCAATATGTTAACACTTTGCCAATGAAAAATGGCAATGAAACAAAAGAAGACTTTTGAACACAAACCAAACTAACGCTTAAAACACACCACACTAACCAAGGAATTAGAAACGATTAAAAGATGTTAAATAAATTTAAATTGTTAAAAAGGATTATTAATAAAAAGCTAAAAGCCGTTACTCAAGAAACAATTGATTTTTTGCTCCCTCTTTTATTATTTAAGTTTTCGTCTGTTCTAATAGATGGCGATCAGGTGCACATGGAGTTATCCGGGAAAATTGTTACTGAAAAGGTGAATATAAATGAAAGTATTAGATTGGCTACAGAAAAAAGGATGAAGCATGATAACATGATGCTGAACTGAACATGGGAAGGAAGAAGATGAGTAAAAAGGTGAAAGAAAGAGCTTATTAAATGAAGAAAGGTAAAGAGACAAGTGACATCTAACGGTGGATAAAGGTAGTTTCAGAGTTGAATGTGAACCTGTGAATGTTTGGTTAAAGAAGCCTTAGACCCTGTGTAAGTTTCCTAATTGAAATGGGGTAACCAAAACTAGAAAAATGAAATTATAATGATTTGGATCAATGTTTTAGGTGTTATTATTAATAATTATAAATTATATTTCAAGCTCATGTAATAATCAACTTTAAAACCAGCAACAATACAGTAAATATTAACGGAATAAATTGAAGACAACGAACAACTCGATCCTAATACATATACAGTATCAACAACAAATCATCAATCAACTGTTCTTTCTTTTTTGCTAACCAAAATTTTCTCTCTTTTTTGGTTCTTTCTCTATTTTATTGTGTAATTTTACCTTTCTTATTTACCTGCCAATTGTTTTTTAGTTTTATTCGTATCAATTATTTTATTGTATTACTGTGAAAATACGTAACACTTTGAATCAAAATCAGTGTAATCTTCCAAAAATCATCATAAATCGACAATCAACCTTATTGATATCATCTTTACCAAGTGATTTCACATTAGCTTTATTTGTCTCTACACTCGATTTTATCAATTCTTCTGTTTTTTTCTACTAAATCATTTTAATTTACATTTTCTCCTTCTGATAACATCATCATCATCAAAAAATAACAACATCACCAGTGGTAGTATTGTTAACATAATCATTGTTTACAACGGAAGAAATATCTCAATCATCAGAATCATATTTCTTCAGTGAATTATTATTTGTTGTGAATTACATTTTTTTCAAGTCCATTTTAAAGCTAAGGTCAATGTTTAACACAGTTATTGTTTTTTAATTGTGATTTTTATCTGGAAAAGAGACTCAAGGAACAAATTGGCTCTGAATTGGTGCATTTAATCTTGTTAACTTGTGTTACAAATCCTGCACAGCATAATCAAAACTTGCACAAAATGAAACATCAGCTCATTGATTGAATATGGCCATCTTTCTGTGTTATCATCGTAATGGAATTCAACTTTCCCTAGGATTACTCCAAGGATAACTGGAAGAAAGAATATGGATCAATTAATTTGTAACAAAGATTAACAACTTCGAATAAGCCGGTTATTAATAATTATCTTGGAACAGCTCATAAAAGTATCAATAATAATAATTAATCAAGTGACCCATAAGCTTTCGATTTATCTGTGTAAAGCAAATTGAATCAAATTAGTCTCATTTTTTTCTTCTTCTTCTTTCATCCAAATCTTCCTTCTATTTACCATTTCTCTTTCTCCTTTCTCCTCTCTTCCATCAACCATAGGGACTTTAACCATTGCAAGTTATCAGTCCCAAAAGGTTGAGCAGAAAGAAGGCGAGAAAGAGAGGAAAGAAAGAAGCAGACAAGGTGAAGCAGAAGGTGGCGAAAAAGGCGAGCAAGACCAAAGTGGAAAGTAAAAGTGAAGCCACGAGAAAACCCAAAGTGAAGGAAGAGAAGGTGAAAATAGTATCACCAAGATTCAAGGGGCAATCGGAGCAGCCAATATCCTCAAAAGATGGGGAATCAATTTGACCCCATCACGAGGAGGAGGTCGATCTGGTCTTGGTGGAGGTGGTGGTGCCGGTGGAGGAGGAGGTGGAATCTCGGGTGGACCCAGTTCACAGCCATTTGGTGATCTTGAGTTGACAACCAATTTTGGTAAATGCATCTACAGTGTGGACCATCGTCATTACCAAGGAACCAAATCTGCGCGCAAAGACTCGGCTGCTGGAAGCTGTGAAAGTGGACCTTCCAAATTGTCAACTCCCTCTGCCTCTGTTTATTCAAATCTCAGTGCCATTGGACATTTTCGTTCTCCTTCCGAGGCTCATCATAAGGAATCTTCAACGGGTCATGAAGGACCATCGAGTAGCCATAATAATGATACCAACAATAATAAAGACATTAACACATCTAGTAATAAATCAGGGTCCAGAGGCAAGGGCACTACAACTGCACATAAATTGTTGAAAAAATTTGCCAAAAGTGCTTCATCTACGGCTGTGATTACCGGCCAACATGATACAGCTGCATCACTTTTAAGGAAAAGTTCATCATCAACCCTTTCAACTACTCATTCTTCCATAAAGTAAGCACAACAAACTCAAACATAAATTTTTACTCATGTGAAAACCATTCCTAGTCAAAATTCAATTAATCAACATTTCACCAACTCAAAAGTGTAGAACAGCGTAAAATATTCGAGTTGCCTTACATTTGAAAGATTTTTTCCTTCTCCACACTCCCTGAAAGAAAAATTCAATTCCATATTTTCCAATTTAAGAATAAATCGATCACAGTATCAATTTACAACTTACCTGTTAAATATTAATATTTTTTCTCCCTCTCTCTCTCTTTTCAACTCAACAAATCGATGATTACCCTGAATTATCAAAGAATCATGCATATTACTATTAATAACCTTATTACAGAATTGATATGTCAATGAAGTTTATTCTAATGAGTTTCATTTTGTATCTGAAAATAACCATAAAGATATTTCTAAACATCAAAATCGCTTTGAAAATCATGGACATTTTTTTTTCTAACTCAACAGAAAAGGAAAGAGAGAAGAAAAGGAAAAAGTTGAACAATAGAAGAAAAGCTCAGAATATAAATCATGAAATTAATACCTTGTCATGCAGGAAAATCTCAGAAGATTATTATTCTTATGAGTTATTTTTAATTTTTAAAATGTAAACAAACCAAAATAGACAATTACTTGAAAATAATTGCTATTCAGACAATATTTTGATAATATTTTTCATTCTTAATTCTTCTCGAATCTGAAACTACTCAAAATGAAATTAACCTTAGATTATCTATTAATAACTTACTACTCAAATGTTAATTTCAAATGTTTGTAACAAAAATTTATAACGATACTTGAGTTAGAAACTTATCGATTCCCATTGAATTGCCATGTATTAATAAATGTCAAAAATGTTTACAATTTGTAAACAAAACAATTTTCTGTGCAACTGTTCATTTGATGCAATCATTTCTATCATCTGTTGACAGAAATGATGAATTTCCATCCAATTGAATTTTTATCACGATGATAATGATGATGAGAATCAGTCGAAACAAAATCACCACCAGCATGATGGTTATTACACTCATGATATTTCTTCAAAATTATTTAACTTCCATGAAATTTTTCTCAACAAACTTTGGTTGCCTTTTCTTTCTATCGATTCAATTTTTCTTTTTACTTCCTGTTTCTATCTTCAATAACTTCATTTCATGATAATCATTTTTTTTTAACAGAAAACCTTTTCTTCTAATAAAGTATTCTAACAATTCTCCCTATCATCTATCTGGTAATAATCCTTACACCTTACATCAACTTCTTTGTACTCCATGAATTTCCGTTTTATCGATTTTTGTTTCACCAGAAAGAAAAAACTGAATTTGAGTAAAAAATTGTGTTAATCGGAAGTTAACTTCCTTCAGAGTGTTACTCTTAGTTTGATTCAGTTTATTAACCATTGAATACCATTGTAGTACTTTTAAGTAGTTGAACAAACATAGTACATGTTGCAAAGTGTGTCAACAGAAAGTGAGCATATTTGTTGAAATAATAAGCTTTTTACCCAAAAAAATATCAATTTTTACCGTAAGTTGAAACCCGTCAATCTCATTGATAACAACTTCCATGAAAAAAAAAACTCCTAACAATTAGGAATGATTTCATTTTGGTTCCTTTCACTTCGAACTGCACCAATTTCACCGAAAAAAGATGAGTAAAATAAATTTCGAGCATTGATAAGCTCATGAAACTTGTCTAACAATGTAAGCTCAATATTTCACTCCTTTTACCCGAACCAGAAAATTGATTTTTTGCCAATACTTAGATCGATCACTTCAATCAATCAAACAAAATCAAATGAAATTAAAATCGATTTACATAATTTTTCTCAATAAAAACTGTTGACTTGGAATTGACCAATAAAATGAATTATTATTAGTCTTGTTTGCTTTGTTAATATTTTTCATCTGAAAATTAATCTTGAAAAGTTGAATCCAAGACTGAATCTGAATTTGACTTGAATACAAATTTCAACTCCTGTCTTTCAAACGCTTAAAAGTTTCAACGACAACTTTAGTTTTAATCATGTCTACTTTTAAGCTCAACTTTCTTGTTATACTGTCTATTGATTTTATTAAAGTCTACATTAAAGTTTTAATCTGCGAAAAAAACACAAGAATCAAAAGTTGCTCATGTTGGCTCCTCAGGCTATCATGAGATTCTTACCCTTCTCAATTATTCCATCCCTGGATCACACTCCCTAGATGAATTATTTTTTCACTCCCAACAGATATCGATCTGTTTGTGTATAAGTGAGTTAGAAAGGGAAGGGAAAGAAACAAGTTTAGGTAAAGTAAGGGAATATGAAAGTAGGTCAACGTGACCTGAAATATTCACTTTCAACCTTTTTTAACTCACTCTACTTTCAACTCTAAATAACAAAGGTTACAGTCTCATGTTGAAACTGAACAATTTCACCTTTTTTTTCAATCATTCCATCTTTTTCATCGTTCCCAATTGAAAGTTGCATTTCATTTGGAATGCAACTTGAAAATGCTTATTTTCCAATTTGACATTTTAATCATGTTCAATGATCCATTTGAACTTCCTTCCTGCTTGTTTATCCTCATTAATTAATTCAACTTATAATAAATTGTATCTTCTTTTTGCATCAACTTTACCCTTAACCATTAGAATTGAGCTTGCAAGTTATTCTTTGACGAATTACGATTTTTCTTGATATTCAGTTTAATTGGTGCAAGTTATTTTTCATTACTCTGCTCGAATCGTGTATTGACTAATTTCAATTCAATTTAAGGGTCATAATGATTTACCTGAAATATCTTACTGTTAATGTATTTTTCAAGTTGAACCCCTTTACATGTCACCAGTGATTGTAATAAATCAATAAAGTGAGAATACGCTTCAACTAGTAATCAAATTTTCGTTGAAGTATCAGTCAATTAGAGTAAACGTATTTTCAATTCATGCTTTCATCTCAATCTACTCAAGTAATCAAATTTACATGTTTCTTTGCGAGTTGATCAGATAAAAGTATTATCTAACAGAGTCTACTTGATACACACCAGCTTTACATCGACATTATGTTCAATATTCATGGAATCATTGAAAGATCTTTATAATCCTATCTGAAAATATAAAAAGACTAATTATTTTCTTCCTCTGCCTTTTCCAGAAATCTAACCAAATCTGAATCTCGCGGGTGTTTAATTCAAGAATCGGAAGATGAACCTCATGAGAGAAAAGACGGCCTTGATGAGAGTGTAAATAACAAAGGAGGAGGAGGTGGAGGAGGTGGAGGTGCAAGAGGTGATAATGTTGATGTCGCAAGTAGTGGTGCAGTTGGAGAGGGTGAAAGGGTTATAACTTCCAGAAGGAACAGTGTAGTGTGTATCGGTGAAGTTACTAATGGTAAGGAAAGGTTGAACCAAGAAACAAGTTCCAGAAGTGGAAGTAAACGTTCCCAGAAGGTGCCTGAGCATATCATCCCTTGGTCTGAATTTGAACCCCTTGAACATGACCATAGTCTTTGTGAACGAGTCAATATCAATGTTAGTGGGATGAAGTTTGAAACAACTTTACGGACGCTCAATATGTTTCCCAATACGTTACTGGGCAATCCAGAGAGACGAGCAAGGTGAGTAAACCTACAAAATTGTAACCAAAATTTTGCTCTTTATCTAAAAGTCACAATCAACTAACATCTAATGTTATTAATAACTATTATAAAGCTTAAAATAACAACTAATTCCAACTTATTAACTCCATTTAAATGCAAGCTAAATAAAGGATTAATGTTTTTGTCTAAAAATTGTGATCTTGTATCAAAAATTTACTCAATTAATCATTCAATAGGAGCAGATGGTATTTTCATGCCTAAAGCAGGCAATTCCAATGGTTATTTAAATCCAAAGTGAAACAAGATCAAAGACAATTGTAATCGTTGGACCTAAAATTACATGACAGTTATATTTAAACAGATATATTTAAATAAACTCTCGCTTCATTAAGCGTTTAGATGATTGATTTACTTTAAAATGCGTTCACTTATTAAACAAAGAATCTTTAATTGTAACTACAGCTGACTACATGTTAGTTATCATCATTTTGATCAGTTCAAAATACAAAATAGTAAATAAAATTTGATTTGATTGATAAAAATTGAATAAAATGTTATATAAATACATTGTAATGAATATTCAAAAAGATATAATATTATGAAAAATTTAATTTACCCAATCAAGAATTTTCAAAATCTAAAAATTTAATGGATAATTATAATAAATTATTGTTTATAATGAAATTGAAAATGAAACCTTTACCAAACAATTTATCAAAACCAATAAAAGAATCGGAAAATGTATCTTTGACTTTTTTCAAAGCTAAATATTTTCCATTGTATTAACTCAGCAAATTGAAAATAATTTTTGGCAAATTAAATTTGATTACGAAAAATATTTCACAGTTAAATTGGCAATTGAAGCAATTATAAAATTGCTGCCAA
Source organism: Tetranychus truncatus (assembly GCA_028476895.1). Lineage (NCBI taxonomy): Eukaryota > Metazoa > Arthropoda > Arachnida > Trombidiformes > Tetranychidae > Tetranychus > Tetranychus truncatus. The sequence goes on from CM052061.1 coordinate 9,059,902, forward strand.
TTTTATATTCAATTTATCGTTTATAATGAAAAGAAGAAGAAATTTTCTAACCAAATTTTCCGGTTAAACACGGTAAATTGAATCGTAATTTTCCAACAGAATGAGCATAAATTTTCATTCATCATTATACCTTTTACCTGTTAATATTGAAAGATAATTGAACTCTAAAGATACTTTCAGTTTGACGCTTTTACTTGATTGAATCTTGAAGCCTTTGAAAAACTGTACATCGGCATAATTCAATATTGAATTGTTCATTTGATTCAATATTAAGTTAGCTTTCAACTTGCTGCAACCCTTTAGCTACCATGTTAACCATTAACATTCCCATTTCCTTTATCTAAAGAATAATCAATTGAAAAAGAATTGTTTATCGCTTTTTGCTCAACATTTTTCCAACCAACAACAATTGTAATGTGAATATAAAAATATTTGATTACTTGGATGAAAAACAAAAGGCAACAGATAATGAAAAAAAAAAGAAGCAGAATCGCTCACAATTAATATTTTCAGGGAATAACTCATTTTGTTGCAGTGTTTCAATGTTTCTTCAATTTCCTTTTCATCTTGTGAATCATCTTATTCTGGCCAAAAGCAGTATAATTATTGATTATCTTGACGATAATTGCTATTTCATCCTTGAGCATGCCATTGCCATTGGCTTGTATTACATTCAGCTAATTTCAAGATTAGGTGACTTACAAAATTAATCAACAATTTCAATACATTTATCCTGTGAAAACCTGTGAAACCAATTATCAAACGGAATCACTGAAAGTAGAGTTCAATGAATAATTGTAACAAATTATCATATCTTCTTGTCTCACAAAAGATTCCGGTAAATACTTTGAATTTTAAATTAGTTGCAACTCAATTATAAAAAAAAACACTTTTATCCTTTCAACAATTATAAAATACTAAAAGGTTTTCTCACCTCCAGTTCTGATTAACATAACAATCACAATTGACAATGGCAACGACACCAAAAAACAATGACTAATTATTAACCAACATTGATAGCTTTTCCAACTTTTCATTAATCTTATTTTAACAAATTGTTCCTTCACTAATAGTGATTAACATGAATTAGCCAACTAATTTAACCAAATAACCTTTACTTACCTATCATGGTAATGGTTCAATATCAATTCAATTATACTTTTCTCAAATTTCATCTCTTAAAGTTTTCACCATTCATGAAATGCTAATATCGAGTTTAAGGTTTCCTATCAAGCTTCACTGATCAACTGGTAATATAATGAAAAATTACATTTTAATAACTTTGTATTTTTATTTTTCCTTGTTCATCGTGGGAATGAAGAAAAAAAGAAAACACTCAGATTTTAATCTTTCATGATAATCCCTTCAATCATGGTTTGAACTCGAGTAACAGACACAGACAAATAGTGAAAGAGAAGAAGAAGGAGAAGAAAAAAATGAATTTGATGTTTGCTCGAAAATCAGTGAACCTTCTCCTGATTATTGCTTGGAACGAACGAGTTACTTTTAATAGTGAAAAGTTTCTTTAAAAGATTCATTTTTTGCATGAGAAAATAATCTTCAACTTGTTCCTCTTGATCATCCTTTCATCAATGGATGACATGACAATGAACAGCAATGTTTCTCACTTTACATCATCATCATTAACATCGACCATCACTTTGCTCATCATTTCTCATGAGAGTTTAACCATGAAAAGTGACGAGTTTTAAAAGAAGCTCAAGACTTTGGGTGACTTAAAACAAAGTTACATTAAACTTTACTTGCCATTCAAGTTATATCCATAAAATATGTATATTAGAAGCTTAATAATAATAATAATAATCTGAATGGCAAGATTTGGTTGAACCATAATTCTTGGCCACTTTTACTGTAAATCCTTTGAGGCCAATTGATTATTACATTGTTTAATACATAACTGGTTATTCTGGTCAATTTTGTCTTTACTTTTATTATCATCTCTTGACGTGTCACCCAATAGCATTTTACCTGCTTATGAAACTCCTGATTTCCCATGAAAAAATAATCATCTTAACCATTTTTCTTAGTCTGGTTAAAAAGCGTAAGAAAGTGGCATCATCATTATTATCTTGATGATTATCTCCATTGTAACTTATCATTCACCAAGTTATCAACTATCCCAATAACAATCTCATTGTACATGGAAACGTCGCAAACACCTAAATACGTGACTCATGAAAATAATTGAGTCACAGTTTTATATTCAGCTTTTGCTGCTGTTGATGAAACCTTTCATCATACTTCAGTCAAGTTGATCACCAGACCATGAAACGTTTTACATGATATTAACTAACACTTAATACTGTATTCTTGATCATCTTGATCATCTTTATCACCTTCATCACTCCCTTGTCTTTTCCATGAATAGTAATAAAAAAAAAACTAGATCAATGTGAATGTCACAGGGAGGTGAAGAAATGAAGAGATGACAAAATGAGACGGAAATCCTTAAATGCTTATGAAAATGTATCAAATCAGATGAGACCATAAATTATAAGTCACATAACCATCATATTCACTGATTGAAAAGAGAAGAAAAAATTATTGTTCTATTCTTAGCTTCGACATCGACTAATAATTTGTTTCCTGATTGAAATTTTTTTTTTTATCAAATTCAATTGACTTTTGTTATAAGTACATCAAGATAAACATGAATTAACCTAATGAATTGGTAAGTTGATGAAAATCAATAAGCCAAGAAAACACTTGCAATGAGGTCAATAGTTGTTATTCAAATTACTGTTGAAAATAGACTGACTATGATTACGTTAAGTTAGCCAATTCTTGCAAGTTCATGGTCTGAAATGAGGTAAAAAGGTTGATTAATTTAGTGAGAAACCAAGGAACCAGAAAAATTGTCAGAAAGGAATAGATTGAATACTATGATTAAGAATAGAGTAAATAAAAGGTGAAAATGGTAAAGAGTAAAATAAATACAGAAAATGATAAATTTCAATTGAATAGAAATTCTTGAAGAAAAGATTGGACAAAGAAAAAGTAATGACAATATGAAAAACTATTCAATCCCAGTGTATTTCAATCGTAAATCATTTTAATTACATGATTGTATCAAAGGTTGTTGCTCTAATGACTATTTTCATTGTGTTTTCTGGTTTAAAACTTGTCATGGTTGTGATTAAATTTTTGGACATTTTCTCATTGTTTGATTGAATTTTTGGTGAAAACTCAATAAAAACTTGAAGAGAGACCTGAGTTGTACCTGCTCTTGGAGTAACATTGATAACATTGTTATCATGCTGACCATTTGATTGTTTTCAGTGGTTGAACTTTTCCCAATTTGCTATACGATTGCTCTGTCACTTGATGGAACTAATTGCATTTAGTTGAATTGAAAATGTGTAACTGATCATGGTATTCCAAAGATGTCTGTCATTCTCTCATGAACAAATCAAGGGAAGAAAGTGATAAAGCAAAAACAAGAAAGCAAAGTGAAATAATGGTAAATGAGGAAAGACAAAAGGATTGAGATAAATGAAAGTCAAGTTATTCTGAAGGAATATTACAAAGAATCAATCGGAAGACGATGAAGATGTTGATGATGAGAATGATAAAGTGAAAGATGAGACTCCAGAAAATGTCAACGATCTCGAATTGTTAATAGTCACTTTTAGATTGAAATCTTATTCTTGAAACTTGTTCTTGTGCACTCATCATGATCCATTTTATTTACCTGATGAAATGCTTCTTCCCAAACATTCAGTCAACTGTAAATCACATTATTACTGGACAACATGAAATTCAGTTTAGCTTTCACTTTTTTTTCCCTTCAAAAGAAACGTTAATAACGTTTCTTAATCAACGTTTTAATCGAACTGAATAAGTACATACAAATCAATGGAAAGGTTGTCTCAGTAAACCTACAAGTTCATTGAATGATCAAGATGTGAATGGTGCAAAAAAGTCATCTTTTGATCCTTCGTCACAACGCAACTTTCAGTTTGTTGAGACAATTTTCAATTAAAAATCAATTTACCAATCAATTATAATGCTTCTCTATTTGTAATATTGAATAAAATATAATCAATGAACTTATTAAAATTAAACCTTTAATCAATCATATTTTTTGTTCAACCTTTTTGTTCAACTTGTCACTATTATTCACTCATGTCTTTATTTCATGTTTTTTAAAACTGTCCATATTCAGTGATTGAAATAGCAAAGATCAGGAAATGTTTAATTTTTAAAATGTTGAATTATTTTAATTATTAAAAAATAAATTAACAATTATATCGATTGTTACATAAACAGAGAATGGAGAGAATCCAAATTGTTACAAATGATGAAACTTGAACCAACCTTTTGTGAATTGTTCAGTTTTATTTGCTATTTATTTTGTTGTTTTTAAATTTATCCTGAAAACATTTCTTTTTTTTCTGATCAAATTCTTGCCCTTTCATCATTTAATCATAACTCTTCGAGGTGTAACCATTAAACTTTAGGGTAAAACAAAGCCAACCTCTAACGCGTGAATGGGTTTCATTGATAACAAAATTGAGATGATGTTTTTTCATAGTGATGATGAGGATGTTGATAACTTGCCTAAAGACATTCCTTCAGTCCAAGTAAAACCTTTAAAACAAATCTGTCGAAAGAAATGTATTTTTCATGTGATAAAGCTAAACCTTTCTTCCCAGTAGCATTCTTATCATGATACTGCCAGAATTTATATTCATGTTATTCAGAATGGTGAGCATTGTGCATACTTTGGGAAAGAAAAAAAAAGAGGAAAATTGATAAAGAAACTGGTAAAAGAAGAAAAAAGTTAATGAATTAACTAAGAAAATGAATGAAATGGTGAATGTGCAAATGAATGCAAAATGAGATTCTGTAATATCTGATAATCCAACTGCTTCTTCTTGCAATTACAATTTTTATATGAGTTTGGAATTTTTTTTCTCACTCGACAAAAACATTAATCAAGAATCAAGTTTCAAATAATTGTGACCTTTCCATTGATTATTCATTAATTGCATTTAGATGTTAAAACTAATTAATGGTTCTTTTTTATCAACAGATATTTTGATTCACATCGAAATGAATATTTTTTCGATCGATGTAGAATTTGTTTCGATGCTATTCTCTATTATTATCAAAGCGGAGGTCGTTTAAGAAGACCTGGAAACATACCGTTGGACATGTTTGTTGAGGAGATAAAATTTTTTGAACTCGGTGAGATTGCTTTTGGTAAATTGAAAGCGGACGAAGGTTTTGGCCAAGAAGAGGTTGAAAAACCACTGCCAGAGAATCCATTGCAACGTAAACTTTGGTTACTCTTTGAGCATCCAGAAAGCTCCATGTCAGCCCGTTATGTGGCCATTATTTCCGTTCTGGTAATCATTTTTTCCATTGTGATATTTTGTCTGGAAACCATGCCTCAATTCAAGCATTACAAAATTTTTACCAAAGGAAATTATACTAAGGTTGTGGAGGACGAAACCCCATCCGCGACGGAACCCTTTTTTATTATAGAAACTGCCTGTATATTTTGGTTTACACTTGAACTTAGCGTCCGTTTTTTAGCTTGTCCTTCCAAAATTGATTTCCTTAGGGTAAGTTCACCTTTCGATTTACACAAATTGAACATTTTGTGCTTCCAATCTTCACTATTACAAGTTTAACACAAAAATATTGACCAGTTTTAAGGTCTTCGCTTTAGAGTTAATTGCTCTAGTTTTGCTTCAAAAGACTTGGGAAGTTTAATGTATTTTCACAAACGCTAATGTTAAAGGCGTCTTCTGAGCCACTTCTCTAGAGGTTTAAAAGCTTTTAGCTTTGTAAATCGAATCAGACTTGTTCGACGTTCTTTGCCTTTATTTTGTTACAGTTTTTAGGAAGCGAAATTAGATTGCATTTCAGTAATTTCAATGTTAATAAAATGCGAAGTGTTGATGAATGTATTTGTGCATTGCTCCAGTCAATTGACGAGATTGAATATTAGCATAGATAGACGCTATTAGCTTGTACTTGGATATTTGGACTTGATTGAATTAACTACAATTGATGGACATTTTGTTGTCTTCAATGGTTCCATTATGGATTGAATTTATCTTTTATCCTTTCGGATAATTCATTTTTCTATTGTTGCTGATTATTCTGTCATTACTCTTTTTTTTCGTCCGTACAAATTGGAATCCTTACGTACCTGAATAATCACTCACATTACCTTGATCCTAACAGATATATTTATTATTTACAAGCTAGATTAAATCAAATCTTTCAGTGTTGCAAGTTCATTCGGTGTATTATTAGTTTTATTTATTCACATTGTTAATCTCTTTTTAATTATTTCTTACTTTAGTTGCTATTTCATGATTATCTTCCAGAACAAAAATCTTTTCATATCAAAATCCGTGCAACTAATGTCCTTAATTTTCAGCAAATTAAAACTAATTTCAAATTAGTTTTCCAAGAATTAATATATTAAGATATTATTAATGCTAATTAGTATATAATTCATCATTCGATCGATTGACAAAAAGTAAAATTAATGAAAGGGTTTTTGCTCTTAATAACAAATCAAGTCTTCGTTTGAAAATTTACTATCCATTTCTCAATATGAAGTTAAAGTTTATCGTTCTTTATCGTGTATTCAATGTACAAATTTCATTCTCTTTTCGATTTAATCATGAAACATGAGTCCTGAACTCTTGGTAAAGCCAGAAAAGCCAGTATTTAAAGTGAAAGCAAAGGTTGACCGATGACTGCATTAATATAATAGCCCAAAAGAGTTTGAGAAACGTGATCATCTGATAAATGGAGACCAGTAAGAAAATTCAGGTACAATAAACGAAATTCATGGTTTTACAACTGCTGATCAAGATGCTCCTAATTGCCCAAATTTTTGGCATGGTTTGCAGAATCATTTGATAGATGAAAAGCAAACTCAACACTTTTCTCAATGAATAATAATAATGAGATGAAAGAAACGTTGAGATAAAAATTGATATTGAAAAATTGACAAAAAAGCCCAATTCTGTTGCTATTTGGATAAGCATTTAATTATAATAAAACACCAGTTTACATCACTTCTGTTATGAATATTCATTGGAAATTTGTTAATTTCAAGATCAATTCTAAATCTTCAATTATTGATACAATCATGCAATTCTTACCAATCCTTTGGTTATGATGAAAGATGATTGTTACTTATTTTTAATATCCTTATATTGAAACCAAATAACTTGTGCTAAATTGTAGTCCATTATCTTTAACAATTAGACAAATAATGATCTCTATCCATACAAAAGTAATGCTTTTTCATTGAACTCTATTCCAATGATATTGGTTAATGCAATCTATTACATATTACTTATTTGGCTTTATTAATGAATACATTTGAGATCATTTTTCTTTGTTTTAATCATAAGAAATGATAATTTCTCATTGCATTTCATCCTTAATGGAAAATCCTTTTTCCTCTTTTCCTATTTTCATTTATAAATAGTGATAGGTTTGAATCCCTGTTTACCCATCAAGAAGATTCAACTGAAAGTCAACCTAATCCATGATATGTAATTCAAGAGATACAATGTAATAACACATGAGCGTGAAAAAGCGCATTGTTAAGGTAAACAAGTCAAAATGGCAACTACATTTTGACAGTAGGACCAGAAAAAAGTGGCGTTAAAAATGAAACTTTTTTTTTGATTAATTGTATGAATTGGTTTCCATTGATTTATTTGTTCTCTTTTTGCTCCACTGTTTATCTGGAGCCAGTGAACAATGAACAGACTGGAAAAGATTATGAAAAATAATGAATTTGCTTGGTGAATGAAACTGCAAAAATCGTAAAAACTAAGCTTCAACTAAAAATGTAAGCAAAAATATTTTTTTTCACAACCAAGACTATGATGAGTCAGATGAAAAAAAGCAAACAAATAAGGTTCAACGAAAAGTACAAAAAATGCGAAATGGGTTGAAACAATTTTCAAGAACTTTTTGCTTCCCAATCCATTTCTTCAATCATTTATTCCATGCTATTCTTGGCTTCATCCTTTTCCCATCTTTTATCATTATTATCATCTCTTGTTTCATATCCTTCACAAATCAGAAACTCTTCATATTGAGAAACATATTATTCTAATATCCTCTGAATCACATGAAAATGAACAAATAAACTGTAATCATCAATTTTACTGGGTCGCTTCAAAACAGATAAAATGATGAAACTGATTAATTGCTTGATTGCAATGGAATCGCATTAGTAAAGGATAAAGTTCATCATTTGTTTCCAACCGTAAAGTGTGTGTTCACAGAAAATATCAAAATCTCAGTAAATCAGAATCGGTTATTGAATATCTTACCAAGTGATTAATTATTGCAATCAAATCTTTGGATAACTTTAAATTCTAGAATTCTGTTGATAAATACTGAAACATGATGCAATTGAATGGTAATCCTCATTTAGCCAGAAATTATTCTTTGATAAAGAAAGTCATGGAATGGCATTGAAATTGCTTATTAGCTGAACAAACTCATGACTTAATTGCCTTTTCATGATAATAATGACGGATGATTAGACTGAAACTAACATCATTTTAAACTCTCAAGCCGATTCAAGTTGAGCAACATATCATTTTAATTGAAATACAATTTAACAAACATTTATTGCTCAATTTATCTGCTATTATTTATTTCCATCCACATTAATTGTTAACATTTTTTGATATTTCTTTTCAATTTCAACCGTAATTAATGTCAACATAAAAAAGTAATGTTGAAATTGAGTGGAAATAACCAGCATCAAAAATAGAAGAAGAACAAAAAAGTTATCGATTGGAAAAAAAAGATGAAACGATTCTATGAAAAAATCAGACTTTATTATCAACACTTATCTTTTCTAGTTTACCAGAATTCCCTGAATTATCTATTTTCTCACCATGTCTGTTATAGTTATTGTTATTTCCCTTGTTTTCAGCCATTTTCTTGCAGATGATAATGTACCAAGAATCATCAATTGTTGAATCAATTTACCTTTTTTCTCTCCTTCCTATTCCACTTACCTTGTCCTCTTTACCTTTCCAAACTGTCATAATAATTTGTAGATTCTCATATTGGATTGAATCTGAAAATTGGTAACAGTTAAAACAAAAGTTTGAGTTTATTATTTTCACATTTTCACAGTAAACTACTCTTAAAAGGGCAACATCGAAGTCGTTGAATCACATTACAAACTTTGTTATCTTTTAATTCATTAACCCATACAATACAATATATAAAGTTAAATTTTTGTGTAAAATCGTAACTAAACGGAAAGGATTCTAAGGAAAATTTCGCGCAGACGGAAAGCCACTTAACAAAATGTCCGAAAAATAGTCAACGGTTAATCAGAATTCAGGTTTAAACAGATTAAGGGAAAATGCGGAATCCGTATCTTGTAGCATTGTGTTTGGGTTATTTAGGTTGATGGTTTATTATTGGACTAGGAATATATGCAAAACCATCTTTCGAGTAAAGAGTTTGGTGAAAAATCTGGTGGCTCAACTGTTCAAAAAGAGACCAAATGGCAATTTTGAAGTCAATTTCATCAACGATTGTCAGACAAAATTTTTAATTCAAGATTCGAGTCTTTAAATATGGATTTAAGTTATCGTGCACAGGGAAAAAAATTGCTATCAGTCATTATCGGGTGCTCCACTTGTATATTTAAAGCAGTCTTTCAGTATCAAATGGTATTCGTGATTTGAAGTGCAAAATAGTCTAATTTTATAGGCTTTTATCATGCTCATCATCGCCATGATTCACAGAATTTTATGTGACCAGGATTTGAATAAACATTAACCCTGGTTTCAGTGATGATATAACTTTCAATTTCAAATATCAATTTATCTTGTTTGTTTGCCAGTTTTCAATGACTTTAACCCTTGAAATCTGAAACCTTAAATTGATCTTGATAATGCAAAATAAAAACTTGAAAAACTTACTATTCTGTTCATCTATTCACAATCCAAAGTTCAGTCCAATCTTTGGATCCTTTCAATTGGACAAGATTTATCAAGTCAATTTTTTTTGCCTAAAAAAATAAACTCGACATTTGCATTTGCAAGTTTTCATGCAAATAAAAAATGAATGAATCCATGTCTTATTCATACCTTTTCATATTCATCGTCAGTTTAAACTGTCTTCTTGTTGCATACAATTACCACGTTATCAGTTATTATCAATGGTTATAAGTTTAACTTGGTGAGTAAAGGTAATATTATTAACGAGAAGCAAAAGGTCTGACAATTTAATAAATGGTTAAATGGGTTGGAAAAGAGGCCGAGATGATTTGATAATGATAATGATAATGAACAAAAGTAAAAAAATTGCTGATGTAAAGAAATGCTGAATTACTTAACAGTAATTTGTTTAATTTTCATGTTTCAACATTTATTACCTTACTCCATGTGAATACGTCTTAGCCATTAAGTATTATTATAATTATTATTGTTAGTTGCAATTAACTTAAATTGAAATTTGAAAAGTTAATTACACTGATGTAGATCAATTTCACATCACATTGTATCATTGGAATCACTATTAACGTGAATAAAAAGCAGATCCAATTTGTGCTTATTTCACTCCAATTTGATAAAATCAACTTTGCAATATTATAATCATTAATAAGTTGATCAACAATCAACTTTGATGAGAAAATGTGAAATTCAATTTAAAACATTTATATGTTCAAAGAAGATGAGCAAATATACTCATGAATTTGTGTTTCAATGAAGTTTGCTTTTTCATAGAAAATGGAAAAAATTTCTGTGATTTACAATGAAAAATTTTGATTCATTGAAGTTTATTTCATCTGAAGATAAGTTTATGATTATCTGCTTGTTGCTTTCACTTATATTTATTAATGTCGTTTACTTCATTAACCAGAATTACTTATTTAATTGAATAGTCATCAAATTGGCTGATTATCTGTGATAATCATTTCATCTTGATTCCATAATGATTCAATCATATCTATTGGCTACGAAGCTCATTATTTACTTACAGATTTGTCGGTTGGTCTTTCAGTTGTCTGTTGACTTGCAGTTGTACATTTGATAATATTGTGCAAAGAAGCAGGGTTCTCCCTGATAAAATTAATGAGAAGAAAGAGAATGCTGAGAATGTTGAAAGAGATGAAAGAAAAATGTTAATGTTAAAAGATATTTTGTGTTTGGATATTGACCAAAAGCGAAATGACCGTTTTTCTTGTGAACCAAAATTGTGTTTCAATTGAAATACGAGTCTTACATTGAAATCAATTTGGAGTAAATCTGGAAAACAATTGTTTTATCCTGATAACACTGGAAATCACTCTTTGCGCCAGTTTCATGGTATTCAATGTTAAACTGGTAACAAGAAGGGAAAAAGGTTCATTTTCATCTTGTTTCATGATCAGTTTATATCAAGTCCAATTGAGCAAGATTAACTGAATATTTGGGTAAAAGGAAAGAGCAAGAAGATGATCAGGATGAAGATGTTAAGAAGATAAATGAAGAAATAAAAGATGATAAACAATAAGATTGAACCTTAATCTAACGGAAAGAAATCAAAGTAACCAAAAGTAAATTGGAAGAAAGAAAAGATGATAAAATTGAGATGAAAATGATGAAAAATGTGATGACATCAATTGAAAGCTCTAATTTGCGTGTTACCAATATTCATTGAAACATTATCATTACCCAGAAGTTTATCTTCCCTTTATTTACTCCAACTTTTTGCTCATCTTTTTCATTCTCACCATTCCCATGCTTCTTTATTATCCAATTTGTTTTTACTTTTTCTATTATAAGCCAATGTTACTCTTTTACCTTTTCTGGTTAGACTTCATGCTAGAACTTCATTCTTGTTCATCTTTACAGGTTAAATCGATATATTGATATCGTCCTTTGAAAAGGTTACTTGTGATGATATTCAGTTTTCCCTGATTCTAGTTTTACTCATCTTCTCTTGTCTTTACCTTTCTTTCAACTATTATATTCAATTTATTATTGAAAGTCCATCTTGCTCATCACTTGTCACTAACATTTGTCACTCTCATTGTAATGAAGTAACTCAGCTAATCGATGAATATCTACGCAATTAAACAGTTAAATGAAAATGTGTATAAGTTGTTCATTTGGTGAAATTAAGCTTTTTGAATGCTGCTCAAGATGATGAATACTCTGAGATTTAACCTGATACTCCAATTTTTTGACGGTTTCTTGAACTTGACAAATACACACTAAAAGACGTTTATTCAAAGTCACTTCCATAATCTATTATCTTATTTTTCATTGTTGAAAGATGAACATTGTCTGACTTGATTTGATGAAACAATGAAAAATAGTCTAAAACAGTTTGATACAAAATAATGACAAAGAAAAATCCATTGAAATAACCAACATTAAGCATATTATGGTTCAAAGTTATGACCATTAAAGGTATTGACAGTTTACAATGGTATGAGTTGAAATTTTGGTGCAATATTTTCACGCTTAATGATGCTAAATCTCAATGTTTTATGATAAATATTAATGTTTTGTTTTGTGGTTTTCAGCTTTTGTTTGCGCTCAATTGAATTAATAATCAGTGAACTTTGTTTCCTTTGCAATTCCAATGATAGTCAATTGAATTTCATTTGCTTCTCAACGGTCAACATCAATTGAAACTCATCTCTATATATATCTTTATATTCTGATAATGTATCTTTTGTTTTGATTTCACATTATTCATTTGTTTCAATTCCTTTTCCTTTCCATCACTTCATTGTAATACAATGACCATTCAAAAAGTTTGCGGATAAATCATGAGCTAAATCCAATTCGAATGAATTAGAATGGTTGAAATCTTTAAAAAAGTCAACTATTGTGAAAATTTGCTATTCAATTTTGCCCGAATCCACTTGAGCAGTAATTATCCCATTGGCATATAAATAACTCTAAAGTAAATTCAAAGTCAAATTACGATACTGGACTCGTTTCAAGTTGATTGTTATAACAAGTTCGAAGTGGTTCAAATGGCTCAAATTTCATTTTATATTGTAAAGTACAATGGTTTAACTTTGTGTAAACCTAACAAAAGACAGACATTTGAGTCTGCCAGGTTATATGATTAACAATATGCCAATGTTCAAGTTAAATCACAATTCTAGTTTGAACAACAAATTTTGAAACATATAACCAGCATGCCTTTGCACATGAAAAGAGTGAAATTATTTCGTGCTTCCATGACATTACTGAACATTTAGCATTAAGTGCCATCATTCACAGTGAAATGAAAAATTTCTCAATAACAGAAATACATTTAATGGGTTTTTGAATGAAAAAGGTTCAATCTAGTTACTGAGAAATAAACACTTTTCGGTTTATTTACCTTTAAATCTCATAAATTGTTTTGGATGTTGATGAAAGTTGCACTTTAAGCATACCTTAGCAACCTAACTTGCATTGAATGCGTAAATTTATCAATTTAAATCATTATAATGGACAAGATGGAGAAATATTTTGATACCTGATATCACTCATAAAGATCTAATTATTGCTCATTCGCTTTCGATTTGACAGCTAATGGAACTTGAAGTGAAACAGAAACTCTGAACCCATTGAAACGATGAGCGTCTTTTACTTCTTTTCCTGTAAATTTGTTTCCACTTGATGTTCACTTGATAAAATACGCTGAACCACTTTAATCTAATAACACTTTGATAGTGACCAGTTTGAATAAATTTCAATTCTATACTTTAAATAGCTAAAATAAAGTTCAATTTTTCATTTCAATCGATCGGTTGAAAATGAAATTTGATATCAAACGTTTTCCACCATTCATGAGCATCTGATTAATATTACATTTTGAAAGGCTTCAATCGTAATGAAGCATTGAAAGTTGCTTTGTACAACTTATTAGGTTTACTCATTCAATAATTATTACCGATATTAATTGTTTCCTTTACAATTTGGACTGAAAATATTAGCTGGAAATGGATGAATCAAACAAGGAAATTGTTTTATTTAATTTTCCAGGTAAACACTGAAACAGGATAATAATTGCTATAAAAATGGTTCCAATGAAAAGATGGATAAATTACTTGTTTAATTGTTATTAATTTAACATGAAATCTAACAAGTTGAAATGTTTTGACTTTTCATTGTTGTCAACGAGTAAATGTTATCACTCTTAAATTATTAAATTGAATGATAATTCGGAGATTTTGTTTCTCTTTCAACAATAGCAATGTCAACATGAAACATATTTAACTTCATCATCCAACTGATGTTCCTTGAAACATGTTGAGAAACTAACATTGAGTCAATTGTTGAACCAAATGCTTCATTTTTACTCTTCTTGCACTCAAAGAAATTCTCATCTTCATCTTGAATTCCACTTTTTATCAGAGCTCATTTCATTCTTCACCATCTAATTCATCACCATTTTTGTTTGCATAATGTTGTAACAACAAAAGGAAAATGTTGACAACTGAAACCGATTGTTCATCTTGAATTTCATGGAAACATCTTTACATTTGTTCTACTCTAAACTTTCTACTCGACACAACTATTAACATGATAATCATCATCTTAAAAGAGATGATTAAATCATTGAGATTTCGGACTCTACCATGAATATGACACATTGTCATGTAGATACTTTCAAATAGACATCACAATCTAGTTAGAAAATTCTGTCAATATTAACATGATAACTTATACAGAATTGTTAAGTTACCAGAATTAACTTTTCAAAACCTAAATCTGAAACATTCCTTTCAACTTAAAGCCAAATCTTGAATAAAATTAAACACAAAAAGTCAATTATTTCATTTGCAAATAAACCTGATTCCAGATTATTCATATTGACATTGTTCTAGAAACATTGATTTTAATTGAAAACAACTCCATATCTATTCATCAACTTGAATCAAATGTGAAAGTAGTGTGAATAAATATTGAAATAATGATAATACATGATGATAAAGATGGAAATATTCACCGAAATACTAAACCTTTTTTCAACTCCAATTTTCTTTTTGATCAAATTGTCATTAATCTCATGGGAGTAATTTGTTATAATCATAATTTCTTTGATATCTTTATATAAATGTATTATCATTCCCAGTTTTGTATCATTTTACCTCGCCTTATGATCAATCTGAAGGTGAAACTGCTTGTTAGCTTCACCCTTTCAACATAAAATTCAAATTTTACATTCAAGTGGCAAAACTGTGCAATCATTTTATAATTATTGACTTGGATTGAATTCAGGTGCAATGAACGATTAAACCATTAAGATTGACTATCATTTTTGGGTAAATAATTTGGTTAAACCTGTTTATCTGTTAATAAGCTTAACGGTTTCATTATAACAGTTATTAATATTAAAAGATATCAAGCTGTGATTAATTCAAGTCAGTTATTAATTTTTATTAGGATTTTATTGTTTTACTGAAAAGTTATTCAATTTATCTTTTACTTTCATCATAAGAAGCATTTCAAGGATAGTCTGCTATTTTTGGCCTGAATCAGGAGAAATTGAGAAAATGATGAAGTAAAAGGGTTGAGTCAATTTAATTCTCAGTATGAGTGAACTTGTTTTTTTAATCAATCTCATTAATATTAATTGCATGGCACAGGATTTTATCTCTTCATGATTGTGTTACATTTTATAGCTTATTATGAGCAAATGAACAACATGAAAAATTTGATTGTCCATCATCCGATGAAAGATGAGTAAAATATTAAAATACAAACATCAAGATAGTTTAATAAAATGCAAAAATATTGTTCACATCTAAATATTTGGCCAACAAAGTGTATCTTTACTGAACAGGTAGTAAACAGTTCGATGATCATCATTGATCATTCATTTTTGTTCATGAATTTTCATGATTATTGGTGTCTACATTGAATAAATAATTGCAAAGTTGTCCTCACATTAGTCAATGAGGATAACCAGAAGATAAACAAAGCAACCCAAATCTGGTTTGCTTTCTGTTTTTCTGGTTAATCAACAGTCCACTGTTATTGCTTAAACTCTCATTGATTACAAAGATTATTAAATAAACCTTTCTGGACAACTTCATAGATTCAAGTAATTAATGAATACAGTAATTGATTAAACCAAAGAGTCAGGTCAAGTTACCAAAAAAGGGCCACAATTAATTTAATTTTTAGGTGTCGCCTCTCGAGCATATTAAGTTTTTAGAGAGAAGAAAAAACAATTCAATAGAAAAAGACTGAACAAAATAAAGTTCATTCATTACAATCCGTTCACATGAAGAGCAGACCATCAAATCAATGAAGGAGAGTCGAAGCCTCCAACGGTTCTGAGCGAAAAAATAACTTTAATTTCGGATTAAAAGGCAAGAATTTTGTGATTTTGATTATTTCATCATACAAGTTGATATTAAGCTCAGTTTGTGTCAAAGATTAAAATTAACTACAAAATTTTGTTTTTTTTCACATTTTATATTTGAAAATCAAAAAAGTAGCAAAATATAATTTTTATTTGAAAACTCCAACGTAAAAATTGATAAAATATCAAAATTGCGGATTGAAATAAAATGAAGAAATAATGAAAATGCATTTAATCATTTGAATAGCATTAAATATTGAAACCTTTTCATGGGTCAGTTTGAACCAGATTTGAATTGTAATTGAACCAAAATTTTTTCTCCTTCAACCTTCACTTGATTTTATGTACAATAAAGTATTATAAATATAATGTAAAATGTAAAACTTGAATTAAATTTTGTAAGTAAACATTTATTCATCTGGAAGGGATAAAATTCTGGTAAAATTGTACAGGTTGTAGCAAGAAGGGAAACAAAAATTAAGAAATAACAATTGAAGGGGAAAAGTCTTATAAGCATCAAACAACATGAATTATTATACAGAAAATGTTCATCTCTAGTTTTTTTTACATTTCACTTGCTTATTGATATTAGTTGTGATATAAGTGAGGAAAGAGTTGAGCAAATAGGAAAAAGATATGCGAGAAAAAAGCGAGTTGATTACTGAGCATTCTGAATAATGTCTATCGATCGATAATATTCATTTTAAGTTGAAGATTACAACTAACTAGAATTTTACTCTTTTTCCTCTTTCATTCAGTTAATGTTTAACTTGAAAAATATAGTTGAAAGTATAATTTATATTATGCAGTTTCAGATTGAAACGACAGAAAATAAAAGAGCCTAATAGCCTTTCGTTATAATGGTTAATGAGTTAAAGGCTTTTGTTCAACTTTTAACATTATCACTTTAAACGATATTTTTATCTGTTGTATTTAATAATAAAATCATAATAATGTCTTACATTTTCAAATACTTTTGTCTTAAACAACAACTTTAGCTATTTTTGGCGTTATTGTTGATTCTGTAAATGCTAATCTTAATGATAATTATGATGATAATAGTATCAACTTGTTTAACCTTTGATTCTCATTTTGCTTGAAATTGTTATTCAGCTAGAAATTTTTCACTCCTTGGAGTTGTGTATTTGCTTTTATTGAAATAACAGTTTGAATTAAAGGTTGACTTTATTTTGATCAGTAATTGTTTATTGGTAACTGTTATAATACATTTCTAATAATTTAATTTGTTTCAATGTTTAATGATTTGAATATCTTATGTTGCAAATGTTACTTTTGATTTTACTTTTGGTCAAATTGTGCCCAATTAAACAACTGTTAAATACTGTAATCATGAACATTGATGTTGGAAGACATCAAAATGAACATGGAAAGAGTCCCAAAATAGTATATATTTGAAGCAGAAAATGTCAAACATTTTACCCACAATTAAACGTAACTAAACTAATAATTATTTTTATTTTTCTCTTATACTTTTTATTACCTTTTTTCCCTGAACCCTTTGCTTTTCCTTCAAATTGACAATAAATACTTTTGGATCTTTTGGTTTCTTGTTTGCGGATTATTAACCTTTTGGTCCATTCTGGTTGGAATGATTATCGTTAAAAAACAACCCAATAAAAATGGGTTATTTTTACTACCAATGGATGGATGATAAATAAACGATTTCCAGGATATAATGAACGCAATCGATTTTATGGCAATCGTTCCTTACTTTATAACACTTGGAACCATGTTTGCTGAGGACAAAGAACTGGACAAGCGAAAGTTTAGCAGTGAGAAGCAAAGCCAGGCCATGTCACTGGCTATTCTCCGGGTTATCCGATTGGTCCGTGTCTTCCGTATATTTAAACTTTCCCGACATTCTAAAGGACTTCAAATTCTTGGGATGACATTGAAATCGTCGTTACGTGAATTGGGTCTTCTCATATTTTTCTTGCTCATCGGTATAATACTCTTCTCATCGGCAGTTTATTACGCTGAATCAGGATCTGAACGGTCCTACTTTAAATCCATTCCTGATGCATTTTGGTGGGCTTTAGTCACCATGACCACCGTTGGCTATGGTGACATGGTTCCACTATCTTTTTGGGGTAAAATTGTGGGCTCTCTTTGTGCCATTGCTGGTGTTTTAACCCTTGCACTTCCAGTACCCGTAATTGTCTCCAATTTTACATATTTCTATAATCGAGAGATGGTTCAAGGTGATTTAGAATCAACCAATGAAAAGTTTGTCAAGGGTTGTCCATATTATTATCTTGAAGGGCATCATGTTAAATGGCGAACCACCCTTGAATCAGCAACAATCTCATCCAATTTAAGCTCAACTGATAGTTATCAAGAAGATGAACAAAGGCGAGCAAGAGGAAGCAGTGGAAGCAACGGTGAGAGTTATTATGTTGGTCAAGTCGGCGGAACAGAGAGAAGGTTAAGCTTGAAGGCGAACGATAATGATGGCATTGAAGTGACTCGGCGACTTGTTACTAGCATGGAATATGCCACTCAGCGAATGATGATACGAAGTACATCCAAGTGTCACTGTGTTGAGGCAGATGATCAAAGACGATCTTACAAGAAGAGTAGATCAAATGATGGTGACGGCCGAGGATTGGTTGGTGATGATGATGAGGATGATGGTGATGGCGATGATACTGATGAAGATGATGCTGAAGATGAACAAGGTGACGATTCGAGTAAAGAGAAGAGCAAATCGCGAAAACGAAAACACACGGTTCAAGAACATCGATTGTCAAAGCTTTACAAGGTTGTTGATAATTTACGCAATTTGGATGGCAGTACTGTTAGTCTAATTTCAAAGGATTAACCTGGATAACTTGGTGTGACATGAAGAGGAAAAGTGTCATGAGAAGTAGTCAAATATGAAAAAGAAAAGGATGAACAAAATTCTGGAAAGTTGTCATGAAAAAGAAGACAAATCAGGAGATAACAAAGAATGTATATAATATGGCATTTTTTATGCTTTGTCAAGGAGAAAAGTTAACAATCAAAGGTACAAAAAAAAAGGTTGAAGTTGGATGATAGACATCATTATCATCGTCAACATTCATATAATCATCATGTACATTAACAACAATTTGTTGTTTTATTTTTGGCTCGACTAGATCTTTGATTGGTTTTGTTTGTTTCTGGAAGATGATTTTTTGTTTCAATGTTCTTCCAAAATATTCCCATTCTAAACAAGTTTCATCTCATCCAGAATTGGAAGAGAAGGAGAAAATAAGCGATGAGAAAGAATTATCAAGTCAATCATGGATCAAATACTTTACATACACATCATGATAACAACGAAATTTGCTTTTGCTTACATCAACAGTTGTACTTTCATTTTGATTAATTGTCTTCACTCTGTTTCATTTCAAGCAAAAACCATGATTAAACTAAATATATATTGATCATGGAGGAACCATGAGGAGTTGAAAATCGACCAGAAGCTTAACAATTTTGCATAAAACAAACTTAAATTGGACAAATTTGGAGCATCGCCAACTTGCTGAGGAAATCAGCTCAATATTTCGAGCAAATTTTCCAATCAAATGTTGGTCTACTTTTCATCTCGATGGAAACTTGATCTGAATGCGCACAAATTAACCACAATAAAAACTTCTCTTATTTGGAAATCAATGATTGTTGAAATCCATAAAGCATTAAATGCAATTCTTTGCGCACAAATTATCGCAATGAAATTTGGTGAATGAAGTCCAGAAAATGACCTTTCGATATTGATAAAAACAAATTGTAAGGATGGTTTAATTTTTTGTGTTGGTGTCATAAGGAAGGATTAATCAATGAAATTGAACAACTGGAGCTATGGGATGGACTTTAAATTTTAATTGTTGCACAACATTACTGCTGTTGATTGCTGTAAATATACATGAACAAATAATCCATTGGAACAGTTGGTTGATCAATAGCGTCAATAAAATGATTGGTGAACAATAATCAATTGAATAATGATAAAAACAATAATTATAGTTACCTTGATTTAATGTAATGATGATAACTTGATACATTGTGACCAAAAACGTAACTGTAAAAAAAGGCTTTTTTTACTACTGATCATTATTTTTTGTCTCTCTTAGATTATTAATTCCCTCTCTTTTTGATGTTTTCATTTCTTTTTATAAATAATTTGTCGCCAAATTTATTTAAATTCTGAATACCGAATCCTGATTACAAATTTGAGATAAAAAATTAAATCAAATCTGTGAACTAATAATGAGTAAAGAAATTGAATTCGTTCTTTTACTAAATAGTAACTCTTTTCCTCGGTCCTTCGGTTATTTTTGAATCCTCGGTTTTTGAGGATTGACCATTCTAGTCCGATTTTCATATTCAAATTACATTGTGTTTTGAACAAAGATTTGTTATTAGTCAAACTTTATTAATAACAATTAAATGAACATTAGATCACTCAAAAGATACATTTCCCAATAAAAAAGGTTTGTTTGCAAGTATAGGAAGCAAAATTTGGACTTGAAAAATTTCACTGCGAAGTAAATATTTGGGTTAATTATATCAATTACAACAAATTAGTTGATTACATTGGAGTCGATGAATCTTACTCATTGGTAAAAACTTGTTTTCGTTTAGTGATATACTATAAATGAATAATGTTGCACCAGAATAGTTAAGGAGTAAAGGTATATCACTAAAATAAGGCACATTCCATGCATTTAATTGTATTAATGATGATTAAAGTTGAGTCATGGTAAGGATGATGAGAGAATGGTTATGATTATAATAATGATGAGACCATTTTGTTGATGGAAATATTATTTGCAGTATCCCAAGCACAATGTTGTTAGAGCGTGATTAGAAAAATCAAAATTTGAGCTAAATTTGGATCATTTAACTGGAAACGAATTGAACTTAGTTCTGCTGATCTGCACTTGAATCAAAATGAAAAACGACCGTTTGAATAGATTAATGGTTATTAAGCTCCGAGTAATCCAGTATGATTTTTGTTGAAAAAAGTTTAAATTGATTGTTACTTTATAGATTATATGACTGAAAATAACCCAAGGTTGTTGCGTGGACCAAAAATGAAAAGGGATAGAAGATATGTAAAGATGCATTACGAAGGAAGAAGAAGTAACGAAAAGAGGATGAAAGCTACAAAAGAATCAACAAGAGGAGGCAGAGCGTCATAAATGAATGGAGATCATTAACGAAAGAAATATTTCATTGCGTTCTTTGATTATAAGATGAATAGTTATCCCGCTAAACGTGAGGTTTTCGATTCTGTAATCTTCGTGAACAGAACATTCAATTAAGTTGTTTGTTATTGAATCATTTGATTAGTTATTTAGCTAGACCAAATTCTCTAGCATCATCTTCTGTATTATCACCATAAACCCAAAGAACCAATCGCTTCTTTTTGGCCACTTCTTGAGCACTTTTATATTCCGATAAACTTTTGTTGAATTTTGTATCTTTCCTTCTTTCTCTAATATTTTTAACCATGAAATATCCTTGTTTAACTAAATTTACGCAAGCATTTTGTTTACTTTCAACATCAATTAGACTGACCATGTCAACTGCATTTCCATTCAATGTTTCACCATATTCTTTCTTTAGATAAAACTCTTTTCCAATAATAGTTGTTTCGAATGCTCCTTTAGCGTCAACCAATGCTTCACTATCATTAGCAGGTAAAGTCATGAACGCAAGACCATACAATATAGCAGCAGCTGGAAAATTGTTGATTGAATAATCTGCTGATGGTAAAGGTGCCAAATTTTCTTGTGATACCACTTCACTGTTACCATAATCAATGAAAAATATATCTGCAGTTTTAGCATTTACGTTAAGCTTTTCGATTTTTCCTCTATACCATCGACCATCAGAATATTTAGCTGATACAATTTCACCCTTCTTAAAGTTGTAAGAAAATGGTGTTGGTGGGTTTTTCTTTAATTCTTCTTGCATTAAATCTAATAATTTCTCTAATTTTTCTCCTTGTTTTATGTGTTGAGCATAAAATCCAGTCATATCTCCATTAACTTCCACAGCAACAACTTTATCCAATTTACTGTAATCTTCTTGTTGTCCACCTTCTTTCTTTGACTTTTTCTTACTTTCAACACCGTTTTTATTTTCCGTTGAAGATGTTTTTTCTGTTGTTCCTGTTCCTGCTGATGTTGATGTTGTTCCCGTTGTTGAAGATGTTGTTGCATTTCCTTCTTTTTCTCCTGTTTCACCATCTTCAGTTTCATCAACATTATCATCAGAAACATTGTCATCATTGTCTTCTTCTTCATCATCCTCTTCTTCTAAAAAATCAAAATAAAGAAAAGTTAAAAAGAGAAAGGAAATACATATTCATAAAATTTCATCCAATTCAATTAAATAACTTACCTTCTGGTACCCAATCAGCCCATAAACCAATTTTTTCTTTCTTTGCTTCTTCTTCAGCTCGAATCATCTCAGCATCACGAGCATCTCGAATTGATGCCAATCCCTTTTCAATTAATGTTAATGATAAATTCTTCCAATGTCCTGGTTCAGTCTCATAATAAACATAACCTATGTAATTTCCAACTTTATCCATGTTTTCAATTGAACACTGAATATCTCGTTGATGTACCAAACTTTTTACCAATTCAAATCCAGCTTGACCATATTTACTGTCGTTTGGCTTATCTGCATTTATACCTCCAATGATTAAATTAATTAAACAATTCTCTTTTGGTATAAATACTTTTATACGAGATGCTGAAAACACATGCTCTACTAAACCATCTTTTCTAGGTCCACCTTGACCACTTTTTATTAAGAAAGGCATAAATCCTTTAGCTTTACTAACATCAAACGATAAATCGACAACTTTTTTCCCTTGTGCTTCTTTACCGTGTATACCTTTCTTTGCTTTTTCAGCCTTTATTTCACTGTCCAATAAAACATCATAATTTGATGCTTTCCTCTCCTCATCAGCTCGATATTTAACAACACTTGCTAAACCACGAGAAACAAGAGCTTCACCAATATTTACACCTCCAAGCATTACAGTTGCACAAGTTTTCTCTGGAAAATTTTCATTCTTAGGTTGAACATAATCAACGATAACCTTAACATTTTTTCCAATCAACTTTTTTCTCAAAAATTCACGAGCTTCAAACATATATGGTGTATCATATAAAGCTCGAATCTTTTGATCAGGTGCAATATCAGCTCGTCTAGGAGGTGGACGAATAGATGCTAAAAATATTTTCTTCACTTGACCATCCTTATTTGAAATTATATTCAATGCATCACCATTTATAATTTCAATAACTTTACCGTCAAATGTATCCTTTCCAGCACCTCCAACACCATTTTCACCGGCACCACCACTTTTACCATCAACACCACCCTTATAATCTTTCCAAATTCGTACTTTTCGTGCTTTTGCTTCAGCAACTGCTGCTCTATATTGAGCTGGATCAGGAGTCAATTTTAATGTTACATCAATAATTGTACCATAACCTTCTTTCAATAATGCTATAGCAATGTTATTAGCGTTATCACGTCCACCAAAAACTGATCCAAATAATATTGGATTATCACCAGTTCTCTGTAATGATTCAATTTTAACCAAAACATCTCGTTGAAGGATTCTACTTTCAACAAAAAATTTACTTTCTTCCGCTAATTGGGAATCATTTCGACATTTTATTCCAGATAATCGCAATGTTATCATTTGCCATTCACTTTTTTCTTTATTAACCAATAATGAAATTCTCATTTGATCAGCACTTTGGATATATTCCACAATAGCATTCTCCTTGAAAGTTTTATTTTTTAAACTTTCAGCTGTATCTTGACTTAATTCTTGATGAACAATTCTCCTTTTAAAGCTTTTCTTTTCACCAACTGGAGCCCATTTTCCTTTTTTACCTTCTTTTGCAGCTTCTTCCAATTCAATCATACGCTTGTAAATTGGTGACTCTTCATTTTGACGACGTTTAATTACTTCAGCTAATCCTTCATCAATTAACTTTTCATTAAAAGATTGTTCATCATTGTCAAGATAAATTAGTCCACAATCTCGTGATCCACTTGGTCCAATTGGTACTGAATATAATTTTTTGAAAATAATTTCTTTACCAACTAAACGTTTACGTAAAAATTCTCTTGCCTCAAAGGCACCAATATCCTCAGGTATTTCTTCCTTATTTCCACTTTTTCTACCCATCTTCGGTGCAATAATCCAGCTTAATCCTACTTGGATTTCTTCAGGAGCAGCTCCACGTGGCTTGTCTCTAATAATTATAGAGTCTCCAGAAAGTACCTACAATTTAAAATTTGTAACAATATTTTATTAGTATTCATCCAGATTAAATATTTCATAATGCAAAAAAAATAAAATATATTCATGCAAAGAAAAAGTGGGTAAACCGGTGAATTAATACGGTAAGAAACCGGCAGCTGTTAACCAGTATAACAAACCCACGTCGTCAATTATTATCATCTAGATATGTTTAAACAGACATTCAATAATCAATTAATCTTACCTGTTTAACAATTCTTCTTATTGCAGGAGTTTCAGTCATCTTGATTTTTTGTATATAACAAATAATATATTTAAATTAAAGATATTTTCAAATAATCACAAATATATAGCAAAAAGGAAGACAAGTTAACAATAACCACACTTTTTAGAGTAAAATGATGATGATGATGCTGCTGCTGCTGATGTGATGCTCTTGCTGTTGCTGTTACTGGTGATGAGGTTGTGAATGATAGTGATTTTCCTTTTCTTGGTTTACTCCTTATAATTCAGGATGTAGAAAAAATTATTATAAATTATCCAATTCTGTAGAATAAAAAAGATAATTTTACAAATTTCACAAAATTATAATTTAATGCTTATGAAATAAAATGGTTAAAGAATCAAAAAAAACGTTGCAATCCGGCTGTTAAGAAGGAATAACAATGTTGCTAATGAAGAGAGGTAGATAAAAACTAGACGTTTGCCTGGATCCTGACCATAATCTTTAAAAAACTGTAAATGCACAAAATAAATATAGATGGCGCTGACCTCTATTCAATATTTTAATCACTTTTCTTTCTGACAATGTACTGAAGAATTGAAGTGCGAAAAAACAAACAAACTTAACAAAACCAAATTGAAAAATTGAAAAATTGAAAAAAGCAAAAACATTTTACTCTCTCAATAGTTAATTGTTATTTTCGTTTTTTCAAAAAAATTCACTGAAACCATGAAATTGATGAAATACAGCTCATTACTTTATATTATATTTACTCTCCCTAATAATTTAACTTTCACCAGATTGTTTGCTTTTTCCATCTTATCACCGCAACAAAAAATCCATGAAATATTAATTTAGCGGTATTCTTATTCATGTAACAAAGTGAACTTAAATAAAAATATATATTTAACATAGAGTTGATCAAAATATACATAACAAAAAGATTGAAACTTGATTTGATTTTGTGTTTAATTAGCAGACACAGATGTTAATCGATATTTGCATCGACTGACTGACTATTAGTCGACATTTTCACATTTTTAAGTCTTTAATTAGAAAAAAATTTCACTCAATTCATGATTTGCTGAGCCTCTCAGAGACAAAATGAGTTGTTAATACTTAGTCGGTAGGCGATGAATGCATCGACTTCGATTCAGTCGAAATTTCCTGAAATAACCGACTTCTGACTGACAAATGTAAGTCTAACCAAAATCATTGTGAATAGGAATAGAGAGAAACTTTTAAATGGGAAAATACACCAAATATTAAGCTATATCCTGCAAACTTCTTTACTATTTAAAAATTATAGTTATTAATATTGATATCATGATATTATAATATTTAAACACATTAAACGATTTACTTGTTTCCTAATAAGTATGATAATCCATAAACCTAATTAATTTTACTCTTATCGGGACATTTAATTTAATCGGAGTCTAAAGGCTGTGGATTCTATAATGCAACAAAAAATTTGAAAACTCAGTAAGTTTAGAAACAGTATTTCCTTGAGTAATCGATCATGATTTTACTCGGCCAATCTCTGTATAATGTGACTGTTACCCAACCGGGTCCATCCCCAACAAACGTTTCATCAATAAAAACATTTTCAGATGTCAATTCAACGCTTTTTGTTAATAATTCCAAGCTAAATACAACACCATTACCCAAAGGAATACCATCGACCTCTACTTATGCCTACTCGGAAAGAAACAGTGACAGTCAATTTGAATCATGGTTAGCTTTCATGATTACATTACCAGTTTTCATGATAGTCAGCTCCATCGGCTTTTGTTACATCAACAACAGATCATCACTGGATGATGGTATAATCAATGATATTGCAGTTGAGGAAGAGCAAAGGTCAGAAAGAAAATCTGATGCAAGTTTAAATAGCGAATCCGTTCCACCATCTCTGGCATCGTCCAGAAGTTCAACTAAGAAAAAATCTTCAAGTGTTAGAAAGAAACCTGATGAATCTAAAACTGAAACAAATAGGGATACAGAATTGAAACCAGGAGCCACAGCAGAACATGAAAAGACAGACAAACACGATAAACTTGACAGCTGATGAATCGATTTCCTCGGATGAACCTTTAAACTTTGATTATCCATTGAGTTGAGTGAAGGTGAAGAAGTTTATGGTTTGGATGAGGAAACGGAGGACGAAATGGAAGCTGAAATTGAAAAGATCAACAAAGCCTTTCACTGAGCGGGTTGTAATGAAATAGATGGCGACTCTTTGAGTAGTTTACGATGCTTTATTGGTGAAGATGCAGACGGTTTGGCTAGCGTCAAGCGACCAGTTGTAGAGGGAAGAAACACGATTATGGGACTGATTAGCTTCAAGGGGACATGATCGTGATGTAAGGTGAAAAGGAAGAAACTTGGTGAAGAAACACGGTGAAGAAACTTCAACGATATTGACAAATCAACTGGTGGTGTTTTATTGAAGGAAAAAGATGATCAATTGAAGATGTGAACGAGTAGATGGTGGTTTGCGTCACCAATTAAAAGTTTAATGGTGATTAAAAATTTCAAACTTCAACATTCTTCATCTTCAACCATTTTTATTTATGCTTTTTTGATCAGCTAAAACTGTTCATTTGGTCTATTTTGTTTGTAGAAAGTTTTATGAAGACAATCAAGTTGATTCTACTTTCCATTTGAGCTCATGTTTCATTCTCAGAATGTTTTTTTACATGTATTTGAAAATTGATTCTAGGAAATGTATTCATATTTTAACACTAAGCAACATTAAGTAAAGATTTGTATATTCTTGAAATATATTTTAGTAAACCTTTTAAAAATCTTCACTTAAACTCGTTAACAGCAACTGTTAATCCCATTATCCCATTCTTGGTGTGCATGTGTATTAAATGTGTGTGAGTGGTGAAAGCGAGTGACTTTTAAAAGCAAAAACCTGAATGTGTGTCCATTTTAAAACTGTTGAGAAACAAGACACTTTAATAAAGTTAACCATTTTCTGGATCATCGTCCATTTATTAATAAAAAAGGTGAGTAAAACAGTTAAGTATTCAATATTATCGAAGTTAATTGCTATGCATAATATTTCTTAAATTTTCCCATTTAAAAGTTGCTCTCTTTTTCATATTCACCATAGTTTTTTATCTACCTCTCTTCATTAGCAACATTGTTATTCCTTCTTAACAGCCGGATTGCAACGTTTTTTTTGATTCTTTAACCATTTTATTTCATAAGCATTAAATTATAATTTTGTGAAATTTGTAAAATTATCTTTTTTATTCTACAGAATTGGATAATTTATAATAATTTTTTCTACATCCTGAATTATAAGGAGTAAACCAAGAAAAGGAAAATCACTATCATTCACAACCTCATCACCAGTAACAGCAACAGCAAGAGCATCACATCAGCAGCAGCAGCATCATCATCATCATTTTACTCTAAAAAGTGTGGTTATTGTTAACTTGTCTTCCTTTTTGCTATATATTTGTGATTATTTGAAAATATCTTTAATTTAAATATATTATTTGTTATATACAAAAAATCAAGATGACTGAAACTCCTGCAATAAGAAGAATTGTTAAACAGGTAAGATTAATTGATTATTGAATGTCTGTTTAAACATATCTAGATGATAATAATTGACGACGTGGGTTTGTTATACTGGTTAACAGCTGCCGGTTTCTTACCGTATTAATTCACCGGTTTACCCACTTTTTCTTTTTCTTTGCATGAATATTTTTAAATTTTTTACATTATAAAATATTTAATCTGGATGAATACTAATAAAATATTGTTACAAATTTTAAATTGTAGGTACTTTCTGGAGACTCTATAATTATTAGAGACAAGCCACGTGGAGCTGCTCCTGAAGAAATCCAAGTAGGATTAAGCTGGATTATTGCACCGAAGATGGGTAGAAAAAGTGGAAATAAGGAAGAAATACCTGAGGATATTGGTGCCTTTGAGGCAAGAGAATTTTTACGTAAACGTTTAGTTGGTAAAGAAATTATTTTCAAAAAATTATATTCAGTACCAATTGGACCAAGTGGATCACGAGATTGTGGACTAATTTATCTTGACAATGATGAACAATCTTTTAATGAAAAGTTAATTGATGAAGGATTAGCTGAAGTAATTAAACGTCGTCAAAATGAAGAGTCACCAATTTACAAGCGTATGATTGAATTGGAAGAAGCTGCAAAAGAAGGTAAAAAAGGAAAATGGGCTCCAGTTGGTGAAAAGAAAAGCTTTAAAAGGAGAATTGTTCATCAAGAATTAAGTCAAGATACAGCTGAAAGTTTAAAAAATAAAACTTTCAAGGAGAATGCTATTGTGGAATATATCCAAAGTGCTGATCAAATGAGAATTTCATTATTGGTTAATAAAGAAAAAAGTGAATGGCAAATGATAACATTGCGATTATCTGGAATAAAATGTCGAAATGATTCCCAATTAGCGGAAGAAAGTAAATTTTTTGTTGAAAGTAGAATCCTTCAACGAGATGTTTTGGTTAAAATTGAATCATTACAGAGAACTGGTGATAATCCAATATTATTTGGATCAGTTTTTGGTGGACGTGATAACGCTAATAACATTGCTATAGCATTATTGAAAGAAGGTTATGGTACAATTATTGATGTAACATTAAAATTGACTCCTGATCCAGCTCAATATAGAGCAGCAGTTGCTGAAGCAAAAGCACGAAAAGTACGAATTTGGAAAGATTATAAGGGTGGTGTTGATGGTAAAAGTGGTGGTGCCGGTGAAAATGGTGTTGGAGGTGCTGGAAAGGATACATTTGACGGTAAAGTTATTGAAATTATAAATGGTGATGCATTGAATATAATTTCAAATAAGGATGGTCAAGTGAAGAAAATATTTTTAGCATCTATTCGTCCACCTCCTAGACGAGCTGATATTGCACCTGATCAAAAGATTCGAGCTTTATATGATACACCATATATGTTTGAAGCTCGTGAATTTTTGAGAAAAAAGTTGATTGGAAAAAATGTTAAGGTTATCGTTGATTATGTTCAACCTAAGAATGAAAATTTTCCAGAGAAAACTTGTGCAACTGTAATGCTTGGAGGTGTAAATATTGGTGAAGCTCTTGTTTCTCGTGGTTTAGCAAGTGTTGTTAAATATCGAGCTGATGAGGAGAGGAAAGCATCAAATTATGATGTTTTATTGGACAGTGAAATAAAGGCTGAAAAAGCAAAGAAAGGTATACACGGTAAAGAAGCACAAGGGAAAAAAGTTGTCGATTTATCGTTTGATGTTAGTAAAGCTAAAGGATTTATGCCTTTCTTAATAAAAAGTGGTCAAGGTGGACCTAGAAAAGATGGTTTAGTAGAGCATGTGTTTTCAGCATCTCGTATAAAAGTATTTATACCAAAAGAGAATTGTTTAATTAATTTAATCATTGGAGGTATAAATGCAGATAAGCCAAACGACAGTAAATATGGTCAAGCTGGATTTGAATTGGTAAAAAGTTTGGTACATCAACGAGATATTCAGTGTTCAATTGAGAACATGGATAAAGTTGGAAATTACATAGGTTATGTTTATTATGAGACTGAACCAGGACATTGGAAGAATTTATCATTAACATTAATTGAAAAGGGATTGGCATCAATTCGAGATGCTCGTGATGCTGAGATGATTCGAGCTGAAGAAGAAGCAAAGAAAGAAAAAATTGGTTTATGGGCTGATTGGGTACCAGAAGGTAAGTTATTTAATTGAATTGGATGAAATTTTATGAATATGTATTTCCTTTCTCTTTTTAACTTTTCTTTATTTTGATTTTTTAGAAGAAGAGGATGATGAAGAAGAAGACAATGATGACAATGTTTCTGATGATAATGTTGATGAAACTGAAGATGGTGAAACAGGAGAAAAAGAAGGAAATGCAACAACATCTTCAACAACGGGAACAACATCAACATCAGCAGGAACAGGAACAACAGAAAAAACATCTTCAACGGAAAATAAAAACGGTGTTGAAAGTAAGAAAAAGTCAAAGAAAGAAGGTGGACAACAAGAAGATTACAGTAAATTGGATAAAGTTGTTGCTGTGGAAGTTAATGGAGATATGACTGGATTTTATGCTCAACACATAAAACAAGGAGAAAAATTAGAGAAATTATTAGATTTAATGCAAGAAGAATTAAAGAAAAACCCACCAACACCATTTTCTTACAACTTTAAGAAGGGTGAAATTGTATCAGCTAAATATTCTGATGGTCGATGGTATAGAGGAAAAATCGAAAAGCTTAACGTAAATGCTAAAACTGCAGATATATTTTTCATTGATTATGGTAACAGTGAAGTGGTATCACAAGAAAATTTGGCACCTTTACCATCAGCAGATTATTCAATCAACAATTTTCCAGCTGCTGCTATATTGTATGGTCTTGCGTTCATGACTTTACCTGCTAATGATAGTGAAGCATTGGTTGACGCTAAAGGAGCATTCGAAACAACTATTATTGGAAAAGAGTTTTATCTAAAGAAAGAATATGGTGAAACATTGAATGGAAATGCAGTTGACATGGTCAGTCTAATTGATGTTGAAAGTAAACAAAATGCTTGCGTAAATTTAGTTAAACAAGGATATTTCATGGTTAAAAATATTAGAGAAAGAAGGAAAGATACAAAATTCAACAAAAGTTTATCGGAATATAAAAGTGCTCAAGAAGTGGCCAAAAAGAAGCGATTGGTTCTTTGGGTTTATGGTGATAATACAGAAGATGATGCTAGAGAATTTGGTCTAGCTAAATAACTAATCAAATGATTCAATAACAAACAACACAATTGAATTTCAATATAAAGAAGAATCTATTCACATATTGATTCAGTTATTAGATCGTTTTTCTGGTTTTATTGTAATCCCCAGATCTAATCTTTGTAAAGTATTTTTTGTCTCACTTGTCTGACTTTTTGCATTATTTGTTTCTTCGATTTGAATAATTGACCATATCCTAGTAATCAATTTTTTGTACAACTATGTTGAGCAACATTTATACAATTTATATTTTCAACTAAATGCTAAAGTTAAACCTCCAAGTTCACTGTTACCTTGCTTATTACCTTCATTTCCAGTGTTATATTAATATTGTCTCTGGTTTAATACTATTTCGAGGTTCAAATATTCTACTTCCAGTTGTTACTATGTGATCAAGCATCTCAGCTAATACTGTAATTTAACGTATCTGCGCGTACTAATACAAAATGTTTTAAAATCGTCATTTTATATCAACATTATAATCTTCTATCAAGGATACATTTTTGCCAGTTATTGATTGTCTTCCAGTAATTATTCTCAGTGATATACTATCATATCAAATTATAGTTGATTTAAGATGTCTGTATATTAACTAGTCTACCGCAATCCCTTCGATTTAGTTATTTGACAAACTTATTTTCATCATTTTTGCTCAATGAATAACACTTGCTGTTTACATAAGTGACAATCACTCATACTTGGATTTCTTCCAGGACTTGCTCGTGGAATGCAATAGAGAAGGCCGTCTAGTTACTTGACTCATTGAACCAATTCAAGCGGCGCGAGGAGATAACCAATGGATAATCATGAGTATTGTGAACTTGACAATTCACTAGAAATAGTTACATTCAGTTAGAAAATGACTGGTGATTATTGCTACAAAGGATATCTTTGACCAGATCAAGATTTTTGAAGTTTTAATACTTGACTTGAAGATCCATCGAAATTATTTTTCCTTGAAAAAGTAATTAAGGTTATCAAAAGATATAATCTGCTCGAGTCGATCAAAGATACTGGGGAAGAAGTGTTGAAAGGCACAACGAAGGCTGAAACTCGTTTTTATGATTCAGCATCACGACCACGTGGAATAGGAACATTTTTTGCCAAAGATTTTGCAAGACCTGAATTAAGAGCCTTCACATTAAAGGTATCCATTTTGGTGAATTAGGAACCGTTGCACTTAGCGTTAGAGCCACGCTTACATTCAACAAAAATGCTGAATTGAACAATCTGCTGCAACAACAAGCTGGCGATAAAAAGAGACAGAAATGTTCAACCGTAAGAACCAAAATTTATGGAGTCAATATTTATTCACATTTTATCAGCATAATAAACTTCCTTACGATTTGGTTTTCTAGTTTTAATTGTCTTACAGTAATATTTCTTAACGTAATATGCCTTAAAATATTGCAATCAATTTATATTTTTGAAGTCTTTTGTTGTTGTGTAACAAAGACAATTAATATAATTCTAATCAATTCTATTTTTCGTCTGTATTCATAAACAAAATTCGGTACAATAAATTCTAATTAGAATGATTAATAAACTAAAATATCAAAACTGTATCGATTTGTACATCAAAAGAGTGAATTTCATTTACAAAATATATTATATCCGCATTATTTTAATATTAACAGTGACTTACGTTGGTTTGCTTTTTTAAATGTTTCGAATGGGTTTTATTAGAAATATTTATCTATTGGCACTGAAAAAAGTAAACGGAAACTAATTTTGCGTAGTGAAATAAAAATTAAGGTTAGCTTTGGTCAGTATTTTTAAGGTAATTACCACCGATTGGATCTAATGCTTGCAGGACACGTCGTGAGAGTCTCATAAAACCAGACGATGGATCGCGACCAAAGTATTTAACTTTAAACTCTGATCCCACTTGTAATCCCATAGCTGATGGATGTTTGATTTGCTTTTGATCTAATTCTCGATTTGGTATAAAAACTGGGTCCATTCCTGGGAAAAGTACAACTTTAACACCAGAATCAATGATATCAACAACTTTAGCAGTATAAATGCCTTTGAATTCAAGGTTTTTTTCATAATCATCCATCTCTATAAGTTCACTAATTACTTTTTTGGCAGCAGAGAGCGATCCTTTATCAGGTGCGAATAAAATTAATTTATTTTGATCAGAATCATCCTGGGTCAGCTCAACTCCATAATCAGTAGTCATTTTACGTAGAGCTGTTGCACCAAAACCAAATAATCGCGATCGTCGATGAGGAGGAATTTCAACTATTTCTGTTATCGGCCAATTTTCTCTACTTTCCTTATTGGGCTTTGAGATAATATTATTCATAATGGACAAGATCTTCTTTTTAGCTTGATGAGCTTGAGAAAGAGCGTCTTGAACCACACTGATTGGAAGACCGGTTGATAATTTGACATCTAATTGTAAAGCTGTAAAACCTATTTTGTTCCCGGCTATTTTGAAATCCATTTCACCGAAATAGTCTTCAATTCCTAATATATCTGTAAGAACAACGAATTTTTCTTTATCACTGGCCTTCGATAATTCTGTTTTTTCTTGATTATCATTGTAATGCAATAAACCCATAGCTACACCGGCAGTAGCATGTGAAACTGGTACTCCTCCATCCATAAGGGCTAAACTGCCAGCACATACACTGGCCATTGATGATGATCCATTGGACTCGAGCACTTCGCAGTTAAGCCTAGTTGTGAATGGAAAATCAGATGGCATAGCTGGACGTAGAGCTTTTTCAGCTAACGCTCCATGACCAACTTCCCGTCGTCCAAAAACTCCTACTCTTCCTGTTTCGTTGGTCGCAAATGAAGGAAAATCATAATGAAGCATAAAGTTTTTCTCTTTTAATCCTCCGGTCATTACAGTAACTGGATCGGCTTTGAATGTTGATCTCAATGAGTCTAACGCCAAAGTACAAAGCACTTGAGTTTGACCTCGTTGGAATATAGCAGATCCGTGAAGAGTTTTGTACAAATTGATTGAACAGCTAATATCCCGTAAATCTGAAAATTTACGACCATCGATTCTTTTTTCAGTCTCGAGGGTAACTGATGCAATCAAAGATTTCATCATTTTATTATAAGCTTCGTTCAGAATCGTAGGATCCTCCTCTGGAAAATTTTCTTTCAATTTTTCCATAACATCTTTATACACTTCTTTTAACTCGTTATCTCTGCTCATCTTGTCGAGGGTATAGTTAGTTAAAATTTCTTTTGCTCTCACCGAAGCTAATCTGGAAAGGTGAAACAAAATCATTAATAAATTCTATTTATCAGCTAATTGAAAAATATGACCAAGTTTATACCTACAATTGAGCGGCTTCGATATGATCTTTAGAAGGCTCGTAATATTTTTCAACTTTTCTTTTTTGAATAGGGAAGTTTTCGGATAATTTTTTGATACCTTTTATAATCTTTTGATTAGCAGATATCGCAGCCTTTAAAGCTCTTAACAAATCGTTGTGTTTTCCAATGCCATTTGCATAGCCCTCTATCATTAAGATCCGTTCGGCTTCATTGCTACTAACAATCATATTAAAATCATGTTCTTCAATTTCAATACGGGTAGGGTTGATAATTATATCACTATTTTCAGAGAAAGTAACTCTAACAGCTCCTATTGGACCGGTCCAAGGTATATCAGAAAGCGTGAGAGCTGCTGATGCTGCATTGATAGCAGCAACATCAGGATCATTGATACCATCAGATGATAGAAGATTACAAAACAACTGAGTTTCGTAAAAGTACCCTGAAGGAAATAATGGCCTTATGGATCTATCAATTAATCTTCCAGTAAGTATTTCTTTCTCTGTTGCTCCAACCTCTCGTCGCAGAAAGTTACTTGGAATTTTACCCACTGAAGAAGCCTTTTGACGATAATCGACTGTCAAAGGTATCATGCTTGATGGTGATGGTTTTGTTTTACTAACTGCAGCAACAAGAACATTTGTTTCGCCAATAGTGGCCACAGTAGATCCATCAGAAAATCTGGCCAGACGACCACATTCAATTGACATACGATTCCTGGAAAGTGAATACAATACATGCAATTATTTACATCTAAAGATAAATTTGAACAAGTTAAACTACTT
The DNA here is from genome assembly GCA_028476895.1 of Tetranychus truncatus. Classification (NCBI taxonomy): domain Eukaryota; kingdom Metazoa; phylum Arthropoda; class Arachnida; order Trombidiformes; family Tetranychidae; genus Tetranychus; species Tetranychus truncatus. Next base: position 9,095,628 of record CM052061.1, read on the forward strand.
ACCCATTGGGGAAAGTGATGTCAACAGAATTTGGTAAGTCACTAAATCTACTCAAATTACGAAAGTTCAAGTCGAAAAACTTTCTTTGAAATTTAAACAGCATCTTTGATTGACTTCTTCATCCATGTGGATGAATATTTGCCTATGTCACTATGGTAACATACATGCATTTCTCTGACATTGAGAAAATCAAACGGGGATTGAACGAATAAATGAGAATATTTCAATCGATAGTTTTCTTTTATCGGATTTTCATAAACGAATCGCAAGTCAGCTAGACAGTAATCTCAGTAATTAGTTAAATATTATGCTGCTAAAATATTTTGCTTCAAACCAGTTTCACAAAAATGATGAAATGTTTCATCATTAGCATACAGTCCCTTATCTGTTTACCTTTTTTATACCAAATCTGTTTACCTTTTCATTGAAAGGCACTCAGGTTACTTTTTGTCATTTTGTTGATTCTTATTGAATTTTATCTATTGTTCTAATCAAAATGTCTAAAGATGAACCTCAAGTTTTCAACATTGCTAATAAGACTCGACCAACTAGGTGGGACAAACGTATTTTGACCATGTACAAAGTTTATCCATCTCAACAAGAAATTCCTGATTTTGTATCGTAAGTAATCCAACCAAATCACACGCTTAGCCTCTAAACAATTATCCAAGAGGTGAAGTCTCGTGAACAATATAAATTTATTGGTCACCATTGAGATTTGTCTGGTAACTGATATGTTTCGTTCTATTTCAGGCGCAATACGATATCTTTCTATCGTAACAAATTTCGTGTTCATTACTCAATAGCTACAATGGCGCTGATCGGTTTAGCCTTTTTCGGCACTTCCTATGCTGGAAATAAGTTTCTAAAGATTAAAAATGAAAGAGTGCTGCTTGAATATTATGCACAGCAGAGAGAACTGGAGAGCAAAAAGAATGCTTAATATTTATGGTTCAAAGTGATAATTTTCTGTAATTTATGCAATAGTAAATTTGTAATTAGATAAAACTATTGTCTTTAATCATTAAATAATTGAATAGAACGTCAAAAACCAGAACCATCCAATTATTATCCAGAGCTATTAATACAAAAAATTTACAAACAATAAAGTACTACAATATGATCTGATTAGTACAGTACTGCAATTAATTCGATTATCCAAAAATTTATCCATGTCCTGACATCCTGGGTTGATCCTCTCTGGCAGCAATGATTTCCTGATAAGTTCTAAGAGCAGTTTCGACTAGATACCTCTCTTTGCATTCCGTTGAAAGATAGATCTGAAATAAAAAAAATATTAATAACCATTTCAGAAAGACATTAGACGAAAGAACATACCTTTATAATCTCGATATTATTAGCTGCTGAAAAATCGACTGGTTTACGCTTATCATTAGGATTGATAATGTAGTAAAGTTGAATTAAACTGACAGCATCATCCAAAAATTCTTGTTTTATCATATCTTGTAATAAAGCATCAATTTTTCCTTCAAATGCTAGATGAAACGCCATCGGTCCGAAATGTCTTGTACTTCGTAAAATGTTGAATTTTTTGTTGGCATTGATGTGGTCATAAGTTTTTGTAACAATTTCTATGTATCGTGGATCATCTGGTTCGAACTGTACACAAGCTCGATCCAAAATGAACAAATAGTCAAATCTATTTAAAATGGGCTGAGAAAATTTAGAAGAAAATATGATAAAATATCGATTTTGATTCGAGAAATTAAATCTGAGACTTATTAGCTAATTCATTAAGATACAAACCTCCAAATGCTCAGGTTCAAACATCTTCGGAATAGTCACTTGTCTTCCCGGAACTGGAAAATAAGTTTGATTTACTCGATATCTTTCATCCCATCTTGCTCTTCTAAGGATGCCATTGGGCTCTCTTACGGCAATTAACCTGCTCTAAAATGATCAAAGAAATTTATTACTACTTTAAGATCACAATCTTTCAAAAACTTACTCTATCAGTAAAACCTTGGGATAAATCAGTAATTACTAGATTGCAATAGTCGAAATTACTAAATTCTGGTTCATTAGCCAGAATATAATCTTTTTCTTCCCATGGTTCCATCACAGGTGGCATTTGTAAATTTTTTTTACCCTCCTCAAGAGCTCGCTTATGTGTCTGAAAAAGAAAAGGTTGATTAAAACGAGGAATTTGATGAGTTTCAAAGGTAAAAAAGTAAAATCTTACAATTTCAAGCTCTTCATCTGTTAGAAATAAATATTTAGGAGGTTTATAACCCGAGACTGGTTTGTTGGAGAAAATTCTTTCTTCATTGTACCCAGTTATCTTTTGTAAAATGTTTTGGACATTCGAGTCCAAGAACAAAGTTTCCTTGTTCCGTTTGTTTGCAGAAACGTTAGATTGTTTAGATGACGATGAATCCGTTGAAAAGTGATTGAGCGATTTACAATTCCCCAACCTAGTAAACAATAAGCTGCTTGGCTCAGTTGAAACCAAATTTCGGAAATTCACATTCTTTACGAGTGAACCAGTAACAGCTCGTAATTTTAACATTTTAAATAAAACAAATATCGATGAATGAGTAATCTAATAAAATGAGATAAATCAAACAAAACAAAACTCAATTATAAAATGTTTAACCATGCATTTATCCAACAAATTTTGTTGGTAAGAATACAAGACTCAGCTTGTCTTTTCTCATTCAAAGTCACAGCTCGTTAAGCTAAAGACGCCGGCTTTTGCAAATGATTTGATCTCACTTGACTTGATTAAATCAGACTTAAATTAAACTAATTAAGCCTGATATAATTCAACCAATTTCCAACTAAATAAATCGTAATTAGGTAAATTAAATAAAAATTATCTCAATCAGCTTAAGCTGTGACTTAAATCAAGAAGTGAGCCGATTCAAATGGATCTGATACTGCCTATTGCGATAAAAGATCCGAATCTTGGATTCACAATCTCCCCTGTTTTATTGAATTGAGTTGGAAATCAGAATTGGAAAAGTGAAATTATTTTCCTTACAATGGTTTTTCCTCTTCCTTAGTTTTTTAACATAAAAGTGTTAACTTAAACATTTTTCAGTTTTTTAATGTGAAGATGAACAAAATACTGATTCTGTTTGGAGTAACTACGCTATTTTTGATTGAATCTCATTGTGAAAATTCAACAAAATCTCATTTCAACTCTTCCAAGGATTTAGATTGGAGGTGTGAAGAATTGGACTTTTGTGACGACAAATCAGGGTTTGAAGCCATTAAATGGCTCCATAATCAGTTAGATGACGATGCCAATGGTAATGTCGACATTACAGAAAGTGATGAATTTCTCAGGGATGAGCTTCATTATGAAAATGCAAATGATCGGCATCGTAATTTTCATGGAAATGATAAACACATTTCCGTTGATGAGCTGTGGAAATCATGGAAGATTTCAGAAGTCCATAATTGGACGGTTGATGAAACCTTAGACTGGTTGAGTACATCATTGGAGTTACCCCAATATGTGGATATATTTTTAAACAATAAAGTTGATGGTACTACACTTCCTAGACTAACAAATCATCAGTTTATCAGTGCTTTAGGGATTAAGGATCCAATTCATCGACAAAAAATTTCGTTAAAAGCTATGGATGTCGTTCTTTTTGGTCCTCCTAAGATGCACAACTATTTGAAAGATATTATTCTCGTAATAAGTTGTATAATAGCAATCGGCGGTCTTTGGCATGCTGTGATTACCAATCGATATTCGCGTAAGCATCTGCAAAAAATGTTGAAAGACATGGACTCGTTGCAGAAAGCTGAAGAACAATTACAAGAGCTTCAGAAAAAATTGGATGAAGCCAAAGAAGAACAACGAATCGTCACCATGGAAAAAGCTCATCTACAAGAAATTCTTAATAGTGATAATCGAAGTAATCTTCTACCATTAAAAGAAGGGTCTTTAACCAATTTAGGTGACATTAGCCGTGCTCAGGAATTATCTGAAGAGTTAAAAAAGACTAAAGAACAATTAGCCAGAGCAGAGACAGCATTAAAAACTAAGTCATGGGCTCCACCTCATAAACTTCAATTGTGGCTACAATATACTCATGAACTTGAACTCCGTCATTACAATGTCAAGAGACAAACAGCTGAAAGTCAATTACAAGCAGCTAGAGAAGGTGTAAGTATTTTAACATAGCATTTACCTTTTGACAATTCATTCTTGGCCACTTAACTCCTTTTGAGGTTGAACTAGTCACTTGAACAATCATTTTATTTACATCTCCTTAACATATTTATTGAAAAACATGGAGTCTATTTTTACTTTCATAATGTCTTGAAATATTTTATTCTGGTTTTATTGCATGAATCTGTTGCAACTTCAAGTTCAACTGTCTAACGAGTAATTATCATTATTATCTAATTACTAATTATTAATTTGCATTTTCGAGAAAAATTACACCTTTGTTAATCCACTCTTTTATACTCTCAATTTTTTCTTTCCCTATTATAGTGTGAGAAACTGAAAAAGAAAAGATCAAGCTTTTTAGGATCTTTCAAAGTTGCTCATGGATCTTCAATAGATGATGTCGATAACCGAATTCATGTGGCTAAAGCAGCACTAGAGGAAGTGACCAGAGATCTTAGAGAACGTCTTCACAGATGGCAACAAATTGAAGAGTTATGTGGCTTTCCTATCGTTGATAATCGCGGTCTCCTTTATATTCAAGCTGAATTATATTCCTGTTATCCAAGTCCAACCAGTCCATCGGAAGGGCCCAGTTTAACCCGTAACAATAGTGACAATGCTATGCAAGAGACTGAAAATGATTATGAATTAACTAAAAGTAAGCATCAACATTTAATAAGATTCCCGTGTGATTGGAGACAACCAATGTTCATCTTGATGCCCTGCCATTATTACAAGATTTTAAAATTTTCTCACAAATTCTGTCAGTGCCTTCAGTTTTGTAAGGGTTGAAGCATGTTTACCAAACTGCATGCCCATCTGCCCAATCATTTCTTAACCCTATTGATCATACTCACACCTTTGTACCAACTATTTACCAAGAATCGCAAAAAGTATAATGTCAAGTCAACATTTTTGTTTTACTTTTCATGACATTTTTATCTGTTGCCCTAAAATCTTGTTGGCATGTAGACCAAGTTTACTGAGCCAACAACTAAGTCACAATCAACGTTCATCTCTTTCCTTTCTTTCTTTTTTTCCCTTCCATTCTTTCCATTCTTTCCAATTTTCTCAACAACATTATAATATCAACTTATCATGAACATCATCATCACCACCATAATTCCCATCACCTTACAAAAACATCATTGATACTTTAAACCCGTTGCACTACCAGAATGCCTCAAACTTTACACTTTTCTGACATTATGAGCATTAATTGTTAAACCTAAATTGAAAATGTTTTGTTTTTATGTTTTTATCCTCATTAACATCGACAATTGCCAAAATTTTGTTGTTTTTCTCTATTACCTAAATGTATTATCATATTTATTCAGGTTTTTTCATTATTACCCTCAGTTGTCAAGCATCCTTTTCAAGGCTACCTAATAGTGTAATTTTTTTTGTTCACAACAATCTAGTTAATCATTTCCGAGCTACCTTTGATTCTCATTAATAAATTTAGGATTGTATTACATGAAACCCTTTTTTAGGTTCACCATTGATATATCAATGTCACTACATAATTCACTGATTTACATTAAGCATGAAATAATTGCCATTGAATCAATGAGCAAAAATCCTTTTCCAGAGAAAAGCAAAATAAAGATGATGGAAATGTAATGAATTGAACACATAAATAAAATAACATCACTTTACTCAAGGGCAATCAATAAAAAAGTCAACAAATTAAATTGTTAATCAATCCTACTAACAAAGTAAACATAATTGTAATGACAGCTTTGATACTAAATTTATTGATCAATCAGTAAGCTCATGGTGAGATCAAAAGTGAATCAAATGATAACAGTTAATCAAAGATGAATTAATGATTTAAAACAATGGTGCCACTACTTTGTTTCAAATTGCAATTTTGCATTCAACTCTAATTGTATTTAATTTTCAATAAACTGAAATACAATTAAATTCGATGGGCAATCATTTGACCATCAATTATTAATTGAATAATATGAAATACATAATATACTTGAATGAAATCAGTTGATCAATTATTTTGTATTTTGATTAACATTTGCAGTCCTCTTTGTATATTTTTTGCATTCACTTGTTAACAATCAATTTGCTCAGTTAATTAACCATAATCGATCAATTAATGATCTCACAGCAATTAACTTTAATTGCTTCTTCTTTATTCTGTTGATCAATTACTATTAACTGTTCATTTTATGTTTTCATTAATCAAAAATTTAACGCAATTTATAATGTTGAAATGGTTTGGGTTCAATTTGGTTGTCTTATCGTAAAAATGGAATTGATTTTTTTATTGATGATTTACTAATTCACTTTTTTTCTTCTTCTTCAATTTAGGTTCACAATTAAATCGGAGAAGTTTTAAAGCAGATGTCGCATCTTCGACCTCATTATCGAGCCAAGTAACAACCTTATTGCACCAGCGAAATCAAGTTAGGACCAATTTATCAACTGAAAATAACAGCGATTGAAAATATCTCTGAAAGAGGAAAGAATGAGAACAGTTTCAGTTAATTATCTCAAATGTAATCTATTTTTGATAGCATTTAAAGTAAGGTGAAAAATGATTTACATTTTTCTAGTTTCAATCGCTCAATGGGCTCAATCATATTGAAACAAAAACAAAACCAAATCCATAACATGGACACTTCCAATTATCAAATAATGTCATCCTCAAATCTCAACACATCAAATCCAACATCACCACAAATCCGTCCAACATCCTAATTTTACCCACATTTTGTTTTTTAATTTTATTTTGGGTATTTTTTTCTTATAATTTTTGCATGCAAATGCACAGTGTTTCAATTGATAAAACACTCATGACAAGGCTTAATTTCCCATCAATCATGGTGACGATTGATAGCTTGAAAATTTCACATTTCAAGTCTGTTTTCACTGTTATGCGTTTTTTTATATTTTTGTTAAACTATTTCCATGACCTAAAGTATTCCGATAGATTTGTTATTTATTTAAATATTATTGGCTTTTCAATTGATTTCACAGAAATCTGAAAAATGTTCAAGTTGCTTTAGTTTTTGTCTTCAGATTGTGCTTTGGCTGCCAAATGTTTTCAAGGATAAAAAGACTAACTTGATTACCGTCTAACAGTTATTATACTGAACTATTGATGATTCTCTGATTGTTATCTTAATAAGCTTCAATCATGAAACGGATGCTCAAGAATATATGGTTAGATCTGATCAGTGAAATAGATTCGTTCATTTTTCTCTAAACAGTTTTCTATAAATTTTGCTTTTCCATCATCAACCATCTAAAAGCAGATATTTCCGATTTTTCTCAATCTATTTTCAATTTATGATAATCTAACAAAAATATCTCATACAATTAACTTTATTTTCACTCTGATCAAACATTCTAAAAGTTAATTGAATACAAATTGTACCTTAAATTGATCACTATTTGATGACTCAATACAGATTCATTATCTTAATGATTTTTTCACTCAAACATTTACCAAGCTGAAAATACTTGAAGACTTCAACAAATATAACATTTATCTGTGTTTTATAGGGATAACTATGTAATTAGAGACAGTTTAATGCCTAAAATGAAGTACGGTTTGAAAATGAACTGTCAAAGTTAGATTAAATGGTGTGATCGAAAATCTTTTATCATGTGTTTCAGCCAGAAAAGCTTTTGGTAATCAAAAGATACAGATAAACTATTTTGCTGAAAATTTTGTGAAAGGAAACGGAAAAATCTCTGGTTTTTTCTCATTTCTTGTATTTTGGGTTACATACGATAATTTTTATGTTGAAATATATTTGAATTTAGTTTCCTATCTTTTATTAACGGACCAAGTTAAACTCGGTAATAAGCTTTTGAATGAAGATAAATTGGAAAGACAATTCAAATGATTTTGAATAAATTTATGTAGTTCACTGTACATAATGAGAAACAATTGGCCTTATATTCAGCAAAGGATAAAAATAGAATGTAAGATTTGGATGTTTACAGCTTATCGACTTGCCAGCATTTTGGGTTTAATTATTGCTTCGATTCATTAACGTCTGGATTTTTTGTTGAACTCTTCCAACTTTTTTATCTATTTTTCATCATTAAATCCATTTTCTCTTTAACTTAATTATTAATCGATAATTAACTAATTGTTCTTATCTCGATCTGTGGAGATATTTTGAAAGTGTTTTGAGTTTATCTTTTTATTGATTAAAATGATTTTAACTGAATTTTTATCTTTCATTTTTCAATTTCAGACAGCAAATGGTTCAGCTCAAGTAAACGGAGATGAAACTCATTCATCTGGTGATAGCAATAATGGAGAAGATGAGGAATCGAAACAAATCTCTAGACCGTGTTTCGTTCTTGGTGATTGGTAAATTATCTTTGACCATAATTGTTCTCAATCTATCGAAATCTTACCTTAATCCTCAGTCTTTCAAATCTAATCCTAATTAAAACGAAGCTAGATCGATGTCATCTAACCATTTAACTAAACCTTTAACTTGATTAGCCTTGATCATTCAATATCATTCCTTTCACAATATCTTATGCAATGATTTCAATGAAATCAATAACTAATATACTTCATTTACGACAATAGGTTAATCAAGGAAATTTTGCCAATAATAGTTTATACTCATTATATCTGATATCTGATAGCTCTACTTTTTATTAATATTTTGTTTTTTTTCTGGCTCATTACAGTCCAACTATTCCTGAAAATAGTCAATACATGGAGCTATCAAGAGGACGAACTGGACTCGGTGGAGAAAGAAAAAGAAAGGAAAGTGTTTATACCGGCAATCATGATAACAATAATCCATTAATGACATCATCAGCCAGCAATGGGCAAATGATTGGTTTATTTTTAAAACACCGTAACTTCACCAGTTTCAGCAATGAAGATGATTGCCTGGCTAATGGTGATTACAGTTGTAAAATGTTAACACAAACCTCTGATGCCAATGTTGCAGTATCGCCTACAGTTAACCAAAGATCGACCGATCAAGCAGGGCTATCAAGTCAAAGTGATCACTCATCTAGTACTAATAATTTGGAGGAAAAGGGTTACTCTTCAGGAAGTGAAACCCCATTAAAAAAGAAGGGATCCAGCAAAGGAATTAAATTTTTTAGCAAACTCAGGAAACGCAAATCTTTACCAGAACGAGAGTTTACATCTTTTATGAGATCAGCTTCCACCACAGATTAATTTTTTCATTATAAAGTTATCTATTAATGATCATTGATATTCATCATCATCACTATCATTATTAATCATCAAACTACCTTTACAATTATCAAAACCCTTTTATACTTGAACCTTACATTAAACCTTAGCATTCCGATTATTAGTAGATGATTTTATTTTTCCTCAATCAAATTATAATTGATGAAAAATAGTAAACATCTAAACAATTATTGGATTGAGTTTTATTCAATTAAATAATTTTTTGTCTTATAACGATAATTGTGCATTTAAAAATCGATGCCAGTAATGAGATAGATTAAAAGTATCTATATTTAAACAAATTGTATAAATATATAGTTGAAAAAAACAATGCAATTACATGACAATTATTGGTGATTTCATGTCATCAAATTTTGAACATTTTTTCCCTTTCCTCCTTTCTTCATATACAATTGTAATTGCCAAAATAATGACGTCTTATCTGTGATACTTTGGACAATCACCACTAAATCACTTGATTGTCTTGATAATTTAAAAAAACAATCCTTCTTCGCAACTAAAGTGATCAAAATCAAGCTACAAGCTCATCATTAGCACAAACAGTACTGTGGGAATACAAAGCAATACCCAAACTGTTTGATCAATTGATCAACTGTTTATTTTACCCACATGTACCAATTTTTATCCTTGTAACAGTTGGTTAGCAATTTGGTGATTGCTATTGACAAAAATGTACCTTTGTATTAATTGAAGCTTTACAAACGGATTAAAATTTCCATTAAAACCTTATTTAAAAGAGTTTGCTTATTTTACCATTTTTTCACTTATCATTTTATATTCAATAGTATTTGAATGAGCAATTGGATCTACTTATTTATAACTACTAATTAGTAATTAAAAATGAAAAAAATTGATGTTATTAACATAGACAAAAAATAATAATTGACACAAAAAACCTAAAGATTCATGCTATTTTTAGTCTTCTTGCTTCAAGTGAATAGGAAAGAGTAAACAATGTTACTTGATTGAATAACACTAAAATAACACTTAATCAAGATACAATATAATTAATTGAGTAAATCCATCAGTCTCAATGAAAAAAGGATGAAAGTACTAGAGTAAAGTTGATGGTAAATACGATGAAGATGAAGGTGATGAGGAAAGTGAGAATGTAGAGCTTTTAAAGATTAAGGTGAAAGGTTTTCAAGTTAATTGAAATAATGTTTGGTTCAGACTCTTTTGGTAAATGTCTTGATCGATAGAGGTAATTAAAGTATTCTTTCTCATCCTGGAAGATAAAGTGTCCAGAATTGAAGCTGATGATATCATGGAAGATGAATGAACAAGATATCATTGAAAGTTTACTTGAAAAAAAAACAGATTCAATAAGTAAAGACTAGTCGAGTAAACTTGAAATAATGTTATGCTGCAGCGTAAAAGCATAATAGTTGCTAAACTGCTCTATAGATGGCCTTATTAGACTGACTCATTGAAATTTTACTCGAAAAATTTCGCAAAAATGAGAATGTTCATGGCTGATGGCAAAATACTGAACAAACTCCTCAGTCTTTCATGTTAACATTTCCTTCCCAGGTTATATTAACATTATCCTCTTCACCATTCCACTGAACAACATTTTTATCAGGTTATTTGAGCTTCCCAGTCCAGAAAAGATTACACCTTTTTTTCAGGTGAACCCTTTCGAGTTGTTTTTTCTCGAAGGAAACCAATAATTCATCAACACCTCTATTGTTATTTACCTTTATTATTATTTTTTTACTATTGCCATTGTGCTCATATTATTATAGTTATTATCGTTATTTTTGCTATCAACATCTTTAATCATCAATCTTCTGGTTACATTTGTTTCACCTTTTTGCATCAAAATACATTTTGAATTGTATTTTACAAAATGTGCAATGTTATTGATATAGTTTTATTTTAACGGTGAATCTCATACGATAATGCAATTGATATTATTTACCAGTGAATTAAAGATAATAAAGGATTTTTATGATCAGTTTACTTGAACAATTTTGTTTATCACAAAAGAGGTGAATCAAGAGAATCATCAAAATCAATTTGTTTAGTGTTTTCTTCAAATCCCTTTTCTTCGTCATCTCTTGACTGTTTCCTAATGTTAAACACCAAAATTGGACTTAATCGGATTGATGGTGAAGTCAACCGAGGAAGTGGCTATGGAGATGGAGGAATCTCTGTTTATGAAGCTTCATCATTATCCCCATCTAACCCACTCTTTATTAAAACCCGGTCAAACTCAGTTCAACACCAAACAATCCCAGAAACAACAACATCAAACCATTCCTCAACACCTTTCTATCAATACTATCCTCAACCTTCATCATCATCTTTTTACTTCCCACCTCAATCCTATTCAGACCAGAAACAATTGAATCACAATAATAATGATTTGGATTCAGAAAGAAAAAAAGACGAAAGAAAATTGTCTTTCGCAAAAGAATCCTATGCCGATAAGCATGGAATCGATGGTGATAATAATGGTGACAATCAGCATAATGGCGATGACAAACATAATTCATCGCCATCCACCGCCAATGATAGCAAAAATGAAAGAACAGCAATATCCCGTTGTTTAGCACTAGAACAAGCTTATGTCCATGATGTTTACAGTTCAATTGCTCGAGAATGTGGAGCTTGTTCACCAGTCCGATCACATATCAAAGAATTTCTTTACGATGAATTTGAATTGGGCAGTTTGCTTATGGATGTTGGTTGTGGGGATGGTAAATACTTAAACCTTAAATCGGACATATTCACTCTAGGCCTTGAAAAGTGTCCCGATTGGTTTAACAAAAGTAACCAAAATACAAATACAATACCTACCAATGCACTCAACATGTCTGACTTAATGGTAGCTGATGTCATTTATTTACCAGTGAGGGATGAATTTTTCGATGGCGTCCTTTGCTGCGGAGTTTTACATCACATATCAACAACTGATCGCCGTGTCTCAGCAATCAAAGAGATGTGCAGAGTCATCAAAATTGGTGGTAAACTACTGATTACTGTTTGGGCTTTTGAAGGAAGAGAGGTTTGTTTGCTATTTTTGTTACTTTAATTTTCCATTCTTCTGTCAATTTATATGTTTGGATGAAATATCAACCATTTCAAATGACAATTTGATTCAATAATGAAAGTTTATTCAGCACACCACTTTAATCAAATATGAGTAGACTTTGTTTAACTTTATTGATTCTTACCTTTTCTGGGTTAAACTCGCTGTTAACCTGTCAGAATGGATAAATGTTTTTCTTTTGCTAATTTTTTTAGATGATTGACAATGATTTGCAATTCATTTCTCTGTTTTATTTTATCAAAATCAAACCTAAAGCTCAGAGTGATTCCATTATAAATATTAGGAAAAACATTATTATGATTGATTTTCTTGTTTTTTTATTAAAAAAAACTTCGTTTTATCATAATTTAAGTCTTTCACAGCTAAAATAATACATGGGGCTTATTTTATGGTTCAACATATGCTCAAGTAATCACTTGTTTGGCTGTGATGCAAATGATAATAAAAAGATGCAATTTTCGTGAAAAAAAGTCAATTTTCCATGAAGCTTCATCTCACAAAGGTTGAAATAACACAAAATTACTGGGTTTTACTTTACTCAAAATGAATGATACATGATTTATATTTGCACCTTTTATTGAAATATTCATGGCTGAAAGAAAACTCAGAACTGAAATGACCAGATAAATCCATAAACCATAATCAAAATCCTCTTTATTCAGTTTCTGTTCTTTTTGTAAGCTTCAGTTTTTTTCCCTTTTGCATACCAGAGTTTTGACATGACACAAGATTTCTTTAGATTAATCAACAAGTTTTCAGTGGACCGAATTGAATGGTTCGCAAACCATCAATTAACTGTCAAAATTTGGTCAAAAACATGTTTCAATCAATAGTTACTTTTATTATCTGAAAAGCCAAAAAAGAGTTCAGTTTTTAATGCAGCTCAATAAGGCTTTATGAGCATTCATAATGAATGTTTCTAGTAAAGGTTTGTTATAATGACACTTTATTATCAATTGAAAGTCTCCATAGCAAATGAATATCAAATTATTTTTCATATTTTGTCGAAATTCAAATTTCAAGTCAATTGTTCAACCTGTCTTTGACTACAAAGCCGATTGGGATGGTAAATTAATTTCATATTTTCTTTAACATTATAAATCAATAATTTACTTAAGTTATTATTGTATAAGAAGATTGAGTAAAAGTTAATTAACAATCAATCATTTCCAAATTTACTTGAAAACCAATGTTAACCCAAAAAGTGGATGCAAACCAAAAATTGATGGATACTTAACTTGCTTTCAGTTCATCACTAACAGTTAATGATGAAGTTCAATAAGAATCTATTTAGACTAATTAAGAGTAGATTGACTTCATTAATTATCTGTAAAAGTATTTTTTCCCTCTTCTGTTTAATTGGTTGTTTATTTCAACTTATCCATCTAACCTTAATTTACCTAAAATTTGAAGTAATCACTGAAATAGTAATCTCATTACCTCAAAGGCTGGTTTTACCAGATATTTGTATGTGCATCGAAATTGTTCAATTTATCAACTTGACCAGATTAAATGATCTTTATCCCCATTTGGCTCAACAAATGATTAAACATGATCGCTCTGAAAACAACGCAACGGTCACTGATATTTATGGTGTCAATGCCTCAGTTATAAATCATTACATACTTTACAATTTGCGAATCAATGAAACATACAACTTGCTCTACCCAGACAGTCATCTGATCAACTCATTGGAAATCGGATCACGATCAATTGTAAATGAATCTGTATTGGAATCTCAGGGTTGTCGGATGAGAGGACGCTTTAAAGACTTTGGCTATTGTATTACAATTGGCTGTCCACAGTCCAATCATCAAGCTTTTGGTGAGTTCGATTATCTTCGGTCTCAAATTGGCCGTCCCATGTTTGCCATCCACCTGAACCGTCAGGCCATTAATCACATCCCCAATATGTATGTTGCTCTAATCAAAAACACGGCCCTTCCACGAGGAAACACCATTAAATTTGAAACCTTAAAGTTGAACGCATCTCGCAAGTATCCCATTAGTTACCACATTTTTAGATCCAATCTACTTCCACCTCCGTATTCAACCCAGTGTGAAGACTATGCATGTGACCAGTTTGATACAATGGAACACGCTCGAGAACTTTGTCTCACCAATGCCACCATTGAACGGTACAATATACCCTTTCCCAAAGTGTTGGCCTCACCAGATTGGGGTTACTATAATGGTTACCGATTAATGTTTGATGCAATATCAAATAAAACCCTCCAAACGGAGCTTGACTCGATTGTCCTTGGCTGCATCAACATAACTTATCAACCTCATTGTCATGATACTTATTATATAACCACAACCACCGATTCAGAATACATTTCAAGTGCAAATTCACAATTGGAACTTCGAAAGCCAGTTGAACCTTACATCACAACTACCTGTCAACCTAAACAATCCCTTCCTGAATTTTTCATCTATGCTGGTTCAGTTCTTGGTACTTGGTTTGGATTCAATTTTGCCTACTCAATCCCAAGTCTAATTGACTTGTGTTACCATAAAATATACAAAAAAATTGTTTCTCAACGTTCACATTCTAGATCACATTCTGGTTCACCCTTTTATTTAGATCCTGGTTATAATTTGGATTCAAGTAAACGCTTTGATGGCCATAAAAAATGGGCTAAAAGTATAAACCCAAACTCCAAAGGTTACTATGGGAATCCTGGTTCAACAAAAATTAGGTTAAGACATCAACCTGGTATAGAATCATTTAATCATAGAATTGTTAAACAACAGATTGGTCTTTGGCCAGGTTTTTATGATTGTTATTTGCTTCGTAAATATCGTCCTAATAGTTTGGGTTGACAAATTAATCTGGTAAATGTATTACCAGATTTTGATCTTATTACTTGAATATGTTGACATTTAATTAGCCTATTATGATTTACTTCCAATGTGTATCGTGAATGATAATAGTCAATGTAAAATGAATAATTTTTAGGTATAAACCAGAAAAACAGAATCAAATTGTTTTCTGTTTACTCTTTTATTTATATTATCATTTCAAATCAGTGTGAATTGTTTAGAAGCAATGTTAGCTAATTACCTTGTTTACTTGTGGGAATCGGTATATTATTAATGATAAAATCAAGGTTTACCTTACGTCTAATGAGGTAAAATTAACAGATTTGTCTTCTCATTAGACTGAAAGGAAATCTGATTACAACAATTCCCATTATATTTAAACCAAGTATAATGGTTGACTTATATTTACAAAGAATAATTTATAATCATAAAATTAATACGATTTGATTAATTTAAAATGCAAACTCTGATCACAAATACTCCCTGAGTTCATTATTTCAATCAAAATCATTTTCAACTCATTTGCATCATAAAACTTATCACCAACAATACAAATTAATTTGATTTATTCAGTATAAAATAGCGTTTATAAACTTAATAGTAAATCATCCTAATTTTATCGCTAGAAAACCAAGCTCTAAGTTTCGACTACATCTGAAACTATCTGATATTAATCCGTTTAACCTTTTGATTCGTTTAACCTTATAACTAATGGTCGATTAACTGATCGTTAAAAGTGAATGGCACATTTAAAATAATGGCTAGGTTTTGATTAAATTTAATTGTCAGCTTAAGTTCATAGTCAGAGGCAATCAATGCCCATCATTATTGCAACCCAATTTACCAGATAAACATGAGCTTCTTGAAAATATTGAGTGTAAACCTCTTTAATCCTTATTTTGACCAAGTCTGATCTGTTTATACCATTGGATCAATTGTTGCCAACTGTAATTTACTTTCCTAAATAACACAATAACTGATCAAATCTATTTCCACAAATTGATCAAATCATTCAATGTGAAAAGCCGAAATTTAAATTAAATTATTGAAACAATTTGAATAGTCATTTGCGATCAACTGTTCAATTCAATACTCAAATAGGCTTTTCAGTAGAGATTTGTACATAATATTATAAATCATTGGGAATGAGTTTATGATGTAAATGCAATTGTAATTACAATCAGTTGATTAACATAATCATTTTACATCTCTACTTGAAATTGGATATTAAATTGAAAATATACTGGAAGATAGTAATCAATAGAGTAATTGTTTTACTAACTTCACACTCTATTTACAGACATTGACGATCATTGGATTTGTATTCAAATTCACATTATTTTTGTTCACAATCCCTTTGAAGGTTAATTGTTACACTTTAACAAATTGTTAACCATTTTAGTTAATGGTTAATAGAATAATTTATAAAGCAAAGAATTGAAACAATTTATAAATTATAAATGTTCAACTTTTGCGTTAATAACTATGATAATGGTTAAAATCATTTGAAATGTTCGTGATAATTTTGTTTGAATAGTCGATTCAAATGTAAATTTTGGATTACAATGAAATCGATTAGACTTTTAGATTCAATCAAGTTAAATTGCATAGTATTTGAAATGTAATTACAGAATTGGTTGAAGTCTGTTTATTTAGCTGTGAAAAAAGGTATAGCAATTTGAATTCAGAATGATTAATTGTTACATTCAATTACTTAGGTAATTCATAACAAGACAGATCATTTGATGATCAATCAAATTGTGAGCTTATTTGCCTTTGCTATAAACCTTTTTCACCATTCAAGTTTAATAAATATCTTTTGTACCTTCATTGGGCAAATATTATAGCAAGGGTTATAATTTGATTGACCATTCAGGGTCATTTGTGTTTTTCATATGAATTTCAATGTTAGCCTCAGTATTGATTCTGTTATTGTTTCTGGTCAAAATTAGCTTAAATTGACTAAAACGATTCATTACAATGGAGGAAAATATTGACCGAATAAGTTAATGCATTATACATTCATGTCGGACAGAAAATTGAATCAACATTGTTTTCAATCTATTAATTCATAATAATCGAAGGAAGTGATATTCTGTCAAACTCAATTGTAAATAGTAATTGATTCAAGTTTAACCAGAGGAGAATGTCAAAATAAATAGAGAGAATTGCCTGTTCTAAATCACTTTCACTAATGTAAAATAAAATGATGATTCCGCAAATATACATGTATATTCCAGAATCTTAGAATAGAATGCATGAAAATTCACTTTAAGTATAATAATCTGATTACATTCGGTGACATCGTTTCAAGAAGCAAAAACAGAACCCAAATAGTTTTTAAACAAACTAAGCGAAGTACTAAAGTTACTAAACTCTAGTTGTTACTGCAAAACAGAGACTACAATTATCTCATTTCTGCACAAATTGACACGAATTGAACCAATATTGAAAGAAAAATGGCCAAAAACGGGTAAAAAAGTATTTCTTTCAAATTTAAACGCTGTTAGTTGGTAGGAAATTGAAAACGGAATCCATTTTTGCCATTTAGAAGTTTCTCTGACTCACAGCTTTCAAGAAAATTTAGGTCAAAGTTAGAACTTCGATCTCATTTTGTTCAGCTATGGAAGCAGATTTTTTCATGAAACTTATTTTGCTGATGTAACTTTTAATGGCTAACAAGAAAATACAATTATTTTGTGAAATAAAACTTTTCTTTTCCTATTAAAAGAATAAGTTCGATTTTCATCTAAACCGATCGCATTCTATAACCGTAATAACCAAAGAGCTAAAACTTATTTTTTGTACATAAAAATTGTTGTTTTATATTATGGATTAGATACTTTCAACAATTAATCAATAGTTCTCTTGATTTTGGCCTTTGGTCGCAAAACTTTGAGTCTTGATATTTCGATAATGGCATCACCTGCAATCATCATTCTGTCATCGATTTATTCCTTCACTAATAAATAATTCAATTCAAATAAACAAAGCTCAATAAACAGTTTTGGGTATCGATATTTGGGTTTTAAATGAACGAGCAACAACTTATTTAACAAAATAACTCTTCTCAACCCATTTCTTGGTAAATAAACCAATTTACTGGTTAAACTGGCAAATGAAATGCAAAGAGTCCTGTCAAAAGCTCCAACATTCGAGTGAAGAATTAAGATTAAAGAGGGTTTGTAGGGACATAAAAACTAAGTCAATTGGTACTATCAATTACTCCATCCGATGGACAGTTTGCGAGAAAATCGAAATCAAATTTGAAACTTCGATCGCCTTTGGTACAATTATGAATGCAGATTTTTCCGTAAACTTCATGTTTCTGGTGAATTTTTTGATGGCCAACCAGAAAATGCTTTGATTTTGAGAAATAACATTCTCCGTGTCTGCAAAACAGATCAAATTACATTTTGAGTTAAACCGACCGTTTTTCATGACCTAAAGATTTAACAAGCTAAAACTCATTATTTGCCCATAAAAATTGTTGGTGTAAATCATGGATTACATACTTTTTTCAATTTAACGCCAGTTCTCTTAATTTTGGCCTTTGGCCTAAAAACTTTGAGCCTCAATATTTCGAGGTTGCTTTCATCTACAATCATCATTCTTTCATCAAATATTAGCTTTTATCAAGGAGTATAATAAATCGAAAAATTAAATTGTTCAAGATTCTACAGAAAAAGTTATAGCATTGTTATAGTTGAGTTGCAGATTTTATACTTTGTTTATCAAGGTAAATGATTATTCAAACACAAATCTTTTAAACTAGAAGTATATTGATTATTATATGAATTAGCTCAAATTTTATTAGTTACCCAATTATACTATGCTATGGTTTATAATGAAATCTAATGATTAGCGCGCAAATGATGATTGTAGGTGATGCCATTATCGAAATATCAAGACTCAAAGTTTTGTGACCAAAGGCCAAAATCAAGAGAACTATTGATTAATTGTTGAAAGTATCTAATCCATAATATAAAACAACAATTTTTATGTACAAAAAATAAGTTTTAGCTCTTTGGTTATTACGGTTATAGAATGCGATCGGTTTAGATGAAAATCGAACTTATTCTTTTAATAGGAAAAGAAAAGTTTTATTTCCCAAAATAATTGTATTTTCTTGTTAGCCATAAAAAGTCCCATCAGTAAAATAAGTTTCATGAAAAAATCTGCTTCCATAGCTGAACAAAATGAGATCGAAGTTCTAACTTTGACCTAAATTTTCTTGAAAGCTGTGAGTCAGAGAAACTTTTAAATGGCAAAAATGGATTCCGTTTTCAATTTCCTACCAACTAACAGCGTTTAAATTTGAAAGAAATACTTTTTTACCCGTTTTTGGCCTTTTGTGTCAAGTTGTGTAAATTACTGCAAAAATGGGATAATTGACCTAAAAAGTGTTTGCATATTATGATATTATTAGCGCTTTTGCGTATATTAAGCCAGAACATTTGTCTCCTTATTTTCATGGTCTTAAATACAAACCCGAAAGAATCCAGAAAATCTCATCACCTGGGGCCCTTCCCTTGTGAGATAAAAATATATAAATTGATATTCTTTGAATATAATAGCTTTGTTAGAAGTAAATTGGTTTTCTAGCCTGGATTAGTTTTCTAGTTTTCTCGTCTTAAAATGATTACATTGGTAACAATTGGTATTGTTGAAAAATTTGCTGATCAAACAAAATATTAATAATAGTTTTCAGTAAATACAACTCTTTTCTATTATTTGTTGGATTAATTTTACCAGAGAGTCTATTTATCTTGTGTTTGTATGTTTAGTTATACACTGAATAATTTATTCTCTATTTTTGTTTTCTTATTCTCTATTATTCAGCTGGAATCGCAAGATGTTTTGATTAAGTGGAACTCATCTAAACGTAATCGAAGCCGTTATGGTAATACTGGTGATCAATCGAGTGATGAATCAACATCAAGCTGTTCAACAAGCAGTACAACCACAACCAATTATGTTAACCGGAAAGCAGCCTATGAATCCTGTAACTCACCAACCTCCCAATTCGGCACCTGTTATTCATTTGTACGAAAAGCCTTACAAAGGTTTAGCTTATCATCAAACACATTTTATCATTCACCTCGACGCACATCTAAATCATCGACTAATCGAGATACCACATCAACATCGGGATTTGCAACTCTTGAAGATATGCCCATTGAATTGAGAAACATTGAGAGAAACCATGATCCATTTTCATCTGATTCACCTGAATTAAACCATGATTCGAGTATAAATAAGAATCCAAATGGACTATCCAAAGGTGTTCCTTTTCTTGGTCAACGAGCGGCTTCATTGTTCCATCTCAGCTTTTCTCAAAATAACCATAACCAAACCCATTCAACTCATGGACCATTGAGTGCCTCAGCATCTGTATCAACCTCTGTCCCCGGAATGAAAATGGAACCCACTCAATCTACTTATCCTCATGCAATAGATAACTTTGGCCCTTCTACAGCCCCAGTTTCCCGACAAAACAGTATAACATCACTGATTGGGAATAATCGAGGAGTTCGTCGCGATTCACTTTTTAATCTTATTCGTAATTCAATTACAAAACCAATCCGCAAAACAGTTGAACCCAAAAATGAATCAGACGATTCATCGCCCATAAACTCTGCCTCTCAATCTCCATATCATAAACTAAAAAATAAACCCTCCAAGGAAAAGTCATCAACTGGACTTCGATTGAATGGTTTCCTTTCTCAACACCGTTTCAGTCTTCCAGTTAATTTAAGAAGATCATCCAACCGTAGACCAGTGCAATCAGAAGTCAATAATAAATCAAGCAATAATGATATCAATGAAGATGATAATCTACAGGAGAATGAATTGCGAGATCATTTATTATCGAGCCAAGAGTCAACAGAAGTTTCATCTGAATTGCTTGATAATCTTAAAGATTCGGTTGATCAGTCAGTTAATGATGAAATACTGGACAAATCTAAAGTTCTAACGGGATGTAGCCTTGATGAATCAATTGTGGCTGGAGTTGAAGACAATGATGAAGATAGGGATGGTGATGATGAAGGAGAGGATGTAGCTGAGGTCGATGATAAAAGGTCTACAGTTGAAGGTGAAGGTGAAAAGGAAGATATGCTGCTGATGATTCGTTCATCTGTTGCAGCATCCATTGCCGGTGGACCGAGCAAACGGAAACGTGAACTTTGGGGTAAAATAATGCAAAAATCATTGTCTTCTGATTCATTAGAATCTAAATATTCCAAACAATCTCGTCAACAATCAACTGGCACAGAAACTGGTACCATAACAACTACCACGACCAACACTACAACAACTACTACAACAAATACAACCTCAGGTACATCAAATTCAGCCTCAACATCGGAAAGCTCATCTAAACTCGTTGCCTACTATTCAATGCCTGAGTTGCGTCTACTTTCATGGTCTTCCTGTGATGAAGAGGATGGACTAGATGAAACTGGACTTTTAAGGAACAGGATCAACCGTAATAAGCCCCGTTTATCGGAAATTCATCCAATAACCTTTCTAAATTCATTAGGAATTAATAGAAGAGAATCAAAAGGATCAGTTATCCGAAATGATTCACAAGACACTCAAAACGCATTGGAAGATACATTTGACCATTCAATCCTCGAAATGGCAACAATTAGCTGCACTTCTTCTGGCAGTGGCGGGGGCAGTGGTGGAGGTTGTGGCAACGAATCTCATCCTAATGCTTCATTAATCCCTCCAGTTTACCCTCCACCCATGATACCAGTTACTCTGGTGAACAAATCTTCATTTGAAGAGGCTTCATCGAACTCCCGTCCACCATCATCATCCTCAGCTCGATCAACACCGTTGAAGGAGCGTCTTCAATTAAACCTTCCCAGTTCATCAGCGCGTTCACCCTCTGAATGTTCATCAATTGAAGGCTACTATTATGATAAAAGCGAGAAAGACGGTAAAACAGTTCGCTCTCTATCAGTTGAATACAAACCAGCAATATGTTCCTCATACCGTCAAGGATTGAGACGTTTCTCTGCTTCACCTTCGCTTTTAGTCTCCAAACCATTCTTTCAACTGGCTCCACATACTTCTGGTCATGAAACTCATCCAAGTGTAGATTCAGAGGAATCGTTTGTCACCATAATTCCTGCTGGAAGATCATGCAGGACTGGTAGTGGAACTATTGAAGCATCACTTGGCGATGAAGTTGACAGTTTCATGGATGATGTTATACTTGACATTGATGCCACCTCATTGGGATCAACGGAAGATGATGAAGCTCTTTGTGAACAGTTAACTCGACCATTGGGAACAGTCGATGCTGTCGGTATTTTGGGCAGAGCATCAGTCCAACGGACTAGTTCATTAGGGCCAAGATCACCAGGAATAATAAACTCAAGTGGCACCAATAGTCTAGCTAATATCAGTGGAGCTTCACCTTGCCCAGCTGTACTACCTAGAGTTGATGTTAGTGGATTAGGTGGAGGTGTTGGTGTTGTTGAATCTGATGATGCCACAAGTGCCTCAACTGCCACAACTAAATCATTAACATCACTTGGATCCAGTCCAAAAGCTCTCGATGATGATATTGATGAAATTGTTGATCCAGCTGATGAAATTCGTTCCAGTGATTCAGCTTCAACCCCTTCTCCGCCCGCAAATCTTCATCGTTACTTTCATCTATTTAAATGTGGTGAACTAGAAGAGGTGATTGAACAAAATGTTGAAAATCTTCATGTGGTTAAATCATATTATAGTGAACACGCAACTTCTTGGTGTGTTGTTGCTGAAAAAGTTCGTGTTTGGACCATCTAAAATGATTCAAACATCGCAAAACTTAAATCAACGTGAAAAAGCTATTTATATTGATGCCAATAAATCTCTTTTTGTTATTGTTTAATGTAATATTGTAATATTATGGTTCAATGTGCAACACGATATTATTTCAAAGCCAATCGTTTTAGTTTACATCAACGAAATTATTATCATTTATATTTCTTCAACAATAATTGACATTATAAATGGCAATTGACTCATTATGTTTAAAACTATTATCATTAATTCATGTTTCAATGTTAATAAGCAAAAAAGATGAGCTTTGTTGTTAATTTATCCAATCTTTCGAGTATTAAATATGTAATACGTTAAATAAGCAATTTGTTTATACACTAATATATCATTAAATATTGATATATTAATATCTATGTAATATTCAGACTACATTTTGTTCCGTGCAATTAAATGTAACCATTTATTACATTAATAAATATTTAAGAAATGATCAATATATGCCAATCTATACCAAATTTGCCCAAATTAGCCCAAATGATTAAGTTGATTAATCTAAAAGCATCATACATTTCTGAATGTCAACATTCAACTGTTTAAAAAGTGAAAGATTTCATAGATTCTCGTTTTTATGTTTGATTTTATTGCTAATTTTTATACAAGTAATTAATAATTTATATTGAATGTTTTCCAATCAGTCTTGATAATTAAGTGACTATCTTAATTAATTATTAATATCAAATCCGACCGTTATTGAATAATTATTGATAGATTTGTCAAAAATGAATTAACGTTATGTGAAATGGGTAAAGTGTGGATGAATAACCTTTTATTTATTGACGTTTTAGATTTATCTTATTTACACTTTTGATTATCTTTTTGATTATAGAGTTGTGATCAAAGATTAAGGTACCTTAATCTTTGGTTGTGATTGCCTGCGCAGCTTTTGAGTCTCATTGAGGTTTATTGCTGGATCTACAGTTCAAGAATGTGTTCATTAAATAAAAATGTCAAACTTATCCAAGAAAATCTTCATATTAAATCACCTTTGGTTGAAAATTTGTCCTGCAGTGAATACTCCAATGGCAGGCCAGTGTATCTCAAATTGGATAACAATCAACCCGGTGGCTCATTTAAAATCAGAGGAATTGGTCGATCATGTCAATTAGTAAGTACTATTAATAATCTTGAAATTAATTTATAAATGCCATTATACAGTTAAATGATTAATAATCTGATTGTAAGTTACATTATAAGTGAGAATCAGTCAGGTGAAAAAGTGAACCAGAACGATGACTTGCAATCTCAATTAATATTATCAGTTCATTTCAATGGCTCTGTGCTAATCATTTTAATATTTGTTTACTCTTATTTTTTCATCGACCAGGCAAAGGAACAGGGTTACGATGAAATTGTATGCCCTTCTGGTGGCAATGCTGGAGTAGCCTCAGCTTATGTAGCGCGGATGTTAAACTTAAAAGCTATCATTGTCATATTTAAAATCACGTCAGATGAGATTGCTAACAAGATTGAAAAGGAAGGCGCTCAAGTGGTACGTTATGGGAATAGATCGGATGAATCAATTGATCACGCCAAGTATTTAGCCTCAGACAAGACCAAAAGACGTAAATTCATCCATCCCTTTGATGATCCAGCAGTTTGGTGAGTATTTTTCAATCAAGACCAACCAGACTGATAATGAGAAGACAGAAATATTTTTAAGTACTTACAGAGCTCTTGATTAACTGAATTGATCTCATAATGATCACATGTAAAAGTGTAACATCTTTAAGAGTTAAACTCTTCAAGATATCATTGCAACTTAAAAATTCAAGATTTAATCTTGTCAATCATGCTTTTTATTATGACATTTCAAAGTAACATGTTTTGTTTCTCACACTAATTGTAGGGAAGGTAACAGCTCATTGATTGATGAGATCTATCGAGATTTGAATGGAGTTCAGCCATCTTTGATTGTCACTTGCTGTGGTGGTGGTGGACTGTTTTGTGGTATCATGAAGGGATTGGAAAGATATAGATGGCATTCGACTGGAGTATTGGTAATGGAAACCACAGGCTCCGGATCTTTTAAGGCGATGACGGAAAATGACTACAAACCAATTAAAATTGTTTGTAATACCCTGGCTAAAACACTTACGTCGGTAATTGTGTGTCCAGAAGCAGCCAATTATGCTTCAAACCCGAAATTTAATGTTTACTCAGAGGTTGTCACTGATCTAGAAGCCATGGAAGCTTGTTTACTGATTGCTGATCATCAACGAATCATGGTTGAACTATCATGTGGAACTGTATTAAGTGCTCTCTATAAGGGAATAGTCACTCAAATATTGAGTAGTCATCCTAATTTACCAGATGGACCTTTAGTCATGATTGTTTGCGGTGGAAATGATGTTAAATTAAAAGATATGAATGAATGGAAAAAGCTAGTTGATGAAGCTAAGGGTTTGAATTCGTAACCTGGAACTCATCTTTATCTTTTCTCATTTTGATTAAATAAATTCAGGAATAGTTAACAATCAACTTGATTTTAGATCCTCATACAGTACAGTAAAATATTTAATTCTAATCTTTTTGAATGAAAAGGTGTTTAAGTGACAAAAAGTAGTTTTTGCAGAATTTATTGAAATTAAAACACTTTTATTGAAATAATTAATAAATATTCCATTTGAATGACAAAAGGTAACAATTTCTAGATTAATCAGTTTATATAAACGTAACAATATAAATATTATCAAATATGAATTGCTGTGAAATTTTGAGATAATAAGGTGAAAGAGGTCAATTGAATAATGAGTCTGGGATATGATTTTGAAGTGATTTGATTTACCAATCCAGATGATGATAAGTTAACTTAGAGCAGTAAGATGAACATACACTTTACGAAATAAAACATCCAATTTTAACTGCGATTGCTGTTTAATGACGTTTAAGAGCCTTCCTGCACTTTTTAATCCAAAAATCTGGATTGTATTTTTTACCAAAAACACGAGCTTGGCACAAATCATTGAAACGTGCATATCCATCGACATCATTAAGAAGCTGAATTGCGCGATCACAGTAAATCGACCCAGAGGAATTTAAAGATGGCAACGATGCTGATTGAGAAAGAGATGGCGTTTTTATTGTTGCAAGAGATGAATTGTTGAGATCAGGTGTTGACGATGGAATATTCAACAAACTTGATGAATTGAGGAGCATTTGAATCAGCTGCTGTCTAGCCATTTTGTAGTCTGCAATCGCTTGTTTACGTTGACCATCAGTACAATTAAGATTATTGTATTTGCGCAAACATCGAATTTTAGGGACAGGATCGTCCTCTAAATCTATTTCATTATCGTCCTTTTCTGGTTTTTCATTTTCGTCCTTTTCAGGTTTTTCCACCTCTTTTTCATTTTCGTTTTCAGATTCAGTTTCAGTTTCAATTTCAGTCTCCTCTGCCTCTGGTCTTTCAGTTATATCGGATACTTCAGTTATATCGGATACTTCAGTTGAATTGACCGTTGTTGATTGACCTGTGGGAAATAAATCAAATTAAATTAGTAACAAAAAATAAACAGTAAAAACAACTTACCTTGACATGAGGTTAACGAGACTGCTGTTACAATGAGGAGAGAAAGAAGCGCCAATTTCAGAAGAGCCATTTTCAATTTGGTTTTGATAGATTGTTGTTAATGTTAACTATTGTTGTCGTTGATTAACTCTGATCGCCGAGATGTTTGATTATATATGTGTTCAAATGGGGCTATTTTAACTCCATATTTCAGTTATTAATTGTTAATTTCATGGTCATTGTAATTAATTGATTCTCAGACTTATTTTGCTCTAAAATAATCAAAGGATAAGCATGAACATGAAATAAATATTTAATAAAAATCAATATTCTATTAGTATTCGTTGATTTCCAAGCTGTAATGGTTGAATCTCAACTAATTAATATTGAATAGTTTATCCTTTGCGCAGCTAGGAATTAAATATCACAATCAACTTCCATGAAAAATATACTTATGTAAGCTTAACAATTTAACTTTCGTGCCATGATATACCTGGCTTGATAATTCAAGTTAGGAAATTCATCAATTAGTTCATGTTCTAAAATGATATAAATTTGTACGCTTGATACTGAATTATCAAGTCTTATTCACACGTTAAAACATTTTCTGTGAAAACATAGTTAAGTAAATTGAATATTTCATGGATACATTGGATACTCAATTAAATATTGATAAATCATCCAGCCTAAACTATCAAATTTATTTATTAATAGTAACATTGAAGGATTTGAACAAGACGCTTTGTTTGCGCATCTGGTTGCTGGTGTATATTTAATTTTTGTGTAATTAGATAATGGCGGCGATTTGCGGTTTAGGTTGAAAGTTTCTGAGAGATTTTGCAAGATTTCTGTCTCTCTATTAAGCATTAATCAATTATTGATTAAATGAGGAATTTCTTGACAATTTGAATAACGAATTCATATTCTGCTTCCATCTAGCGTAAATTGTTGTCAATAACATAACCTTTAAGGTAACAGTACAGTGAAACCTCTCAAAGGTATTGCTGTTTTTTAAACCGACCCGAGAGGGACCGAACCAACTAAGTAGCGTTGGTTACAAATACGTTATTCTGACGAATCCAGAGTAGAGGGAAGTGGGTTTCTAAAGGGCTTAATCTCTGGGTAAGCGGTTCACTTTAGGGTTCAACTCAGGGCTTGGCGGGATTCAAACGCTAACCACAAGATGCAAGACGCAACTGTTGAAGGATAGCAGTCTTCAAAGTCTTTTTTGAAAAGTCTTTTCTTAAAAGCTCAAAAAATCTTTTTTATCAAATTTCCATGAAATTTAGTTTTGACGATGACCTGAACCTTTAAATTGACCTGTGCTGGGTTATATTAAGCGAATTACATCTTTTTCAATACTTTTGAGGCCGAATTTCGCCATTTTTCGATTTTTCGAAATTCTAATATGAAATTGAAAAATATATGGTTTTAAGGCAAAATCAGATTTTGACGCCTTTGTCCATTTAAGGTCATAACTTGACAATTTCTGGTCAAAATCGGTTCATTTTTGCACAACATGTGCTTGAAAAGTGTACCTTTATTTTATTGGTTAAATGGTGCCTGTAAGTTTAGTCTAACTGACGCAATTCAATTCTGAAAAACTATTCTCAAACGCTACCGGTCATACCTTATCTCCGTAAATGTCAACAAAAATCAGTATACAGCAAGATCGAAGAAAAAGATGCCACTAGAAAGATGGTTATTTATTCGGATCGGAAAATCTTATCAATATCATAAAGGAGTTTAAACAGGACCGCTTGTTCATTCAAAAGATTTCTCTCAAATAAATTTATTTAAAGTTTCATTTCCAAATATTAAAGACCATTCTCGACAATACCGGGCGTTATTTTCATTTCACTCCTGTTTGCATGTATAACTTTCGAACCGTTGATGCAATAGACCTCAGACTTGTTTCCGCAAATTGAGAAACATGAGTCCGCAAGCTCAAGGCTATTCGAGGTTATTTCATTATTTGACCTCTATGTGACCTTTATACGTCGTTTTCTGAAACTAAAAAGTAGATAAGATAGATTAGGTGTGCATAACTCTTGATGGTGAATGCTATGAATGTTTCCACACTGTTAAGTACACACTGCAAAGCATTAGCATTGTTATCGGACATTGGTTTGATTTATCAAAACAACTTTTCAGCTCATGCAAATTACCCTGATGTACTATAGATGCCTCTGCAGAGTCGAAATTTCTGACCAAATCTGAAAAGATGAAGTGCAGTAAAACATATGCATACGCTGCTTCCATGGAACACCGAAGAACGGAATCACTCAAATATTCTGTTCAAAGATTCTGACGAAACTCACCTTATTATCACTGTGTTTAATTATAACTGTATCATAATTATATTCATAAAAAAACTTGAACGCCAGCGGAATACCATGGTTTTTGCGCAAAGGATTTGATTTGATTGGGAAATTCCAAAAAGCTCTCATAAAAACGCAGAGCAGAAGCCTTCAGTCGATGTGATATTGTGACAACTCTCGATAATATTTAAAGTTTACTTAATACTCCAGGTACTACAGTTACTCTACCAACGGCTCCTTGAACATCGTCATGATGACCAGCATCACGCCACTGGATCCTAAGGTGATGCTATTTATGCTTTAAGAGATAATGGCAATACAGAGACTCAAAAGATTTATAAATTATATCGACCGTGAAATGATATTGAGGAAACGCTTTATGAAGGACCCATGATGATTCGTCATACCCGTGTAATATCCCTCTTACACAGCCTCGATTGTTTAAACTTAGAGTAGACTTAATCAGCAATTTTGTTTACATTCTTATATTTATATTACATTAAAATTGCTTAAACTGTTTTAAGTTCAATGATGTATAGTCATTATTACCGATAATACTGATCTATCTCAAGAAAATTAAGTCAAGCCAAATAAATAAAATTGTTCAGGTCATGGTTCTCCCAGAACATGAATGAGTTTTATTG
The DNA here is from genome assembly GCA_028476895.1 of Tetranychus truncatus. Taxonomy (NCBI): domain Eukaryota; kingdom Metazoa; phylum Arthropoda; class Arachnida; order Trombidiformes; family Tetranychidae; genus Tetranychus; species Tetranychus truncatus. The sequence continues at coordinate 9,125,206 of CM052061.1, forward strand.
ATAACGATGATAGACCTTGGGCAAGAGGCATTAATCATTTTACTTATTATTTATTATTAATTCATTATTGGTAGATTATATTTGGTTATGCTTAATCATTCTCAAACTCCATTTATTAACAGAAATTCACAGAACAAGAGAAAGTTGGAAAATAATGGGAACGATTTTCAAATGACTCCACAATATCAATAATAAAGGGAAATATAACGAGCTTAATTAGATAAAAAATTGTTTATTTTAATACAATATTTACATTCATGTCAACCTGATTTAACAGATCAACAAAAGATACCCGTTTTGGTAAAATTTAATACCAATGCAAAGGGCATCAATAATCTTGAAGGATTATTCACATCAGATTGAACTAATTAATCGAGCCAGCTTTTGAGCAAAAAATAAAAAAATGAAAAGGTTCATCACAAAACATTCATGAGTGATATTCAACAAATTACAGAGAAAAGATATCAATTTCTAGGATGATTACTAAAATTGGGTCAGTATGATTTAACTTTGGTTTGTATTGTATCAATTGAAATGAAATATATTATAGTGATTGGTTCACATCGGGAACGCTCAAAAATAAAAAGTGAAGAAGCTAATCCAACTCCACACTTGATTCGAAGTGAAATAACTGCGAAAAGTCTGGTTCATCCTTGATTTCATAACCAAATTGTAAACCAAATCAAATAAAGACTAGTTGCAAATCAGAGTCTTTCGTGTTCCTGCAGATAGACTCGTTGTATCTCTGCGATTTTCATTTTCACTTTGATCTATAAAATCTTCTGATGTTTAGACAATTCTTTATCGTTGATACTTTCTTTTTCTTGTTCAAAGTGATAATACTCGTTGTGGGTCTCAATGGAAGAGATTTGGCAGGCACAGTAAGGTGAGGTGAACTTTTAATGGCTTCCATTTCTTCGATTCGCTCTCGAATAATTTTTTGAAAGGTTAAACAGGAGATTCGGTGAAACAATGCGATAACATTTTCACCTGTTCGAGCTGAGACTGACCAATATTCAGCTTTCAGTCTTTCAGCTATTTTTATTGCCTCAGATTCATTGAATTCCCGGGCAGCTGGAGAAACAGCGTCACTCTTGGATCCAACGAGAAAAATGATTGGATTTTTTGTACACTTAAGGACTTCACGGGACCAATTAAGTGTACTGAGTAACGATTTAACATTGGTTAAATCAAAAACAATCAAAGCAACATTTGATCCACGAAAATATGAGCTTGCCAATGAACGGAATCTTTCCTGGCCAGCCGTGTCCCAAATCTGAAAGAAATGATGAAAAATATTAAATTCATTTCAAGTCAATCAAAGTAGAGGTTAAAATTTGCTAAAATGTTGAAATTTCCAAACAATTAAACAATTTACAGGATCCAGAATCAAGAATTAGTAAATCATTCATAATTGAACTGGAATTATAAAATCAAAATGTAATTTAATAATAAACAATGGAGCTTGACAAGGGAATTTTAATGTGAACGAATGGTGCAAAATGAGATTCACGATGATTATACCACACTAATTATCATGATAACAATGACTATTGACAGCCTTGTGTCCGATCATTTCGATTACCTTGACGTTTAAACAGTCAATGATCAGTTAAATAATTTTAAATTTTAGCATCACCATCGATGCGGAAATCTGTCTCTCCAAGTTTCAACCAAGGTCTCAACCAAAAGATAGGAATATTATTAGACAAGAGTGAACTAAATTAACTCACCAAGTTAAGTAACCAAGAATAATTAAAAAGGAGTTATTTAATGTTCAAGGAAATAAAAAGCTGGTAATAAGATACTAACAAGATATAAAAAATCATTTCGAACAATCACCTGGAAACAATCGAAAGAACTGATAGTGACGAGCAAAGAACCATTAGAAAATTAAAATCAATCATTACAATGATAGATGTAGATGAATATTACCGCAATTTAATTTCCAATCTAATTTAAGTTGAAGGCAATGAACAAAAATAGATACCAAATTGATCACCATCAAAGAGAAGACTAAAGATTAGGTTCCACGGGCAGTCTATAGGATTCAAATTACATAGTTAACTGACAAGATTGTAAGAAGAAATGCTGAATTTCAATTTACACAAAATTACATGAAATCTCCAAATTAGCTGAAATAAACAAATAGGAAGCCAATAAAAACATTGAACAAAATAAAGGCTAAAAATTTTGAAGCTAAAAGTTGAACAGAAATAAGAAAGTAAAAATTATGGCGAAAAAAGCTTCTCTAACAAAAGCATTAAAACACATTTGCTTATCTTTCTACCAGATCTGCTATGTTTCTCATAAGGTTGAATCTATTTTCAATATTTCCAGTTTTTAACCAATCAAGCCCAATTTAGATTAATCCATCCGTTTGTTTTTGTTAAATGTTAACCATGAGAGAAGACCTTAATGACGAATCAACCTCTGTAAGCCTTGATTAACCGTCATTGTGAGCCATAATTTTGTCTGACTAACCTTGCTTTTATAAAATAATGGGAAAACTTTCAAGTAAATGGCATGCTAACTGATTAAATAGTCAACTAAAATTGATTCTAAACAATGGTAACATTTTTCCTGTAAACCATTTAAGGCCCATTAGAATTAAGATGCAAATAATGAAGGTTAACACGAAACATTACTTAATCCAGAATATTGTAACATTTTCCTTCCAAATTATGTCGTTGATGGTTCTTAATAAATTGGATTATGCAAAAAAGGTAATACTCAAACAAAGCTACCATCTTCGATTTCGTACATGGGTTCTGCGGAGTTCACTGAATTTGGTTGACATACAGCCACTTATAGTCATAATTTGAATCATACAAATGCACGATTACGTGTTAGATATGTGCCACATCTTGATTATAAAGCAATAAAAAATGTCATAAGCAATCTAACTCGTAATTACGATGGAATTATGACTCTAGGTGTAAGCAAAACAACTTACAATAAAACACTGTTGATTGCTATATTAACATATCTAGACGTCTGGTTTAACTACCTGCGAAATTGTTTGGAAATTGGGAGAGAAGGAAAAATGAGAATAATTAGTCAAATGACTCACCTGAAGATCGAAATGATTTCCTAAAATGGAAAATTTTTGTATCTCAAAATCAACACCAATGGTATCCTTATGTTCAAATGTAAATTCATCACAAGAGGATCTTTTAAGTAAAGATGTTTTACCAACGCCAACATCACCTACAAGAATACATTTAGCTGATCTGGTCCATTGGTAGGGAAGAAGCTTTTGTTGATCACAATAATCAATTACCTTCCAATCAAAGGTAACCTCACGTCCATAAGGAGATGCATCTTGTCGATAAGGTGTTTGAAAACAGTTGATATCTTGACAAATTGTCATTTTAAATTGAATAATTAATTAACAATTGAATAATATACAAGCCACTTGAAGAAATAAGTAGACACAATTAATTTAAATTGAACGTTTCCTAGGCAAGGAAGATTAAAATTAGACCATTAAACAATTGTTAAAGATGGCAGTTTAGATTCCTTAGTAATATCCAAGTTAGCATGAAATTCATTTTGATTCTCAATAGATGGAAACTTAATGGTAACCATTATTGTACCAGATAATTTACCAATTAATTCACCGATACATTCACCAAAAATATAAATAAACCAAATAATATACCAGATGAATGTTTTAAGATGCTATTTGGGTTGAGCAAGGAAAACAAACCGAACCAAATTGAGTGGTGAAAATGACCAGAAAAGTTAAACTTTTTTCTTTGGTCTTACAGTCTAACTGGTTGAAAGGAGAGCACACAATAAGTAAACACAAAACAAACGCTAAACGCACATTAAATGCATAAATATTAGATTAATCTTATAGTTAATTAATTAATTTGCTAATTGAAGGTTAAGGTTAATAATGTTACAAATGAAACTGATTATAATGGTGATATTGAAATGTAAAGGTTGATTTGTCATCACTATTATTTGGTTAACATAAGACAAGACTCGTAATAGATGTTAACTTACAAATAAACCCAAGTTTCCTTTTCAACAATGATTCTTCCATTTCTCTCTTCAGTTCTCACTCTTATCATCAGTTATCTTCTCTTACTTTTCCCCTTTCTTTTCATTTTTCTTTCTTCATAACATTTATTGTAAAATAAAGCCAATGAAGGTTATGAATAAATACATGGTTAGATTGAATTTTAGCCTTTTTACCATTCCAATATATCAGATGACTTCGGGAAACCTTCAACTATTCCAGGTCCAAAAATGAAAAAAGTAAATTCTGGTGTTTTTTTGCATTGATTATATTTATTTTGAATAAATATTTTATAACAATTAAGCAGCCTTAATGGTTCAATAATTAACACTAAACTAGATTTTAAGACGTATCTAGACGTTAATCTTCATTCATTGAAGGAACTAAACACGTCGTCTATTGGAAATTGATCTTTCTGATTTATGTGTATTTATTTCTGTGTATTGAATGTTCAACTTTTTTGTGGATAACAGCGTACATTATATTACTAAATAATGAGAGCCATTTTGAAATAATTAATGAACCTAAATTTAGGTTTGATTGATGGAAACAGTTTTAAAAATATTGATTCAAATCTTGCTTATGTTGATAATATTGTCATATTTATTCATTGAACCAGAGTCTATTCAATTGTGATGAACAATTGTTTTTTTACACAAACAAAAACATAACTGTATTATATCAATAAAAGGTTACTGGTGATTTATATTACCAATTCAAGTAAAAATATCAAATGATCAAACAAGTTTATGGGTAATTTTTGCACAATTAATCTTAATTGCTCTGTTTTCCTTATTGATTTAAACGGAATTTACATCAACATCAACAGAGTTACTTAAAAGTTTCTGTAATTAAACAGGAAAAGTAGTTTTTTCATGATATTCCGGAGACTAAAAATTTCTAGCACAAATGGTAGAATCCAAATATAGTAGTAAACTGCTTCAAATAATTGATCATCCTCGGCTAAATAATAGCAAGAATTTCAATATACATCGTCAAAGTGGAATAATTGGTGAATTGATTAGCATTGAGGAATTGCATGCAAGACTATTTGTAAACATTAAATACACTTTATTACTTAAAAATCAAATTGACTTGTGACAATATTATTTGTTAGTTGCTGGATCTTTGAAAGATAATCTTAATTCAATACTGAATGTCAAAATATACAAATGTGTTTGCAAGGTTATTAAAATTTATCAATTCAATAAATACTGACCTTTGATTATTTCATTTGAAACAAAAATGTCAAAGTGTTTCATTTGGGGTGTTGGTGGTACAAAGAGGAAGGCTTTGCGCTAGACCATTGATGGTCAATTTGTGATTTGAAGAGCAATGTATTGATTTGTTTTCCCAGAGAAAAGGTTATGATTGTTTGGGTAAATTATTTGTCTTATTGAAATTTGGATCATAGGTTTGTAAGGTTGGACTCATGTGAACGGGTGAAGGGATTGGGTTTTTGGTTATTTTTTGCTATTAATTTGCTTTGGTTGTTAATTTCTTTTCCACATGAGTTTTGTGAATTTCCTCCAATAGAGCGTTTTAGAGGTGAGTTATGTCGTTCTTGATGAAATCTGGTATAGAGTTTGATCTATCTATTGCTCGATTTGTTATCAGTAGGTTACTTTCTTTGACGAGAGCCACGCATTGATTAACCCGATGCATGGGATCCTTTACATCTGATGCACATAAGCTAGGTGAGTTGTCCAGTTCGTAGTTATATTTGCCAAGAACCATGAATGTGATTGTTTGCTCATTTTCTGCATTTAGGTATTTTCCAGTTACCCAATGATTAGATGATTGTTTATATTAAGATTGTTGGTGGTACAAAGATGAACTTTTTATGTTATCCCGTTGATTTAGAATTTGTGATTTAGAGGTTAAATGAACATGTTTTTTCGGTGACAGGGTTTTAGGATTATTTTGGTAACATTGTTGGATTAGGTTTTAATTTATTAAAAGTTTTTGGGTGTTAAATTCGTGCTTCCATCTAGCGTTGTTTTTTATATTTTCTATTAGGTTGCATACAGAACACATGTTTGGTGAACATAGTTTTGTTTAGTAAACAATATTTACCGTTCAATTTATTTTGTATTTGTTGGTCTTTTAGATGTGTTAACATCTTAATTATTTTGCAAATAAATTGGATGAAACAGTAATATTGAAATTTGCAACCATGAATAGTCTTTCATCCAGATTACCTGTCTACCTTACATCAACTCATCATTCAATTCTTAAACCGGGTAAGTAACTCTTATTTTATTTTCGTAATTCAGCTTTGTATTTTCTATCGGGCTTTTAACAATCGCATTTTTTCATGTCCTTGATTTTAGTTACATCTTTAATTACATCAGCTCGCCACAAATCCCCGGGCCAAAGTCAGAAAAGTGGTAGGAAAAGACAATGGCTTGGTTTCACTGTCCCATTAGGAAGTCTTGTTCATGAAAGAGATATTTTCCTTAGACAGAGAGGTCTAAAGTTCCATCCTGGTTTAAATGTAATTATTTTACGGAATGCATTTAATCAAATCAAGAATTATCTAATCATCTATTTCGATATTATTTATTTTCCAGGCTGCATTGGATCCTAGGGATAATGCTATTTATGCTTTGAGAGATGGCATAATTGCAATAAGTACAGAAAGATTTATTCCTGATATGAAAAATGATATTGTGGAAAAGCATTATGTCGATTATGAAGGACCAATGATGATTCGTTATGCTCATGTAATCCCTTTAGAACAACCTCAAGTGTTCAAACTTGTAGAATTAGTGTAAATCAGCAAATTTATTAAAGTATATTATGTAATGGTATGTAATATCTAACCTAATTAGACTACTGAAATTGAATTAGATCTTCCAAATAAAATATTAAAAACAATATAGTTCAGATACACATGCTGTTTTATTTACATCGTTGGCACAGTGACAAAGGATTAATCTCGTTTGAAATGTTTGTTATCACCATAATCAAAAAAACATAGTTAGTATATCGTATATCATGGAAGAGTACCATTTCCACGATAGACTCATTTTTATGACAGCTCATCTCAATCAAAGCTGATTTTGGTGATCTATAGAGGTTAAATTATACAAAAAATGTACCAAAAGATATATAAACGCGCTATTGAGAATAGTGTTATCAGAAGATTAGGACAAATTGGTATAAGAATATAGTAATTAAGTTTAAATGCAAAATGAGGCACTTGATTTCTTCAATTTGAACTGAGATTAAGTGAAATATCAATGACAATGATACAAAAATGACAAAAAATGGTATTAATGATGCTTTATCCAAATCAACAAGTTAACTGTCGCCTTGTACGTTTAAAGTCATCAATGACTCTTTTTATAGTATAATGAATCTTCGGATCCTTAGAGCCAATATTTTCCAGATCATACAAAATTGATCTTGAATCCAAATGAAGTGTTGTAGCGTTTCGTGATTTACCCATTAGTAAAAAGGTTTCTGTAAATGTTGTCCTGAGCATATTCGGTTCAAAGCAGCTGCGATCCATAGTGAAGATTCGATCTTGTCCTTCTTGCCCATCTAGAATGTTATTAATAGAAGTTGAATACAATGATTTAATTTTCACTTTAACATTGAGTTATATGGATTATATCTAACATACCTCCGTAAATAGATTGACCGATTTTAAAGTTTAAAAGAACTAAACTATCAAGCTCAGTATGTTTAACGAATCGACCCAACCAAACAAATCCATATTGTCCCGAGCAAAGCAATCTAGCAAACTTATCTTTAGCTCTAATGATATTCACAGAACCAATCTCACCAACCTCATTCAAATTATCATTCAATGGACAAACCCACCGAGCAGTGCAATGACAAATACTCGAGTTACAGATTTTCTTGAGATAATCAGTGCGACGAGTTGAATGGTACAATTGAGAACAACCTTGGCCTACGAATAACAAAAAAATTGTTTAAAATTAGTCAAGATGGGTAAACAAACTTTTTATATTCAATAGCTTACCTTTTTTGTAATAATCATAAATTTTAACCATAGCTGATTGTAAGTTGGCTACTTTGTTCTCTTGGTAGATTTTAAAACTTAAACAATACTGTTGTTTAGAATAAATATCTTCCAAGTAAAATATAACTGAACGAGCAGTTTTTTCATAAGACGAAATGAAAGGATTGTTCTTTTTAAGTGCAACTAAATCATTTTCATCCGGGACAAAACCACTGAGAATTCCAACTTCAAGTATAACCATCCCAGAGTCAGCTGAGTCAAAACGCCTGGCACAAACTGTAAGCTTGTTTGTCACCTTAGAGGCTCCTGATAGTTTCAAATTACTTTCAGCATTTTCATTTGCAGTATAAGATGGACCAGTTTTTGATGAACTAGAGTCAGTATTATCGGTAAGGGTTGAGTCAACGGCAGATTCAACTTGGACAAGACGATCATTAAGCACGCCGATTTCAGCTAACATAGTAATATTGAAAAGATCGTCGAGTTGGATGTCAGAGTCGGAGAGAACAATTTGCTCAGGTGAATCGATTGCTTGTGTAACATTAACATCCAGTTCAAAGCCACATAATTTTTCTGGAGCCTCTAAAACATTGTACTTGTACTTGACACGAACCGAGCCAAGTCCAGTTCCTCGAGTAATCATATCAACATAGTCACATTCATTGTTTATTTCAAAGGTTCGCATGACCTGAGCGTTATCTTCATGAAATTCAATCGATTTACGGAATCTTCCGGAAGAGATATTACAAATAAGATTGATATCTGTTAAATTATAAGCTGATTTGGCATAAGAAGACAAAGCCTCTAATGCAACAATAGTATCTTGAGTGGCATCAAACGCACCAGTATAAGACCTTTGAGACTCTAAATAATTTATTATTGCTTTGATTTCATCGGGTTTTGTTTCTCTTAAATTGAGAAGAGCCAATAAAACATAACCAGTTGTTTCGATCGGTGTTGTCGTGTTCCAAAATAATTTGTTTTCTCCAGAAGAATAAACGCCAATTTCCCGTAAACGAGAAATTATAGACTTTCGGCGCTCTGCTGACTGTAGGCATGTAGTGGTTGACAAGCTATAAGCCAAAAGAGCTAAATGATATGGATCACCTTTGGCTAACTCTGACGTTAGTTTACCACAAAGATATGATTCTGCTAATTTCAAGGATTTATCTCGTCTTTTCGCAAGTATTCGAGGGTAAGTGAAATTTTCACAGCTGCGAAGAGTAGTATAAGTAAATGCTGTAATTGGAATGACTCCAGTCAAACCACCGAGAGCTGATTTATGAATAACGGGATGATATTCTTTCCATGAGCCTGAAGGTGAAGATGCCTGTTGATCAACCAAATAGTCAACTGCGGTTAAGATAACTTCAGGATCCAAACTATCACCTAAAAATGGAGCTGCTTTGCATAAGATACGAGTTACAAATGCAGTTAACCAAAGTGAACTTGGTCGCTTCTCAAAGGTCGAGAAAGATCCATCAACTTTGCGAAACATCATTTGATTTTCATAACCAGCTTTAAGATATTTCACACCCGTTTCCCGTTGAGCTGCAGTTAATCGACCAGTTGCGTTGAGATAGTCCAATGTAAATAAAGTTGGTGCCATTCTAATAACATTTTGCTCACCACAGCCCGTTGGCTTGATAATTAAATGATTAAGATTTGACAGAGTTGTGATAACCGAAGGTCCCAGAGAGTCAGCAATGGCAGAAACAACACATTCTTCAGAATCTGGAACTATTGCTGAAGTTTGAGTTCTTGGAATCAAATCGATTCTCGTCTTTTGTTCACCTTTATCTGGATCAATTGAATCAAATAAATTTTCTCTCTTAATTGATCTTTTTTGTCGGTGCTGAAGATTTCTTGGATCTAGTTGAACAGCATAGCTATCGATAATGGTAATACCTGAGATAAGAAAAAAAAGAAAAATAATAGATTGATTGAAATGAAATAATTGATATGGTTACTTAAAATGCAAAGGAAATATGCACAATCAACTAAAATAATTAAAATCTGTCCGTCTAATCTTGTTTAATTATTTCTTTGATTCGAAAGAACATGTATTATGTATCAATATATCATGAATTGTATGTGAAAAGCTCAAAAGATGAACTTGAACTGATTCTGAGTTGATTATAGTGAAATTTTTCCTGTCTGATAACAAGTTATTGAACTAAGCAAAATAAATGTATCAATTTTGATATTTATATTATAATAATGGAGATATTATACGTTTAAGTATTTAGAAAATAAACTGCAAAGAAAATATTCAAAAATTGCTCAAAAATGAGTTCAATAAGTTTCAGTCTGATTACTATCAAAGAATCAATTAGTATTTCAAAATAATGACAAAAATTGACCTTAGTTTGCTATTTGAATGACTAAATATCATGTACTATAAATCATATTTAATAGAAATAAATGGTTGAAGAACAATCAATCAAAGTTAATCTAATTAGATGGACGAAAACAGGAAGTCGAAATGAAAAGTAAAGTAGTGTATTTAAAAAATGAATGAATTAAATTAGCATTTTAGTCAAATTTTCAAGTCTAAACCAGCAATAAGTTCATACGCTACAGTCTAGAAGATTTGTTTTTTTTTGTTTAATTCAACTTACCTTGAGGTACAACGTGAAGTGTTTTGATTACAACATCTGAAGTTCCATGAGCCAAGGCATCGACTTGTATTTTAAATTCCCCAGTTTTGATCGGTGATAGAGCGAAACCTTCAGTATGCAACATACCTGGTTCAACTGTAACCAAACGACGTTCTGTTTTTTGGCCTGCATCAGCCTCTGAACACACACCGTCAACCCCGTACATAAATAGATTCACCTTTTTACGAGTCGGTCCATTGTTGAATATAGTAACTAGCATTTCAACTTGTTCATTAACAACTATAGAATAAGGTAAATCAACTCGAATGTGAAGCTCTTTGTTGGATATTAATCGAAGAGGTTTGTCCATCAAACAAAGACCATCTTTGGCTGATAAAGACATTGCATTTAGCCGCCAGGATGTTATTGAATGAGGAACTGTTACTGGGTATTTGACTGAAGTTTGAGATTCGTCGAGAGTTACTAAATCGAATAGCCAAGTTTCTCTAAAATCTTGCCGAACTAAAGTAGACTCTTCGACGGCATCTTCTTCTCCAAGGGTAACACCCGCTTCTGTATTTTCTGTTCCTTTGGATTCTCCGCTGGAAACATCGAAAACAGAAGTGCGTAATAAAGGTGGGATAATTGAATTCAAACAACAATCTAAAAATGCAGAGGCACAGTTGACATTTTTGACACTTCGAAGTAATATATCTCGCCTTTCTTCACATGACATTGCTTTGGCTTTATCATTTGGTTTTATTTTACCCAAACGACAGCATTGGTTGATAAAAGCGTTCGAAGAATACTGTTTTGACGAAGAGACCGAAGATGTTGAGGGAGTGTTATAAGTGGGAGAAGAAGCAAATTTTCGCATTGATGAGGATGAAGTGATATATATTCTGGGAGAAGCTCGAATTGGTCTGCGTTTTGAGGACTTATCGTTCATGACAACACAGCTAGATCCGATTGAATTTGATGGGATTCCAGCGATAACCAGCCCAGAATTGAGAAGTACATCAGTTGGATCGACTCCGCCACCAGGGCCACAGCCTTTATCTTTGGAGTTAAACATCTTACGTAATCCATGTCGAGTTAAAGTGTTGGCAGATCTTAATAAATAGACAGCTTCGTCAACACCAATAATTGAAACTTGTCGACGATTTTCGCTCTGGTTTGCGGACACTATTAAAGTTCCATTTTCACCTGGTTCTATGTCGTTTGAAGCTCCTTTTGAATTGGTGTATGTTAGATTGAGGGAGCATTCAGGAGGATCAACATTGATCAAAAGTGAATCTGATACAACTCTATCATATCTGTAAGAAATAGCAATTAGACGAAAACTTGGAGCCATGTGAGGTTCAATTGTAAATCCAAAATTATCGTTATCAGGAATACGTTCTAATTTATCTATTCGTCCACGAACAACAGTTATATAATATGCTTGGGAAAAAATAAAAGTTGATCCTTCAAAGATGATGGAGTTTGTATACTTATCACCAACCTTGAAACGATCATTTTTCTCAACAAGGGTCAGCGCTGCTGAGGTTTGGTTACTTGGTTCAACCAAGAGGCGAGAAAAGGACTGTTCATCCTCTTTAAGCTTAGCATCTCTCGTACGAACTTCAAAAATAATTTTTTTATCCTGAGCAGTAGTATCATAGTCAACAGTTACTCTTCCCAAATCATCACTGATAACATCTTTGGTGACCATACGACTACTGAAAACAGACAATCGAACGGGAATACCGGCAACGGGTTGATTATGGACATCATAGATTTCTGCAATCAATCTTATTGGATGTTCAGGTCGGAAAACTCTAAATGATGACTCGAAGCTGATTTTGTACGGTGAAGAAACAAAATATGTTGAACTATCAATGTGTCTAACTTTTTGACGAGTAGCTGCTTCAATGACAGTTGCTTCAACTACAAGAACACTTCCGATAATCATTGAGACTTCAACTCCACTTTCACTAAACTCATTTGTAGAAAATTTGTAACTTGTTTCTCCTTTAACCAATTCAAGTTCGTCTGTTTGACCAATCCCAATAGAACGATTAGTAGAATCTCGAATTTTGAATTTAAATCTAACAGTACCAGTGACAGGTTTACCAGTGAGATAAGTTGCTTTTACCGATCCATTGACAATAGATGTTGAAGGTGTAATAAATGGTAATGATTTGAGAGTAACTTGAAATAAAGGTAAAATATATTCTCGAACTTCGAAAGTTGCATTAGACGTCACTTGAAATTCAGGCCCATAAGCCATTATGATGGTCCATTTGTTTTTAACTGGATCTTGAAGGAAATGAGGAGGTATATTGAATTCATGGTTAATAAAGTAATTATCTTTTGATGACTCCAGAACAACTTCATCCATGATTATTTTGTGAGGGTTTTTTATAGATAATTTAACTTTATCGGCCATTGGTTTAAGATCATCATCAAGTCTCATCAACCTGATTCTAACCTTTTCCTTAGGAGTGTAAATAGGCTTGTCCGTTTGAATAAAACCGAAACCTGTATCACCAGTAATAATGATTTGTGAACTATTTTCATCGCCATCCCTATTTATTACTGACAATTTGGCTACTCCTGTTGAAACATTGGCACCAAGCTCTATCGGAACAGAAAATGGATTTTCTAAAATAAAATGAATAAAATTTTTAGTTAGTGCGTCAGTTTCATTAAAAGTTGCATCTTGATTGATGAACAATTGAATAGCTAGTTGAGCTTGAAGGAATATTTTTAAACAAAACCAGCATTTTCCTTAATAATCAGGATTTAGACTCCATTTACGTTAATAACTTGAGTTTTCACTTGTTTCATAATAATAGCTGACTATGTTATTTCTTAATGTCTTGCGGTGATTTTTCAATGCATGTAACAATCTATCTATAGAAACTTACAATTTTTATCGAAGCGTAAAAACAGGTGATTAAAATACAAATGAATTGTTTTAATTTCACCTTTGTTTTGAATTAAGATAATAAAATTTGAAAGATCTGCCGAGTGAGAACTTTTATTGAAGAAAAATTATAATGTTGGATACGTCAAGATAATTGTAGCGAATCGTTGCTTTAAATAGGCAAAGGCATTCTATGCATGTCTATTTGGAGTCACAACTCGATTGTCAATAATAATTAATTTTGCTGAGAATGTCAAGATGAGTTTGGTGTAAGATAGTATAAATGATCTCTTTCAATATGAAATAAAATTTCAATTAACTTTTGTTGATCTTGCTGTCAAATCTCAGTGACTAAATAACTTTGAAATAAGCAGTAAAACTGAACAGATCTTTTGTGACAGATAAATTTTGTCAAAAACAAGCTCAGACAACATTGACAGACCTTATTGATTGACAATCTCGTGCATAAGTCTATATGGTTCGTTCAATCTACGTATTTGTATGCTGCTGACAAATAAATGGATTAATAGGTAATATTAAGTAAGTGAAGGATATCCTGATGATAGACAAACTATTATAATGGCGTTTGAATGGAAAGGGCTCGAGTCACGCTACATAGTTATCAAGTTGAAAATGAACTTTCAAGTTATTTCTCGTGACTTTGTTTATTTATGGCATTTTTGTTTATTTTTTCAAGAAAAATGACTCTTTCTCATTACTGCGTACTTTTTCTTGGAAATTTACCCTAATTAGACGTTTTCTAATTACTCATATACAGGACTAAATCAGCTCAAAAGATATCAAAAGATAGAGAAAATTTAACAGACGAAAGCTTTTGAATGATTACACGACAGCTGATAATTTCGCAAAGTGAATATACTAACTTGGCGATTTGGGAAAGTATTTAGTGAATAGAACTTGATCGTTTGCTTTGATTTCAAGGAGGAATGCTTCTTCTGTCAGTGGAAGAACTACGACATTTTCCTGGGTAAAAAGACGAAAAATTTTCGGAGCCATGACCAAAGGAAGACAACATAATGACCTGGAAAAGTAAAAGATGAATAAATAAGTAATCACAATTTAGAGCACACAAAAGACGACAGGTGGGATACCAAAACACTGAAAGTTCAGTAAGATACAAGATGAAATTAACTTGCTTGGAAAGAATGGAAAAAAGTAAAATTGAATTAGCTTTAATTAAATTTTGAGTAGAACTGACTAGCAAACTTGCTTCCTTGTTGACAGAATTGATGTTGCAAAAATATAGAGAAAAATTGGTACTTACTGGATACACAAAGAAAGAATAAGAATCACAAGAAGGTGATTTAGTTTCATTTTCAATTGAATCATGATGAAACTGAGAAACAAAAAAAAAGATGAGGCAAACGGAGGTAAACAAAGAAACAGCTAGAAAAGATGATGAAAAAGAAGGTAAATGTATGATGGGAAAATCACTTTCAATGTCGAGTTAACATTGTAAAAGTAAATCACTTGTCCACAGAAAAAATTACTTGATGATTGTTAGTCCAGTGAAATGGACGGTTGAGAGGTGTTTAAACATGGTGAACAATCAGAACGAAAAGCTTAAATTCTAGTTTGATTAAAGTTGCTCTTCAATACCAAACAAAAGGGAAATTTGATGATGTGTGTAGTTTTAATCAAGTTGCTACAAAAACAAAACCCATAGATGTTGGAAAAAAGGATTTTAAATAAATAAGCTCAAAGCTCATTTCTCACTTTCCTCTTTTCTTCTCCCTTTTTTCTTTCCCTCTTTATCTATGTCTATCCTTTTCTCTTTCTTTTGAATACTACTTTCTTCTTTACTTTCTTGACAGATTCAAAGAAAGCCACAAAACCCGCCCAAAACCCAATCTCACCAAAACATAACTCTTCGGACGTTAATCTGGTTAATTAAATTAAATGTTTTCTACTTTTCATTAATTATGTTCTTCATTTTTTACAACAGGATTCAGCTTTTCCTTTAATTCAACATTTACTTTTTAGTTCCATGTGAAAGAGGAAACTATTTAACAAAGGGTTGAAATATTGCCGTTAAATCAATCAAGACAATCAACATTGAACTTGACATCATATTGATGACCTCTTACTTATTGTTAGTTTATTTTGTTGCCAGGGATTACAAGTGTAAGTCTCTTTTGTGGCTCAAATGGCAATGATCGTGAAAATATATAAAGTTTGGAATTACATTTCTTTACTTTGTCACGATTAATTTGTGCATTTCCATGTAAACACAGCCAATGGTTTCAGTTAACTATTTTAATGACAGAAAGAATCCTTTCAATAGATAAGATGATATTTTGAAAATTGATAATTTGGCTATTATGGAATTACTGAATCCAATTTCTGTTGACTTCTAATTTGTCGCTATTTTCACAACCTGATCATATTTTGTTATCTTTTTTTCAGATGGATATTGGAATCTGCTCGAATGTTCAACTGTATACTAACCTGTTAAATTATTCTAAATTTGCATGTTGATGTGTTGATGAATTTTGCTTAACTCGAATCAGGTGACGATCTAGGCGATTATTGTTAGAATGTTTTAAGCTGTTAAATGGCCCAAAGATTGATTTATCCGATGAATTTTATCAACTATACTTCAAATTTTCGCTATTTCAGGACCTGATAAACTGGTTTATGCGTTTGAGTTTTATATTGTCTATGCTCTGTTCATCAATTATCACTTTGTTCGCTTCCATGGAAGAAACAGCTATTTGCTTAGTAACTCGGTTGGTATTTTTATAGCTGCCTCAATCAACTCTTTATTTGTGCATTATTATTCGTAAAACTGATTACCATCCATCTTCTTCCTTACAGATTACAGATCTTTCTTAATGAATTCGTTGTCAACAAATATAAAGCTACATAATAACAACTATGCCATCCATAATTATGATTTATGTTTCCATTATCAAGAGCCATCAATTCCTATGAAGTCTATCGTTACATTTTGATCATCTGTTTTGCCCAAATTTCATGGTTGATGGGTAATTATTACAACTTAATCATTCCATTATATCAAAATCGATTACATTTACTGCTCTGATTTTTATTGCAAAGTAATTATGGTTTTACTTATTTTTGACTCTCCTTAAGTCCCTCTAAAGATTGTAGGCATGATTAAAGGCTACCTTTCAATGGACTCGCAGTTCTGGTTTGGAACCAAAAGATCATCTAAATTGTTGAATCAAACGCGGGTTATCAAGTGTATGGTAAAACATTAATTTTATAATTTTTACATCAACCGCATTGATCATTTTTATAAGTAAGTAAGAGTGTTTTATTGATTTTAACAGGTTTTACGACGAAAATGTCAACAAATGATGATTATTTCGATAAATAGAATTATTATTGATGGTTATAGATGACGGATGATAAATGATGGATAAAATATGTAATGAACAACGAGATGATTACGGATGAGTTAAACGATAAATAAAACATCTAATTAGATTCTGAGATCGCTGGCCTTTTACTTTTGGTACGATTTCTTCGTTGATTTTTTGAATTCTTTGGAGTTGGATTTGGATCGTGAATCTTTGCATTAACCTGGACACACATTACCAAACGTCCACTTGGATCAGTCAATGAGTATTTAACCTTGATTGGAATCTGTAAGGTGACAAAGATAAAATTGTTATTTTAAACATGAAATATGGTAATCCATAATTTTCTAGAATTTCGATAATCTTAATCAACCAAATTTCTTTTTAAAATCATGTTATAAGGCGGCTAACTTGTTGAATATCATTTCAATGCCAAAGAAACGAGATTCACTGTATTTATATTTTCGAACAGAAACAAACATTATTGGTTTGAGCAGCTATCAATAATCAACCAATAATTTGACCCAAAAAGGTTTTCTGGTAAATCATCAAAATGTGTTTACTTCAAAAGATTTGTCCTTGACCAAGACCTGACTAAGCTTGGTAGACTCCTGGTGGGAACCAGGAGCTTGTTAATCATTTGTTAATGATCATAGAAGACGAATTTGCAAGAAAACATTGCACTTGGAAACAATCAGTCTAACAATGGATTTTAAAGGAGAAAACAATCAACAATCTGAGGCAAAAAATAGACAAAAGACAGAAACGATTTACACCCTAAGGCATCACTATTGACTTCATCTTGACAACATATGATAATTAACAAAGGATCTTTGCATGTTGTCTTCAGGAGAAATTGTGAATCTCAACTATGGATGGCGAAGCCGATCAAGACTTATTTCGCTAAATTTTTGTTCTGGAGCGGATATGATTTAACAAAAGAGGAAAACAATGCAAAATTATTTTCATTTGTATCCTAGGCTATGTACATCTATTCAGGACTGTTGAATTCATTGACAACTACGAATTATTTGGTATTTAAGAAAGGAATGAGCTAATACTTATTAATCTTGCTTGTTGAAATGTTCAAATCTTTTCGTACAATTTCAAAAAGCAAAAAATTACTTCTCAGCATGTCATCATTGAATTTCCTGTTCAGTTCTTCCCTGATTACTTTTGATGGAATTACTTTTTCTATTTGGCATAAATTGGACTGTTCGCAAATAAAGGTATAGATGTTACAAAACAAACTACACTGATTTAATTATATTATTGCTTTTACTTACTGCAGGATAGAAAGGTTTCACTTCAAATGATGCTTTGAAAAGATATTGGTGTCCTTTACGGATTGGACATGACGGAACGATATAACCAGAGCAGGGATCCTTTCGAGTTTCTGGGAACGGAAGTTCTCGTCCTCGAACCACACCTTTGATTACTTCTGATAAACTGTTGGCATTGATCGCTGTTAAATAAGAAGAGTTAGATGTAACATCGGAAAATTACAATCAAAAACATTGAATCAGTAAAAGCTTGATCATTGTTGATTCAAGACTGGCCGAGAAAAGAATTGTTTCTTGCGCAAACACTTCAACAATCGGAGTGACTGATGGATTGAAGTCATCTTGAAATCACACCGGAAATGTATACATAAAATTGATTTAGTTAAATTTTATGTTTACTCATTTTAAAGTGTTAAGTGTTTATTCAAAGCACCTTCAGCTTTTTACTTTTGTTGAAAGCAATCTCCAACAAGTTTCATGCAAATTTGAATCATACCAACAAATGAAATAATTGATTTTAACTTTCGTTTAAAGAAACCATTCGGCAGCTTAATTTAAAATCTATTGCTTTCATTAGCTGATTAATTGGAAAATAAATGGACTCTCCAAAATTCCAAGATTTTCCCTCAGTCACTTTAGGATGAATCTGACATGACATAACCCGAAAGATATTATATGGACTCGGATAGAGAAATATGAGAAAGAAAGGGAAACTTACGTGCTTCAAAATCGGCTTCAACTTCAACAGTAGATCCCAACTTGATGATGCAAGGATCGCCTGAACATGGTTTCACACGAACTTCCCGAACATTACCAGAACCTATGAAAAGAGCCGATAATTATTGATCCATTTTGAACAATTTTTGATTTATATGTATCACTATTCAATCACGAAAGGAAAACAGAAAGATACACTTTTTCATTTGTTCAAGGCACTTTCAGTGAAAGATTTTAACCGATTATTTCTTTGGTTCCGGGTTTCAAAGAAATCACGATGAAAACTCGTCTTAAAAGATAAGCCATGAGGAATATATATTGATTATCTCTTCGGATCTTCTGTGAAAAAAGGTAATAATTACGGTTAACTCACCACAATCGGTAAAGTTGACTCCTTGTCCATTGACTTTGGTTCCAGAGAAAGAAGCGAAAAATAAGATTGAAAATATGATTATCATGATGAAAAGATGGAAATGAAATAAAAAATTTTTCTGGACTCAGATGATAAAGATTAACCAGTATTGACTTGAAATTCAATTTGAACACGAAGGAGCTGTAAAAAATGATCTGATGATTGGGTAGGTTGTGGGAGGAAGATGAAGGAGTGACGAAGGTTAACTGAATAAAAGTAAAAGTTGAATGGTAAATAGCCTTTTGGCCTCAAATTGTATTGACAATCAAAGTGAAAACGCAGTCAGCTAAAGTATTGAGTTCAAAGTTGGGTGGGCGATGAATAAGACAAAGTAATTAGGACACAGTAATATGTTGACAATTTAGAGACAATTTACCATTTCGATATGATAGACTGTTGAGTCAAGGCTGATTATGGTTGGCAAGAAGTTAATCAAAAAGTGAAATTAAATTAAATTGAAATAAATAATATTACCATTATCATTAAAATAATCAAAGAAAAAGAAACTATTGTAATTAAATAACGTTTAAATTGTCATCATCTATTGGTAACTTTGGTACATTGTTATTTTACCTATTAACTTCATCGCAATTAAAGTGACAAAATTTCTCGTCTCTCAATTAGACCTCAGTTTTATTGCAAAATAAAATCAAGATTGATTTATAAAATTTGTGTGAGTGCGTTAATTTTAAAATCAAAATCAAATTTAACTGATGCTGTTAAGCGGTACAAATAAAAAATCAGAGAAAGAATCGGTTTTAATAGAAACAATATAACAGTGTTGAATTACAATGATGATGTGAGATATTTATTATTAGGTTTAATTATACAAGGTAAATGTTGGAATGAGGTGAATGAATTTTATTCAATTCTTGAAGTATCCGTACTCTAGGGCCCATTGGAATTCCTAATTTGATTAATTTCTCCTCATTAAGAGCGGACAATTCCTTTAATCCAATTTTTTCGCTCTCAAATTTAGAAGCATATTTCTATTGGAAAAGCAAAAATGAAAACAAGTAGGAAACGATTAAAAGATAATCAATAACAAGATGATGAAAAAAAGATGAAGTAAATGCATAAATGGAAAGTGAAACAAATCAAAAGAATTAGATTGTCTCAATTGACAATAAAAGTTTGTTTCATTAAATCCGGGTTTACTGGTTAATATGGGTTTCACTCTTAATCGAGTAGTTAAATGGCTCAAAATGATAAAAAAACGTACCTCGTAGCCTAGTTTCTTGAGGAACTGGCGAAGTGGAGGCTCATCACCGAAAAATCTGATCACAAGAAATGAAAGAAAAAAAACAAACATAATAAGAAATGCGTTTTCTTTTGAGAATCAAATGTGTTTTGCGGAAGTATAATCATGGTCTTTAAATTGAAAATTGGAGGTTGACAGCAAAACATTGTTAATTGCCACAAGGCTTTTGATTAACTTTCATCATCATTATTAGATTGAAATCATTTATCAGCCATCCTCAGTGATTGTTGAAGATTACGTTTCAATAGTTTCGTCCTTAGCAAATCTATTGATTGACAGTTTAGTTTTTTTTCCTCCATAAATCATCATTTTGTTTAGAAGAAAAAAAATATCTCAACATTGCATCTTCAATTATAACCCATTTCATGATAAATTTCAACCAACAACTCCAATTTGATTTGCTTTAATAGCTTAAAGATATTTTCCCTCTTTAACACTTGCACAGGTTTAACCAAATAATTGCGATAAGAGGACCAGTAAGCTGTCAATCGGTTCAATTTTCAAGACCATGATTCAATCCTGTTTGAATAGTCTTCAGATAATTATTTCACCTTTTAATCTTATCCAATTTATTGTTTTTACCAGTAACTTCGGATCGTAACTTGTCCGTGGAGTCTTTGGGATCAGATTGGTTATTTGCTGTAGATCGTCTCAAAGTACCTCCATCCATTAAGGGTGTCAACTTGAAACATCTTAATTGCTCTTGAATCCGGTCAACGTCTTTACGCAGTGTTTGAACATCTTCAATCAAACACTGGCTTGACCTTATTTCCGATGAAAGTTGAGAAACGCTTCGCGCTAATGTTATAACATGGCCTTCCAGCCTCTTTAATCGTCTAGCTCTGTGAAGAGAGATGAAAATGAATGTTAGTTGTATATAAATAAGTGTAATTGTGTTTATTTAACTTACCCTTTGGAGTCAAAATCATCTCGACGATTTAGGTATTTATTGTTTCGACTGTAAAAAGCGTCTCGACTAGCAACTGATAATGATGAAACAGACCCACTTAACCGACGATTCAGCTTCCCTGAACTTGAATGATGCATCGATTTTTTGGCGCCGTGCATTCGAGATCCAAGTAGATTAAGTATCTAAGGTTGAAAGATGAAATTGATTATTAAATAGCGAGCGCAAAATGAATAAATTGGAGTAAAAAATAGAAATGAGAATAAAAAAAATTTCAAAATTATTAAAAGCTAATGTCTGATGAATAATGGATATTGTCCAAGATCTCATTAGAATGATCAATCATGCGAATTAACCTTAAATTGGGGAGATTAATCGATGGAATTAAACGGTCATTAGAGAAAGATTGATTGTTCATTGCAAGGTTAACAAGTAGATGATGGTTGTTAATCTAAGATATCCAGACAAAAAACAACAGGGTAAGATTAGAATTAAAAAGTAAACAAGTTCACTGACCACATGAACCAAAGAACTGCCATTGTCGAGTCAAATGATGATGCAAATGAATGAAAAGTTGAAAGGTATAAATTAAATCTACAAAACTAATCACCATCAGAGGATCATCAAGAGGTACTTTAAAAACAGTTGAAATACAATGTATGTTGGTACAATGAATCAGAGTTGTTGTGATTGAATAAATGAAAGCAGAATTTTTTACTGCGGAAATCACTGGAAAATATTCAACTCAATGTTACGGCATTTTTGCTCTCAGAATCAGTTTATAAAAAAAAATTAGATGCAAAAATTAAGAGTAATGTATTCATTACTTTAAACCAGCTTCAAACAAAAACTCTCATCACTTTTTACCCTCACTTTCCCATCAAATCCACACAAAGAAATCAGAAATTAAGTTAGGCGCAATCATTTGCTCCACTGAAATACAAAGTTTGAAAGTTAAAACAGAAATAAACTAAACTTGAATTGACAAATAAACAATTAAAATCCTCAAATATTGTCCAAATCCAACCAAAGAGTAATACAACTTATTACTCTTTGATTCAAACTGTTTTTTTCTGAAAATACTGGTAGCGCCCTCCTTGATTCTGATTTGTAAGCTAACATGTGTTTCGAGCCAAAAGTTATTCAATCATCGTTCGTTAAAAGTAAATAATACATATAATTTTTATCCAATTCTTACCTCTGAGTACATGTTCTCTAAACCAGATAATTGTTTTCTCACATGAGTGTTTTCGTGATTCTCCCAAGCATCGGTATTGGCTGTATATTCACTGGTTAAATCGTCAACATCGTCTACTGATTCTAATCCAAGCGTTGTTACAGATCCTGTTTCTTCTGCTAATGGATGCCTCCATCTCTTATTTGTTGTCAACTTTAGCCCTTTCCCAATTCCTCCGTATTTAACGTTAGATAAATGAGTTTGACCTAATTTTGGCTTATTTGGTGTTTTATTTTGACCAGTTATTGGATTGTTAGTGCTACTAATATCAGTGGTCATTGTATTATTTACATTCAACTTAGAAGGTAGAGATTTTTCCGTTGGCTGTAATTTTTTACTCAACAAACCATTCTTATTGATATTGCCGCTTATTTCACCTCTGCCATTCATTAACAAGTTTCGATTAGTTGTTAATGATCCTTTGATTGACTGTTGTTGAGATAATGTTGGTGGATCTTTTTTCTTCCCACTGTTTGATTCAATCTTCTTACTTGAACTTTTTTCAGGCTCATCAACTGTCTTTGAGGAATCAGAGATCCATGAATCACTTTCATGGACAACTGGAAGTCTAGAACACTGGTTTTTTAATAAAGATAAACTTAATCCAGTATTGATATTGATACCTCCACCATCAGAAGTGAGTTCATCATCATCTTCAAGTATCTTTTTCAAATCTGCTTGCATTTTATCTAGTGTTATTACTGAAGACTGTCCTGTTGATGGATTGGGATTACACTGTTGCGGTTTATCTGATCTATGTGAATCTGTTTGATCTGAATCTAAACTTGTGATATCTAAAGGTGGACTAACCGAAGCCGAGTCCCGTACTTCAGCTGAACCAGACTCTGATGTTCTAGTTCCTCTTCCAGAATCGGACGATGATTTATATGCTAAATCAGGTGAACTAGCACTAGTTACAATCATATGATTAAGAGCATTATCTGTTTTACATTCATCATCAATGGGTGAAGATGCCTCGGGTTGATGATAGTGACGTAGATTAGAGTCATCCTCTGAAATTTTATTATGAGAAGCTGATGAATTTTTCACTGTTAAACCATGCGTCTGGTTATTTTCATATGAAGAAACAACGACTATGTGTGAACCCAAATCTTGCTCTGATGCTGATTTACGATCATTATTTTTATTCAATGATGAAGACGAGACATAATTGTCATTTTGTCTCAACTCTTCTGGCCTACAAACTTCAACAAAACGGTGTTGAGACTGCACTTTAACTGGTTGTTGGTGATATTGTTGCTGTGGACCAATTGTTTGCGGACTATTATAGATTTTATCAACGTTATTATTCGTCGATTGTGAACAATTGGCACCGACTCTTGCTGGAAGACATTGATGTTGGTTAGTGCTGTTAGTTTTTGGTATTAAATGTTGTTGTTGTTGTTGTTGATGTTGCTGTTGATGAAGTTGAGGCAAAGTTCTTGATTGTTGATTAGAGTAAACTTGATTTGGAAGATAACCATAATTACATGATACTGGAGTTGCTGTTAAATAAGATCTGTCAGGTCCAATATTGTCATTTGAGGTATAATATTTACTATTAACATTATTATTATTATTATAAGTAGCATAATTATCCCTTAGATAATAAGAGTCGTTAAATTGTTGCTGGGATTGGTTGTTGTAATGCACATTTCCAGAATAATGGTTACACATTGAACTATTCATGATTGGCATCATTTGATGCTGCTGTTGATGAAGAATTGTTGATGAATGTGAAAAATTGGATGCTGGATAAGGACGATAATCGGCTTCTGGTGGTTGAGTTGCTAATTGAAGATTAAGAGCTGGTGTTGATATACTTCGAGCTGATAGCGGTGGATTGATAATATCATCGTCATTATTTTGATTATCTTCATTATACTGGTCATTAGGTGATTCCAATTCTGTTGTATTATTAACCAAAATTGGAGCTCGACGAGAATCACGAGAGCCAGGGAACAATGTAGATCGCAATTTACGCAAACACGGACTTGTTATTGTTTTAGTCAACTTGGATGCACTTTTATTTGTTGCCGTTGAACTTGTTACCGTTGCCGAAGATGTTGGTTGATTTAATGATCCTGATTGAGATGTTAAGCGAGCCAACTGTTGACAGGTTTCATCCATTTGCTGACCAACATTAGTTTTACCATCATTAGATAGATGAACTGAAATACAAAGTCACAAGGAGTTGAATTAATAAGGAAGACCAAGTCAAGAATAAAAGATTATCATCAAAATATAATTGTATTTATGATATCGGTAGTTATCAAACAAAACAATCGACAGTCAATGAACTCTTCAACATTTCCAAATCTCCAGAAACAAATGATTAAGACAATTTAAACCTCATGGTAATTCAATTAACAAATTCCTAAACCAAATTTCCTCAAAAGATAACTTCATTGATATTTAAATGATGGACCCTTAATTGTCATGGAAGAGCACATGGAAATCTCATCTTTAACCTTTCATGATTCAAGATGCTTCAACACCAACCAAGGAAATGTTTTAAAAAAAGTGATTTTGTCCGTTTTTTTTTGTAATTATTGTTTATGAATTATCATAAATTTGTTACATCAGTTGATTTGAAATTTTCTGTAATATATTAATTGTTACCTTTTTCTTTTGATTGTAAAGTCATTGATCGAGGTAATGAGCCTCCATTAACCAGAAAATGCATTTTTGGTTTCCTGGTTAAAGTTGATTCTCCTGAATAATTTAAAGTCAATCCTGGGGAATTTACTTGTTTCATGATAATCTGAAAAACAAAATGAAGACACAAAAAAAGATGAATTAAAAAACATTGTTTAGTCAAATTTGTTGCATATTCAGTCAATTGTTGTGTGTATTTGTTGATGGGAAAATGGCCTGATCATTGGTTATAATAAATGTAAATATTCAGTGAGTTTTCATAACAATCAACTTGTGTTTACCAATTAGCCAGATGATAACTGATTACCATCATTTATCAACAGCCAGAACAACAGCAACATGATTATCTTAATTTTCACACAATCACTTTTGGTCTTCAATTTGATTAATTTATTTGATGTTAGTAAAATGATGCAAGACTGAATCGCTTTGTAACATGCAAATGAATTTGAAGGTAACACACAAAATGATAAAAAACAGCAACTATTAAGATTTTTTGGTGCTTATTAATACAATAATTATGTTTACATAAAACATGTTTGCGTGTTAAAATGTATTTCTCACATAAAATTATGATCAAAGTAACAAAACATGATATTAACATGATAATTAGTCTTACATTGTTTAATCAAGAAATAAAGTTCAATTTTGTTTATTGTTGTTTTTTGGTACTTAATAAGCCCAAAAAGATCATCATTTTCGTTTATCTTACGATATAATCAAGAAATGTTCAATTGTTTTCAAAAGTTTCAGCATATCAAGATATTTGGTCATCATGATAATCAGCAACAAATGATGTAAATTAACGTCTATTGGTCAAAACAATAAGTCCAGAGGCTAATATAATAAAAGAAATTTTGCTGTCCACTAAGAAACATTACCTTGTAAACTGATTGTATTTTTGAGCGACAAAAAAAGTGAAATGAAAAGATGAGGATAATGATGATGATGGTTAAGATTGTGAATGAGCATGAAAAAAGTATTGAAATGATAAGGAAAGGAAAGCTGTAAAATAGCGATTGTGATAACTGAATATATCATCAGATTAAATTGAATCGTGATTCCTTTCCCTCAAGTCTTTTGACAATCTTATTGTATCATATTTTTCATTATTTCACCATTCATTACAAGCCATTCTGAATCATGCTTTTTCTCATTGTAGTCAATGATTATAGACAAAATTTGTATCCGGTTACAGTGAGAATCCAAGGATGGTCAAATTAATAGATGGCAAAAAAGGAAAATCCTGGTCAAAATAAGAGTTAAAGACTTTCTGGACTTTTTGCTCCATTGAAATGTTTAGATAACTTTCAACTTTTAGTCCGATTTAATGTAATTTGTCATTATAAAAATACTAGAAACATTCAGTAGGAACTGAATTATCTTTGTAGACCAATATCAGTTAGAGTTGAATTATTATCCAGAGGTAGAAACTCAAAACAGGAGAGTTTCGGCTTAACACTAATGGATACCACGTTTTTAGCCTGGATCAACTGGTTACAGGCCAGTTTAACGTAATTATTTGTGCATATTACTGACTGGTTAGTTTGTCTTCATCGCATAATAATCGAGGCTAAGCAAGAGTTTAGATTTTCAGGTTAGTTCAATCGGAAATCCTAGGTTTTGTCCGAGTAACTCTAAAATCTCGTCTCTTTTGCTTTGAGTCAACTCTTTTCTCGGTTTAATGGCCTCATGCTGTTTAATATGACAACTTGTGATATCCTTATACCAACAAGTAAACAACCTGTCTTGACCAAATAATCAAAGTCATTAGAAATTAGAGTCAAGGACTTCTGATCAGCTCCATTGGAAACCAAGCTGTTGGTTTTGGTCAACTTTCATTTCTTTTCGATTTGGTTGCAACCCATTTTAATGTGGTCACTAGTACACCGTATAAACAAATAAATGACCTGTCTTAATTAAATAATAATCAAGGTGCATGTTGATAATGATAATTGTTTAAAACAGCAACTGAAACGTGAAGTAGGAGGTAAATGGTAAGGGAGGAGAGTTGTAGATACATAGAGACATGTTTGAACGTAAAATATCAATAATTGAAGGAATCTTTTTTGTTGTGTTTAATCGTGATTAGAGACCAGTTAACAACAATAATAACACTAATAATAATAACAACAACAATCAAGATTGATTATCCAGATTAATTCGTGAAGTCAAGTTAAAAACAAAATTTACTCTTATTATTTAGATGATGAAGCGAAACCAAAGCTAACCGGGAAATTAGCGTAAATTGAGAGGAGAAAGCGCGTAACTCAAATAATTATAAGAAATAGCTGTTATTGGCTAATATGAAGAAGAAAAAAATGTTTACAATTTAATATAATCGCCATTTGATTGAGATTTTAATCTAATTGTTAAATTATAAAATGGTTTAACCAATCCATTTGATACAAGCTATTAAAGCAAAAGATAAATGAATATCAACAATAAAAACTAAACTGCGAAAGGTTGAGGGTTAACCTTATTTCATGTATTTCATACATATCAGAATAGTTGAGTGAAACAAGTGAAATGTTAGTAAGTTAATATACAGATAATCATTTATGATTATTATGATTGCTGTTAAATAGACTCGTGAACAATTAATACACAGTCAACATTAAATATAAATATACATTAATAAAGTAATGAGCATAAAATGAAATTAAAAGATTGTCAAGCTCGTGATACAAATTTATGCATATTTACATGTAATCTTGCAACAACCTTGACTAGCAAACCTATTCACGATCTAATTATACACAATTAAGATCAACTTATGAATCTACCTTTGATATAATAATATTTAAATGTAGTTTAAGATGAATATTTTGATTCTAATCAATTTAAATAACTCCATTGATATTCAAAAAAGCATCCCTTAACCCATGAAAACAATGCATATCATCACTAAACCCAAACCTTTTGGGTTTCTCATCTTTCAATCCCTCCTACCTTGTACAACAACAAATCAACTCCTACGATTAATGATGAGCCAACAATCAGGTAATCATTTAAATAATGCAAATCAAATGTTTAACAATCAAAATGTCAACCTTCTAGGAGTAAAGGTTGACTTGAAATACCATTTTTCTGGTTTAACCAAAAAGCTGAACCCATAAAAATAATATTTAATGATCAATTTTAACCTTTAAATATTCAACTAAAGTATTAACCTTAAGGTTAAACTGTCACTATTAACTGTACTCACTGTTAGCTTTTATGATTAAATTAAATTTGTATTTATTCCTCTATTAACAGATGATAATCGCTTATAATAACAGTAAACGTGATTTGCCGCAAGTATTGAAATCAATACAATTTAACCCTGCAAACAGATTTGAACCTCAAATGAAGGTTTGATGAAAAATGGATGTTTAACAATTAACTAATACAATTGACAATGGAACAATCAAACTTGATGAAATTGAGTTAACCAATGATGATTATAAACATGTGAATATTTCAGGGTTGATCATGAGTAAAAATTGTTTGCCAATGAAACAAAACTTGAATCAATTTTCATTTCAATCCTTTCCTTTGTTTCATTAATTCCAATTCAAATTATTTTATTCATTTTTTCTCTCTGCTGATTTCAAATTCAAATTGTTGCCATTAAAGGTTAGGTGAACAATTTAATTGGTCTTTATCATCAGTATTTTTTGATTAATCATCTTACAGATGATGATAAACAATAAGATAATTGTATTATTACAATAGGATGGGTTTTAATGTAATAATAATGTAATCTAACAACACACTCCTTCACTTTGATAATCAACTGTTAAGCTTAATTTTTTCAATTGTATCAATTGTAAGTTGAACAAACAATCCCAGTTTGATTGATCATTTGGATAACTTTAAAATCTATTAAATTGTTTAATCAACAACAAATTTAAACAAGATAAATCTGTTGCCAAGCCTAATTGTTTAAAACTGTCAACAAGTTATCACACAATTTGCATTGACCTTATTGTAGTTGGTAAAAGTCATTTGATTTTTGTTACATTTAACCATTGTAGTTATCAAATTAACTTACCTTTGAATTTAAATTGTCATCATAATAGGAATGCTTATTTGGTTCCATAATCTTCATATTATCCATTAAATTGGTCACAGTTTATCACTCAAAACATATGGTTAACATGACAATGTCTGGAAGTTTGAATTGATCAATAATATTTTAAAACTAGAAAATCAATTTGAATAAATTACGATAAAATTACAACACAAGTGATAATGATCATGATAATTGGGTTGACAATTGAAATATATCTGGTGAACGATGAAATGGCAAATAAACAATGTGAAGTGAAAAGGTAAAAATGAAAAGCAAAAACAAGTGTAACTACAAAAATAAAGATAGACGTTTACATGTGAAAGTCTTTCCCACCAAAATGAGTTGTAAAGGTAACATCAAAAACAACAACATGATGATGATGATGATGATGAGAAGGAGGAGGAGAAATGATGATGATGATGAGAAAAAGAGAGGCTAAAAGATCATGACTGGGCTGGGAGATGAGAAAGAAAGAAAATACAAGAGTGAGAAGATGAGAAGAAGATAAGAGGATGAAAAGGTAGAAGCCGAAGAGCACAAGAGTCATAGAAGAATGAAAAAGATACTAGATCATGATCAAGGAAGATGATTAGGATGAAAAATTCACCAAAGACGAACGATGAACAAAATTATGAAGAGAGTTATGAAGATAAAAATGATAAAGGTTAAGTTGGTTAAAATGATATAGCAAGTGTATCCACGTAAAGAAGCCCCTTGTAAGTTACATTAGATGGGACAAGAGTCACTTTGTTAGGTTTAAAGCTTGATGTTGCTCGGCCTGACTAAGCTTACTTAAACAATGGTTGAGATGAAAATGTTTTTACGTGAAAAGACTGTTGTAAGTCAAGTTTGATGGGACGAGAGTCACTTTGTTAGGTTGAAAAATTCATGGTTGTCGGCCTGATCAGACATGCTTAAACGATGAGATGATACGGATGATGAAGGAAACGAAAAGGATGAAAACGAAGGAGATGATGATGATAAGGATGATGTGTTTCTTGTTTTTCACGACGATTAAATAATTTCGTGATCTTGGGAAAAAGCAACTAGAAAATGGATTTTCTTCTCTTTTCTTTTTTTGTGTGTCGGGACTTTCGGTTTTAAGGTCAACTTTGAGGTTAAATTTTTAGTCTTTAACGGACCTTGTATTAGGTCTCTTTAGTCTTCCGGTCAACTGAATGATATTGCCTAAGGGTTTTACCTTGATATTGAAGGTTTCATTAGCCAGCTGATTTTAGCAGATTGTTTTGTGTGGTTGCAAGACAATCAATATTAATGAAAGGTCATTTTTGATTGTTACAACTTGCAATAATTTTATTAGAAAACCAAAAATATTAACATTTGATTCTAATCACGGTTTCATTTTTGAAAACAACAGCGAATAAAAAATGTTGATAAAATCAGGCCAAAATGTTCACGATTAAAATAAATTTTTCTCCAAATACAAATCAATTTTAATTTTCACAATTAACTGGGATTTACAATAACAGTTAAAATATTACAACTGTTAATGCAATTGCAGGTTGAATGAGGTAAAACTGTATTCAGCAATTTACGCTGCCAATCAAATGAATTAACAATCAACATGTGTTATTAATTGTATCCATTGAACAAGAATAAATCAATAATGAGAGAAAGCAAAAAAAAAGGTTGATTAAACTTGTCCAATTAATTGTTATTCATTGACACACTTGGGACACACAAAAAGTTGATTAACATAATATTTATGTTACATGTTATTTAGATCATCATGAGTGGCCTTGATTAAAGTCTTAATCAGGGCTGGCATTGTAATTGAGATCAAACAACAATTAAAGCCGCAAGGTAAATCAAAAGGGCAACCGTTTAATCATAACTGATGGGCAGCTTTATTTTTATGGACAAATCATTATTCTCGATTACCAAATTGTTGGTTAACTGTAACTGTTAACCTGACAATGCAATGCAATAAATTATCACAGCTAATGTTTGAAATGATAAGAATCACCAGAATGCTAACCTTGAATAATCAAAGTTCAGGTTGATCAAGTTTTGCCCTTTTCATGATTTTTTTTCATCATCAGATCAGTTTAATTGAAATAATTGAAAAACAGCGAAAATTGCTTTGAGCTCGATTCAGATTTGAAAACATCTTTTACTAAGGCATTACTTGAGAGGAAATTTTTCCCCGAAAAGTTACAGGTAACAAGGTATGAGAATACAATGAAAAATTAATTTAATTAGATGAATCAGTGATGCAAATTTGGCAAGGCAAAAGTTGGGCGAAAATTATATTGAAATTTGAATGGAAAAAAAAAGATGAATAAAATAGGCGAATGAAAAGGTGAATGAAAATGTAAAGTTTAAGTGAAAATGATGAAGATGATGTTGAATATAAGTGAACGGATTTCCTCTGAGGAAACTGTTACCTTTGATTTGATGTAAAAGATGAGGATGAAGACAAAGAAGACAATTGTAAAGTTGATCAATATTAATTGATGATTAGGACTATTATGATAATAGTCTATTATGTGCTTCTATGAGATTAAATCACGTGAATATGATGATGATTCGTGGGAGCGAAACCTTATTAACCTGTTCATTAGCACGTTATCATGCAAAAGGTTGTCTTGAAAAGAGGCAGATGGGCGACGTTATTAACGTTGAATTTGGTCGGGAAAAGTTAAGCTTTGCTAGGTTTAAGGTTTAGATGAATGAATCGGGTAAGAAGTCAATTTACTTGTTAACATGTTGAAGGCTTTCTTACTTTGTTAAGGCTTCAACCATCGACCCGTAGCCGTTACCAGTTTACCTTATAAACGGACTCATCCATGCAGAGACACACACAGAGGCAGGTTGGCACACAGTAATAACTATAGACATGTTTCCCTATAAAAAAGATGTTAATGATGATTCAAGAAGATGATCAGGGAAGATGAAGATGATGGCGATGAGGACAATATTTTTACCTATGTTGATGCGGTTCTCATGATGAGCTTTTTTGTCATTCACTTATATTTGGATGTCGAGTCGGCAATGGTGAGGACAATTCCCATGAAAACTGTGAGAATTTTTGAGTTAACATAAAATGTCATAAAAGTGATTACCTTTTTTTCTTACACAATAATAATGGCAATTGTGATCATCATTATCGAAGTCAGAAAGTGTTACTTCAATATTAATTACATTTTCGAGTTTTTACCTTTTCTAATTTACATTTCATTGTGCACTTGTACACCAATTAAAGTATCATTTTTAGCCTCATTGTACTTTCAATCTCAGTACATTATGATGGCGATGATCAAGATCAAGATACACACCTTAAGACCTCACATGGACAGTTGATCATCTTTGTGATTTGTTTCACTTTTTTGGTCATTGATTTCATCTTTTGCTAATTAGTATTTTCATGATTTACCCAACAACTGCACCTTGTACAGTAAATTTTAGATTAATTGTTATGGAAAGAGGCAAACTCAGTTTATCATTGCAACATTAATCTGGTTTAAATTTTAAGATTCAGGTGTGTATTATGCATGTAATAAAATAGGTTTGGTTAATCAGGTTAATAAGTTTTGTTTTTTAAGAGTTGCTCATTACATGGGCTGTGGTAATTGTTTTTACATTTAATATGACAATTGCCCTTAATCTGTTCCAATCTATTTCTAATACCATGATTAAGATTAACATTTAAAACTTATCATTGGTTTCATTGATGCTCATCATATTCATCATTATTATGATTTTTGCTCCTTATCATCACGTTAACACTCAATGATACATTTTGCTTCTCATTTGCTGATTGTCACTTCTCGTCCATCATCATCAACCATCATTAGCAATCAAGAAAATAAACAATTGAATTAAACACGATTCACCAATTTTCCGGTTAATCTTTATTATGATACAATTTGATTGATTGAGATGCAAAAATGATTGAGATGAATAAAAGATGAACTGAAAGTTGATTAGCATAAAACGGTAAACATTATCTCAGATTAAACAATTACTTTACCAGCGGTCAGTTTAACCATTGAAAATGGAACCTTTCAACGACTTTTAACATCGTAACCTTAAAGATCAAGTGCGTGCGCTACGAATAAGTGAAATACGAAATTTCCCAAATCCATTTAATTTTTCAATTCTTTTCAGGTTAAGGTGTTCAAAGCATCGCCATTTTTTACATGATCTCAAATCAAAATAGTTTTACTATGATTGATGGGCTGCAGCTATAAGATATCTCATGATTAATTGAGATCAATAAGGTTATTGATTACCGATGATGATCGATTCATAATCATTCAAGTCAGGTAAATAGGTTTGTTAACATATTGACATTGACAAAAATAGTGGAGTTGACTAGTCGAGATCGTCGAGTTTTTGCATTATTATTACATGGAATGTGAAGAGGCAATTTTGATGAGAAAATGAATTTTCAACTGATTGATCAAAGTGGCTGATTGATTGCGATCGATGTTTAAACTGATTTGAAAAATGCATCAACATTTTATCTAAATACAAGACAAATGAGCGAGGAAAATATTCCTGATAGTTTCTGATAACTCTGACAAACCGATCAACATTTGTAGATCAAAATGACTTTCCGTTTCTTGTAGATTTGTTTTCCCGGCAACCGGTCAGAAACGGTGATTTTTTCATCTAAGCTTACCGATCATGGTCTGATGAAATTTAGTCTCATGGATTTTCAGAAAAATTAGACAATTCAAAGACCATGACTACAAATGAAACTAACTTGATGGTTTCCTCAGACTAAAGCATTTACACTTGGATTTTTGGTAATTTGTAAGGTAACATCACAAAATGTATGAATATTTATGACAAACAAACGAAGTAAATATTTAAACTTTTGTTTCACAATTTTTCATGCAATATTTTCAATTTTCAAGGTTAGCAAATGAAGTTTCTGTATCCATTGTATTAATTCAACTCTTCTTCAATTCTGAATTTTTCTTCCATTACTAGAGCTAGGCAAAAAAAAGTTTCATCCAATGAGCAGTTTAGTGTAAAAATGAAGCTAAAAGGTTGCGAACGACTGTCACGCTGTAAATTTAAACGTTTTTGTGATCCATCAAAGTTTACTTGAATCGTGTCTTGTTGAAGTACCGTTTAGGTCTATGATCGGTACTTTGGCTTAGAGTATTCACAATCAAGATGATAATGTATTGTGTGTTGATGAGTGTTCGTGAGTAAATGGTGAGATAAGTAAACATAGATTGTGAGGGTTTACTGATTGTTGCCATTGGAGTAAGGGAATGAGAATAAGAGATTTAAAAATTGAATGTTTCATCCAAACCTTCAGATATGTCAACAAAACCAATGTTAACCTTAAGATACATTCAACTGAGCGGGTGGCCTCAAGTATGGCCTTTACACAAACGTAGAGATCAGTTTTTCTTTTCAACTTTTTTCAAATATATTTGAGTTTTGGGCGAGCCAAACAAAACTATATCATTTGGCTTACCTTTACAATGTTGACTGAATTCATTTGTTTCTGTTGAATGAATTGTAAAATTGAGTAAATTTTCAATAAACAAATTTAGCCTTTTTCGCGTTTCACTGGGTTAGTTATGATTTTCATTATGATTATCATGATGATGAGGATGATTTTTTTTTTGATAAAAAAGATGATATTCCTATGCTTACTAATTATAATGCATATTTTAGGTATGCAAACATCAAGGTCAGGTCAAACCTTGAACCTTTTTATAACCAGTAAACTAATGGCGAGTGAATGGATTGGGTGGGTTTCAGTTGATTGGGTTGGGTTAATATTGAACTGAAAAATGTTTCATTCATTTTGAGTAAATAGCTGAAGTATTTCTATTATTGTAGTCAATATTGCAGTCAATATTGAGTCTAGGATGGAATTAAAAGATTCAATTAATCAGTTAATGTTTACATTGCGAGTCGAAAGTATGAGGTCACTTGAATTTTCTTAACTTTGAAAATAGAAGACCAAAAACCTGAACCTTATGTAAAAGATGATCATTTTTATTGCGATACCTAATCATGAAAAATGGGAAAAGGCTTTATACTTTTGACGAGCAGTTTATTATAGCTTAATTGTTGACATTGAAATGGTTGAAATTGGTTCAAAATGTTGACTTTCGACTTACATTTTAATTAAACTCTCAGTCAATAGTTGCAGCCAACTGCCATCTATTGTTTCATAAAACATTTAAAAGAGATTTCGATTGCTTTCTTGCTCTTGGAGCAAGAAATGGCTTTCCTGTATAACCTGTCCTTAACTAATTGTTGTAACAATAGATCAAAAGGATATTGATGCTATTTGATCAAATAATTAACAAAACGCAACAATCTTCAACAATTTACAGATACAATTTCAGGTTGCAATCAAACTCTAGATGCGATTTCCTTTAACTTTTTATTGTTGAGGTTCGTACTCTTCCTTTTTCCCTCGAAACGGCACCTTTGCTGCATTTTTATTACATTATGGATTGTTGTCCTCACTGGACAATGACAACGATGGTCTTTTTTACGCAAGCTAAAACATTATAATGATTTTCATCTCATTCAATACATTAATTTTTACTGATAGGAATAATCATTTTGAAACTACTTTTACTTTTGGTGGAAATCAAACATTTCTCTGATTTGTATCAACTTAAACTTGAATTGATTCACATGATAATTTTACAAAATAGTTAAATAAATGAGTTACCAAGTTGATTAGCTTTTGAGATATGCAATAATTAAGCAGTACAAAAGTATATGGCCAGCCCTGTACGTACACAAATCAGTGTACGGTTAATTTTACGCAAACATACAAACTAAACTCATAGTCTTCATCGTTAAAAATATACAAATTTGTGTTACGATAAGCTCAAAGCCCTCTATGGCCCTAGAACTTGCGTCGACAGACGATGTGAAAGTTAAATTTTTGGGCAAAATTGGTTTTTACGAAATGATGAAATTGGTGTTGAATGATGTTTCTTGAGATACTGATTCAATAATAAAAACGTTGATACACGAAGTAGGTAAAATATAAAAAATTTTGGTTATAATTGATTTTGCAAGATTATTGAAAGACAGGTAAGTTGTTTTTCTCGTTCTGATTTTCGTGATGTAATTTTACAGTAAATTACTTTTGACGGAGACAGCTTTAAAGAATGAAGAAGACAGTGTAAATATTGAAGAGGACACTGGTCGTAAAAACAAGTGTGAAGAGTTAATCCTTTAAGAATGGGTGAGACAATGTTAAGAATGAAGAAGACAGTGTAAATTTTGAACAAGACACAATTTTAAGAAAGAATAACTTCTTTCTGTATACATTTATTAATATAAGACTGCATATGCTTATAATAATTTTTGCAATCATCAGTACTGATAACTTGAGATGCATCTCTTACTCCATCATGAACCTGATCAGGTGTAGTTGGTCTCAATCTTTTCACATAATGTTTGAGTTGACTGAACAAATTTTCAATAGGATTGAGGAAAGGTGAATATGCAGGTAAAAAAACATTTTCCGGCATTTTCATTTAATTTCTTACCACGATGTCCTTTAGGTAGTTCATAAACTTTGTACTTTTTGTACCTTTGTACAATTGAACGAATTGAGCTGGCAGGAGCATTGAATAATTTACTAATTTCTGAAGATGTTTTATTGTTACGATGAGCATCAACAATTAATTTTTTCACTTCTACACTAATTTTTGCCATATTGAAACACAAAAAATTATTGTTCACTCGCTGACTTATACCTAAAATTGATTCAGAATCAACTGTCCTCTTCAATATTTACACTGTCTTCTTCATTCTTTAAAGCTGTCTCCTTCAAAAGTAACTTACTGTATATCTTTAACTATTTTGGTCAGAACATTTCAAAGCTCTTGTCCAATGTTTTAAACAACACAAAACGAGAAAGGCTTGTTATAACAATTCTGATCCATATTTGCAAGTTGGTCGGTTATCTATTGGTATCTTCTTTACATAGACAATCCAAACTAAATTTGGCTGAATCACAAGCACTCCAGATATAAATATTTGTGGTGGAAATACACAAGCAATAAAAGGTAAAAAATCCAGTCATTACAAGCCTAAATGATAGATACAGTTAAATTTCAGAGCTCGAGCTCTGTCAGTCATAGAAAGCGATGATCTGTTGTACAGAAACAGAATTTTCATTAAAAAGAAGTCTATTTTCTGGCTAGTCAGCAAAAGTAACGCCAGAAAAATGAGTTTTATTGTTGAAAAAAAACAATCGAAGTTTAAACTTTGACCTCGATTTTCTCGAAAACTATCAATTATAGAAACTTTAACGGCATTATTTTATCCAGTTTTCACACCCTTCAAATCCACAAGTCCAAACTCTTAACGGTCAAGTCAAAGTTTTTACCCTTACTCCTTTAATTTGCAAAACACATCTAATTTTCAAGTTAGGAAATGAAACTAATAGATGGAGCTAGTTAACCTTAAATTGTTGCAGAAATGACTTTAACCTTAAAAGCGAAATAAATGTTCAGAGTAAGCATAAATTGTTTTCATGGTTTACACAACGAAATGTGAAAAAAGCAAAGTCATTGAAAATTTGAAATTAAAGATTGAATTGAATGCTTGATGCAACATTGAAAGTGCTATTTCAAAATCAATTTTATTGATTAATCATTATCAGTTGAAGCTTTCCATGAAAATCTTGACTAACCTTGAAATTGAAATCTTGGCAATTTCAATCAAAGTTAAGATGGTTTGATATAAGATCAAATAAAAAAAAAGTCAGAAATCAATAGATCCAATGTTAAGATTATTGTCAGACAAGCCGTTTGTCAATCCAATTTCCTGATTAATCAATTGACAGTAAAATGATTTACAATTAGTATGAATATTAATTTTTTACATGATTCTAAGATATCAATATCAGTTGTTTCATTTTACATTTAATTTTAATTGAATTGTATTTCATGATGCAAATAAGCTTCTAAACACGCTTCAAGCTTTAAGCTATTAATGGGCAACAATTCAGAAGAGCGAATGAAAATAAACGTAATTTAATCCAAAGAATCAAGTTTGAAATGAAAACAAAATTTGACTCTTGCAATGCAATATTTGTTGTATTATCAAGAAGCCCTTAAGGTTAAATCTCAATTATTGAAGTGTCCAAAAACTGGCTGATCAATTTTAACAAACAAAATTAAAATGAAAGTTAATATGATTAATAGCCTCAAGGTTTACACGTTGTAATAACATTATTATTATCATTATTTGCAAGACATAAAATGAAATGAAATGAATAAAATATGAATAAAATGAATCAACCTCGTAACACACATTCACGATAGTATGAGTTGTTGATATTCAAGTTCATCAAATGAAAAAAAAATAACTGATCAATCAGCTTTATCCATGTAATTATCTGGTCAGTTAATTGCTCAGTAAACCTAATTGTCAAATAATTTTCCGTCTCTCAATCAAATTACATTAAGACGGACACAACAAACAAAATTGAAAATTTTGTTGCAATTTTTCAACCTCTCCATAACCGTAAGCTTATTTTGTATCTTGTAATTAATTTCAAAGATTAGATAAATTCAATTTTAATTGGCTAATTTGAATCAGGTGCAAAAAGATAATTAATCAAAAAGGAAAAGTTCAATACACAATGATTTAGTCTAGACAAAGTATCCAATCAGCAGAATATTCAAAGAAATTCAATCAAAACTATAACATTGAACTCTGAACAAGACTCCAAGTTTTCATTCATCAAGTCTCACTGTCAACCTAAATGAGGCTTGTTGTACGGTCAAACTTGAGCTTGATCACCTGCCTATGAGTCTATAAAGACTGATAACCAACCCGATAACTATAGTTATCAATGAGTTTAAGAAGAGTTTGGTTGTTGATTTGGAAATAAATTTGTCCAATTCATGAACGTTTTTCTTAAAAGTCGAAAATTTCAACCAAAAGAATTGCACTTTTTTCAGGAATTTCACTCACAGAGCTTCAAGTTCAATTTTCACAGTTGAACCCAGCGTTAAACTAAGTGGAAAATTTTTAAATTCAATTTTGAATGCCTTTTTGAGAAGCATGTTAACTGAATGTGATGGTTTTATTATAATTTTAGTGAATACAACATGTCAGTAAATGTTGATGTAAGACTGATTGTGTTGAGTGAACAACTTAAGTTGGATACTTCTCACAATTTTTTCATAACTTCCCAGTCAACAAACACACGCGCCAGAAACGCGTGCGGTTGAGTTAAGTGACAAAAAAGCGGCAACATCAGCATTCTGTGAATAAATGCACACTTTCGTATAAAAATGCTGACTATGAAAAAGACAAAAAAGTAACTCTATCTTAATAATTCTCGATTCTCAACCTGCAATCTGGTTTACTCTAATTTTCACCACCAAGCTTATATTTAATGAAAAAACGAATGGTTTTCTAATATTGTTTTACGCGAAAAACGCAAAAAGACAAACGATTTTGTGTTTTCACTTCACTCGCTCTAGTTTGCATGTGCTTCAAGTTTATGTTGACTGGGCTTAAGCTAATATTGCAATCATTTTCAATAATTTGATTTAAGGTTTGATAGATAAGGTAAAATGATTTGAATTTTCTTTAGATGCAAATCTGGTTTGCTTTCTGGTTGACATTAATTGATATGAACATGATGTTTCTTTTATTAGATTGGAGTTAAATCAGTCGATCAACAATCAGCTTGATTGGTATACAAATTAGCAGTCTCATTATGTCTAATTATACAAATAAGTTGATGTTTAAATGAAATCAATTTAGCCTTCTCATCGCTATATTGATGTTGAACAAAAATCAAAGCCAAATGTCATGTTTTGACAGGAAAACATTGAAAGTTTAATTCCTTTCCATTGAATATGCACTTGTTGATCTTATTAATTGGCATAAAAATTTAATTATTTTACAATCTTTTCTCCTTAATCAACCAAACTGACTGATAATCAAATCAACAAATAATCACAATCAAATGTCCCGTAATTAAACGCACTTGTCCATCAAAATGAATGGGGAAAAAAAAGATGAACTTCGTTTGCTCAACTTCAGTGTTAACTCGATTTACTGATAATCTTTACCGTTAATTGTTGCAATTAAGATTATCTAATTGAGACAGAAACAGAAGCCAATCTTGAGATTTCCTAATCCATCATGTTTCCAATCATCAGGCTACGGGTAAGAATTAAAGGTTGATTGGAAAGTTAATCAATACACCAATTAACAGTTAAAAATTGAAACAACATTACCATTAATATTTAAACATTTGAACTCAATCATTTTGAAAGCGAATGGCAATTCACCAAATCTACTTTGATTAACTATTCATTGATAGTTATTATTAGTAAAGTAATGCGATGAAAAAAATGAGACCAAATATGAATACAATTAACAATTGAAATGTGGCTTAAATTTATTTTCTTGTCTCAATTGAAATACAGTTTTACATCTCAATGTTGGAGAAAAGGCAATGAAAGCACATTAATTTGCAACAATCAATTCATTTAATACTTTATTGCCCATTCAATTGCCGCATCGGGTGAAATGTAATTTAAGATGATTACAATTATGATTGATGTAAATCTGATTTGCCAGTTTAACCAACTTATGCACTCATTACTGATACAATGGTCAATACGGTTTACAATGATAAGGTCGTGGTTGAAAAAGGATTACAATTTCATGTTATTCAAAGTTTTACTGAAAGCTAAATGGATTGAAGCAAAGCTTTGATCACCACTGGATTATTTTCAATCAATGTGACCATTCAGTTTGCTGGATATTTAACAGCTTTCATTAATACTTGATTATAGCTTTGTTGGTTAAAATTGATTAAAATAAATTGCCAGTTTTTGAAGTGAAAATTAATATGCAACTGACATTTAGTTTGAAATGTTTGCCTGGAAAAATTGAAAATTGAAACTTTATTATGAAGCGAAAAAAAAGCTTTGATTGATAAAAATGAAATTGTTGATCCAAATGGTCCATTGAAAGTCTAAATGTACATCATCGGGTTGTTTTGCATCCTTATTGATGTGATTGATTGATACATTATTGATAGAGGAGTACAGAAGTGATCAATTGAAAACAATGCGTTACTTGGCTTCAACTTTGACTAAAACCGATTCAAACCTGGATTACCATTAACACAAGCACTGGTGATAATGATGGTTCAGGTTAACCGATTGGACTAACTTGTCTTGCACTAGCGCTAGTTTCTAGACTAAAGTTGATTCGATTCTAATCAACTTTATATTTTGCTTTTCGTG
Organism: Tetranychus truncatus; assembly: GCA_028476895.1. Lineage (NCBI taxonomy): Eukaryota > Metazoa > Arthropoda > Arachnida > Trombidiformes > Tetranychidae > Tetranychus > Tetranychus truncatus. Next base: position 9,166,874 of record CM052061.1, read on the forward strand.
TTAACCAGATTTGACTGGTTCACTTAAAGCTTAGCTGATTGATTGGAAAACAGTTGTACTAATGTGATAATTAGTGCAACCATTCAAGAATTAGTTTTAATTTAACCAGCGAAAACCCATAATTTCAATCAAATTTCAATCAATCTTCAAGAAAAGTGAAACTTTTCTATCATGTTTATCGTCAATGAATATATACCTTCTAATTGGTGTTATCAGTTAAAGACTGTTCAATTGAAATGATCATTTCATCAATTAAAGGTTGTCTACATATTTGGCACAAAATTTACCTCAAGAATGTTATGATAAAACCAAAATTGAAATTAAAAACTGCATTCACTTGGCATCTTTGGTAACTCAAGTCGGTGACAAAAGTTGATCTGTTAATAAACATTTGATTAAAACTTGAAATAGATATTTTTTCACCTCTCAAACCTGGTTGGTGAAGCTCAATCAATTAATAAATAGAAAAATGATCGAAATGGTGAACTTTAATTGATTAAATGAATAGTTGAAGCAATGAGTTCCTTTACTCTTTGGGTTGAAGCTATAAGATTACAATGAATGTTGCCTTGACCATCAGCCAACCAGGTTGACCAATCAATTTCAGTTTGAGTTTCCTTGCTCTCATTGTTGAAAACAGATTAACATGAAAACCAATCTCGTTGTAATTTCATCTGTAAATGTTACCCAATTACAAATTATTATCCAATCAAGTGGAGAGCATCAACTTGAATGTAATTGTCACCAAATTATAAAATACAGGAACGGTCTGAGATTAAGATAAAACCTTTGGGCCATTAAACATTGTGTATGAAGTTTCACTCAACATCAATGCATCAGGATAATCAAAACTTGCGATAACTATTTAAATGAATCTTGAAGATCGCCTCTTTAAGTTTACATTAAAATCAATGAAAATCATCTTAACCAATGTATAATGATTAACTGATTGAATCAATAATCTCCAATAAACAACCTGATTATCCGAGTAAACTTGTTGATGTAAACAGTTTTTTATTACCTTTGCTCTTCATTCAATTCCGCATTAATGGCTTCAACTTAACCAAGTCTTTGATTGCAATCGACAATTTGTTTTATTTTATCATTTGATCATCTTTCAAAGTGTATTAAATAGTTTAGTCAAAATAAAAAAAAAGGTGCTAATAGTGTGACCAAGATAAGGTAAGTAAAAACCATTGGCGATTAACAAACAAGATTATGCAGGTACTAATGATTAATTGTTAATGATACTCATAATAATCATCAACATATTGATCATGATTCATGAGCAGACTTTTTAAGGGTAAAACAACTTATAACCAGAATGTTGTCACTTGATCATGGATCCTCCTTGAGTCCATTATGAACATTTAAACTCATTAATTTATATGAGCGTGTTAAAATTGCTGGATAAAATGGGAAGAAAGTGCAAGGTTGAGATTGATTTGACTTATCGCGTTATCTTGCATTGAAAATATACGGACAAACGTTACTCTCTGGTACATTAATAATTATTAATATCCTAAGATACAGCTTCAATCTATTATCAATGAGAACCCAAACGACCCGATTTTGACCTTAAATAACTCGAAAACGGTTAATCGCAAATAAAAATTGTTATTTTTGTGCTTGCCTCAGAAAGTTATATTCAGAAAAAAAAGTTCCGTATCTCAACTCAAAAGGATAAAAAAGTGAAGATTTCTGGAGACCCTCCTTTACTTATTTACTTGGATCAAACTAATCAATTTAAAAGCCTTGGAAGCTTCCTCAGCAATCCATTTGAATAAACTGACTTTTCCAGATCACCCAAGCAGACAGAAATTAAGGATATCTTTAAATTTTCCCTGTTTTAATTCAAAGAAATTTCTTGCTAAAATTTCATGTCTAAACGGAGTATTAATCAGTTTTCATTTAGATATACCGATTTGAAGAGAAAAAATTGCAGTCTTTCTTTGGATACTATTTATTATAAGTACATAAATTGAAGGATTATCCGAATTGTCCATAGTTCATTCATTTTTAACTCAAGACAAGACCATAAATGATAACGTTAGCATGGATACTTCCACCTGATGCCAGCTGAAAATCAAGAAAATGTGTTTAGTGTTCTCATGTAACAAACAATGAGTGTTTTCATATTTAAGCAAGATTTTCTTGAATGAAATGTCAGTTTTAATGTTTCACATTTCTTTAAATTTAACCTACTATAAGTTTTACTGAAAATTGACTCAATTTTTGACTGGTTGGGTTCTTTTGAACAGCAACAATATCAATTTGATATCATTTGATTCCTAAGCTGATTAATCAAAGAGTAACTTCAAATCAATCACCGATTCTTAACAATCATTCAATTGACCAACCATTTGAATAGAGATTATCATTTTAAAAGGCACATTAATGTAAGGGTTTATAAGAGCAATAACAGTCTGAACAACAAAAAGTGTACAGTGTATATATCATAGTTGTACATTAAAAAATGGTTTGAACCTCTATTGAAGGTCAATTTATTGTTTAGGTCAATTAACAAAAGATTAAGCTTAACAGTTTCAATTGAGTTGAAATTTTTTTTCTTCCCTTTCTTCATCTTCATCTTCATCTTTTTCACCATACACTTTGCTTGTGTCTAAATGGTGATTGAATGTGGAGTTACTTGAAATAGATAGATAAATGGAAATGATAATATTAATGATAATCATAATATTCGGTATAATGGTAATAATAATGAGAATGATAATGATGAGAATGATTACCGAGATGGCGAAAAAGGAATGAAAAGAAGTTAAATAACAACGGAAGAAAAACGAATGGTAATAATCATGATAATAGTGAAATATAATAATAATAATGAGAGCCTATCAAAACATCCTTGAGAATGAGTTTGATCTTGATTGAGTTTTAATAATCAATTGTAATCAACACACAAAAAGTATCGTTTACAATTTGCATACTCAAATGGTAAACAAACCTCTAACTGTTCCTTTTCATTGGACGACAATCAATCTCGATTAAAGGTAAACATTTAAATTAAAAAAAAAACTAACAAAGCAATTTATCTTTTTTGTACAATTTTTCTGAAACTAAACATAAACTGACCTACAAACTTATCAAGGAAATTCAACTGTTTTTCAAACCTTTTACTCGCTAATTGAACGTTTGCTTATTCAATGTATTCATTTCATCGATAAAACTAAATGTATATTTATGTTGAAGATATCAACTCAGGTTACATCGGAAATTATATCTTAATTGGCATAATTTAACAGTTTCATAAGAAATTTGCCAATAGGCGATGAAGTAAATTAGGTTAATATTTATTAGTTGAAGGGTAAGTTTGTTTCAGTGAATAATTAATTTCTGTTATTGTCATAAATTGCCATTTAAAAATTGACCAATTCATTTTATTTCTAGCATCTCTCTGACTTAAACTGAATAGACTGATTCTTACACCAATTAGCATGGTAAACAAAATTATTGTAAAATAAATATTACAGTTAATTGTCACCTTAAAATTGACAACGCAATCCATCACCATAAAAGACATATTACCAGAAATGATGATCAAGTATTTTCAGATTTACATTATTTTCTATGGCATTTTTCATAGCTAGTTGTTTTATCCTCAAATTTTGTTTTATTTTGGACTCTTTTGATTCACTTAATGAAGGCATGATTGGCCAATGTTTAACCAATCGACTTGAAATTTCATATTTAGGTAAAGTTGGGTTGTCTCGATGGCTGAAAAAATGGTGCTTGAATGAATAGTGAATGAGTCATTTTGTCTCAAATTTGATTTGAATGAATCTGAATGAAGGTCTAAATTTCACTACCACACTGTAAATCATAAGAGGAAAGGCTGTAAACATCAGGAGAATACCATGAAAAATTGTTTGAAAGTTGAATGAAATTAAATAAAATTAGTTGCCAATTGTAACCTCTTTAATCAATTGTTCTTGTTGTTCAAATTTGCTTGATTGTGCCAAGCAATTGCTTATGATTATGGATTCATTTCCATGTTAATCATTTACTTGTTAATCAAGTTGTCAATTGTTTTCTTTGCTCTGTTTATGAGTGGGAAACTTGGTAAGATGAAAGAAGTTGCAAGCAAAAATGTGAAGATAAAACCAGGTAACAACTTATCATCCTGCCGCCCATTGGTAATTGTTGAATATCGACTCTTTCCTTAAGACGGCGCCTCAGCTCCCACTCGCCATCATCTTTTATCATCATTTTCACTCACTTTTTTACCTTTCTTCAACAGACTAAGTTACTTAGCATGTTAGTGAAAAAAGTTGACCGCAACGAGAAACGTTGAAAAACGTACAAAATGATTACAAGTAACAACAATAATCATTACCATTCAAGTCCATTAAGTGTCAATTCTAATATCACTTGTGATGCCTCCAATGAAGAGACAAATGATGATCTCAATGAGATTCCATTGACTCATGAAATGGTCTCAAGTGCCAAAGATCCAATTATGCGTTCTAATTCTGGTGATGCTTTTCAACTCGTTGAAACTCTAAGCTACTTTTGTGATTCTTCATTAAATGATCATCAGCATTCCCATCAGTATCACCAATCTCATCCAAACTATCATCTTTCTGACCATCAACAGCAACAACAACGACACAACTACATTAATGGATCAAGTAATAATGGTAAAGCTCATGGTTATTCCTCGCCTTTGGGCTCAACTGGTTACTCTTGTAAATATTTTTCACCTTCACCCACCTCGTCATCATCTCCAGCATCACCTCCTCACCCATTGATATCATCGACAACAAATGCAGTTCCATCGTCCACATCAACAAACAACATTCTTGCTTCTCTAAATGGATCACTGTCTTCGGTATCTTCATCTTCCTCTTCATCTTGTTCATCCTCATCCTCATCCTCATCTTGTTCACCCTTTGACACTAGCTCTAGCTTGGTGTCTTCTCTATGCGGTACTTTGATACCACTGGTTGGATCACAAATGTCACCTCCAGCTTCACCCCAAAACGAGAGCAAACCATATATCGATCATTATCACCATCTTCATCCTCATCTCCATCAGAATAGCCACGGTCATCACAATAATCATGAGCAATATTTTAATAACACGGAACATGCAATTAAACTTGAGCCTGTTCATCAACTTCAACATGACTCTGCTCTTCACCAAAACACAAACTTCAACAATAATCAGCAATCGATTCATCATCAACCGGTTCACCAACCACAAATGGTACATCAGCAAAATAGTTTACAGTCGACAAACACGAGTGCTAATTACGCTGAAGATGTTTACCTAAACAATGGATCAGATCAACAGATTGAATCTTGTCATCAAAATGTTGATCAAGTCCACCCACAAGAACCTCAACAAGCCCAAGATCATGCTCATCCCCATCAACACCCTCAACACCAGCATCATGCTAGTTATAATAATATAACTTATAATAGCAATGAAGGTTACTTTGAATCTTCCACTATTATGGTTAACCGATCAACAATCAATGGTTTACCCGTAAATGAGCCCAATCAACATGTCTCACAGCATCAACATCACCCAGTACAAGAGACAAACCCTGATCTACACCAGCAACAACAAGCACAAAATCACAATGTACATCAACATGGGTATCAACACCAAGTATCTTCAACCTCACAACTCAATTCACTTGTACTGCCTCCAGTCAACTCATCAGTCCTTCAACCTTTAATAACTTCAGGTTCAACAAAAATCGTAACAACCAGCGGATCAACAACCACCGGAGTGACACCAGTAGCATTAGGGATTGTGGTTAAAAATCGTCGAGATCGTCAAAGTTTAGGTCGCAAAAAGGTTACAACACATTGTTGCACGTATGTTAATTGTGGTAAAAGCTATTCCAAATCATCCCACTTGAAAGCTCATCTACGAACTCATACAGGTGAGAAACCATACCATTGTACTTGGAAATCTTGTGGATGGAAATTTGCTCGATCAGATGAACTGACCCGCCATTACCGTAAACACACGGGCGATAAACCATTCAAGTGTGGACTGTGTGAAAGGCGATTTTCCCGTTCTGATCATTTATCCCTTCACATGCAGCGACACACAAATATTTAATAATTTGTATCAAATTATTGAAACCAAAATAGTGTATTTTAACAATTTTCAACTTCAATTTTCATTCAATCAAATTATCTTCCTTTAACATCTCATTCTTATAATCTTCATCATCATCATAAGTTCAATCTAATGTTGGATTGTTATTTTGTTGTTATTATTATCATATAGAATAATTAGAAAAAAAAAATTGTTCAGCAAAATCTGTGTTCCCTTAATTATTACCCTTAGTCCGGTTTTGTTTCAGATTGATTAATCAGATAAATCATGAGCTCAGGGTTAAAGTATTTGTTCACACGCAGTTGATTAACTATCTTTCCAGACCTTCAATTATTTAAATCTCAATCTGTGTTAAAATTAACATTGGCTTACAATTTTAATTACCAATCCAATCTCCAATTTGTGGCCATTCAACATGATTGCCAATTTGATTTATTAAAAAGGCAATCACGTGAAGTGAAATGTTTTTTATCCTTCAATTATTGAACACATTTAATTGTTATCAATTTGCGTGTTGATTTGTTAACTTTTTTTTTGGTTATTATTACTATTAGTTGTTGCATTTTCAGCATTCAACCAGAAAAAAGGAAAAAGAAATGGGAACAATCAACATTGACAGGTGAAATTAAAGTGATAAACTATTCATTGAACAATTCATTTGATTAATCTGATCATAAACAAGACCTGTTGAAGAGTTTTTTTTTTATAATGTTGCCGTTGATTGTAAATCATTGACCACATTGAATGAAAGCTCATTGAAAGCCAAAAATTGATTAATACAGTTTATTCCCTCATTTTGTTCATTATCGATGTAATTGAAAAGCATGAACATGCCAACACAAATCACCGATAACAAAATGATTAATTTCAACTCAAATCAAGGTTCAACCAAATTATCATTTTCATTGACCCAATTGGTGTTAGACCATATGTATATTTCAAATGATTGGAGTTGGTCAACAATTGATGGATTACAGTAAAAACAAGGAGCAATTGTTGATGTAAATTTTGGCCAGTTGATTAATGGCAGAAGAAGAAGTTAAAAACTGTTTCAGATCAGATTCAAATTGGTTAACTGAATCAAATGTAAGTTACAACAAAGGCATTATTGATTATGACAACCATATGATGATGCTTCTTAATTGCTGTTACATGGTTGTAAGCATCAGAATGATGTAAACTAAATTCTTGACTGTTTTAAATTTACTCTGATATATCTATTAATAATGAAACAATTGCTTCTCTTTTCTTCAATTTAACAAGTCAATCTTGAATCTACTGTAAAAGTCAAGTAATAATGGTAACCAAAAGCTCACAAAACCAGATAACCAAAGATATATTCAAAGAGATTATTTACTCTATCATTGAGTTAAATTTCAAGATTTGCTTAGAGTTGAAAGTTAACAGGATTGTGGTGTTAGATTTCATTGATTTAGTGTTCCATTGGAATCGTGTCCTCCAAAATTGCTATTATATTAACTGATTGACACAAGTTGAATGTTTTTCTTTCGCCATTTTGTTACATTTCTAGTTACAATCTGAATGATTGTATTTCAATTTTCATTGAGATCTATCAATGAAAAATTGAAATGTTTTGTTCTGACAAGCTTACTTCTTTTGAACAGCAACAATATCAATTTGATATCATTTGATTTCTAAGCTGATTAATCAAGGATAACTTCAAATCAATCACCGGCTCTTTCAAATCATTCAAATTGCATTGACCAACCATTTGAATAGAGACTGTTATACATTATAAGATGGATTGATTCTCTATTGAAGGTCAATTAACAAAAGATTAAGCTTAACAGTTTCAATTTACTTTGAATTTTTTCGTTTCCTTTCTTCATCTTCATCTTCATCTTTTCACCATTTACTTGTATCTAAATGGTGATTGAATGCGGAGTTACTTGGAATGGAAATGATAATCATAATGATAATAAGAGTAATAAAAACTAGACTACTGTTGATTACAGTCAAGTCTGAGCGGGCATATGATTAAAGTTTTTACAGTTTGTTTTCAGATTGAACAATTGGAGTAACTAACCGGACTTGAGCAAGAAAAGTAATTTAAAAAGCTGAAAGAGTAATTTGATAAATATCTGATTCCATATTTGCGATCAAAATTTGAGCTTTAAACACGATTTTGACACGAATAGGATACAATCAATCGAAATAAAAATCACGAATTGTTAATGTTTTGAAAGGAAGAGTTCATGTTTTAAACAATTTAAACTAATTTAAATTAACTTTAATCACAGCTAACACAATTCAGAAGATTGATTAAGCCTTTCAAATGATCAATATCAGGTTCATTTAGGATCCCCACAAAAACACAATGGTTAAGTGTTGGACTATTGTTAGGGTTCAACTTTTACTTTTAACCAAGATTACCAGGATTGGTAACCACAAGAATGACCAAAGTGTCTTAAGACAATAACGTTCAAAACTGGTCTAACAGGACATGGTAGCTTAATGTAGATGGCATCAGTAATTGAGTGCAAACTTCAACCAGAAAGAAACAAAGTTGAGCTTTGAAACAATAAAGCTCAGATAGATGCTCAGGCAAATATCCGCAAGTTGAATAGCTTTAAGCTGTAAAATGATAAATGAAGAAAGTACTTAAAGTTAATCTACAATACTTGCATTGAATAAGGTTTAGATTAGGAACCAAATTTAGAGTCAATTTCACCCAAACCTTAACTCAATAAAACAATACAACATGAAAGCATTGAGATATGGTGGCATAATATATAAAGACAATAGAACTGACAAAGAATCAGTTCTAAAAGAATATCTGGAAGTAGATTTTTTCAAACTAATTTTTTCTTTTTAAGGGTATCAAAAAGTTCTGTCGTTTATTCACTTATGATTTTGATTGTAAATAAGTTCTCATTATTCAATTGACTCAATATTTGTAAGGAATACAGGAGCATCAGTACATGTAGATCATTTTTTGACTCAATCGGAGTTAATTTACTATAGTTAATTAGCTATTCAGCATTTGCTAATTTAAGTAGCAATTTGAAGGTGATTTGTATTAATGGCGAAAAAATTAAAATCAACATCGATCGAAAGCTTGAGGTATATGTATTACTGTAATAATTACTGAGCGAAATTTAAATTTTCTTACAAGTAAGAATAGAATAGAAAAGCGATTCGGAGTTGAAGAAGCATTCTAAATTGCAAACTATATGGTTTCTGATTAACCAGTCAACAAAATATTGTTTCGTAATTACAAATCAATTTCTAGATATATCCTCCGATGTGATATCTGAATTTTAATAAGAGCATGAGATTAAGAATACAAAACTGTATAAGATGAAATAGTTTCCATCGCTGTTCCACATTAATCAATTAGCCATTTATGACATAAAAAGTCTTTCAAATCGCTTTTTAAGGTTGCTTGCTAGGTGATAATTGAATTCTGATCACATTGTGTGATTCAAAATCTAAAACAATCTAATGCATCGCAAAAATACCCAGTCACATGTACACATATACCAACGATTTTGGATTGGACAATTGATTCTGTATTTATGTCCATACAAACATAAAAAGTCTCAACTCTAAACCTTAAAGTCAGAGCTTACGCTCACATCCTTTTTTAAATTTTGAAAAATCTGTTTAAAAGATTTCGTGGCCAAAAAGCTCCGATCTCGACCAGATTTTATCTGCAATGCTTCATGGTATGAGGATGACAAATTTAAAATTTGATCAGGTTGGCCCAGTAATTTTTGGTCCTAGCCCGGGTAATTTGTCAACATTTTCACAGCATTGTCTTAGTTGTCGATCAGATCACGCTTCAACTTTAGAGTTAAGTTTCTTTAATGTTTATAACCAACTCGATGTAAATTCAACTTAATCATTAATAATAATGAGAGCCTATCAAAACATCCTTGAGAATGAGTTTGATCTTGATTGAGTTTTAATAATCAATTGTAATCAACACACAAAAAGTATCGTTTACAATTTGCATACTCAAATGGTAAACAAACCTCTAACTGTTCCTTTTCATTGGACGACAATCAATCTCGATTAAAGGTAAACATTTAAATTAAAAAACAAACTAACAAAGCAATTTATCTTTTTTGTACAATTTTTCTGAAACTAAACATAAACTGACCTACAAACTTATCAAGGAAATTCAACTGTTTTTCAAACCTTTTACTCGCTAATTGAACGTTTGCTTATTCAATGTATTCATTTCATCGATAAAACTAAATGTATATTTATGTTGAAGATATCAACTCAGGTTACATCGGAAATTATATCTTAATTGACGTTTCAGCGCAAAATTTAATTTATATGTTAAATGTTCATTTTGATCCATCTTTGTTATCACCTTTCCCATCTTTATTGATCATCAAAAAACCATTTTGTCTTTAACTGTCGGAGTAAAGACTCTTTTCCATTCCATGATAATACATTCATGAATCAATGAAATAACCAGAGTCAATATGAATACAAGCCAAAAAACAGGCTCCTGTACAATTTGTATATATGATCCGAAAAGAGCGTCATCAACAAAATAAAAATCCCTAGAAAGTGATACGGGGTAAAATTAAATTAATAGCAGTTCATTTTATTGTTATAAGGACAACTTGATTTGCCAACATAAATAACTCATTTTTTGTTCACTAGATGGACCTAACTGTCAGGTTAAATTGAAAAGGAGCTTGAAATTGAATCATAATTCAAGTTAATAACATCAGCTTTAGCTTGATACATCTAATTTTTTTGCAGATAATCCAGTTTTTTAAGAAGTTGATTAAATTTTTGTGCAAAATTGTTAGTCTGTTTGTTGAATAGAGTTCAATTTCATAGGCTACTTTGTTCATTCATCGATAAAATGATTTAATTGTATCTTTGTTACTTACCAGTGGCGTTGACTGAATACATAATAAAAGTAGTGAACTAAAAGATTTGACAATATCACAGAACCAGGTAGAAGGTAGCCATTGATACGAGCAATCAATAATAACTGGAAAATGAAAAATTGAAAGATTATCATAATTATTTTAATAGATGATAAATATTAATTTAATTTTGAGTGAAAAATTAGATGAACAGTTATTCGACAAAGACTCAATTCAAGACTAACTGTTGCTACTAATAACTGTTAACGGACATAATTCAGCTATTTCATAGGAAATTTTACCAACAGTTAATGAAGTGAATTAGGTTGAAGAGAAATTCAGTTAAAGGGTAAGTTTTTCTCAGTGAGTAATTAAATTATGTTATTAACATACATTCCCATTTAAGAATTAGCCATTCTATTTTCTAGCATCTCGGACTGACCTTAAACTAAAACTGACTGGACTGAATCTAACGTCAATTAGCTTAATAAACAAAATTATTGTGAAAATAAATGTTGAATCTTATTGTTACCTTAAAATTGACAACGCAAACCATCACCATAAAAGACATATTACCAAAAATGATGATCCCACCAGCCTAATGAAATAGTAAAAGCAATCGGTCAGTCTGATTATTGCTGTATTATTTTGTTCAGTATTACCTTATTATCAACGATATCTTCGTTGTTTAAATATAAATATTTGATTGTCAGAAAACAAATTGATCCATGAAAAAGGCCAAAAAGTAGCCATGTTAGATATTTTTTTGAATTCATATTGTGATTCCTATGGTTGAGCCTAAAATGTAAAATATGAGGGAAAAGTAAATATTAAGGCAAATGATTGAGCTGACTGATTTGATGCAGTTGTTAAAATTACCAGTATAATCGAGGTTCCTTTTCTAATAGCGATTCGGGTATATTTTTCTCGATAATACTGTAAATCAAAACAGGAAAGGCTGTAAACATCATGTTAAACAGCATCAGAAGAATACCATGAAAAATTGTCTGAAAGTTGAATGAAATTAAATGAAATTAGTTGCGAATTGTTGAGAAATACACTGAATGAAGAGTTTACCTGAGCTGAAAAAACATTATCAAATGAGTAATAGAGTAAAGGAGTAACCAAAGTTGAATTCTGTTGAAGAAAAATAAAGCTACGGATAATTACTTTAATGTAATAAAGGGGTAAATATAAGCGTTAATTGTCAATTTATTGGACAATCCTTAACAAATTTTGTAGGATCAGCATTAAGTTGATTCAAGGATCAGCTTGAATTAATGCAATGACAACATAAAGTTGAGGTTGTAAGGACAAAACTGTGTAGATAAGCACAACGATTTAAAGCTTACTTTGTAAAAAAAATATTGAATTAAATTGGTCACACGGATATAATAGTAATGACCGTGAATTAATACGATTCGTTTGAGGAATCGAAATTTAGCAAAAGCTAAATCACTACTGTTACAGGCTTGACGACCCTCTTTACCGATCAAACCAAACCCAATATCTGCTTCTTGAATCATGCTAACATCATTTGCTCCATCGCCTATTGCTGCTGTTACTGGTCGACTTTCACAGTTCTTGATCATCCGAACAACCTATTTGGAAAAGGAATAACAAATAAGTAAATGGAAAGTAATTGTCAGGCTAAAATGATCTTACCTCTGCTTTTTGAATCGGAGACATTCGAGCACAAACAACGGCTGAACATTGAAGGCAGAGTTGACAGAAAGCCGATTTTAAATGTTTCATTGCTAAGAATAGCGTTTTACCATCAACGATACAGGCAAATTGATTTGATTCTGGACTAACTTCCGTCCCATGTAGAGTTGCGGCAATGCGATTGAGATAAATGTTGATTGAATTTGAACATGTTTCAGTGTCATGATAATTGGTCAAGTTGAACATTATGATTGATTTGTCCAACAAAGAAACGGAATAAGCAACATTTACAGCAGTTTCCGTTTTATCTCCAGTTAAAATCCACACCTTTATGTAAATTATAAACAAAGAGTTGATTAAATTGGCAAAGGATTACAATTTACATGAACATGATTCACCTTAATTCCAGCTTGTCTCAGAGCTGAAATTGTTTCTCCAACACCTTCTTGGAGCAAATCTTCAACTCCAGTGGCTCCAATTATCCTAAAATTGGTCTCATGCTTAGTCATAACACTTTCCATCTGAAAATAAAAATAAGAAATATAGAAACATGGAAAAAGGTTTCCCTATTAAATACAGATCTTACATGGGATGATACTAATGCTCTACGATCAGGTTATTTTATTACCTTTTCTTTTCGTTTGTGTAAACTTAACGAGGCATCTTTAAATTCCTCCGCAAACGATTGATATTCATCAGCTGATAATTTTTTGGAGACCACAATCAAAGTTCTCATTCCTCTTTTAGACATATCTTCAACATGAAGATACGTTTCCTTGATTTTACCTTTACTGGTTAATTGTTTCATGACATTTTCAGCTCCTTTACAAATCCAGATTATTTCTCCTATTAAAAAGAAACAAAATCACCAGTCAAACAAATAGGATTTTCAACAACAAAACAAAAATTGAATTATTTAAACCTCAAGCTCAGCTGATGATATAAGCTGAAAATAAGTCGATCTAAAATACAATAGTCTGATCAACCAGTAAACAGTTTACCATCAGTATAACATAGTTAAATTTTTGTTCAATTATTTTTGGTAATTATTTTGTGTAATGGGCATGGAGATTTGGTTGAATGTACTTACCGGTTTCTGATTTAACCAGGATTGACATACGCTTTCGATCAGAATCAAAGGGGAAAATATTGAGCTTTTGGTATCTACTTCTGACATTGTTGACCACAATATCACAAAATTTTTCATCCGAATCTTCCAAGACGACATCAAAACGAGAAGCAGCTTCAACTAACGCTGTTTCATCAGGTGAATCACCTTCCCATCCTATGTTGTATGAAATGGATTCTTTGGATGTCCCTGTTGGTTCAATATAATCCAACCCATCATCTTTTGGTGGTGAAACAACGGTTACTGTAGGTTTCTTGACCCTTACCGAGTTACATATACACAAAGAAACAAAAAAGTCTTTAACCTTTTCAGCCTTTTTTCCCGTTAAAGATGAGATTAAATTAAATGAACTATCATCACTAGAGAGTTCAATTATTTCCCCATCAATGGAGGCACATTTAAAATTCATTACATTTTGAGTTAAGGTACCTGTTTTATCACTAAATAAATATTCAATCTGTCCGAGCTCTTCGTTTAAGTCAGAAGTATTTACAATAGGACGGTCAAAGGTTTCTGGATTAATGAGGGATCGATCGTTAATCAATGAATAGGTGCCAATAAGTTTAACCAAAGATAGAGAGACGTATAAGCTGATTGGTATAAGGAAAGAGTAAAGAATGAAAAAGGAGAAATAATCTCCAATTGTTTCTTTTGAAATTTTTAAATCTGGTGAACTCAGGTAATCGGCAAGATACCAGAAATTACTCTCATCAGCATCCAACAAAATGCTGTGTGTTTTAGACAATATATAAGAAACAGTGGTCATTAAGAAAAGGATTATAAAATAGCCAACAAGGTAAACATTGACCCGTCTTTCAATGGATGTAAATTTATTAGCCTTAATTTTACTATTTAAAGCCATTTTAGTCTCAACACCAACATAAACAGCGATCCCGTAAACATGGTCTGGTGATACAAGTCGAGATCCTCTCAATAATAAATTATTTGGTCCTAGAGAGACATTTAATGGACCCATTTTGAGTACACCAACAAACTCATAAAGATCTGCATGTGGCTCTTCAACGATTATGGTACCATTGAGTGTTTCCCAATGAAAATCAATTGTTGCTTCTTTCTTTCCAATAACATCTCCTGGTAATGGAATTGAATCTTTCATTTTAAGATTGGTTTCACCATCTAGATTAGCAGTGATTATTCCAGCCTTTACTGGTTCATTGGTAAATGATATAAATACCAAATCACATGGAATCTCATGGTGTGACCGCAACTTAACAATATCACCGGTAATAATGTTTTCCGAGCGGATACGTTTAAATTGTTGTCCAACCAAAACTGGTATTTTACGTAGATTGATCAGCAAATCACTCTTTTGTCTAAGTGCATCTTCGTATGCCTGTTTGATTGCCGTTGTCCCAATGACAAACAATAATGGTAATATGGATGTGGTTGGACTGAAAGGTCCAGCAAAAACTAACTGTAATATTGATAAAACTAGAAAATAAAAGTTCGCCAAACGATGAAACTGTTCAAACAAATTTCTAGGTATAAAACTGAACCAAGTGTATTTACGAGTTGATATTTTGTTTCTGTGAGAGTTACCAGCACTTATTTGATCAGAGCGACAAATAACGTTTCTCCAGTTGATTGGTATTGACCGGTTGCTTCGATGATGATTTGATTTAACGATCATTCTGATGGTAAGACATAAAATTTAGTTTAAAGTTAGAATGGTAATTATAACTGAGAGTTAAAATTTCATTTAAACCACGGCTTTCTAATGGATGTATAAAAGCTTTATCATTTCGAATCCTCTAGTTTTTTGCTTTAATTTTTGTATTTACAAGATTTAGCTTGTAATTTGTTTATCACAAGGGTTTGATTTGAGACTTTGATGAAAAAATTAAATTATTGTGTACAAGATAATTATATTTCATTATATTTCAAGTTTTTTATTGTCATTTAATAATAAATCAATATTATCATTAGCATTATAGTAGAAATAATTGTTAAAATTGATACAATTTTCGTTTCTTCATTGAATTAAAGGTAGAATTAATATAAAGTGAGGAAAAAAAGAGTATAAAGTGAGCAAGTAAATTACAATATTAAATTTACAATAATTAGAATTAGTTTGATCATTGTTTGAGCGATGATAGGGCACATTGTACACGATAATGGATCATCGTTTCAGTTAAGTATCCACTGTAATCATCTCGTGACTTTTTAAGCCATTTTTTGGCCTCAACATTTTGTCCCATTGAACGATGAATCAAACCAAGCTCAAAAGCTGATTGAGGTAAAAGGTGGGTCTCCTCGTCGATTCGTTTTTTACTGAAATAGATAAAAAAACCAGGTATGAGTAAAATATACGAAAAAATCTCACCCTCTTAAACCAAAAAACTGGTTATCGGGCAAGGATAAAGACAACCTAATATAAAATCGGGATTATAAATATCAGAATGGCAAACATATTCACTTCAAAGCAATTTATTTTTCATTTGCTTCAAACTCCGACTTGATGATTTATTTCGTTTAAATCAATTAGTAAATTTCCTAATAGAAGTCATTTCCAGGTTTATCATTGCTGACAGTTACAATAACGATAAATTTAAGTCGTAAGCTGCATAATCTGACAGCAAATGCTTACCAATTGAGGACTTCAGTGAAACAATCAATTGATTTAACTAATTGATTAAGATGCCGATAGCAAACACCTTTCATAAATTTCAAGTAACAATAAGCATCAAGAGAACTACTTTGATCATCTGAATAAAAAAGGAGATAAAAGGCGGATTAGTAATGAAATGAGCAACAATTGTTTTGAGCAATCAGTCAATTGTTCATTAGTTTGTATCTTACCTTTAGATTTTTTGTGAATGGCTAACTTGGCATCGATTTTGTCTAAGTAAGCTTGAATCAGCTTGTGATTGCTGGCCATCATTTTAAATATATTCCAGATATACAATAATTCCTGGTAAATTTGAAAATTGACAATTAATATGATTGAAATGGAGTGAAAGACGTAAATCAATCATGTACAATATACATTGATATGTTGATTTATAATTAGGCCCAATTGACTTACAAAAGGAGGTAGAAGCATTTGTTTAACCTTATCATGGTATTTTCTTGATCGTTCAATAACGATCTTTTCATGGAAAGCTCGTTTACCACCGAATCGTCTTTTTAATTGAGGTATTCTTAAGAAAGCTTTTGAAATGTCCTGTTCAAGATCGGGACGATCGTTTTCTTCCATAACCATAAAGGTAAATACAGCATAAAGGTAAGTAAACATGGCTGGTGACCATTTACAATCATCTTTTAACAATCGAGCATAATTGGCAGCCTTTTCCCAATCACATTTCATCCTAATGAAGACAAAGAAAAAAATAAATATTAATATAAAAATACTTAAATTGTAATATTAATTATTCAATCTTGCTTCAAGTTTAATCATCATGCAAAGTTAATCAAGGTTTTCCACTGTTGAAATTGTAATTGCGACAAGTTGAGTTTAATGATTACAATTTCAAGATTACCTCAGGACAAGGAAGGAAGCACAATTAAAGATGATCTTCTTGATCACCAAACGATCCAAATAACATGTTAACCTTGACCTGGTGAATCGCAAAGCCTAAGTAGACCATTCAAGTATTTTCAATCTAATTATATTAATCAAATTTTGAGATTTTAAACTGTTCCCTGGTAATGATTGATGTTCATCAGGTTTCATATGTTACATTAAAAGTTTCATTTCTTCCTTCAAGTTATCTCTATTTTCACTTGTTCACATTTTTGGTACAGTCAACTGGGTTTCAATACAGTAATCAGATAGTCAATTATACTCAGCTTTTCCTGGTAAATTTAGGTTGTAACGTTTTCACGACAATAAACAAACAAAATCAATTATCTTGCTAAAAAAGACCAAAACTCAAGTGATATATTTTACATCCAATTTTGATTATTGAAAAGGAATGTAAGTTACATATGAAAGGAAATCAAGTCAAGCTGCAATCAGTGAAATGTTCAACCTTCGGGTGATTTGAATCCTTGTCAAAATGAGGTCACCTTGGTACAGCTTTCAACTATCATTTACATCATTTAAATCAACCATCAAAATTTTATGTAATTTACCTGTAAAACTACATACTTATTGACTATCAATTGACTTTTCTCAGACCAATCTGACAAAAAAAACAATACTAACAATTAAATTTTTCCTCCAAATACATATTCAATTGGCGTAAAGACTCTTTTCATTTATTCATATTCATAATTATTTCCTGTTTTTTGGCTGTTTTGGTGTTAAAAAATGTATAATACGACATCAAAGGCTTCAAAGCTCAACTGTGTAATCAGCTGAATATAGATCAATAGTGTGGCTCAAGTTAATCATAATTACGTCTCTCTTGCTTCTGTTTACAATTGATTGTGAAATTAAACATTCAGATAAATTAGATCAACAAGAAAGGTTGATAATTATGCAAACTAGGGTTGCTTCTGATACAATTAGATTAGTGACTGTGACATTGAGATTAATACAAATTTTGCTTGCTTACCAAATGAAAATACTAACAATTGAAATGGCCTTTTATTGGGTATTTACATTCACTGCACTTTTCATGTTTATCAAGTGAAATCTTGGCTGAAATTGACAATTGTTCATCTAATGGTGATGATTGAAGTGATTTTAATCCAAATACTCAGTAAAAAACCCACAGAGAAGTTATTTTCGGAGGAAATTTTGAATATTTTCATTATTGTTGCAAACATTGAGCTTAATATTGGCAACAGATGGCAACTGGAAATGTCAATCTTTCCAAAATTGAATAATTTTACAATAAAAGGTTGACACTGAAAGATGAGTTTAATGATTTGTCAAATAATTTATTCAAGGTTTGATTTAGTCAACAAACTAAACAATCAGTCTACAATCAATACTACATGTTGTTTCCCCAAACAAAAAGTGAAAGTTAAGGTAAGGTTCATTTCATTTTGACCTGAAAAATTTCAAGTACAACACCCTGTAATCCCTAATTGTAAAATTGTATTGTGAAACATGTGAGTTTCATTACGATCACTGATTTATCGTCATTTACTGATTTTCTTTGACGGGGAAAAAATAAACAAAAAAACACATTTTTGTTTGCAATTAAAGTTAATGTAAGTAAAGATTCAGTTTTGCAGCAAAAAAAGGTCAGTAGATCAACGCCAAGGTCGGACTTGAACATCGCCAATAAACTTGTCACTAAGACTTATTTATTGAAATTATGTGTTACAATCAATTGTTGATCAAATTTTGGATGAACACAAAATGTTCAAACCAGTAAATGGAAATATTTTGAAGTAGAAATCTTTAGATTGAAACAGTTTCTGTAAATTGAATATTTCATCGTAAATATTGCATTTTTATACAAAGCCTCTTGATCAACCTAATAAGCCAATGTCCTTTCACTGAAACACTTGAAATAAATTGTTTTAAAATTGTGATTATTTTGGTAGCAACAATCACGGTCATTTAACTTGAAGCATTGACATTTGGTAAACTCGCCAACATTCATCGTAACTCATGTCTCATCATTTCAATTTCAAGGTTTTCTATCATGTATTGAAAAAATTGAAAATCATGTAAATAACAAGAAAAGTAAGTTGTGCTAATCATGATCAACAATCAATCGACATTTCCTCGTAATTACCTCTTAAATTGATTAGATCAATGATTTTCATCACAAGACTTCTAAAAGGTATAAAATGATGAACCAAGAAAACCCAAATTTTTAAACCTTTTACAGACGATAAAAAATGGAAAGCTAATCAACTAAGGAACTTTTATTACGAATTATTGGCTTTTATCAACTTTTGCTTTTACATTTCAGCTGATAATTTACCAGTTTAACAACCTTCATTCAAACGAGTCCAGATTATTTTTAGCAGCTAACAGGTAATGATAAAATTACCTGAAAAGCTAAACATGAAGGAAGTGGAAATGTTAGTGTTGTAACCTAGGAAGTTGAGATTCACTTCGAGGTTATAACTCATTAAATATGAAGTTTGAAAGTGATAGCTTTGAGCTATTCAACTCGCTAGCTTTTGGGTGTAAAGTATCTTTAATTCACCTGATTAAAACGGGATAATAATCAAGGTTAATACAATCAAAGGTAATGAGAAACATGATAATGAGAGAAGTATATTTTTGCTTTGAACTTGACCATAATTTTTGTTTACGGTTCCTGTTGTTAACATTGAAAGGCTTAAACTGGTCATCATTTTGTTTTTCATTTCAATTTTTACAAGACAAATCTTTAGAGTCAATTTTCGCATAAATTTCCATTCATTGGTGATTCTAAAAGGCTAATCAAATGTTATTATGCTATTGAAAATATATTTTAAACGATCACAAAACTGAAGATTCAAAATGTCTGTTTAAATTTTGATGTGATTTCAACTTGAGTAAATGAAATAGATTGTGATTACTATTGATATTGAAATATTGAAGTTTAACTCTTACTTCGGCTGAGTTTTTATATTGATTTAATGATTTATAAACGCAATTGATTGGGTCAAGGTTGATATTGAAATGGATCAAACTAATTTGACGTTGATTCAGTTAATCGAGCAGATTAACAAGTAGTTTAAAACAATCAAATTGTTAGTTTTTTTCTGATTCAACTTTCCCTCTCCTATTGCTTGGTTAAGTAGCAATTTAAAGTTGCAATTCAAATGCGATCAGTTGGATGGACAGAAAAGAGTGAAATTATTATTAACTTAATACCATGAAAATAAACAATGTTAATCTGACCTTGTTTCATGTAATCAGCTGTAATATCTGAAAATTTATGGAGTTAACCTAACAATTTCTGGTTCAAATTTTGAACATCATTAACATTATGAGAGTTGAATATTTACAAGGTAATCAAGCGAACAAATTTCAGAGTATTCTGGAAAATTAAGGTTGATTTTCATTGTTTTGCCTTCATTAGCATGAATGATAACAGTTAATTCACTTCATCTTCAAGATAATTAACTTGTACTTTTATTTTCTTCCCATGTGGCCATTAATCAAAGATCAATGGTGCGAAGTCAACTCTGGCGTGTAATTGATTTGAAGTCACATAATCAAATTTAATTTTACTGGACCATTAGTTGAAAAGGAAAATCCATTTTTCAATGATTGTAGGGTTTAGATTTGAAACTACAATTTGACAATATTTAGTGACAAAAATTTGCTGATCAGGAAGATGTCTTTTGATGGTGACAACAGTGATAGGATTAAGCTGACAATTAAATAATGAAAAGTGACTTCCATAAGTGAAAGTTAATTGTGTTTAATGGGTAAAACACGTATTTACAGTTGGTTTTTGATTAATACCTGAATTTGATAGCAAGTTAACTGCGACAAACAACAAAGCTGGAAAAAGACCCAAAATATTAACTTAATTTGGGCCTAAAAATGACAGTTACAAATCAACAGTAATTTTAATGGTACTAATATCATCAATCACACGATCAATCAGTTGTGAACAATCTATTCATACTGCTTTTGAGGGATTATATGGAAACAATTATTACAATATTGAAATAATTTCCTTCATCTAAATCTTTCCAAACATCTAACCAGAAGTTCATTTAACAAATCTGATTACCCTTAAAAGTTGACTCACTTGATATGAGATTTAATCGGTGTTTCATGTGAAGAGAAAAATTGAAGAAAAAATCAAGTTAACCGACCTTCAATGTAAAAGAGAGGTTGGCATGATAATGATTGAAACAGTTGAACAATTAGGAGAAAACAAAAACATTGTTTACTTACGCATAACACCAAATGATTTCCCAGTAGCAGGCAAAGTTGAGTTGCCTCCAGAATGATTGACCCTTAATACATTCAACATAATATTCAATAGCCTTATCTGGATTACCGATAATCTTTTCACGAACGCCTAAACCAAGTTTGACGATTGCTGATTCAGGGGTACGAACAAGCCATATTTTTGATGATCTATTGAAAAATTCAACATCACCTTCACCAAGACCGTAAAAGTATTCCAAGAATCCATAATATCCAGATAAAAGGATTGAAGTAACATCGTACAGAAGTCCATCAACTAAATTAACAGACATGTTAAGCTCTTCTAAAGCTACATCCCGGTCTGAATTGAATCCAACAAACTCCAATAATTTGGCCATTTTAGTGGGAAAGAAAGATATTACCAAATCAAAGGCACCAATACCAAGACGAGTTCCACTTTCAAAGTGCATTCGTGAAATTTCGGAATCCCATGTATTTTTATGCTTTAGAATGGCCAAACACTCTTTGTATGATTGGTGTGAGGCACGAATCTTTAATGCACCATTAATAAAACCATAAATTGATTGATCCTCCAAAACAGTCACTAAACCCCAAAGGAGAAGTGATTTGGCATAACACAGTTCAGCATGACACTCTTCATCAGTGTAACCATTGTAATTGGGCGAGAAAAGGAATGATGTGTAAGATTTACGTCTTAAACTATCTGCGAATGCTGATGAATACTTGAATGCTTCGATAGTTGATTGAAGGTAACTTTTATCCAATGTTAAGATGGCTTCAAAGAAACGAACTGCAGCAACACCTAAAGCATGGATCATTGATGAATTAGCCTTTTCTTGTAAAATGGGTAACACTTCATCCATTTTGTTGTTAATGAACATCTTCATAAGCTCACGTCCTTCCTCCAAAGCATCGTCCAAACTCAAATCACTATTAAACAGAAAAATCAATCAGTAAAAATAATTTACTTCAAACCAAAGTAATAATGTTACCAGAATAAATGGTTCAATATTTTAATACACTTACCCAGAATTGGTGGTGCAAAAGCTAACATCTGATTTGGTTGAACTTGACAAGCTCTGTTGAGATCCACTACTTGCAGACTCCATTGGTTCATCATATACCTGTAAAGTTGATAGTAACATTAGAAGTGATTAGTTAATTGATAGACAATTGGAGCCATTTGAAAATTTAAAATGTCATAAACAAGTAAAGTAAACAACCGTAGTTTAACATGATTACGAGTCGACAAGAACGCAATTGTAATGATTAATTGATTTGTAAAGAAGGTCATACAGCACAATGAAAATTTTGTCCAATTTAGAATCAATCAAAAGTAAATCACAATTGAAAGTAATATAAAACAAAATCAAGAGTAAAATTGATCTATTTTACAACAAAATTTGAAATTCAAATTTAATTATTGCTCTTTCATTTTCATGTTACCTTTAACTTTGAGAAAAACCTTTTGATCACAAACATTTCAGCTGATTACTTAATTTCAACCTGTCGTTTGATTGTGAAAATATAAGCGGAATAAAATAAAATTATGAATACTAATAGTCTTATTTAACTTCAAGATCATGATCACAATCAATTAACTACTCACTATTAAATTAAAAGAAAGAAATATCAACAGTATCAATTAAATTTGCTGTCCAAAGTATCGAAAAAAGTATTGATATAAAGTGATAATCATGCTAAATTAGATTTCGATATTGTCTAACTTTCTTTATTGTTATCATTAATTTATGAAACTATCATTATTATGATTATCATTATTCCCAAATATATTAAAGCAGTTAGAATGATTGTTTTGAAAAACAATATTGAACTGAATGGCTGATTGATCAGCACGAGAAATTACATCAAACAACAGGTTTCAGTTTTTTTGGTTACTTCTTAGATTTATCATTCGTTTTTAATCATTTTTGCACATGACCCTGATTTTAACAACAATTTTGGATCAACATGAGTCTTTCTGGTCATAATTAATCAGAATATTGATTAATACAATTAACTGATGGATTAACAGGGAAATTTATAATCACTATCATTGTCACTTTTCCTTGCAACTTGTTGGCCATATTATTGATTACTCAACTCTTAAACAACCATTTAACTAATTTGATGTAACTGATTAGAGAAATTTTGAATTGTTTTAAAGGATCAAAATTCAAAGCTGAAGCTGTCAAAACAATTTTGTTGATCAATTTTAAGGGACAAAATCGTTTTTCAGCGATTAAGATTTTGATTTGGTTGTTATAATGAAATAAAAAAACTCCATTTCTAATGTGATAAAGTAATTGTGATTTCAATTAAACTTGGATTTAATTGTTTTGACGTTGAGGAGACCTTGAAATTTGAACGTAATTTTAATTAAACTTAAATAGCTTTGACTCCTAAATTAAGTAACGAGTTGTCTTGCAATTCAGTTGACTAGTTTGCGTCTTTTACAATTACAGTACTAATGTTGTAAAAATAAGGTAGCTAAAAATCACGGTGGTTTTACCTGATCTGAAATTACAGACATTATTTTAGCTTGAAAGTTAGAAGTTAGTATAAAAAACACAATAACAATATCAAATTCTGGTAGCCTTCAAATTGAAATTTGTAAGCAATCAATTCCTAAGATTACAATTTTCTATCAAAATTGGTTGATTGTTATAAAAAAATGACATAATAATGAACCAACAATGATTAAATATAATCATGGGTCCACAAAAGGACACTGGTTATACAACAAGAGATTGATCGAGAAATGATTCACTTACCTCTACTTCGACTGTCATGATTTCTGTGGATTTGTTGAGGTTTTATCGTTGTTGGTAAATGTTATGATGACGGTAATAATGATGGAATGTATTGTTGATGAGGGCAATTTAATTCTGGAAAGCAAAAAACGGCAACAGCAAAATATCGCTGAACTACTGAGATAAAGATGGCGTAGAAAAAAAGAACGATTTTTGGCAATTCAACTTTAAGTAAAACCGTTGAAATTGATTTGATTTTAACACATTAAAATGCAACCAAATTGAAACAAAGAGTTTTTCAACTGTTGACTAAACTGTTGCTGTGTTAATGTTCAGCAGTAAAGGCTAAATGAAAGGAGAGTTGGAAAAAATTGTTGCAAATGGTGATAAGGATGATGATATGGTGATGACTGAGAGGTGAAAAGAGAAGGAGAAAAAGAGAGAAACGCTAGCAAAGGAATGATCTCAACTGTTGAAAATATTGACAAAATTGAACGTTAAGAGCCCAGTTAACATGTTTGCTAATCACATGAATTTTGATTTTCAAGAGAAATAAGATAAATTTTAGAGAGAGAAACTGAAAGCCTCCTACTTTTTGTCTCACTTTCGCTTTTCGCTTTAAAACCGCTTTTTCTTCCCCTTTTTAATCATCGCCGTCATCATCATGAGCTGCCTGTTTCTTTCCTTTTCTTCTTAAAATAAACTCCTCCTGACGAAAGTTGAACTGACAATCAAGAGTGTATAATTAATAAGCTCGACCTTTACTTTTGTGTAAAATTTATGTTTATTTTCTTTGTGTAAGAGAAAGTCATATTAATCATGTTTTCTTATTTCTATTTTTATCCCAAATCAATCTGAATCACCTTCACCATTGCCCTCGCCACAACCATGACCATCAACCTCACCATGATAATAACCAAACCACTTTCATCTTATTTCTTTACCCAACACCGGAACTCACCTTGACTACAGTTTCAATGGCGATGCCCTACGGCTACTTAAAACACCATCAATATTGTTTTCCCTCTTCTTCATTACAACCAAATCTTTACTCGGAATTCCCAGGGTAATACCCGGTGGAATATTTCTCTTTTTTTGACCAGATTTTAAGCATTGTCTTCAAATAAAATGGTAAGTTTTTCTTTTCATGATAAACATCATTACTGATATTTTGTTTTCACTTTTTTATTATTAGGCTTCTGTTATTCAACACCATCATAATCCGTACATTACCTTCATCATTCATCAACCAAACCGTAATCATCATCATGAACCCGAAAAATTGTATTGGCCAAAATTAACAAACAAGTTTCACTGCATATTACCTTGAAAACGAAATATCGCAGGATAAATGAGTAATAATACCTTAAAGTAAACGTGGCCTTAGCTTGATGAACGTAAATGTAGCTGCATGTTTCATCATAAAATTCAAGCCTAAACAGGTACGAATTTTCGGAATTAAATTTTATCATGTTTTGTTAGATTTAGTAATTGTACACAGAACAAATTCATGGCCCATCGTGAACAAAGGGAATCATCCGATTTGATTGAAACTACTAGATTTCAATTGAAAATTGTTAGGTTGATTGCAAGACAGTAAATTTAATGGAATTACTTCACTGATGTATTGAACCAGCTTAATGAATTTAAATTTAATGTAAATGTTATTGGTAAATTATTCATTGATTTTCAATAGGAAACTGAAATGAATAATCTTAAACACCGACCCTGACCTCAGAATATAAACATTCAAAGTTAACTGTCAATTTGTTAACCAAAATTTCCACTCTTTTCATTGTCTTAAAACCAAATTGAACAGAAATTGGTTTTTTTTTGTCAATTTATTTTTGAACAAGTTTAACTTTACCGTCTAATTTTGATTAATTTGCTTGGTTACCTTAATTTCTGTCTACTTAATACAAATCATTAGCTCATTTCTTTTTTCATTTCACTGTACTTTACGCTTAAATTTGTTGATTGTTTCTTACAGGTAGAAGTCGGTTTATAAACATTGGTTAAACATTGGTTAACACCAAAAAAAGACAAAAGCTTTTCTCTCCCTCTTTGATGACATCATACAAAACAAATAACACATAACAATAACAATGGTAATCACAATCAAATCTTTATTCAATTAAGACTATTTACCTGGTTAAATGCCAAAATAATAACGATCATATTATTTGCGAAATACAATCAATAGCAAGCAACAAAAGTGAAACATTTCGTTAATATCTTTTGCTTTTGATTCCCTTTTTAAATTATTTATTCTCGACAACATTATGCTTGACTCTTAAATCTAATTTTTAACCAGCTAAATCAATTATCAACTGTCTAACCGTTGGTTTAATTGCCGGTAATTTCATTTCAACACGTAATGGGACCTTTCACTTGCATTTTGTCCTTAATTTAGCTCCAGGGTCTGGGTTAAATCACAACTGTAATGGTAAATTATAATTGCTGGTGATTTCTTGTCAAATAAATACACCTTGACTTCAAATTTATTGTATTCATTTCAAGTTATCAACAAATGCCTTTATCTTGATTCTAGTTGCATGAACACTTGTATAACCAAATGCTAATCTAACCAGTCGATAAGTTTCATGATAAACATGAAGATGCAATTTTTCGAGTCTTCAGTTTTGTTTGCTTTCAAGTGACTATTTCAAGTGTTTTAATTTGATTTTTGTGAATAGGTTGAGATCAACATGAAACATCTACATTGAGAAAATGTTTTGTAATTGAAGTCACCTTTATCTTAATCAAGGTAAATAAAGACTTGGTTAGATGATTTAATAAACAGTTGTATCGCAATAGATACCTAAATGGTACATATTATTCAAATGGGAAGTTGTTGCTTTGATTTACTGTTTGATACCAACAAGTACAACAATTTGTAAACTGTTATTTCCTTAATTTGAACATTTTTCCTCCTGAATTGTGATTTACCAGCGTTTATAACGATACTGACAAGAACGATAACAAAAGTAAAACATGATACAAATGATGATTCCTTAATTGCATGTTTATCAATTTAAGATATGTTGTTGTTTATCTAATGACTGATAATAATATGCATAACAATTTGAACGATTCCACTTTTTTTGTACCAAAAAATAACGTTAAAGTCATCTTTAACTGTATTATTTGACTATCATTTTAACTGCTTAAGCTGATGTACAAAAATGATTCTGAACAATTTATCGTTTCACTGAATTTACTTTTACTTTTCTCTTACTTTTATTATTAGCTTCAATGATTTGAAGGATAAAAATTAGCAGCTTTTTTTCAATCGGATCTTGAAAATGATAGTAAGCTAAAATTGAAATGATTTACTAATTAGTAACTGGAAGTAGTTGTAAACAAGGATAACAATTATATTTCTTAAATTTAAATGTTGTTATTTCCACCCTATCCTTATCCTCTTCACTTTTAATACTGATTCAATAATTTACTAATCATTTATACTTATTTCCTTGAATAGCTTGCTGATTTTTGTCACTTTTGATGGTTAATCATGAACACGAGATTTGACAGCAAATTGACTTTAATGTTGATCCGTTCAAGGAGATGTTTGATAGTGGAAACACTTGATATTGAGGTTTGTACAAGTATTTTGATGTTTTCAATTTAAATCATTTTACTAATTATTTTATTTGTTATTGAACAGGTCAATACTATGCAAAGCTTCGAAATGTTGCGGATGAAGCTGAGGTTACTTTAGTGTC
This sequence comes from Tetranychus truncatus, assembly GCA_028476895.1. Lineage (NCBI taxonomy): Eukaryota > Metazoa > Arthropoda > Arachnida > Trombidiformes > Tetranychidae > Tetranychus > Tetranychus truncatus. Next base: position 9,194,873 of record CM052061.1, read on the forward strand.
TTCTGAATCGTCTTTCAATCTATCCAATCTTCCAGGTAAAAGCGAACCAATGAAAGCAAATATAGTTCCTAGAGCCATTCCAGCAGCAACATCACTCCAATGATGAATATTATCATAGATTCTGGATAAAGACACAAATAAACCGATAAACAATGCCACGATCTGTACCAATGCAACAAAGTAACGAGTTGAGTCGTTAGAATAACGTTTCCATAGATAAATTATGATGAAAACCATTGAAACCATTGATTCAGATGAATGTCCAGATGGGAAAGAGGTTCGCGCAAATTTTTCCTCGGAATGGCCAGTATGACATGTATAATTGGTTATATACGTATTTGCATAAAGTGGGTCCGAGCAATCAATATTTGGCTTACAGTAGTCAAGGAATACTGGTCTTAATCGACCAACTCTCACCTTAACGAAGCTTGTTACTAATTGATTCAACCAAAAACAAAAGCACCATGAAAAAAGTACGGTTATCAGGTGATACCAAAACTCTTGACTTGTTAGAAATAGCTTTTTTCGCCTACTGATTTGAGCATAAGCTATTTCAGATACAATCAAGAAGACAACCGGCAGAATCATTGAAATTTGGACCAACATTTTGTATGGTACAGTCTCACTTTGTTTTGGATAGTTAATTGATTCATCTGAGCACCAAAATCCTCGTCTAACTGGCTCTAGATAATCAACTCCTTGGTCTGCAGCAATCAACAAACCAGTCGAAATTACATCTACACAAACTTGGGCTACTGCTCTTCGATCCATTTTGACCTGGAAAAGGCTGATTACCCACTTTCCAGAAAATTGTTAATAGTCAATTCAAAACTGTCACAAATTAATTTGGTTAAATTATTTAAATTTATACAAATTTGGCTGAACAAAGTTCAGAGTTGTTCAGTTTAAAATGAATAAAATTAAAGGCTAAGGATGAGATCATTTTCAGGAAAAAACAATAAAACTTTAAAGGTTTGATAATTAACACAGTCTAGGTAGTTTTGTTGATCATCAAAGTGAAGACACAGTGAATGATATTTTAATGAGCTGTAACTATCTTCATGATTGTAATGATTGAGCTGACAACATTTGAAAACACTGTTGACTATTCAGCTGCATTTAAGTTTAATCAAATGATAACTAGTTTCAAATACCAGGTTTATTATCAGGTAATTAATATAATTTAGATATTATCTTCAAGTGGAAGGAAGAAAACTGAAGGAAACTTATCCAACAAATTTCTCGATTCTACCATAAAAGGTGAAAACTTTCTTTTATTTCGTTCCTTTTCTTTTCTCCTATTCCTATTTGAATTTTACAATAATAATCAAAATAGATGACAAACCAAGTTAACCAAGTTAGCACCGAAAACGTCTAGGTTTGTAAACGCATTTTTATGTTTTGATATATCTGATACAAAATTGTAAGCTCAATCCTCCACTATCAGCTATTCAATATATCTTAGTCTTTATCATTGATTGATTGTTTTCGATAAGTTAAATCTTATTCCAAACCAATCATTACTTCTGAATGCTCAAATGTTACCCCAATTCAAATCTGTGTAAATTCCGTAATTAAACTACAATTCTCCCAATTTTTTGATGACTCTTGTCATGTAACAAGAGCTATACAAATGCAATAAAACAAGATTACTAGTAAAGATTCATCTTTATAACTATTATTCTCATTCGAACCGTTTAATGGTTTAATTATTTTCCTAATTTAGGTTTATTGCACTCTTAAATATCGTATTTCAATCGTTTCAAATGAACATCAGATTAAAAGGTATTAGTAAAAAAGACCATTTCATTTTGCATTCAGTGGATTATTATTTATAATTTCTAAATGAAACCAATCAATTTAATTAGCTTGGAACAGAAACATCTATTATTTTTGTAATTGAACATTTTAGCATTTTTTCAAAAATTTTTTCATCGTTTGCTACTCTAACAATGTGTCTGTGCATTCGAAAAGCAATTTTCAATCTTTTTCATCTATTTTTTATCTTGAATTATTTATAACTTTGATATACTCCTTTGTATTAATAATATAATGATAATGGTCTGGGTCAAAATATAATTCACAAGTTATGAGATGATTGTAAACGTTTTAATAGTGTTTAAAAATCATTTCTTACAATTCGTATTTTGTTTCATTCTTCCTTCATTCAAGGATACGTTTTTTCATTCCTAATCACGAAATTATGAATCGAAAATAAACATCAATTAAGATCTCGGAGTCGAAATTGAATTAAAAAATAATAATAAGGAAAATTAGATTGATACAATAGAGTATGTTGTCGGTTAAAAATGTCACATAGATTGTCTTACAATATTAATAACAATGGAAGGGAGAAATTCATTGTCATTTTTTTCATTTTTAGCAATTAAATAGTATCTCTCTGAGGGAAATTGTGTCTTGGGGTTTTTATGGATTGATTTTGTCTCTCCATTTGGCCAATCAGTTAATCGTCTTTAAGATTGTATCTTTAAAACCAGCATCGAGATATTTCGGATAAAAACATATCTATTTTGAACTCCGACCTTTGTTGAGCTGTAACCCAATCTCAAATAAAGCCAAAATAGTCAAGGAAAATTTTCTTTAAAAAACCAATTATTCATCTGATCGGGTTGTCTGAAAATCCTCTTCTATAATTGTAGTTACTTTCAATTTAAAAACAATCTATTATATTTGTGCGCAAAAAATACCATCATCACGCTAAATTTCATTTCAATATCATTTTAAAATCCTTGAGATAATTTTAGGTCGATATCCAGTTTACATCCAACGGATTCTTTACTAGTAGCTGACTTCAATCATCAGAGTTTTTGAATTTCAAACAGCTTAACATTTGTATCATACCAAATTGGAGGGTCAATGTTTCTTAAATAAATTACACCCCACATGTAAGTACGGAACCAAAGAGTTGTACCAGAGTTTGTCTGATATTTCCTGATAAGGATTGGATGAGGAACCGGTAATAATCCAACTAGAGTTCCATGTTGAAGGAATTTGAGAATTTCATTTTCATCGGTTATTCCCTTATCAATGCACATTTTTTCGACTTGAGGAACCAAAACCTGAAATTTAAACGATTATATTAGTAAATAAATTAATAATCTCAGAAAGGACTATGAAGTATAAAATAATGGACAATCTTCTGTAAGAAATATAACTTCATAATTCATAGTTCTGTTTGTTGCTCGATCATATAAATTGGGGGAAAAGTTTAAATAACCTGAAGCATTCGCATAACAGTTTGCAGGGGTAATTTTTGCTTCCAAGATAAAACCCATTCGGATGTTGGTTGCCAAGGACCGTGATTAGATGATGAACTTGATTGACGACTAAGTGACTTTTCTCGCCTAATTGAGCTTTCCGATAGTTCCTCTGGATCACCGGTTGGATTAGGATGAGTTGTTTCAGTCATATTGTGAATCTTAGGTGTAGCTGCTAAAGAAACCTTTATTGATGATTCTTGATTAACAGTTTTGCTTGGCGATGATCCTTCATTAAGATCAGTTAAAGAGGCTTGTTGAACTTCATTTGAATCATTGTTACAATTGGAAATTGGCGTTGTAGACTTTGATGCAATTGTATTTGATGGTGCTGATTGTTGCACAGATTTTTCAACCTTTTCATTGAATTCATGTTGAGGTTGAGGTGAAGTTACATTAGGTGAGGTGCAAGTATCAACAGACAGAGGACTTGTAGGCGCTGATTTACAATTAGCTGAAGGAGATTGACAGCTGGTAGGTGGTATTGATGAAGCTGACGCAGTTGACTGAGAAGATGACAAGGTTAATTTTCGTGGTCGTCTAGATGCAGACGATGACGATGAACTTGATCGATTCAGTGATTTTTGAATAGTGCCATAATCAGTAGCCAAATTGGCTAAATTGTGAAAAATGTTCCTTTTTCGAATAATAGTATAAACAAGATTCGAATTGCCATCAAACTGATATTGTATAATATTGTTGAAAACTTCCAATAAAAAGAAAACTAAATGATGATTTATCGGGTTAGAATAAAGGAACCAAGGGGTTGAGAAAGCTTCCAGAAGATGGAGAAGCTTATTTGCCGAAACCATTGACAGAGTCTTGAGGTAGGGACTTACATTGACAATTATTGTCAATAAGCATTCAAATAAAGGTTGAAGTCTTTGATGACCAGCTGTGATTAACTTGTGAAACACGATAATCAGTAAATCAGCATGGGTACCAGTGAAGATAGGAAGATCCATTGGAATGGAAGCAGCATAAGGTTTGTTTAACCGAACACCGAAATTACGTTCACCGCTAAGTAGGAGAAGAATGAAAACTCCGATGTGGATCAAACCAATTCTAGATTGATCAGACCTACTATCATTCAGATGATATAAAATTGGCACTAGAATGTCTAGAACATGGCTTGACTTGAGAACATAGAACATGAATTTCTTATTATAATCGCAAATTTTCCAAAATAGAACCAACAATTCTTGGTGAAATTGGATTCGTTTGGTTGAATTAGGAATGTATGTTTGTTGAAGTGGATTATTCAGCAAACGAGTAAATCCTTTTAGAATGAAAGCGAAATCTTCTTCTCTGTGAATCCGAGAAAGATAATTTATGAACAAATTTTCATGTATTGTTGGATCGATAGGTGTTGGTTCAGCAGAGTTTCCTCCAGGCAAGGATTCCGTAATAAAATCATGATCTAATGTAACAATTAGTATTTGAAGGCAAACCTCGACCAAACTTTCACGCGAGTCACTAAATAGTAGATGATTGAATGGAAGATAACCTGAAAGAGACAAAAAACTGTTTTAATTACAGGAAGCAGGATGAAAGAATATGAAATAAACGTTTACGTTGATTATTTAAATTTAAAGAAATTAAATAATCTTGTGTTACTGACAGTGATCATGACTTTTCATTATCATTTTCTTTGATATCTTACCTGCAGGATCATATGAGAACACAGTATTAATTAAGGATGTAAATAGAGGTAAAGCATGTCGATTATCTGGTGAAGTGAAAAAAGTAATCCAACGATTAGGGGTTAATCGAGCTTCATTGGGTGTTTTGTACATTGTGGTTGAGAAACAGGTAAGGATAAGGCGAAGAAGTTCCGTTCGATGTTTATCATAAGTAGTTGATGATGAAGTTGGGGAAGTAAAACCTACACCTGATTCCCAGATGTATTCACATGAATCAATAGACTGTAAGTCTTCTGGTGGACAGTCAGGTGATCCGAACGGCCCTGAGGATTTATTTCGAGATGAAGGTAAACTAGCCACAGTAAAATCTGGACAAAAAAGAAGATCACAGAGGGCAAGGACCAATGACTGGGCTAATGGTAAATTATCATCTCGAGATGCGACTTCATCATCATCATCGGTATTATCATCGTCTTCATCAATACCACTTCCTCTTCCTCCTCTATGTCTTTGAGATCTTCTTCCTCCTCCTTTACCACCAAGATGAGAAGGTGTACCTTTGGATGATCCAAGGGAAGAAGACTGTTGTGAACTTCGTGGAAGTGATGACCAAAAGAAACCTTTCCATTCGGGATCCTCGAAAATATATGGTAATATCCGGGTTAACAAACGGGTGCTGTTAAGAACCAATGTCTGTTGATTAGACGAATTACATAGAGTATCAGTGGAAGAAACTAATTTCTCGACTCCTTTATAGACGAGTGTTGCCAAATTGGAAGGCGATTCTTCTCTGAGAGCTCGAATCTCTGGTGATGGTATTAATGCAAAAACATCTTGAATGTTATTGATCGATTCACACCAGAATTGGTCCCAGAAAGAGTCTTCTTTGGCATCAATGGGATGAGTTTTACTGCTCAACTGGACCACAGCTTTACGAAAGTTCAATTTGGAATCGGAATTTCCCATTTAATAATAAATTAGAGTGTCTTTGATCGTTATCAAATTTAACCATATGCCAGGTATAACAATTAAGAAACACGAACAACTGGTAAGATTAACAAAGATATAGAGATAGATGTTCTACTACAGTTAGAAATGAGAATCATCGATTCATTCATTCAACATAACTAGAAAGTTAAAAGAGAAGGGAGATAAAATGAAGAAAAGACAGAGGAAGATAGTAAAAAAATAGAATAATGAAGAATCAATGAAAGGAAGATGAAACAGAATGTGAGAGGAAAATAGAGAGGGTGAAAATTCTGGTCCCTATAAACATCATCACCGTCTTTTGATGAATATTACTTGAGTTTCTATGGAAATGGTGGATCAGAATTGAGCCCACATTGAAGGTGAGGGAGAGAATTAGAGAAAAGGGGAGAGAAAGGAAGAAAGAGAAAATAAAATTGCTTTCTATTTCCTTTGAAAACAGTTTATCGATCGATGAAATACACGCAGAACATTTATACAGCTTTACTGTCATTTTCATGTTTACAGATTTTATCATTTTATTTTCTCTTCCATCTGTTCACTTCTCAACTGAATGAGGGTAAGGCAAGTGTTAATCATCAAAGCCGAAAGAAAAAATGTTGATTGTTAGATTCATCATCTTATAACGAAGAAAAATTTACCAAATGATGAATCAATGTTGATGCACTTTGCTTGATCAAGTTTCACCTAACAATCTACAGAACAATCATTCATACATCAGACAATAAAATCAGGAAAAATTCGTTTTGAAGGTTTATTTTTTTCGAACAACTTGGAATTTATCAGTAATCTGCTTATACAAGTCCAACATTCCTTGTTCATCTTTATCTTCAACGGATAGAAAAGTGTTAACAATATAAATTGTTTCCGTAATAGATGGTGATCGAATCCAGATTCTACCATTTAGACCAACAGTTATTTCATATTTGAACTTAGATCCTAAAATTTCTATTAATTTACAACCTGGTGATAGCAGTCTGGTAAAATAGAAGTTCAATTGAAAAAGTTGGTTAATTAAAATAATTTCAAACCAAAAAGCTATTTGGTAGTGAATTTTTTTTTCATTACCTTCTGCAGACTCTCAATGGAACATTAATCATGAATCCTCCTTGGGGAAGTACTCCAAGACCGTCTTTTTTCATTTGACTCGTTACACAAATTAATTCAGTCCTCATATCTTTGTTAGCAGAAAGTATTCGTGCATAAACAAGATCGCCAAGCTGAAAAACAAAGCCGAAGGATTAAGTCAATGCAGTCGGTATAAATTGAGAACACCAAATTAATATCAACAGCTAATATATAATAAAGATAAAGCCAATTGAAATCAGCAAAAGCATGAGGATTTGGGGTGAAAAATCTTTTGTTTAGTCTATCGACACAAAAAATGATTTAGCTCGAAAACAGAATTACTTTTGCATAATAAAAATTAAAAAGCAATCAAATTTATGGTTAATAATTACCTGAATGTTTGGACGATTTCTTTTAGTGGCACTTTCAAAAGCTAAAAGGGAAAGTGAGGCAAGTTCGCTGGTACCAATATCAACATTAACACTCATAGCTCCTTTACCAACAACAACACCGATTACTCGTTCACCACGAACAGCGACATACTTGAAAAAAGAAAAAGAGCAAAACAATTAAATTAATTAGCAGATGAACAAAATAGGTGGATAGAGATCAAGAGTAAATCAATTATGGAAATTATCTTGGCTCATAACTTACTCGTTTCTGATGAGAATCAATCCAGTAAACAATTAGATTATTACTAGTTCGACTCCTAAGTATGCCACATTTAATGGCTCTCACATCATTAATCACTCGTTTTAATCCTGGTCCGATGACGATCTTTTTATCCTTTGCTTCATTCTCTTCATCAATTAATGATTTGATTGAGAAACCAGGGAATACTATAGTATCAGTCATTGAGTTTGATATACAATGTCAAGGCTAATAAAAACAATTTATATAATCAACAATCAATTTTTCAAGACAACATAAATCAAGTTTTAAGAAGACTGAGTTCGATGAAAAAAGAAAACAAAACTCTAACATGTGTTTTGTAGTCACGTGATAATTCAGTCAGGGCTGGTTTTCAAATAAAATTGTGGTAACTAGACTCTAGCTAATGCTTATTTCTTCCTCCACTAAACTTAAGTCTCAATTTTATAATCAAGCCTGTAGATTTCATCCGAAAATGGATTTACTCAGCCTAAAATTGCCAGTAGCTATTTCAAAGCCTGTGAATTGATACTCAAAGATTTTCAATTTTATGGGATATCAAAATATGTAATGAAATCAAAGCTGTTATATGTGTCGTCTATTAATCCATCTAAAGATGCCACTTGCATCAGTGTTTTTTATCGGTTCTAGTTCCTTCTAATTCTTAATTTTTGACGCTGTTTCGAGTCAAATCGAACTACTTGTTGACATTTTTAACATAAATGAACATTGAAAGATTTTCGTGTGAAAAGATTGCTTTTTACACGAAACGTTTCCTTTGGTTAAGTTTCATTTAGATGGAACACTCAGAGTTTAAGAGTTTTTTTGTTGTTATTTTGATGGTTTATATGGTGAAGATAAATACCATTTTGAGTAGCAAAGATATGATATACTTGACCGATTCCGATAATCTGAGCCATCTGCTTATTGCAATATGTTTGGAAAACAAAACCATCATCGTTAAACGTCAATAAATTTATGAGTATTATATCGTTGATTAAACAAAATTAATTGCGGAACACATTGAAACTATCTCGTTTCCCAGAAATGATATGATTAGATAGCTAGACTATCAAGCTTATCAGGTATAATATTTACAATGAACAACAAAAAAAGGTAAATGTTGATCGCGAAATCTTGAATTCAATATTTTACTAATAAATCATTCTTTAACAGGAAACTGATTGACGTTTTGAATGAGAACTCAATAATGACCTTAAACCAACCGATTGGACCAGATCAGAGTGAAAAATAAACTCATTGTTTTGCAATAGAACAATTGAGAATGAAAATAATCAAAGGATCTTTATTGTTAAAGTCTTTCGGTTATAATACAACTTCATTTATAGCTTATAAACTGGAAGTTGCAGCTCATATGAATTAAACTTTTGATTATTCAAAATAAACATATGGATTGATGAAGGCGGCATGATTTTAAGTGTAAATTTAATTAAATGAGACGGTAAAATATGATTATAAAACAGATAAAATTGTAATACAATAAACTCAGGAATGGTAGAAGTTTGTTGGTGAAGCTGGAGCGATGATTCAGCCAAAAATCAAAATGAGAACTAGGTGATGTTTTTAAGGTAAAATGTAATTTAATGGGCAAATCTGGTGTTGATGGAATCATATTTAGATTTCATTTTTTAAAAAAATATTTGAATAGATTCTTAGCTCTAGAAACATTCTGGTTTTAACCCAAAACTTTGCCCATAAAATTAGATGATTACCTTTTGTTTGTTGAAGGCATTTTAGGTTTTTAGGCTCATCTCACGACCAAGTGTTGATTGTCATCACTAATCACCACATTGTCCACAGGTTAAACAATTACATGTACAACAGGCAATATCATAGAGACACCTGAGGACACACCAAACACAAGCTCCAAGGACAACAAAGACTCCGAGCACGATAAGCGTAATTATAAGCCCACTCATCGTTAAAGTTGACTGATGTTGATTTGACTAAAAAATGGGTAATTATGGTTATGGCTATGTAATGATCAGTTCAAACTCTAGCTCACTATGATGAAGAAGTAACAAAGATTTGTTTCATTTGAAGGTGTTGGTTACTTTTTATTCCCTCAGTCTCACTATTTCCCCCTGTTAGTCTCAATGTCTCAATGATAGTAAATCACCGTTTCTTGGGTAACTCAATAAGAGTTTAATTATTATTATTAAGCCCTTCTCGATTAATACCAGCCATTAATATTTACACCTAAACATCTTAAACGCTTATTAAAAGCAAATTTTTACTTCAAGCTGTAACAAGCCTATTTCTTGGAACTGATAGAATCAGGATAAGGTTGATGCTGTTTACGATGAAGAATCAGTTTTTTGTAATTCTGTATCTAATCTCTTTCACAGAATCAATGTAATAATTATCTTATTAATCCATCACTGACTCATGATAGAAAATTTATTGTGTTATTGTATTATTTGGCCTCAACTGTTGCTAACCCAAGTAAAGCTTCAACGATACCATTATGGCCGATTTTTTCCTAGAAGATCAACTCGCCAATCGACATTTAGGTTGACATAAGATTACTAAAGGCTATTTGAAATTATTAAAGGTAAAAAGCTTGGGCTCAACAATCATAGATATTGATTAAATACAATTCAAGGGAAATCCATTATCCTGTATTATTGATGTCATTCAATCAAACTGATACCAAATATAATCTGAAATAGCTGTCGGTTAATCATTGAAGGACCTTTTTTAAATATAATTTGCACATCCAGCCTCCAATTAATCATTTATTCAATAGTTTTTTGAGTAATCTATATCAAGTCGCAGATCACAAATATCTTGTCAGCACACTTGAACCAAATTTGAGGCGAAAAAATCATATTTAAACTTGAGTTTCACTTGCATAGCTATTCATAAGACCGTAACTACTATTAAGTAAAACAATTAACAAGTAACAAAGTCTAGTGAAATAAACATCAACAATCAACAGCAACCATGAGTGGGCTTATAATTGGACTTATTGTGCTTGGAGTCTTGATTGTTTTCGGTTCATGTATTTGGTGCCTTGTTAAATGCGTTTGGGATGTTGCCTGTTGTACATGTAATTGTTTAACCTGTGGACAATGTGGTGATTAGTGATGACAATCAACACTTGGTCGTGAGATGAGCCTAAAAACCTAAAATGCCTTCAACAAACAAAAGGTAATCATCTAATTTTATGGGCAAAGTTTTGGGTTAAAACCAGAATGTTTCTAGAGCTAAGAATCTATTCAAATATTTTTTTAAAAAATGAAATCTAAATATGATTCCATCAACACCAGATTTGCCCATTAAATTACATTTTACCTTAAAAACATCAACTTGTTGACGCTTTGTATTTTCTTGCTCAATATTTTTATGCTTGAAACATAATATTTAGATTCTGTTGTAATTCATTTCATCTTTTTGTTAAACCCATATTCCACTTTCTCATGTGAATAAAATTTTCAAATCAATTAATTTAACTTATCTGTCAATTCATTGAAAAATATAAATTAAAAATAAGTAATGCAAGAACGAAAATATAATGAAACTTAACTATCCACAGAACGAATGACACAATAATACCAAACATTTGATGCAAATGAATAAGCAATCAAACTTCAATTTTGAATTATCTTGTTTCATGATAATATCATATTTCAGTGCATGATCAATCAAGAGCCCATAAGTCCAAAACATTGGTATGAAGTTAGAGTTGACTTTATTTGTGCTATTAACTAAAATTATTATGATTCCCAGTTTTTGGTTGGACTGCGTTTCAAGTTCAAACTTTAATTGGGTTCGTGCCTTTGAGAAACCAGATTTTTTATTAAACTGATTTTTCTGGTGTTACTTTGAAGTCTTTCGTTTTGAAAACTCTTTGTTTATAAGTTACAGGGTGTTAAATTTAAATTGCATGTGCTAAGCCAATTGAAAGCAAAGTTATTAAGAAATGATAAAAAACAGATTTTACCATTTTACCATACTGACACTTCACATCCAGGACATTCTTGCCCACCTTGTTTTGTGCTGACAAACATTTTGTTGATTCAGCTTTCACCGAAGAGATGGCCACTATGAAAAACAATTTTGACTCTAACCCTCTAACTGACAAAAAATAATTCCGAAACGAAAGACTTGACAAAGGTTCATAACTTATCTGACTCACTGGAATATTTCAAGCTTAAAAAAGTTCAAAACTTTCGTACCGACGACCATTTTTCTATCTTTAGATTTACACTTCGCACTAAGTTTGCAGGTTTTTATTTTCATCATAAAAATTATCGTTATTTTATTATCCATTATATCAAAAAAAAATCCTTTTTTATGTAAAACTATTTTTTGAAAATTTTTCTACAGAAATTTCATTCAAATTGCAAAAACGGAAATTCTTGAAATGGAAGTTTAATGTTCAACAAATTTCTGGTTATCATGCAATAATTAAGCAATGGTAATGCTTGCAATCAGAAAATCAGCGATAATGTCAACTTGAAGCCTTCGATTGATGATTTTTTTCATTTCATGATTGTTCTTTGTTAACAAATCTATTCATCTGAAATATTCTGGTTGAATAGCAGAGAAGCTAATCTCACTACATGACAATTTCAGAGGGTTTACTGTATTTCCTATGATTTAAGTTTTTTTGAAAACCTAAATCTTCCTAAAATATTTTAAATTTTATCCTTGTTTTGACATGATATTACATCAACAAGAATCATTTAGACTCTAACATTAACGTAATTTTATGCTCTAAATATTGATATTTCGCGGAAATCTCGTAATTTTACAGTAGATTAGATTGCCAAAACAATATTTGTTGATGCAAGCTGTGCTGTTGACAATTAACACATAATGCGAAAAATGACTGAACATTACTTAACAATTAACCTCATTGTGTTAAAATTGTAAAATTTATTCAGCTACATAATGGTTACTGATGAATAGACGTAAAAGTAAATCTTTGTCAAATTGGTACAAAAATCTCAACTTTCAGCATTTGTTGTCTCAAAAAGTGTCGCTTAATAGACAAAATGTCAACCAAATTTTACTAAATTTGTATTAATTTTGTTGGAATTGTCAACAAAAAAATGTCAACAATTTAAGATGAAACAAATGAAAAAGTGAAATATTTTCATAGAGCAAAAATGAATAAGTGTTACATCAAAAGACATTTTGGTTAAAACATGAACGGCTCAAAAATTTTGCCAATTATTATAATATACAAGTTTATTATGGTGGGTTACAGGGAGGAAGAGAGACAAGGAGAGAGGCAAAGAGGGAGGAGGAAGATGATGATAATCTGAAAGTTTCTTTGGCTCAAACTGAGCTCAGATTTAGCCCAAAAAAAGTCATTGTACAGTTTATTTCAACTCACAACGATACATTACATGAGGGAAAGGAAAGGAAAGTCAAAATGAACAAGTGAGTTAAAGAGAGAAGTGAAAATTTCGAGAGATTCAGAAAGATTCTCGGAGAATCTGAAATTTCTGAAGTTCACATCTGCATCGTTAGTTTAAGTACGAGATTTAGTGTTAAACCAACTAATTTTGTTCATTTTGTTCAGTTTCTTGTCAATATTTTTAATCCCCATTCAACCTCATTTGGACTAAAGCATTAAACCTGTGAACATTTCATTTCTTCATTTGAGGTAAGCCAATTGATTATTTTAATTGTTTTTTTCTTGCTCTTTCTCACTCTCTTAATTTTCACTCTAACTCTATCATCTTTCATTTCTGTGTCTTTCTTCATCTCTCTTTCTTTACTGTCTTCTCATCTTCTTTATCGTCCACTCCAACTCTTATACATAAAATTAAAAACGAAACAAAACAAAACCTTTTAACCCATTCTTTTCTTCAATTTACTTTTCTTCTCTCTTTGTTTTTTTATATTTGCTTTGCTTGGCTGTTTCATGCATATTTACCTTTTCTTGTGATACTTACACCTTTTAATTAATTAATACACTTATTAATTGTTATTTAAAACCATGGATTTACTATTTGTTTCTTGCAATTATCATTTGTTTTCCTCTCTGTTTGCGGTAACTCAATTTTCAATTTGTTTGTGCATTTCAACAATCACAATTTGCTATTTATTGTGTCGCCAGGATCGGTAATCAGTCAACAGTTGTTTATAAATTTTCTTGTGTGTTTAGCGTTAGCGTTCACTGTCTATAGTCCAAAATGCCTAATGTAATGGCAATCGGTTCAGGTTTGATCTCGGGTCGAACCAATACAACCAATGAGTTTACTGTTTACACCAATCGCAGTGGATATCATGGTTTATCGGTTGGTATTGATGGACCTTCAAGAGCTGAAATTAAATATACTGATAACCATGATGGAACCATTAAAGTGTCTTACATACCAAGTATACCAGGTGAATATATGATTACAATTAAATTTGATGGAATCAATTTATCTGGAAGTCCATACAAAGTAAGGATACGAGGAGATGAACCTTTCAATTTCTCCTCTTCTCGATCAACTGGCTATGAAGGTTTTGGTTCATCTTCATCTGGTTTCTCCTCACCCGCTCGAGCTCGGGTTACTGGGCGAGGTCTTTATTCTGGAATCACTAATGTTCAAAACGAGATTATAGTTGATGTTAAGAATTGTGGCTCTGGTCGTCTTCACTGGTCCATTGAAGGACCAGGTAATGTTGAAACCAAAAACCGGGGAGTTGAAAATGGAGTTTACAAGTTATATTACAAACCAGACACACCTGGTAATTATAACATTAAGATTAAATATGATGAAAGAGATGTTCCCGGTAGTCCATTCAATGTTAGAATTGTCTAAATTAGTTGATTATTCTGTCCATTATACCACTATCCATGATAAATACTCGTCAGTTTGGGTCAAGTTATCTGTGAAAGAGGCAAAAAAGCACTTGTTAATCTTCACTCATTGTTGATGTTTAAATTTCAATGAATCTATCGCTTTCTGTTATAGCATTAATTTTAAATGATTAATGCATTCAAAATTTTATCTTTAAACTCATTATTTCTTTATTAATTTACCGGTTAGTTTGCCTGTTAATTTATCAATTTCAAGCTGATTTGTTTCATTCTTGTTTTCTTTTTGCTCTAACATGTCTTTTTCATCTCTTAAGTTAATCATGTTAATCAAAGTTATCCTTGTAAACTGTTAATAATAACTTCTATCAATAATGTCAATTGTAAGTTTTCAAGAGAAAACAAAGCCTGATAATGATTAAGAATGAATAAAAGTCAATAACAATTATCATGATTCAACCATATGACCTTATAATGTTAAAGCAACCAGTCTCATTCAATTTTTACTGAAAATATGCAAAGTGCCTGCCAATGGACGATAAAAGACCCAGTTGAATGCTGATTCAAACTTGCCATAAAGTGATTACCAAAGAAAACCAATTTGATATTGTGGATTGGACGAGGATAGATATGTAAATCTAGGATTGTTGGACACTGATTTTTCCAGATTTATTATCTTGATCGTGAATTGAATTAATTTGAGTTTTCATGTGCCAAATTGCTCGCCTTGTTATGGAAATCAGTAGACAACAGACCATTGGAAACAAATTAATTGGTGTAACTTGATAAACAGTGGTTCAAATTAGCTCTTAAAAGTGTCATCCAAAGGTATTAATGTATATAAATGCTGTGTTTTTAGCTTATACTGTTTCTCTTGACGGTGCCATGAACCAGAGGCTTCAGATTCCTAGCATGGCGATTCTGGATTATTATTATCTCTCGATCTACATTTCGTCTCCTAAGAATGTTAAGCTCTGTAAAGATTAATGAGGATGTATTAGAATCAAGTCAGTTAAATTCAGGGTAATAGAATAAACTTGATTAATTTATTGATTCAAGCTCGTGTTATTCTGGCAGAAAATAACACGTAATCAAGAATAAATGATGAACCAGAAAAAAAGCTATAAAATAAATCTAATTGATAATGAGAATAGAATGTAAGAAAAACAAAATTAACTTGTTATCGACAAGGTTAATGATTAAGCCATCCCATTAGGTTGGTTTGAATGCAAATAGTCAAAATCTGATTCGACTCAAATAAATCAGCATTGGGATCATCATGATCAACTGCGAATCGTCTTCAACCTAATCTTTATCGTTGTCGTCCTCATCGTCATCTCCATTCATCCATCAACCCAATTCAATTTTAACTATTTCCTCTATGTTTTGGTTGGCCCTCTTTTTTTGGGGAAGTTTACTTTTATTTCCACTTGTGTCTTTATTTTCTGGTTAACCTAAGAATCTATTTTAGATGTTCAAGACATTCAAGATTCAAGATGATGATGATAATGTTGAAGGAAGAGAGTGTGTTGAGAGAGAAAGAGAGGAAAAAACGAAGTCAAGATAATATTAGCAAAATTAAAAACAAAATTACATTTCCTATTCAATTTGTCATATGACCCGATGAGCATGATGACAAACCATTTTATTCATCATTCAGATTTTCCGTTCCATCATTGTCGTCGTTATTTATCCAAATGATTGACTAAAAGCTAAACTATGTTATTGCCATTATTGCCAATTCAATGCTTACAATTAACAAACATAGAACTGTAAATAGATAAAACAAACATTTTGACTGATTTTTTGCAAGAAATTGTAAAAATGGTAATTTTTAACAACTAACGACTTGACAACAAGAACTAATTTTTCACTTTTGCATTTGCCTGGTGATGCTGCTCAATAATCAGATCGCGATCATCTTGACCCAAACCCTTTCGTCCTTCCCTTTGTCCATACGTTTCCTTTACCTTAATTAGCTTTAGATTAAATTAAAAAAATACACAGAACAAAACAAACCGAAATCCAAAAACCGCCCAATTAACTAAGCCTAATCACCAATCATTTCAGGAACGAATCTTGTATTGAATTTGGGAATAACTCAGGAGATCAACAGGAGTCAACTTGCTTTCACTGTTACTTGAAAGGGGAGATAATCAAGAAAACTTAATCAGGAAACTGCCAAAACAACTAGATTGGAAATAAAAATCTCCAAGTGACTTTAGTTATCAACCATTGAGCTCCACAGATAAACATATAAACACAATGTTTGGTCAAGGGATAGCACTTGGTCAAGGCTTGTTGTCTGGTAAAGTCAAAGTATTCAACGATTTTATTGTACACACCAATATTGATGCTGAATCAGGAATATCAATAGGAATTGAAGGTCCATCAAATGCCCAAATGAGACATGTTGATAATGAAGATGGTTCAATCAAGGTTCAATATAAACCTATGGTTCCTGGTTATTATAAAATATCTGTTAAACAAAATGGATTACACTTGAAAGGAAGTCCATTTGATGTTCCAGTATACGATTCAACGACTGGACCTGAGCAACCATTTTATCCAAAAAGCTCATATGCCAATCATCAACCATATTCTCATCTAGATGATTCAGTAAATTATAACAGCCATCAAAATAGTACTGATAACCATAATTCACAGTATCAACCACAGTATATAATCGACTCTTTGATACCAGAAGATGATTTAACACTGGAGGGTCCATTTGGTAATCCAAATAAAGTAAAGGTCTCTGGAAGAGGTTTATATCGAGGTATAACCAATGTTCAAAGTGAAATAATTGTTGACACCCGTAAAGCTGGCCTCGGTAGAGTAAATTGGACAGTAAGTGGCCCTGGTAACGTTCAAACCCGCCACGTTCACATAGTTTCAGGCTTACACAAATTGTATTACATAGCCGATACAAGAGGTTTATATATTGTAAAAGTTAAATTCAATGAACAAGATGTTCCTGGAAGTCCTTTCAAGCTACGAATAATGTGATGGTCAACAAATGATTAATGGTGAAAAAATACCTAAAGAAAAAGAAATTCAAAATTTGTTATTATTACTATCTACTATTATTATCATCATTATAATATCATGTTTAAAATTGAATTGATATACTCATCCAAACCAATAATCTTATTATCTTGTTCACCTCTTGTTGCTTTGAAGACTAACTCTTCTCCTTTTCCTTAAGCTTGTAAGCTTTTTTTCTTGTTTTGTTTTTGCTAATGATAACCATTGATTTGGTTGCGAGTTGTGTTCGCAGATATCCAGATTAAAATTAGCTTCTTATGAAAGCAAAATATAATTATATCATGATTATTGCTATTATCCTTAAACATTTACGCGCACTGTCTCCATATCTTGTATTGCCAAGTTTATCTTCGCCAATTGTTAACATTAAGCTCATGTTGTCATCAATTAAGCTTTAGATTCTGTCCTAGAATGCCTGTAAAATCCAAATTACTAGACAAAATAAATATAAAGACAATTAATCATCAACTTACGAATCAAGAAAATATTTATTATAGACACAAAGAAATCACAGCAACTTACCGGGAAAAATGCGTTGCACAAACAAGCTTGAAGCGTATCACACAAGTCCACTGAAATAAGTAAACAATAATACAATAATACAACAAATAATAAATTAGGGCCAAATGGTTAAATAACAATTGATAAAATAAACGGAAAACGATGAATTTAGAAAACAAATAAATAAAACACTTGAAAGTATAATTATCCATTTTTTTGAACAGCTGTAAATTGGAAAGAAGTCTTAATAAGATGACATCTTTAGTAATCTCTAATGGATATGGTTTGATATTCTTGGTGCTCCAAATACATTTAACAGGTACACAGATCATGCGGACATGTTCGTATACAAAAAATCAATCGTTTAGCAGTTGGAGTTGAAAGCTCATCCAGTTCAGAAGTAACATTTCAAGATAACGGCGATGACTCCGTTAAGGTAACTTGCACATTAAGCTTAAAAGGTAATAATACAAGATTTATGCAACATATGATGAAAAAGGAAAGAAGTGCCCATTTACGCTCCTGTACGAGCTGAGGAACCCCGTCACTATATGATGAATGAAGATGGAGAAATTACTGGATAGCCACCTCAATTCATTCAAAATCGCCTTGATTGATTAAAGTTTCAGGTTGGGGTTTCAAACCATTCATAGATAAACAATAGTAAACAAACTTCTTGATAAGACCTAACATGGTTTTTGATGTACCCTTCAATAAAATTGAATGTCAATTTGAAGAAACTCGGTTTTGGAAAGGTTGATAACACAAATATTTTTTGACTTTAGTGCAAAAAATTAAAATCATCTAAATGTATATGATAATAAAGATGCTTATAATATTCGTTAAAATTAAAAATTTTCATTCAAGTGATATTAAATGTTTAAATTATCAAATGATTATTTTATCTTGGAACGGTTTTTCTTGCTATCTGAGTTGTCTGAGCATTTTACTTTGGATGTGATTTTTCTTCAATGTAAATCAACTTTAAAACTAGAAACAACCAAAAGTCAATCCATAATATACTGCAGGTTCGCAATTTAAAAATCCAAAATTATTGTCTAACGATTCTGTGACCAGAAAACGATTTGACAGGATAGTTTGAATCGATTTCGAACGGAATCTCTTTAATTGAAAGCTATTCATGGACAGATTAAAAGAATAGATTTATTTTTACAAAATAAACTCATCTTAAAGATGTTAAAAGTTTAAAAAAGATATACATTCAGAATGAATTTATTTAATTCGAATCGTTTCAATGGTGTCTCTGCTTTGGTATTGAGATTTTTGTTCTTCCTTGTCTCGTTGTTCATTCGCATATTGTAAATATTTTTGTCCGATAAATGGTATGATTGTAGTCAGAATGCAAGTTGCGACAACCAACCCAGCGATAACATAAAGGAATATAACTGGATAAGTTCTGATATATTGGCTGACAACCCAAGGGTAAATGAGATGACCAACACAGGTTGATATGAAAAATGCGGCAGTCATTCGACTTGTAACTGGGAAATAGCGAGTAATTGAACCATAAGTAGCAGCAAAAATGGGACACATTCCAAAACCAAGCAAAATGATTCCAGCATAAAGGCATGATTTTTGAGTGTTTGCATGAGGAACCAAAACGACCAAAGAAACAAGAAGAAGTAAAACGTTAATGATTTTAGCTTTTTCAGCTGTAGTGTACATAAGTAAAACAATGAAGATGACTCGGTAAATCGTGAAAAATCCCCAAAATATTGATACCAAGGTGGGTCCACTTTCATTTGGTAATTTCAGCTCAGAATGTACTGCAAAAGACGGACCCATTTCACCTGGAAAATATGGAAATGAAGAAGAAAAAAGACAAAATTAGTCAAAGTTTGCTCAAAACTAAAAAATGCAATTTGAATTGTAATTTTGATTGAAAAGAATCAGCAGTACCATCTCAATGATACATCAAATTAGTGATAACAATTAAAGAAATGTGCATATCAGGAATGTTAATTGTAGGACATATCAATGTGATCTTTGCTGAGCGCAAAATAATTATAATCAATAATGAAAATCAAGGTCAAACAGAATGGTAAACGATTAATATGCTGTAGTCAAAGAGTTTAATCTTTATTGCTATTTCATAGGTACCAAAGATTAGAGCCATTCAATGCGTAAAAAGATGAATTAATTGCTGAAACTAATTAACACAAAAATTAAAACCAGAAACTAATGCTGATGTACTGTAGAGAGATTAGGTTGCGAGGTTTGCAAATTATGAAGCGAACCAGTGACCAGATTTTTATGAAATACACTTTTTCTGGTATTTTGACCCAAATTTATTTCTCCATTTTAACGACAATTATTTTCCAATCTCTAGGAAATTTCACGATCAAATTAAATAATATTCAAATGTTCAAAATTTTGAGGCAGTTTATCAACTTATTATTTGAAATCAACTGTAATTTTATTTTGATTTTGATTGATGATTGGCAGATTAGTTATTGGGTTATCCAATGATTTAAATTGTTCTAGGCAAAAATCGCAGCTAAAGGTTGAACTATTTTGATTATTATCAACTGTTAATAGGCAATTGAATAATGGGAATGAATATTTTAATCACTCCCAATAAGGGAATAAATCAACATAAACAGTTAACATAGAAATATTTATAGCATCAAACATTGCTCCAATTTGCGATACAACAGTTCAAAAATAGAGACTCTAACAAGGTTAATCAAGTTATTGGACTAGTAAGTTATTTATTTCGATATATAATTTAAGGGATTGAGGGTAACTTTGATAACTGTGACAATCAACTAGATTTACTTGACCTTTTCCAAGAGTGGCTTTGGTTGGAAAATGATTTGAGAATAAAATTAACAAAGTGAAAATCATTGGTAGCAACAATTAAGTTATTATCTTAAGATTTCTCGTCAATTGAACTATGGTACTGAAGATAAATTTTTGCCATAACATAAATATTAATCTAAATCACTCTCTTGTCAATCATTCATAATAATTCAAACCTAAACAATGTCAATTGATTTTCGATACAATTGTTATAATTTCATTGAAACATCATCGATACTTAAATACAAAAATTTTTGTCTACAATCACGAGATGTATATTAGAGTAAGTTGATGATCATTAGTAGTTGATTCAAGTAATTGTTTTGTATTCAAAACTCGCTACTTGAATAGGTTGTACCGGGATTACCCTTTGTATGCTTAAGAGCTCATGAACATTTTTTTCCTAGATGATATTGTTGTTAATTAAATTGCTGAGATTAAAATGATTTAAAATGTAACAAGCGACAATTAGATCTTCCTATGACATTTTGTTATTCACAATTGTTTGAAAAGGTTTTTTTTTGCTGCAATTTGAGTTTAAAATACAAGATAATTTGAGTGAATGTCAGCAAAAAATAATAATTTCACTGTGACAATTGAATGAATGAATTGTGATTCGGTATTAAAATTTAAACAAAAAGATAACCACGCTAAATATCGCTTAATGTTATTGCTATTGTCAATTATCTAGAGTCATTAGAATGGTAAACTTTTCAGATGAATATTAATAAGTTGATTACAATTGTGTTGTTACCAAGTCAATTAGATTGAGGGTTGTGATGGTTGAACTTGATATCTATTGTTTAAAATGGTTGCTAGTGATTAAAATTTCAAGCTTAACTACAGTTGGATTAAAAAAAAGGATGTAAACTAGAAATTATTTGGTTGATAATAAATTGATGCTTACCAATTAAATCAGTTGTACTTTGGGCAGCATGAGTAAAGAGACACATCATTATAATGATGAACCATTTGAGCGATCGTTTACCATCAAATTGTTTAACATGGGAAGGTGCCTTTTTAACCGTATGTTTGGGTAAAGGTTTGATATAAGGTTTGGTATAGTGAAGAATCAAGAATCCAAATGCTGCTACAGTGTAAACAAATCCAACAATCATGATTGGATATTGAATTTTAACATCGGACGGTTTGTACGGTAAAGAGGTTACATTGGCAGCTGTGTTACCCAGTAATTCACTTTTGCTTCGAAGTATAAATGGTTTTGTCCAGAATGGAGCCAAAAAGGAACCAGTATCATAGAACATGTATAGAAATTGAATGAAAAGCGGACTTTTTTCGCCCCACATTGAAAATATAAATTGATTACAACCTATGAAGAGAAAATATAAATTAGTGATGGAAAAGGCAATTAACGAGCAAATTTTAGATCAATTGGTTTCAATCCATGACTGATTTATTGTCTTCAGACTGTGGATTTAACTTTTTGAAAAAACGCTTTACTTACAGACTTTGTTGGCGGCCAGAAAAACCCCGCTCAGAAAGAAGTCGATCATTAATCCAGTTAAATGGTGATTCCATGGGGCTGAGATGAAGGTGACTCCGGCAAATATGTTGGTTAAAAACATCAACACTTGAGGATTCATTCTTTCACCAATCAGACCAGCTAATAGTTAAATATAGTGAATAATTATTGAAAAATTGATGATAAAACCCAACTCTACGTACCAAAAAAGTATCCAACAACAAGACCGGCAGCTCTTACTGGGATTACATGGGCAATCGTTTCGTACTCTTCTTGAACCTGGATTTGTAGGTCTAAAATGGAGGAACCAAGAACTGTCATCCCAGAACCAACACCGAGGAAAGAGAGGTAAATCAATGCAGTCCTTACATAGTTGATCCGGTTATTTGGTGTATCATCCATTTGAAATTGATGGTTTTAGAAGCAAACTTTGAATTTTAAAATGCCAATGATATTCAACGGACGTGAAGATGATTTGTTGGATAGCTAACAGATGAAGTTGACAATAAAAGATGTAAAGTTGTAATTAGTGGACTTTGAATCAGGGTCAATGAGAGTAAAATGTCTTTTTTCAAGATTGAAAAATAGTAAGAATTAATGGATCCAAGTGGGGAAAATGACAGTGAGTTTAACGTTAATCTTTTCGTCTCTTTTTATCCAAGTTTAACGCAAGAGTTTGCTAACTATAATTTTTACAGATGCTATTGGTGAAGTTATTAGACCTACTAATGATGGTAATTAAAACAGCGGGATTTATTGTTTGTCGTGGATGATACTTTTAAAGATAATAGAGTTGTTCGATGATGAGAGAGTGAGTTAATGTGTAAGTGAGAGAAGGAGAAAAAGAATAGACTAAATTACTTGTTAATGAATGTCGATTAACATTAAGCAATTTAGAACTGTAAATGATAGTAATTACTAGTTGCTTCCATTGGAGCTACAAGTCGAATCAAAATCAAATAGAGATCAAGAAGAGAGAAAAGTTAAAGAAGATGATGATAGGGATGATAGAGAAGATAGAGAAGATAGTGGGCAAGGCGAGATGACGAGTAGAGAGGGAAAAATAAACGGGGAAAATGATGGTACTGAAAATGTAATGACTGTTACAGTAGGAGGACTACAACTAGGTGGAAATCAAATCCCTAATATCTTTGAAGAGTTGGCAACTACAATTAAGTGGTCTCGATTAACGCTGATATAAGTTTCAAATTGAAGGTTTATATTATTAATAGTGAGCCAATAAACTCGAATGTTATTAATGTGTCCAGAATTCAATGCACTCAATTTTGCATTGTATTTCTTTATCTTGCTCTTCATCTTCTTTATTTCCAGAGATTCTCATTCCTTGATCTTCATCTTGATATTAATATTTTCATCTCCTTTCTTTCTTTCTTTACCGTTCTCGTCTTCCTCTTTTCATCCTCTTGTATGTTAGAGCTCTCATCATATGGCAAGTTTGTGATATCATCATGTTAATTGTATTGTAACAGTTTTCTTAATTTCGTTTCCCGTGATTGTTTTGTCGATACAATTAACTTGTTAATAAGTTTCACCAATCTAATGAAGAATGAGAGAGAAAATTTATCGTTAGTTAGATTGAAACTTTAATCGTACGTCACATTATTATAATACATTTGATATTTGCAAGGTTACTGGTTGACATTAATATTATCATTCGTGAATGCCCAATTTAATGAAGATGAGCTCATAAAAATTAATGCTACGGGATATATTAATGAAGGACACTGATCGACTGGGTTATCCTCGTCGAGTAAGCATTTATCATTCAATCATCTGGCTAATTGATCACTTATCAAGTGATCTTGATTAAAGCTAATGAGGAATTACTTAGACACTAGCGAATTAGTAGCGTCTCTGGTCATGATTAAGATCAACTAATGAATCTATAATTATTTGATTGGTTTAAGTTGTGTTGAGGAAGATAATTTGCTTAGCAAAAAAAAATTGCATGAAATGATATTTGCAGAAAAACTTTAAGCAGTCAAAATAAGATTTTGCATTAAGATCATAACGACTCAAAATTAGTGATTTTGTCCACGCTAGATTTGAGTGTCCATAAGATAAGTGTCAAACTGTAATCGATTAACATTACTTTCACTAATTAGAGGAGATAGAAATCATAATTACATATTTACTGTATGGATACCAGCATCCAAAAAGCCAGCATTTTCAGCAATTTGAAACCATTTTAGATAAAGAACACGAATTTAACGGGTAATCACTCGATTATTGTTCCAATTATCAGAGTAAACTGTTAAAAGTAAATAAACTAGGAGTGGTTTAAATAAAACCATTTCAGGAACGAATAAAAATAATATTAAACAATAATTTCGGAAGTTGGAATATTAATTGATAAACACGTTACTATGATCAACATTCACAGCCTTGAAATGAAATTGACAAATTCTAACTGTGTTAAGATATTTTACAATTAAGGTCGGATGCAATCATGTTTCGAATAATCAGCCAGCGCGAAGCCGACTGATTTTATATGAAAATATTACAAATTGAATGTGGTCAATGATACAAAAAAGAGATTGATGATAAAATTACAAATTCGGGGGAAAATGAAGCCTGAGATGAAATACGAAAATACCTGTAGATAGCTATTTCTTTGCTGGAGGTTCGTAATCTTCTTCTTCATTGGTTTCACTGAATATGGGCTTGGGTTGAGTGGCCTGGTAGGCAGGAGCTACCCAGTAAGGATCTTCAGCAGCTTTTTTAGCGAATTTCAGCAAAGCCTCACGTGGATCTTCATTGGAATCAATTTTTCTATTTTTTGCTGCAAACTTTTGAGCCATGAAAGACGCGTAAGTACTTCCAGTAGAGGCAATTCGGCCACCTTGGCCAGGTCCAGTAACGGGTAAATCGGGTCGCCGAGATTTGACTGGATCTTTACGAGCTTTCATCATTTCCACTTTCCAACTTTTCTTCTTCTCTTGTTTATACATTGGTAGTGCATGAGCTAAAAGATTAAAAAAATAAATGTAAGATTATTACGATTCTCAAAATTACCCAAGGTAACAAGATACATCCAAAAAGAATACCGATTCAGAAGAAATCAACAAATAAATTGTTTGACGTTTGACAGTGAAAATACTTACGAGCTATAATTTGTGGTTCTGAAACTGCGAATGAATCGTTATATCTCTTTTTGGTTCGGACAGCACATAGTTTAGCACCTCGTTCACTTAATTTATCATCATAATATGTTTTGACAATTCCATTGCTGGTGCTAACTATAATTTGATTGAGTTTAGGGTGCCACATAGACCGAATAACGCTGGCCGGAGCTACCTTCATCTCACCTTCTAGTTCAAAAGTATCTTTATTGAAAAATTTAAGATAACCTATATCTTCCCCTTTCTGCAGTGAAACTCCCGTCAATATGAGTCGATCATCAGGACTGAAGGAACAGTCAGTGTTAGGGAATAAATTGAACAAATTATTTACGGATTTAACACAGGTTTTGTAATTTCGGATATCCCACAATTTCAATGTTTCATCCATTCCTCGAGTGGCAAAGTATTTACCATCATAAGAAAATGTCAAAGAAGATGTCTCAGATCCATTTTGGTGAGCATTTCTGATTAAAAAGCTATTGTTTACATAAACTTTACGACGATGATCCCAAGCTTGAATCGAACCATCTGTACACGCAGCTGTAATAAGCAAACCATCCTTTGAGTAATTGATTGCATTGGGTATAGCTTTAAGACCACCTTGGTTACGACACTTGATCACAGCTTTTTGTTCTTTGAGTTCGTTTTCAACAGTCCAAATTCTTAGTGTACCATCATTCGATGAAGTCATGAATTCACTTCGTTCTCTAGGATGCCAACAACCAAAATTCAACATAGCGGTATGGCCTTTCGTCCTTGCCATATCACGAATATACTGGTCCCCTTTCGGACATTCCATTTTAACATAACCATCTCTATCAACAATTTTGGCTTGACAATTTCCAGACACAACAAGAATAAGATCCCCATTAGATGAATATTCAAGATTCTTGATAGGATGACATTCACATGGTTGGATGGTGCGAAAAGATTCAAGCCGAGAGTCCATTCCTTGAAAATCCCAGAATCGGACGTCATAGTCATAACCACCAGAAACTAATCTTGAACCATTGGGATCTAATGCAAGGGCCGATACCGTTTTATTTCCATGGATTAACTCAATTTCCCTAGATGAAGGAACTGTATCATAACGATTGTATCCAATCAAGTCATCTCCATCTTGCTCATCATCATTTTTTTCTTCATTCTCAGAATAATTTGATGTAGAGCTTGTTGAAGCCATTTCCATGGTTTAAAGTGGTTATTGTTGAATAATAAACTAAAATATAAATAAAGCGGATTTGATCTGACGAAAATCGATTGTAAACAAATAAATGTTTCAAAAGTGTAATGATAAAGATTCACTAAAATATGTTTTACTAGGGAAACATTGTTCTACGCATAGGAGACATTATAAAGTGTCCAATGAATTTAAACGCGCCAAATACATATTGATACATGAATAACGCCAATGAATATTTTATAAGTATTAATATTATAATATACAAGCGGCAAAAGTCACAATTTTGGAAATCGCGAGATCAGAGAAATAGTTCTCTATGTCTTAATAATGAAATGATAAGAAAATAACATGTGTTTAGCATGATAGGTTTGAAAAAAAGAAAATTTAAAATGAGTCTAGGAGGAGAGAGAGAGAGTGAGCTCCATCTAGAGAGAGATTTGAAGTGCAAACAAAAGTGAAAATAAGTAAAATGAAGAAAGATGATAAACAGTTCCAACATGGCGGGAGTTGAAACTATGTTGACAATCCAGTCAAGTCAAGCGTAAATGAAATAAGTTAACCTTGTTCTGGTTTCTCATCGGTAACCTCGTAATGACGATATTCAGGTTTCAATTCCCACATATTTTTATGCGGGTTTTTGGTATTGTACACACAGATTTCTTTTAAAATTTCTTTCAAATATGACTGTTGCAAGAAAAAAGAAATTGATTAAAATAAATTTTGAATTTGACAGTTAGTATACTTACGCTAGGTTGTTTTGTAATTCTCTCCAAATCTTTGCTATAATAATACTGGTGCTTTTCAAATGCCTGATACAGCATTTCCATAACTTTGTCCTTTTCTTCTCGAGATCTTTTACCCTCGGCTTTACGTTTAGCCTCATTCATGACCTGATAAGTTTGATTAAAAAAAATTATTCAATAATGACACACAATAAAAAAATGATAAAAAGATTAAAAAATTACCTCAACTTTGTGATGTGAAACAGGGAGATAGCTGATCGGTGTTTGATCTAACTTTAATACTGTTCTTTGAGGTTTATTAGCTTTCTCCATTTGCTTAGCCTTCAATCTCATGTAATTATTATCGCCGGTGGGTCGACACTCTCCTTTTTGTACCACATTTCCTTCTAAAATAAGACCTGAGCTTTTATCATCTTTAGGATGTGAGAAGACAGCTAAATGCTGGTGAGAAATGTCACTGATAACAAATTGATGTTCCTTAGGTATATGTATATCGCTATTTTTTGATTCAGGTTTTGATTTAGCTCGCTCCAAGACTTCGTTTGACAAGTCGAAAAATATTTCCGGTCTACCTGCTGGACCACGACTAGATTTTTGAATAATTTACATAGATTAAAATCAAGACAGAAATGATGTACATCTATAAAAATATAGCTAAACCCAAATTTCGAGTTATTACTCACTTGTTAATTTTGAGTCGACCGAGTTCACTCATTGATGGTGCATTTTGCCATTCGTTTGCCATATACTTGGGTACCTTGACAAGCCATACACCACGCGAAGCATTTAAAATATCCAATTCAGAAGTATTTGAACCGCTCATGATTAAATTTTACAATAAGTTAACGAGATTTGGTGAACTCAAAATTTAAAGAGTGAACAAAAGAAATATAAACAACTGTATTTAAATGGCTTACTGTTACTATGGAAACAGTTCACTGCGGCGGCAATTATGTGGCGCCATAAAAAGCGATTCAACATTTCAACATTCATTACCGCCATTTTGCTGAATCATTGAATATCTCCTTGAATTTCAAATAACAATCTATTCTGCTGTTAACATAGCTGGTTTCAAACCTTTGTTCTCTGACTGGTTTTAATGTTTCTGCTTTGCTAAACTGTTTTGTCTTGATAATCGAGGAAACAAAGTAAACTTCATGATCAAGATCATAATCCATCATTTATTTCAATGGTGCTATAGTCTGTATTTTAACACGTGTTCAGATTCAGTTTTCTGTTTCGTTTTTCGCTTCTACCTCGTCGTGTGAATTACTGTATGATTTTGATTCGTCTTTTTTCATATTTAAAATGATACGCCATGATCTCTATTTCTGAGGTTCATACTAAATCATCATGATCTTGCTTCTTAGATTGA
Source organism: Tetranychus truncatus (assembly GCA_028476895.1). Classification (NCBI taxonomy): domain Eukaryota; kingdom Metazoa; phylum Arthropoda; class Arachnida; order Trombidiformes; family Tetranychidae; genus Tetranychus; species Tetranychus truncatus. The sequence goes on from CM052061.1 coordinate 9,223,586, forward strand.
CAATTGAAAAAGGACTGTTTAATAAATGTTACACCTATCTACTTGTAGCTCAGAAAAATCAAGCACGGAGTTAAACAGCACTGTAAGCAATCAATTTTATATTTGGACAGTGAAATATTCAATTTTTTAAAACATTTTAATCAAAGATTCGTTGTTTTGTTCAATAATCATGTCCATTGATTAGATCTTGAGTTAGAAAAAAGGAAAGAGAAAATAATAAATCAGAACATTTCCATCAAACCAATTTTTGAGTTAAAGTGGCGTTTTGAAGATTGGCTTCAGAAACAGTTTGCGTTTCATCTGTTAGTTGTTTAGTGGGAAAATTGGTCATCAGAATGAAAGGCAATGGACCATAAACTGGACGAGCATCACAAATATAACTGCGAATATCTTGAACAGTGTGATCCAAATTAACTTTGATAACAATTCTGTGGAGAGAACAAAGCAGCATTAAAATCACACAATTTTTACTTGATTAAAAACATACCTAGAACCGTCTGATAGTCTAACTTGAATATTAGTGGTCGGTTTAGATTCGTCAATTTTCAAACGTTTTTTGGCCTCTTCCTCGTTAGCTGTATTATCGCCAGAAGCTTGTGAATTAGAGCCCGAAGCTCCAATTGTTTCAGGAGTAACATTACCTAAACGATGACCCTCTCCGGCAAAAGCCTTGACTCTTCGCTTGACTTGCACGTACTCTTCGTTTCGATGATCTTCCATATTTAAGTTAACCTGACCTCCGCGAGCCATACGTAATAGCTCTCGAGGCACCTCTCCTCGCGTAATTGATTCTAAAAATTCACGATTCTGAGGATCTTGAAAAGCGCGTAATGGTCCATCGTCAACACTGAAGCCATTTCTCCACATTTTTAGCACCATAGTAATGGGTTTCAGATCAATTTCTGGGCTCGATTCACCTCCAGCAGCTTCGTCTTGTCCTTCTTCATCATCTCCAAGCTTTTTACCTTTGCCTAGGAGATGGTAAAGGACAATAAGAAACAATTGAAAGCTTTATTGAAAAGTGACAAATTTGTTAACACACCTTTAAAGGCAGCAAATTTTCTTGCTTGTTCAGGACTTTCTGGTTCTATAGGCTGAGCTCCTTGCTCTCGAGCGGCCTTGAAAACATTTTTAATTACTTCATTAGGGTCAGCTTTTTCTTTATTAGGACCTAAAACTTGTTGACCTGACTTTTCTGATCCACCAACATAAAAAGCTTGACCCTCATCATCACTACTAGACTGTTGTTGTTGTTGTTGATTCAATGAACCCAACGTAGCAATCCTTGGTCTCCCACTGGTGTCCTTTTTAACGGGTTTGTCACTCTTTCCTTCCATTGAATGAATTACTTAAATAACTAAGGTAGCTAATTAAAGTTAAATCTGTCGGGAAATTAAATTGAAAATCGAATCAACTAGTGATTTATATTAACAATGTTTTCAATGTAAATTTTTGTTCAACCAATAGTATCGATACATGATTCTACAAAATTATCGATACCAACATCAGTATCGATAGGTAAACTTAAAAATTTGGATAGAGATTTTTAATTAAAGTTAAATTCAAGTTAATTGTAGTACTCTTGAATTATATCAACTCAAACGGCAAAACATGAATCAGATTTAAAATCGGTTCAAAAGTATTAAGATAATCTGCCTGACAGTAAAAACTGTGAAAGTAGTTAATCATTCGGATACTACTAGGTGTTCGGATGAACTATCCCTACATTGGCATGTTTATTCCTCAGCGACTATGGTGCTAAAGAGACATGCTTTATGCCATACGATAGAGAAAATGTCACAGTTTTGTATGGCGCTACTTTGAAAATTTTCTGAATATAGGGCGTTTTTTGGTAAAGCGACAAAGTCGAAAAAGATCCAGTAATAATAAAAAGCCATTTCTGGCTCATCTCAAAACTAGTTATCGCGACAACTTGAAATTGAATGAAACATGATTTCAATTCAAAATTTATTTATCGACTAGAATCCAGGTGTCAACTTGGGTGTCAACGACACTGGAATTCATATTTTCGAACACTCTGATGGTCGCATTTTATCGATCCGTATCGAAGTGTAAATCCTTGATGGTTGTTTCCAAGGTTGAAACATCAGGAATCGGTGATCCATTACTTTGTGGCCCATTTCAAACAACAAATATAAAATCTTTGACATGAATTGGAGAATTTGCTGACAAAATTTGCTATGAATCATCGGTTAAAATTATTTCTTGTTGACTACGGAAAGACCATATGTCATGCATGTTTTTATCATTGACGCGATCAACATTATTTTTTTCAAATTTTGATTTTCAAGCAATCTTTCAATCATGGTGCACTGGTGTGCCCCTTCGACGTGTTTGAGAATCTTTTGAATAGGCAACGTCAAAGAGACAACCTTCGTCTATCCGGAGAGTTTCCCGGGTCAGATTAGATTGCTTTAGATTTACTAGCAACATCTGAGTGGGAAATTGTCCGAAAGACCTGAAATGGAGCTATACAATTCAAGGCAGATCCAGGAGCTCAAGGAGCCTGGTTATGCTCGTCAAACGAGCATATCGAGTTTGATGGCAGCCGTTGAACCCTTTTTGCACTGAACCCCATTGTTTTCCTATGGAGAAATTCACTGACTTTGAACGCAAATATCTCAAGAAGCATTTAATGGAGAACGTTCAGCATAGTTTGGTTCGCAGCTCCAACCGAGTTTTTAATACTCGATTTGAATTGTGAGGGGATCGGTTCTTTCCACCACTTTTTTATCACCACATTTTCAAACAATTTTTATAGTATGTACACAATTCATACCGAATTTTTGACCACTTTTGGGATATGATGGCGATTAATAATGGATGTGTTAGATGGTGTAAAAGTGGCCAAAATTCGGTATGATTAAGATGTTGGATAATCTTATAAATTTTTTTTTGAAAATGTGATGGAAAAAAGCTGATTCCATTTCGAGGATGCTTCTGCGTACCATGGATTTAGGAAGTAGATTGCTTTTGTTTGTACGGGGATTAAGGGTCGGACGAAAAAGCCACAATGCACAAAATAAACACAATAAACACAGAAAGCCACAAAACCATAATGAACACTCTTATCACTTCGTAAGAGAGATTGCGTCACTTGCAATTTTAAATTACTTAATACTTAGTATTTCTTCTGAACGACTTATTGCACTTTCAGTCTACCTAATTTTCGTTCGCACCTTTTTTTGCGTGAAATTTAGTATTATTTCAAACTGAATTTTGAATATGGCTACGCAGGTAAGTTTTCAATGTTCTTGCATTGTGTCTCATAACCTCATCCTCAATTTTTTCAGTGCACTAGCGAAACTGTTGAAGTAGAAGATTGTGATGTGCATCACGACCGTTTATAAGCAAAGAGATATTTTCCCATCGATTGAAGATGTTAATGAAGTTTTCATTATTTACCTTAATTGTAGCGTGAGTTTATATGGTAATGCACTCTGGTTTATATTGATAAAACCACTTCCATATGATATGAAAGGTACCAGCTATCTTCGAGAAGGGTAGAGAATGGAAATCAGGAGTAGAACGAGAGTTAGATTTGGAGTTGAGAATGAGATTGATAATTAGCATTGTTTTTAGATTCGTTAATTTTAATTATGACCACCTCTTGCATGTCAAGCCATCTCAAAGTTTGATTGTCATTATGTGTGCAACTGTACTGTTTATCCTTCTGTCAAACTAAATTCATTGTTATTATAAAAAAAATCCACCATATTAGAACCTTTTTTATCATTCACGGTGAACCCGCTTTTTTCGTTATCGATATTGAATATCACTTCGAGCTTGATCACTTAACACGCATTATTAACACCCACTTTCAAACTTGGTAGGAGATGTAATGCTGTACGACATATCTATGGAGACAGAGAAAGGCCGCCAACTTGCAAAATTAGATTAATTGATTGAACTACCCAATCTAGCATAACGAGGAGAGATCCTTTTAATTCTAATCGACCAGTAGGATCACAAGCTCTATCATGCTCAGCTGAAAGAGTGAACTGATAGCAAGCGTTTCGAGAGCAAAATTATCGAATTTTGCATCTTGATGTTTTTGAAAGATCTCAAGCAAATTGTTCATAGTCAATATCGAAGCTTGTGGAAAAGAATACAGGGGCTTCATCCGTGCACATTATAAGTGCGTGGATAATAAACAGCCTTCTTACACTATACTGTCTTCATTCTACGATGTTATGTTCAATTTTATCTCTAAGTTTGACTTAAATTCGAACTCATTCTCATTGTCAAAATTTGCAAATTGTAAGATATTAGATCCCAATGGTACTTACCATGATTTCACCAAAGTAGATTCCTACAAGAAGATTTCGTTTTCTCACGTTCCAACATTTTATTTGTCTCTTTTGATCTAACATTTACATAATTTTTCTCATGCGATAGGTGCATTTGTGCTCATTGTATTTGCACAATGCTCTAACTATCTACACCGACTGATTTGTAGGATTTTTTGACGGTTGGAAACTTCTTTAAAATGAGAAGTTTTCCGAAAAATGTTAAGACATGAATAAATAGGACGTTTCACGCAAACTGAACCAAAGTTTTTTTAATAACTTTTTTATTACTTGGATTTTTTTTTGTAATTTTACAATGATCATGTTTATTCGTCATTGTTTCAATGAGTGAGTTAGTTATCTTGTGTATGTATACTACAACTACTTTAGCAAGATGAAAATATTATCGTAATTTTATTGAAATGAATGTGATGTGTGAAGTGAACCTTTCGATTCGAAGAAGATTTCGTGTCGCCAGGTAATATGCAAGATATACTTAGCATGTTAAACCGATTGCCGATTTTGGTTCTTCTGGCTTTTTATGCGGTTCTATCTGGACCAAAATTAACAAACCAGTTAAATAAAAAACTGGGAATCATTAAACAACAACTCATGATTTTCGACCATTTTCTTAACACAGCTTTTTATGGTAAAGTTAATATTGCCCGGCATATTACACGTGCAGCTCAAATTTTTTGTCCACCTTGTTGTTCAATTTACCCAGAGAACGATCCTTATCAAGCTGAAAATATTGATTTGAGCGCGAAAAAGAGCCAATAAGTCGGAAAAATATATTGACGCTTAAATTGCATAAGGGTAACCAGTACAAGACCAACGGAAGTTTTTATTGTCCAACCCAGGAGGCCGAGAGTGGCAAAAATCAAAGGTTTTCTAATCAAATACCAACAGTTTATTATTAAACTAACAATGTAAAGAATGCCTTGGATATTGAAATACAGAGTATATCTTGAATTGAATAAACAGCCAATGAACATTTAAAGACAAAGAAAAAATGCCTAAAATTTGAATTACAAAATACAAATAAAAACATGAACAGGATTATTTGCTGTATAATTTGATTTTTAAGCTTTGAAATTATTTTTAGCATTTCTCAAAATTCCCATAATTTCTACTGGATTAGTCGATCCGGCATACTTTTGAATGGATGGTTCTTTAACTCGCATAAAAGGATTGATCAGTTTCTCCATGCCAATAGTTGACGGAATAGTTGTTTCAGAAAGAGATCTTCTGACCTACAGAGAGAGTAAAAAAATTATTAAAATCGATTTTGATACAAGTTTTTAAGCTTTTACCTTAGCCCAGTTCAGTCTATCTTGAATATCTTTGTTGGATGGTTCAGTGCTCTGAGCAAAATTTAGATTAGATACCGTATACTCATGGCCACAGTAAACTTTCTGTTGATTGAAAAAGCATATTGAATCAGAATCATGGACATATATTTAAAGTGATTTTAACTTACAGTTGAGTCAGGCAATGAACCTAGCTTGTTAATCAGCGCATCGTACATTTGATCTGGAGTTCCTTCAAAAAATTTACCACACCCTGCTTGGAAAAGAGTATCTCCTGCAATGATTTCGTAAATATGTACATTTTTCAACTCATTTTAAGAAAATGTTAGGATACATTCATATTTCGATTTAAAAGATACCTGTGAAAACGGCGCCATCTGATTCACCGGACGGTGGGACTACATGATAGCATATGTGTCCGCTGGTATGGCAAGGTGTATACAGACAATTAATCTTCAATTTTCCAATCGAAAAACTATCCCCATGATTGACTTTTTTAGTTAATGCTCCGATTCTGTCGTCATATCCACAGACAGTTAAGCCTGGCGCTTTAGAAACTAAATCAACATTTCCTCCAGAATGATCCCAGTGGTGGTGAGTAGTCAAAACAGTAGTCAATTCAACACCTGCTTCAATGACAGATTGTAATACTTTGTCAGGCTCAACTGGATCAACGATTGCAGCTTTTTTTGAATCCTTATCGATAATTAAATACATATAGTTGTCAGATAATGCTGATAAAATTTTAACATCCATGGTTTTACCAAAAATTGTCAAGCTATGAGTTGAATGAGCACCGGTTAAGTTGCGTATTGATTTCAAAGTGAAATAAAATAAACCTTGAAATAAATGAAATAAATATTAACATGTGATCAAACTAAATACAAAATCATTTGATGCAACATTAAATTACGAGAAAATTACGTTGCAACATGCTGAGAAACGAGTGTCCTATGAAATGGCTTATCTACTTTCTCCTTCCATTGAACGAATTACTCAAACAAAGAGACAGGAATTAATGTTAACTTTCCAATTAAGTTGTAAATTAACTAGAGATTTATGTTACAATGTAAATTTTTGTTCAACCAATAGTATCGATACATGATTCTACAAAATTATCGATACCAACATCAGTATCGATAGGTAAACTTAAAAATTTGGAGAGGTTTTAAATTGTTAAACTCGTGAATAAGATCAACTCAACTGCCAAAAACCATGAGTAAATCAGATTTAAAATCATTGCAAAAGTTGTTATTAGACAATCTACCTGACAGTGAAAACTATGAACGAAGTTTTATGCATTTGGATACTATAACTCATGTTATTGTTACTCGCTCAACTGATTTCCTTATCACAGCTTCATCTGATGGTGTTATCAAGTTTTGGAAAAAGGTACCTGAACACATTGAATTCGTTAAACATTACAAAGCTCATCGTGGACCCATTATTCATATTGCTGCTTCATGCGATGGAGCTTTTCTTGTATCTATTTCAAAGGACTTGACTATGGATATTTTTGATGTCATCAATTTTGATATGATTAACCTTTTCACTCTTGATTTTATGCCTCTAACATGCGAATGGATTTACGCACCGGGTGATGCCTTGCAAGCCCTCGCTCTTTCACGAGAAGACAAACCAGATATTTACATTTATGATGGTAAAGAAAGTAAAGTGCCTATAAAAAAGCTGGAAAAAATTCATTTAGCGCCAGTTGTTCTTATAAGATTCAATCAGGTGTATTCAACAGTTGTTTCAGTAGATAAGTCATCTATGATTGAATATTGGTCTTCTGCTAAACATGATTATACTTTCCCAGATGATCGAGTAGACTTCAAATACAAAACTGATACTGATTTATATGAGCTGGCCAAAGCTGAAACAGTCATCCATGACTTAGCTTTCACTGATAATGGACTTCATTTTGCAACCTTATCCTCAGATCGTAAAGTTCGTCTTTTTAAATTCAAAACTGGCAAAGTTATCCGTATATTTGATGAAAGCTTGTCCGTGTTTAGTAGTTTGCAATCAGAGAAAAAGATATTACCACCTTATGAGTATAATCGAAGGAAAGCACTTGAAGAGGAATTAGAACGATCAGAAGCTTTCACTCACCAAACTGTTTGTTTTGATAAAAGTGGAACTTTTTTAATATACCCAACTCCAGTCGGGATCAAAGTTGTTGCATGGTCTACCAACCGTTGTCATCGAGTACTCGGTAAAGGAGAAAATTTCCGTCCTCTTGGTTTAGCTTTGTATCAAGGTATTCCAAATAAACCTGATGGCGCTGCAACTTTGAGCAGTTTAACAGCTGAGAATCAGAATTTAACTGAAAGATCTCAGGCTGATCCTTCATTATTTGTCACCGGCTTCAAAAAAGGCCGTTTTTATATTTTTACTAGACGAGATCCAGAAGCTAATGAGGATGGTGTCGGGGAACGAGACATATTCAATGAAAAACCTCCAAAAGAAGTGATGATTGCAGCGATGGAATCTTCAGCCAGATCTCGAATATTTGAAGCAGCTGTGATTCATACAACTATGGGTGATATTCATGTTAAATTGTTTCCTAAGGAAGCTCCTAAAGCAGTTGAAAATTTTTGTGTACATTCCAAAAATGGTTATTACAATGGTCATATATTTCATAGAGTTATAAAACAATTCATGATTCAAACTGGTGACCCCACAGGAACGGGAACCGGAGGAGAATCGATTTGGGGGCACGATTTTTCTGATGAATTTCATCCATCATTGAAACATGATAAACCTTATACTTTAAGCATGGCCAATGCAGGACCCAATACAAATGGATCTCAATTTTTTATAACAGTTATACCATGTCCATGGCTTGACAATAAACATACTATATTTGGTCGAGTCGTGAAAGGAATGGAAACTTGTCAAAACATCAGTAAAGTCAAAACTAATCAACAAGATAAACCATACGATGACATAAAAATCATAAACATTGCATTGAAATAATGTTACTCTTATCAACAATATGGTTTCTAAGACTTCAAATGGCCATTGTTAGGAGTAAACAAAGGATTCTTTAGCCATTTTTAATTCATAAGCTGAGTTCCATTATTGTTCAAAAACGCATGTATTTTCTTCTGGATTTATTGGATTGGTGGGCTATTGAGACCTGCTTCTAGTTACAAGAAAACTAGAACAAAAGTTACCCAATCCAATCAACCATTAAAGAAAATATCTTTACTAAAATGTCAGACATTGCGTCACAAAGATTAAAGAAAGAGCTTCAAGAAATGAGAAGTCATCCTGATTTCGCGGAAAACCGTTTTACAATTGATACCGTTGATGATGATTTATTTCATATGGTGGCAAGTATTGCTGGTCCACCAGATACGCCTTATTCCGATGGCATGTTCCAAGTTGACATTAAAATGACAAAGAAGTACCCTTTTGCACCGCCAGCAGTTAGATTCATCACTCATGTATGGCATCCAAATATTTCAAGTATCACTGGTTGTATCTGTCTTGATATTTTGGATGACAATTGGGCAGCTGCCTTGACCATCCGTGGAGTGTTATTATCTCTTCAATCGCTTCTCCAAGATCCTGAACCTAATAATCCGTTGGACTCATCAGTTGCTACTCAATATAAAAATAATCCCAATCTCTTTCGAAAAACCGCTCGTTACTGGACAATAGTTTTTGCATCAAAAGATTTCAAAAAACGATCTAACTTTAGTGAATTTGAGACCAAACTTCAATCACTTAAAGAAATGTTACCCCAAAAACCTGAGCATTCACTCATTTCTGCCCTATCATGCAATAGTTGGAATGTTCTTGCTGCATACGATGCTTTGACGTAACTTTTCGTTTCATCTTTTTGACCAAAATAAACCATCCATCTTCAATTCAATCAACAATTATTCATCTGTGATATTTATTTGTATCAATAAATAAGATCTTAATATCAAAATGCTAGGCTTATTCACATAATTTACCGACTTTCACAATCAATTGATAATTTCGTGACAATTTTCCTGCTAAATCATCATTATTTCACTCGATATTATGTGGATGTGGTTTAAAAAGATACATACAAAAATTAAAAACAAGTCATCTTTCATTGCGACATGGAAATAACCCACAGAGAAATTAGCCAACAGAGAACAGATTATCATTTGATTGCCTGATTATGAAGTGAACGTTTTTTATGATTGACCTTAATTGATTGCCCTTAAAGAAGCATATTTTTATATAAATTTGCTTAACTGTAGGGTGAAAAGGGAAAGTATTAAATGAATTGACGGTAAAACTAATTGGACTGAGCCTAAGTTTAAGAGTAAAAAATGAAAACAATCGGGTTAATAGAGGAAACCATTTCAGGCGTTTAACTTTAAACTCATAAGTTAGTTTTTACCCTTTCAACTTATTTTCACTCTCTTTAGCCTTTCTCAAGACTGATTATCATGCTATTAGTGTTAAGTGACAGTTAAAATCTTTTTTGACAATCATGAAACAGAATCTTGGGCAATACTAACAAATATCGTGTTAATTTAAATTATTTTGCTTCCGTCTTTTTTTCAACCTAATATCAGTTTACCTTCAATTTACCTAATCGATGCTACTTTTTCTGGTTAGCAAGTTTTAGATGTCATTATAATTAATATGTATTTTGTTGTCTTTTTGATCTTTATGGGTTTCAGTTAGTTTGATGTCATAATAATCATCATAATATAATTATAAGTTTCTCCATATTATGTAAACGACTAAAGTTCTGCTAAGGAATCAACAAATCGTTGAACCAAAACTGGCTCCAGTTTTAATCATTTTTGGTTGAAATATTTTCATATATAAATACATGTGTTTACAGGACAAAATCAATCAGTTTACTTTCAACAATCAAACAAACAACTTTCATTTTCTTCAACTCAACAACAAAACCAATTCCAAAATCAAAATGGTCTCCAAAGTTATGCTTATCTGTGTCCTTCTCATCTCAATCGGTGTCATTATGGAAGCTCAAGCCGGTGGTAAGTTGATAATCAAATCGCGACTTTCTTGATGAAAATATGTAATTCAAATTTTGCTTTTCTAGACAAGGGTCGATCCAATATTGTCCTCCAAGGTGGAAATGGCGACAAACTCGTCCTCCAAACTGTAAGTTATAAAACAACCCTTTTCATAATAACATGACGGTTACAATAATCTTACTTCATCATTTTTCCAGGGCAAGAAAGGTAAAGGGGCTAACATTGTAAGCAAGGATGGATACGGAGGTGAAATCGTTCTTTCAACTGACAGACGTCGATAGATGATTATTGAGTGACCAGAATGTTTGTACTGATTGTTACCGATGGATAAAGTAATTTTGACGATATAAAACCTGAATAATAGTCTCAAAAGTCATCTGGTATGTTCAAACGGATTATTATCTGCAACACTCAACATCACCTCAATCAAAAAGCTGGCCTTTCTTAAATTTGCTTTCTCATCTCTAACAGTTTTAACTTGAATAACATATTTTTAGCTTGTTTCAACTAAATCTTCTTAATTTACATCTTGAAGTTACTCAGTACAAATATAACAAAAACAATGGTCAATTAAATTCCACATATTTATTTATTTTTCAAAACAATAACAATCATTTTGTCTTATTATTTTTCTTAAATTGTGAGTCCAACATCAAGTGTTAAAGATGCCAATTCCTTGGCTAGTGAATAAGTGAATGGAGTTACTATTGATACAAATACTCAAGCAACCACAGGAACTAAAACATAGTCTAATTTAGCGAAATCAAACTTGAAATCATCGTTTTTTAACCTCAGTTTGTTCAATCAGGTTAACTTCGATTTTTGGTTTGTTAGGTGTTTGCTTATGTGAGCAAAGTTTTTTAATTGTTGTAATCAACTTTGGTGTGGTATCAAAGAGGAAAATCAAACACGAATAGAATGAAAATCCAAACCAAATTCCCAACGTTCCACCGATGGAAGCGAAATAATATTGAAACGTCAATGATGGTGAAGTATTTATCGCAGTGTCGGGCTTTGTTGGAGGATAAATATGAATGATCAGCTTTTTACCAGACTGTATTGACTGTCTTGGTGAATAGAGAACTGTTAGACTGAAATCTTCTGAGTAACAATCTGATGTTCCGCAAATTTTGTTACAATATTCAGATAGCTGTTGAATTAAACTTTGATAACGTTCACGCTCCTCGTAATCATACAGGATTTTGTTGTGATCAAAAGATCGGACAATGGCATATCTGGGTAGTCGTGATGTCCGGTTTATGAAACGAGCTACAGAGCAATTTTTAAGGCAATCTTGTCTCGAGAAATAAGGGGAATCTTTAAAATCAGTGCAGTTTGATTGATGTGGATATGGAAGTGATTTTCGCGAAGTTTTGTGATAAGACAGTCCATATATCTTAGCTTCACCGTATTCAGGATAAGTTTCTAATGTCGATGATTCCGGGTCCCAGGATACTTCGACAGAAGAATGGGCCATGACAGACATAACGGTTACATTGAGAAGATGAGACAAGTCAAGGTAAAGAGCCAAGAAGCGAGTATTTTGAAAACCAGGAATCTTGATGCCATCATAAGGAAATTTAATCTCTTCTGTTGGTTTAGCATTGACTGGATGCCAGATAAATTCATTGCAAACCATTTGGTTGAAAAAATATTCAGTAAAATAGGTCCAATTACATGTTGCCAGCTTCAAGTTTGTGTTTAAATACTGGCAGGATAAAAGAGATTTTTTGAAACGCGGTAAAAGGTTATAGATTTCAGCCGAGGTTAAATTGAAAACCAATCTGGGTCCTTATAACAAAATAGAAAAAACATTTATATTAGTGAACTGAGGACTCAACCCAAAATGTAAAACCAGAATTACAATGTGTTCATAAAGTTAATTTTTAGTATATTTTTACACTTGATAGCTATTATATTATCGAGATTATAAGGGCTAATTAATAAAAGACGACAGCAAATTTGAAAAATAACAATCAAATAGACTGTAATAAATAGTACGAGAAATGAAAATCTTTAGTTACCTTTAGTATAATCATGAACTATAGCATTTGCTGACCAATTGTGATATTGGGGTTCCTCTCTTCGGATCTTTTCAATCTCTGTGATTATTGAAGGATGACGTTCCAAAAGTTGAGTTGAATTGATTGTAGAGAGTAAATCAAAGCAGAACGAAAAGTTGGGTGGTTCAACGAAATCTTCGATATGATCAGAAACTGATTCAATTACTTCATGCCTTAGGAAATCTTGGGTCAACTCATGGATTTGTTTAAAGCATTGAATAAATGCATAAGTAAATAAAGCAACGCCAATTAAGCGACGAATCCATGTTGAATATGAATAGCTTGATTTGGATTTACTCTTGAAATTAAAATAAGAAAGCATAAAGATTGGGCTTGAATGATTAAACTAATCGATAGATGATAACTTACCTTTGATTGCCCATCCATGAAAGCTGTTGTCCTTATCCCCACATCTTCAGGCCTAACTCCTAAGCCTTGAAGTTTAGAGTATCCTTTGACTTTAACCATGTTAATTGTTGAACATAACTCAATGTAATAATCATAACAACCTAGTTAGATGGACAAATCAAGCTTTAAACCTAAACTCCCAATAGTAATCAATAAATGACCATTACTTATACTTTAAAAGTAATTTACTCTCTTTAATTTCAAACATGTTTTACATGTAAGATTGATCAAATTGTTAATGGCATTGTCACATTGACTAATTTTCATGAAATAATCAATTTTATTCCAACAAAAGGTTTATTATTAACCTTCAAGAATCATTGCTGGTTTAATTCATCATCAAAGCTTAATGAGCTGATACTCAATGGCATTACAATAATTGTGATCGATTCAATTGTATCCTGTTCAATCCTTTCCTATTAACATTTATCATTCCAAGTTACTTTGTTACAATTAATCAATTGTCTGATTGATTATAAGATGCTTCAATAGACTCAATAATGGGTACAAACCAAATTATAATATGAAAGCAGCAGTTGGCAATTGATTCATCAGCAATGATAAAATGAGCGGTTCATCAATTTCTTTTTAACCCAATCAGCTTGCTATTTAAATTACATTTGATTCAACTCAAATCTTACAATAAATGATAAACTCAATCATGTTAGGCTTTCAGTTTTTCACTCATCAATCAGTCAATAATCAAATGATTTGTTATTGTCTTTATTGTCTTGATTAGGCTTTTTGCATCTTAAATGTTGTCTCGTTCAAATTTACTCAATAAAAACCGTTAATCCTGAAAATTGACTGAAAAGGTTGACTATTTCAACAATGAAATTGATGATGATGATGATGATGATGATGATGATGATGATGATAATCAAAGAGAACTTATTTTCCTTTAATTGTAATCATCTTAAATTGGTAAGAAAATGTTTTAAATTGTAATTGTTGTTGCTCTTGTTTTCAACATATGGATGAGTGAAATTGAATTTAGGTCGACGAGGTTCGTTTAATCAAACCGTCTGACACTTTGACAGTTTTGCATGGTTAAGTTCAGTGGGATTTGAAAAAGAGTAATGATAATGCTGCTTTTTGTTTCATTTATTTTCCAACTTTCGATTGGCCTTTCATTTCAACATCATTAATCAACATTAATGGTTTAAAATTTGAGGCTTTCCAATCAGTCTAATTATATTTTGACTGTTAAACCATGAGACTTTGCTTGTTTATTATTGATCAACATTGTATTTTACAACAATACGGACGATTGTCGTTCATGTAATCTCGCGAATCTATTAATAGTTATTTGTTTGACAAATTTTCTTGTCATCAATTTCAAGTAAACTGGTTTGTCAAAGAGTTTATTGTTTGCAGGCTGATTTTCAATTGATCAATTCAAGTGGCGAGCTAATGATTGATATGAGTAAATTTTATCAATAAATTCTTAATGGTTGTTCAGGTCATTCAATTTAAACTACGATAGATGATGATTAAAAGAAAAATGTAAGAAAAAAAATATTATTGAAAACTTAATTTGAATGCACAGCAAAGTATATTTTTTATGGCTCATGGAGAAAAGTGCATTTGCATAACATAACAATAACTATTATAAAAATAATGGTTGAGAATAATAACAATAATGATAATGTAATAGCATTGAGATGGTTATTATGAGAACATCATGTTTACCTTTTTTAACCAAAAAAAGGTATCTCGAGAGTGAAATAACGAAAGAGTAGCCAAGTAATTCGTATTACACTTTCATTAGTATTGAATGATTGATGAAATCAGTTGAGCGTTAAAATAATTTTTAACAGACTCAAGATGAGATGGAGAAAATGTAAGAATAGGAAAAGAAGAGGAAGATAGCGAGTGAGGATGGAAAGGAAGGTGAAAGTGAGCAAACTAAAATGAAATTAAGGTGGTTACAGGAAGGATTGGTCCGGATTTATGTAGCGAATTGAGCGAATTGTATAAAATGAAATAAAATAAAATGGATTGCAATAAGACGACGATATTTTTGGGTCCATTTAAAATTAGGGTATACAGGCCACAAGAGAGGGAACAAAGTCTGGACCTAAATCAGGTTCACATTTACAGTAAGCTAAGTGCCCAAGAGATCAGCAAGAGGAGAAATAAGTAGCAAAAGGCAGATGAAGATGAAGATGATCAAGAGGGAGAAGTAAAAGAAAAAGAAAGTAAAGAAAAGAAAAGTCGGGCCAAAATGTTTTTATAGGAACACTGAATGAGGTTAGGTGATGCGAATAGTGTTGTTGATGTTATTTTTTGCCGATGATGATGTTACCTTCTTTACTTTATTTTTCTTTATCAACTGGTGATGATAAGGATGCCGTACCAAGAATCTTCAATTGTCAATCTATGATGGTACTTGTATGAATGATGCCGTTGTCACCAAGAGACCTATTTTCAATCAATCTACCTTTTTATACGTTTTATTTTTTAACTTGTTAATACCAATCATTGTATAAATTGTAAACATGATAGGCTTGTTCAGATGCTGATGCTGATGGTGCATCTTGCGATGTCAATGATGATGGTGATGAGTCGGGTGATGTTCCATTGTTAGATGATTCATCTTCTGTTGCAAACATACCAGGCTGGGTGGCTTGAAGTGATTCCATTAATCTGTCGTTAGATGGTTCATAATAATGTTCAGAGTCTTCACAGGCAATGGAAGTCTCATTTTCAACACAAACTAGATGGGCTTGGTCGAAGAAAGCATTATCTGAACAAACAAATGAAAATCTTTGGTAAGATATTGAATTTGTTGTTGCTTCTCGAACTGGATAACAGAGATGGAACATTTGGCAAGAACGAGAAACATCAGCATAATAACCATAACGTCTTTCATAACATGAGAAACTTCCATTGGCTGTACTATTGGCATCATCTACAACACCATAACCAGGTAAATTCACGAAATCAAATTCCATTGTGTCATTGGCATCAGATCCTCCCAAAGGTTGACTTCCGAGGCCAACCTCTAATGGCTCTGCTGCTGTTGCTGATCCACCGACGGTACCATTAATAGGCACTAACCTTCCAGGCTCTCCGCGAACAAGAACGATTAAACAGAAAACTGTATTCAACAGGAAAACAATGAATGAGATTGGAAATAAATTCAAATATTACATCCCACAAATAAAAAAAGTAAATAGCAGTACGAAGTGTATTAATAAACATATATTATCAAGAACTAAAAGCTATAATTTAATTGTGGCAATAAAAAAAGTATAACGAGATTAAAGTTTCCATTAATACGACTAATAATCATAACTAAAGGTCAATAATCTCTCTGCTTACTGTTTTAGCGGTTAAAATTTTAGCCTTTTTGAAACGTTTTTTTTTGAGCGGACAGTTTAAAATATCTTAAGAAAAGTCAAAAGCATGAAAATTAAAGATTAAATTAATCTATCAAATCATCTGCTAATCTTAAAAATATTAACATCGATGAAAACCTTCTAATATGATGATATAATGAATTAGAAATTGCTAAAATGAATGCTCTTCTGGTCTGGAATAATCAAGCATTAATTGTCAACTATCAAAATTAGACTGCTGTGAAACACTAGCATAAACAATTGCTATCACTTAAAAGCATATAAAACTAGATCTTAGGTTAAAGAAATGACAAGACATTGATCGATGAATCGATCGCAACAATTAACGAGAACATCTGATGATAGAATGACAGAGATGATTGATAGAGCTGTAAATTGGGAAAAAGATTAATCGTTTTACCTGCGATAGCTTTTAATATATACATCCTTTATTGGCTTGTTGATGAGATTGAAAATTGTAAAGGTAAATCAACAAAATGTATGCAAATGATGCAGAAATTGCACAAAAATATGTTTAATTAGTAAACACAAACACAAAGTTGAGTTATGAACGAAGCACGAGTTAAAATGATTCTCTTGAAAGGCAAAAGCCAGAATGAGTTGATTATTGGCTTTAAAAGATGCCTTTATATCAGCTCTACTTTCCTAATCATCATCATCATCATCATCATCACTTACACTTGATCGTCACTTTCTCTCCACCTTCAACCAACTTTAACTGTTTATCTTACAATTGAGGCAAAGAAGGTGGGCTAATCGCGCAAACAATTTAAACGCTTACTTTTTTAACGCTAGCAAAAGTTGACCTGAAGCAGGTTGTCCAATTTAATTGGGTCAAAACTTAGCTAATTTCAGTTTCCCTCTCTTTTAATACTCTCACCGTCTTCGTCACCATCTTCACCATCATTTTCATCATCATCGCCATCATAACAACAACAATCATCATTGAGCTCATCCTTGCACCACTAAACTGAATCAACCGATAGTTAAATTTCATTTCACCTTAACGCCAGTTGATTCTTAATCGGTCAAGTCTATGGTTAATGAAAATTTTTACATCACCCACTTACATTACTCCCACTTTTACTGTCCATACAGTTATCATCAATTATTTACTCTTCTTGGTTTACTGCTTTACTGACCTAAGGTCAATGTGCTTCTATCTATTATATGATCACAATTATTATTGTTATTATTATAAACATTATTATTTTGTTGAAATTTTTTCAAAAACCAATTCTAATTAAAGATTTACCTCTCTAAATATACACATAAATATGATTGACATAATGAATGTTAACAGGTTTAGATTGCCCTGGTTTGCAAATCATTTCACCAAATCATAGTTACTCTTGTTATTGCTTGCTTGGTGTTTGTTGTTGTTGAAAGAAGAGGATAGATTGTGAGAAATATTATTAGTAAAAAGGGAAAGGAGGAGAAGAACAAGAATTATAATGATAATAATGATGATCAGAAACCTCTATGAAAACTGTTGATTGTTATAAGACTAACTGTGATCACTCAAGCTACCGGCCTTTTTTTAACAACAAAACCAAATCAATTGAAGCGTAGTAATCAAGTGAACAAGTTCAACACATTATTGTCATTTTTTGTCTTGTGTTTTTGTCTCTTGTTTACACTTGACAGGATTATTCATTTACATCATCATCATCATTAACAACACCAATATCATCAGGATGATCATCCAAATTCATTGTTTCATCATAATCAATTCAATGTTTATATTCAGTTTCTTACCATTTAACAATTGAAAGCTTTTCAACATCAAAACAATATCTTTCATCTATTAATTGGACAACCAATTGATATACATTTTAATTGTAATTTACCCTTTTCAATGTCACTATTTAATTGGCTTCTCAGAAAATTGAATATAAAAAACGAAGGTCATGAAACATCCAAAAAAGCGATGATTTCAGATCTTGACTTCATTATTTTTTACATTTGGTCTGAAGCTTCTTTTTTACATTTTTTACTCCGCTTTTGATTATCATGTTATTCTAGTTCCTTGGTTTAATTGTGTTTACTTGATTCACAGTTAATAGTCTTCATAATAGCTAGAAATAAGGAAATTGATCTACGCTATTGATAATTTAATCAAATTTTGTAATTTATCGAGTAAACAATCAATAAGGAAGCTTATTTAATGATTTTTCACTTATAATTAATATTTCGTTAGCTTAATGTTACTGGTTGGGCTTTCGATTGTAAATCATACTTTATATTTATTTTATCCGTCAATAAGGCTTTGTTTTGATCACTGATTATAATCAATTATTATTTGATCTATCAATACATACACAATCAAGTCAAACCATCAAATTTTTGTGTGAAAATTATTACCAAATTGGAAAGATTCTTAAGGAAATTTTCACACAACCTGAAGATTATGATTGGACTGCATTGTACATGTCCGAAAAATAGTCAGAAATTAACCAGAATTCAGTTTACTGGGAAATACACGTTTGAACAGGGGGAATGTAGAATCTGTATTTTGTAGCATCGTGTTTGGGGGAAAACTTTCTGGTTATTCAGGTTAATGGTTTATTGTTAGATTAGGAGTATATGTAAAACTGTCTTTCGAGTAGAGTAAAGAGTGAACTGTACAAAATTTAAGAGTCTCAACTTTGAGCCCAATTTTGTTGCTGAATGTCCATCAGAAAGATCTTAATTAAAATGGATTCAATTTAATCAGCTACAATCAACAAAAGTTTATCTCTCAACTTAAACGAAAATTTTCTACCTGTGCTTAATGAAATGCTTTTTCGTTTCAAAGTTAATCAAATGACAAAAACTAAAGATTTCAACCTTTTGGATTTCTTATTCTGACGATGGTTTTTGACGATGAATTCGTGCCTTTTCGATGTAAATTGATTATATCCTACTCACAAATTGTGTCAGTCAAACTACAATTAGTCATTTTTCAGAATGGTTGCAACGGAAAGGGTTTTAATGTATTTGAAAGGATAAATTATCTTTTTTTAGTTTGGTGATGTTATTTTTGTTAGATGGTTAGTGGATACAAAAACTTTGACTCTCGCGTTGAGAGTTGAGACTTGAGGAACTTTTAGGGACATAAGAACTGGAACCGTTGGTGTGATTAAAGAACTTCTTTGAACAAAGGTTTTTGGTAAAATCGCGGTTGGTAAAGTTCAAACTTCGATGATATTTTATCATGTTGTAAAATCAGATTTTATTAATTTTTTAGCTTTCTCATTGAAGATGGGGTTTCGCCAAAAATTTAGTCTTTAAATGTGGACACAATTTATTCAGTGGAAAGAAATTTCATGATCACAGCAGCCTCTAGTTTTTTTCAATTGAATTCTAAGGTTGTTTCAATTGATAGGAGATAGGAGACCATCGAATAGCCAGCTTCAGTTACTAAACTGTACATTTATTTTCTTGATAAATAAAGGAAATTTTTGAGATCGTTTTCATACAGTTCCAAGAATTTGGATTATCCATCTTTACAAATTTTCAATATGGAAAAGTAAAATGTATAAAATTTCATCCAAATTGAATGATGTGTTCGGAAGTTATGTTATTTTAAAGTTATACAAATAATGCTGAACACAGTGTAACAAATTGAAGTAAGTTTAAGTTACCGCTAAAGATATCACAATGTGTTATTTAACACTGCCACATCTAGCTTCTAGAAGTATTTCTGGCTCAGAAATTTTGAATAAGAAATGAAAATAGTATATGGAGATAGTAATCAACTCAATGAATTTGAACATATTAATTAAATTAAAACTTTGAAATTTTTTATTGTGATCAATACATGCACAGCATCAAAGCTGCTTCCCTCATATTACATGATAATCAATATAAAAGGAATGATTAGGTTATGGAAATTAATAGAAAAAAGGCGAATTTCTCGTTTAAATTTGGACAAGGGAATTAAACAAGAAAACGCAATTTCTTTTAAAGTTAATTTATGATGATGGTCTCTTTCTCTCTTTTTTCACTCTTTTATAGTTTTTTGGTCCAATCTAGAAAAAAATAATAGATCAGTTATAAAAAAATCGGAAAAGCTTAATTTAATCTTCAAGCAAATAGAAATCATTTCTCAATTTCATCTGAAAATGTTGATAATGTAAAAATAAAAATAATGTATAGTTGATTTCCATTTCCAGCTAGTTGGTCATTTTTTCGTTTAATACTGTATATCCATGGATAGTTTATACAAATATTTACTCTGCTGGACTGGCCTTACTTCCCATATTTGGAATGTAATCTCTGGCCATAAGGCACGCAAAAACAGTCATAACCATTTTAGGTTTAAGTTCTGAAATGTCTTCTGGCAAAGCGTAGATTCTGGCCCCAATCTTACGAGCCATTGAAATGGCATATTTAGCATTGGCGAGTTTCTCCTATTGAAATAAAAGATGGTAAAACGTTAATTATTTGAAAATGAGATAAAATTATTTTGAAATATGATCGATTGTATGATTTCAAAATCAAAGCTTACCTCAGCAGAAGAACCTGTAAGAACTTGACTATAATTAATTGATCCTGGCTTAATGGCATCAATGAGATCAATCACCGGCATTGCTGTTGATATACTAGAGTCTTGGAAGTTTCTGATTACACTAGTTTTGCCAGCTTCTTTCAGCTAAAAAATTAGATTAAAGATCAATTAATAATGAAATTTTGATTTTTCTCCTAGCTATTAGGTCGAGCAAAAATTGACGTCCTTTCTATCAGGCAATGAATTAATTGTAATAGTTGAAAGTAAATTGAACCAATGGTTGAACCAAATGAAACCAAGAGTATCTTGATTATTCATCGTCATATTTCATACTTTGATAATTTTTTCATTGTCAATTGAATTAAAATCGAAATTCAAAAAATGGACATCAATTTTCACTCAACAGATGAGTAATAATAACAAACCTTATTGTTTGCCCAGTCAACAATTTCTTTCTCAACTATGGCCCTTCCCTCGCTGTTAGCATCACCACTTGAGGCCAATTGTGTTAAAATACTTAAAGTATAAGCCCTCATTAATTGCCAAATCAAGGCTAAAGTTAAAGTGGGATTTCCTTCAACAATATCTTGTCCAGCGATACCAACGAGCGAAAACCTCAATTGTTTACCGAGTTCGACAGCATAATTACAGTTTTCCAATTTTTCCATGAACCCTCGAAGATTGCTGAAACTCTTGTGTACTCGTTTCCAGTTGACAACTCCAGGCTTGATGATGTCAAATAACTGAATAATATAAAATAATTTGCATGAATTATTTGCATTCGCAATATAAAATCTAAGAAAATGAAAATTTAACCAACCTGGAATATAATAAGACCATCAGCTAAATCACTGTAAAGCCAGTTGACGAATGGAGAAACACCCATACTATTGATCCAATTTCGGTAGGTTTTCTCTTCTCTACTTTCTTCAATGTCAACCAATTCTAAAGGCTCGTCTGGTTTATCAAGACATGGATGGGTATTGAAAAGATTGGCAACGAAGGCAACATTCAATTTGTAAACACCTTCAACAACATCATTTGGAGTTAAGAAACTTCGACATCCCAATTTGTCAGCTTGTTTAAGCATAATTTCAGCTCGATCAACTTGGTTAGGTTCCATTAAAGCTTCCATAGAGATTGGTATACCTCGAGGTGCAATTTGTTTGATTAAATGAGTATACACAACTGAGTCTTTAATGTCTCCGGTAAAGTTGTTGATTCTTCGGTCAACTCCTGCCTTTTCCATGTGATAATTAACCCATCGAATGAGAATATTTTCAGGAGAAAGTTTATTAAGATCTGACAGTTCTTCATCTGGTCTTAACAATCTAACTAAACCAGGACATTGCTCAAGAGTGATTTGATTAAAAAGACCAATACGAATAATTTGCCATAATAAACCAAGAACAAGATGCTGCTTTCCTTGGCTCAAATCGTGCGCATCAATATTAATAATATTACAACCAATTGATTGTGCTGAGTTAAGGGCCAGAGTTAAATTCTCATGCTTTGTATAAACGGTTAAGTTTTTCTTGTTAATTGCTCTTTCATCAATTGTCTCTGGACATGAATGGTTAATGATTTTACACAGAAGAGTACCATCTTTTACTTTCTCGTATAATTCCCTTCCTTCAGCGTCAATGGGTAAAACATGTTTAAGATCAGGATCATTTTTTAAATTAGTGTTAATCCAATCAGAGAAGGCCACTTGTTCCTCTTGACGAACTGAATGAGTTGTTCCAGCGGAACTTGCAGCTGACATTCCACCGATAGTTTCCAAATTTTCAGGCTTGGTAACAGCTTTCTTGAATGTATTGGCAACATCTTTTGATTTCAAGTCATAACATAATTGTTGGAATTCTTCAAAAGACAATTTTCCTTCTTTTTGTATCTTCTTTTGCTTCTCTAATTCACTAATCATTTGACGAACTTCCCATTGTGGTATTTTAAATCCAACAATATCCAGCGCTGCTTTCAACTCTCGCATGTCAATAGAACCATTTCCATCTTGATCGATCTGTAAACATAGAGGTTAAATATTATTCATTAATAAAATATTTAAATTACATAAAAAGTAATCACGAATAAATAAGCTAATATTAAAACTGTATGTAATACAATGGCTAATTTATTTAAAACCAAGCTAAATGCGTATTTTGTTCCATTATAGTCTAGGTTTGATTCGTGTCATCAATGCATTAACTCAATGCTTAAAATACTTCATCAATTGTTTCAGAAAAGGTTAAAGGGTTAAATTTTCACCAGCAATCGATAAAATTGAAGGGAAAAGATTTCAAAAAGGTAAATAATGAAATGAATCAATGAAGAGGCAAAACATGAGACAGTTATTTTTTCATCGATAATCAATTTATTTCTGATACTATACTTCACCACTTGAAAAAAATTCTGATTTCATGATTGCTCACTGTATGGTTTCCGTTGTTTATCAACGAGTTAAATTAGATTAATAGTGAGTAATAAGTGTTTCCAGCATTAAATGAAATCAAGTTAGTTACAATCGTGAGTTACAATCGTTATCAATTGTTACCCTCTATGTAATGTTGAAAACATTTCACTGTTTTATCACACAAAATCATGATTCATTTACATTATTTACAGCTTTTTTCACTTGGAACTTTTTTCCCTCAATTCTATTGTTACTGAAGGATTCATTTTATTATTATATCAACAAAAATAGATTACTAACAGTTAAACGCAAATAAACTTTTTAATCATATTTTTATGGAAACTTATCGAGCATATGTTTATATTTACTTTACTTTTTCCTGTTAGCTTCACTCTATTAAAGGCAATAGCAATATACAATTTTAATCAAACCACCTTTCCAGATTTCAAAATTAATGATAACTTTTCCAATATTGGAATTTGATTCGCGCGATAATCATATTTAAATACTAAAATAAAAGATAAAATTGCATAGGACCGGAAAATTTGTTAAATAATACCAAAATTAAAATACTATTTTCAATAGGCGTTTACAAAATAAACTGTCTACAAAAGCTTCTCGTAACGTTTTTCAATTCATAGCAGGATGCGTTGATCCGGTTTGAAGATGTAGCCTTTTCCGTTGAAAAAACAATTTTACACGATTTGAAATACTTTCATATCAACCTTTCCATGGGTAAACAAACTGATTTATATGGATAATTAGAGTTGGAAATTGATTAGAAGCAATAAAGTCACTATAATTACACATGGACGAAAAAGTGGCTGAGGATTTATTGATTAGATTAACAAGATGAAATTTAATCTGACTAGAGGCTGTCAACTTAATCTTATGCTCAACGACAGTTCAACAAAAATTATAGTAAAATGAGTAAAGAAGGAAAAACATTGAAATGGAAGTGGTTGTTATAAAAGTATACTTGGTTTTTGTTTTATGTGTTGATCACCATAGACTTGAGGACTCCTGAGAAACCTGATTAGAAAGAAGGTAAAAACTTCATTTATATCTTACCGTTTGAAATTTTTCACACAGCTCTTCCCTCTGTTCATCAGTTATTAGTAAGCTTTTGCGGAAACTGGCCATTGTTAAATTAGGATGATTGGTTAATAATGAAAATCAATTACAACAAATATATATATGTATAAGTACACAAATTATCACTTGTCACTTGTAATGACAGAAGAGTGGATTTGACTGGCTAAAGATGAAAAATCAAAGCAGTAACAGCGGCTCCAATGGTAAAAAAGTCAATCAACTGCTGATGTTGAATGTAAAATGAAAAGTGGAAACAAAAATTAGAATCGAAAGTACATAAAATAAATCAAAGGAAAAACAAAATTAAGATAAAAAAGATGAACCAGTGAATTGTAAACAATCACAAACAGTTAAGCAGCAAGAGAGACTCAATGAGTGAAGAAGGGAAATTAGATGACGAGGGAAGTTTGAATTCAAGAGCATTTCGAGTAAAATAGGAATAGAAGGACAAAAATTCATTGATTTTGATCTGAATCAATCATATTACTTACCCAAAATAATGAAATCAATTAAAAATGAACTATGAAACCGATGAAACTAATGTAATTAAATAAGCTATAGTCTGTTATGTGCTGGCAAAGATGAACCGGTGTGACAAGCTTCAGACTATTTAAATGACTCTCTCACTCTCTCGCTTTTATCTTTTTTATCAT
Source organism: Tetranychus truncatus (assembly GCA_028476895.1). NCBI lineage: Eukaryota > Metazoa > Arthropoda > Arachnida > Trombidiformes > Tetranychidae > Tetranychus > Tetranychus truncatus. The sequence goes on from CM052061.1 coordinate 9,248,695, forward strand.
CATCTCATCATCTTCATCATTTTCATCATCATCAACAACATCATCATGATTCCCTCTCGCAATCAACTAGCCACTCCTATGTAGGCAGGCATAGATATGAAAGTTTTCCGTCCTTGTTTGGTTTATTGAATGGCCATTTTTGGAGACAACAGTTAACTGAAAATAACAGTCTCTAATGAATTATCATTAACAATGAATTTGCTCATAAATATCGACACATTTGTTCAACTATTGCCACTAAATAATGTCATTATCTTCATAGTGCAGCTTGTTGTCCATTGTTGGTATTAATGGGTGATTTCAACGAGAGTCAATAAAAAATGAGGCGGTATTTTTGTTTCACATTACAATAATATTAATCTAGACAAGTTCAATAAATTTTAGATTGTAGCTATATTAGAACTTTATCAGATCAATAATTTGAAAAAATACCTTTTTGGTTCAGGATCTTCATAGAGGGATGGTTTATGGAGACATTGATAACTGTTTCATTTTTGTAAACTTGACCAGATAACCTCTGGTCTGACACAGTTTAGTAAAATAACATTTTTTGGACCTTGAATTAAATTTCATGGATTTAAGGGACCAAATATTTGTTATTAAAGAATGGACAACGAGATTGATATTATTACAAAACTAAGTCAACATTATAACGCTCACTCATCAATTTCCTGGATTCAGTCATATCTCAGCTTCAAGTGCTGATGAGTATCGATTAGTGTGAATAAGAAAACCTGGAATCCCACAACCAATTGTGAGTATGGATATTATAAGGGTAAAATGGACTGAATGAGACTATTTCTTTAATCATGATATCCTGAATTCTCTTTCCCATTTCGAAGTAATATCGCAGTACTCTGAATATTTACTTTTTTGTGAAAGTAAGTGTATAATCAATGTATGTTAATAAGAACATTTTTAACCGCTTTTGAACACATAAAAGAACGGAATGATTATACTATTAAAGTACGGTGAAGCAAGGTTTTATTTTTCATGATGACAAAAAGAAAAGAGAAAGAGAAAGAGCAAGAGCAAGAGCAAGAGAAAAGGAGAGATAAAGATAAAGAATAGAAAAGGAAAAGGAGAAAGAGGGAAATAGAGATAGAGATAATAGGTCTAGTTAATATTAGAAGCTCACTAAACCTAATATATTTTCAATTGGATGCTGGATTCTGAAGGGTTTGATGTGTTTGTGTTGGTGAAGTTGATGTTAGATTCAATTAATTTGACTATGAAGGCTTATCATTTTGCTCTTGATTATTATTAGTTTTCTTTTCCGTTTCTTTAAGAATTTCCTTCTCGAGCTCATCTTTTTCACTTTTGCTTAAAATAACGCCTTTTGCGAAAATAGCTTCAGCTTCAGTCATATCAACCATGCGAATTTTAGATATAGCCTTGACAATAGCCTAAAGGTAAGAAAGAAAAGAAATTAGAATATTTGATGTGAAAAAAATAATTTTGTAATCAAATGGCAAAATAAAAATTACCTCGGGAACCCAAACTTCGAATAAATAGGCAACTATATCGAAGGTTACATCTGATGTAAAATTGTTTTTAAACAATTGTGAACAATAGTCATATATTTCTTCTTGTTGATCTTCATCGTCAAATGGTCCGAACCAGGGAACAGCTTTGAGCTGATTTTTGTCATCTTCCGATCCAGATTTAAATTTTTGATGTCTGTCACTATGAATAGTCTCTTTGTAAACACCTAACAAATGATTTTCGACTTTACCCTCTTTTATGCTCAATAGTAATTTAGCATTTTGTGTTCTTCTACGCTCTTTAAGTTGAGCAATTGTCTCAGATGAAGGAAAATCTAAATAGTCATCATTAGGATCCGAATCAATTCCACTGCTGCCAAATTGACAGTAATTGGGATCCTTATCATTTGTTTCCATGTCGTCTTCATGGTTATCATAATTATCATTTCTATCATCATTGACACTTTCTTCCTCCAATGAACGAGTGGAATGGCCGTCCAAGGTTCCTAAAAGCTTAGCAGCGCCAACTTCATCTCCAAGACATCGTTTTCTGGAATAATCTTCAGCTTTTTGTACAGCTCTAACTATAGAGTCCCCAGTTATACTTTTTCCTTCAGATAAATATTTTTTATTTCTTTCAGCATCATTGAAAGTATAAACTTTATCAATTGTCACGGTCAAACTGAAATTAGAAATTAAGAAACCATAGTTAATCAAAATGAAATTAATTTTCAAAGAAATAATTAAATACCTTTTTCTATTAGAAGGATTATCGATCATCTGTAAAGTTACATTTTCCCCCGTATCGTCAATACTCAAAACAAGAGCAGGCCAATGAACATCTGACCATGCAGTCCATACAATTTCATTGGGTTCAAATCCAAACTTCTTTTTAACATTATTATCTTCACTATCTGGTTCGTCTTCAACATCAGAATGCATGGCTTGATCTGTTGCGTTTTTCGAGGTAAGTGCGCTAAACATTCGAGACTGCACAGGATCAGGAAGAGTTTCAGCTTCAGATTCAACATCAACCTCCATCTCATCATGATCATCTTCTTCTGGTAAAATATCTGAATCATATAAATGATCTTTTTTAGAAGAAATTCTTTCCATCAATGATGGCGGTGTCCTAACATAAGTTTTTTGGGTTTGTTTATTGATTTCATTTTGCCATAGCATTTTAATCACTGTACACTGATCTTTATGATGAAGAATTAAATTGTTAATACGTGAAGTTCTGTAGCCACATTTGTTTTGACAGGTATAGTTTCCATCGTTTCCATGAGGTGAAAGCGTAAGTCTACCTGATTGATGTCTAATATGGAAACTACATTCATTATTGGTAAAATCAAAGTATTCACTTGGGCCTCTAGATTCAGATAATCCTGAAATCAATTTTGATTTGTCATTTTCTTTCTTGTCAGAAATAGAATCGAAGTGGATCACCTCTGTGCCAGGTTCACTGACTTTTTTGGTGATTTTGTTTGGTTGGTCTGGTGTGTTGGAGTCACTAGATTCTTGATTTTTCAATGATGAGCGTGATTTAGACAGTGAAGAAACTTTAGCTGGAGGGGTGCTTTTAACAGTAGAGGTTGGTTTCACTGGAGGTAACTTTCTTTTTCTCAAACTTCGCGTTTTAGGCGTATCTAATACAGGTTCGATAATTGTCACAGTTTTGGGTGTTTTGCGTTCTGGTGATTTAACAGGACTGGAAGGTGGTGGAATAGCATCTACATCTCCAGAAGAAAAGTCTGAGCCTGTGTCAACGGCTTCACGACTTTTAACCGGGGATGTAACTTTCATGATTGAAGGGCGTTCTGGGGATTTAGCTGGACTTGTGAGCGGAGGAATAGCATCAGCCTCGCCGGAATCTGAGATACTTGATTCTATACCAGTGCCAATCAAATCAAGATTTTTCGAAGGTGAGTCAAGTTTAGCAGATGGAGTGACTTTTGTTGGAGAAGTAGGTTTAATTGGAGAGCTTGGTGTCGATGGCGGTAATTTTCGTTTTCTCAAGCTACGTGTTGTAGGTTGCTCAGAATCAGATGTTTCGTTGTTGGGCGTTGACAAAGTATCTTGGGATTGCTGTGTGATGGTTTCTGGTGATTTAACAGGACTTAAGGGTGGCGGGACCATATCAACATCTCCAGAGTCTGATGGAACAAAATCTAAGTCAGTATTACTTGATTCTTTGCTTTTAGGTGAGCCTATTTTAACCGGTGAAGTAGCTTTGGCAGATGCATTGCGTTCAGGAGATTTTACAGGACTTGCTGGTGATGGAATTTTATCTAAATCGCCCAAATCTGAAGGGTCTGCATCTAAAACAATTTCCTTCGGTTCTTTAGTTTTTGTTGGAGAATCATTTCTAATTGGGGAAGTCACTTTAACTGGAGAACTGCGTTCTGGTGATTTAATAGGAGTTGCTGGTGTGGGATTTGAGTCAGCGTCTCCAGAATCTGCGAGAGCAAAGTCTGAAACAACATCGTTTGATTCTTTGTTTTTAATAGGTGAGCCTACTTTAACCGGTGAAGTGACTTTAGTAGGAGAGGTTACTTTAGTGGGTGAAGATGGCTTAACTGGTGAAGTAACTTTTACAGGGGAAGTAACTATTCGACCCAGTTGAGGTACTGATGTGACTTTAATTATTGATGATACTCCAGATAATGTAGATGAATTTGAGTCCGTCTTTTCACTAGTTTTCGCGGAATCTTTATTAACCGTTGATGATCTAGTGAATATACCCTTAGATGCATTAGTCGGACTGAGAGAATTTTTATTAGAACTAGTTTCATTTGTAGGCTCAGTGAATGTCTTAGGCGAACGAAGGGTTGGAACGTTAGTTACAGTGACTGGAGGAGTGACAGTAAGAGATGTCGGTGGTTTAACTGTATATTTTGTTGAAGTAGATGATATTGATTGATCAGCGGTAGATTTAGCGGGTAAATTTATCTTCGACTCATCTGATCCTTTGGAAGCATCATCTTCAGAACTTTGAGTTACCTCAGGTAACTTGTCATTACGTTTGGTGGAGATATTTGTAGTTTCTGGGTTTAACCAAACAATATTATTTCTTTTACTGTAAGTGCGACGGGATGCTGCAAGTTGACTTGGGCCTGAGACTCCTTCAGTCAAAATTGATGCATCAACATCAGATGACGATGACTTGGTTAATGTGGTGAAATCAGAAGAAGACGAGTGAATAGCATCAGGTTGGACTGGTATGATTGGTGAGGAGGAAGAAGTAAATGAAGATGATGGAGTGATTGAAACGCTAACATTTGACCTTGTTCTGGTAGTGATGGTTCGTTTCCTCGATGCACTGCTCTGAATAGCTAAGCTAGGAGAAGTAACGATATTTCTAGAAGGAAGAAGAAGAGTTTCACCCATCGTTGCCGGTGCCGTCGGCGTTGTTATTGGTACAGTTCGGGGTTTTGAATGGCGAGTAGGTCTAGAGCGAGATGATACGGTGGTGAGCTGGTTCTTGATTGGTGCAGTAGTTGCTGAGACAACATTAGTTACTGGAGTTAATTCAATACCAGAGGAAGTAGATGATAAAGTATAAGCGAGTGTTTGTCCGGGGATGCCTTGAAATGATTGATCAGACGTACCAGTATCAGTAGTGGTGATAACTGTACCAGCATTACCTGATCCATCTGCAACAATTTGAAGCGAACCATCTTCGCCGGTTGTAGCGGCTTGACATGCAACTAAGCCTTCACTTGTTTGTAAAAATATCGTCTGCCCAGAGGCAGATCCAGCATTGATGACATCAGCCAAATTTATTTCTTTGGGTAATCCTCCATCTTCACCAGTTGTCATAATGACATAATTACTATCACAGGCAGTAACCATGGCATTTGCTACAAGCGAATCTAATGTAGTTGAATTTGCATCTTGAACTTGGATAACTGAAGAACCATAGTTCATATTATCACCATTATCCAATTGACTGCCTTCTTTATCTTCACTATTATTTTCATCAACAGGTACCGTGTTAACTTCTTCCGTTGTTTTACTGTCATCTATAGCAATTGCGTCAACCTCTATAGATAATGTTGCACCTACATCGGATTCCTTCTGATTGGTTTCAGCTGTTTCGGCTTGATCAATTGTCTTGGAATCTGAAATAGACACATCATTTTCTTGAATAGAAACGGCTTCGGTTTGTAACGTTTCCAATGAAGGTGCATCGAAAGATTGAACTATTTGAGTAGAGTGTTCAGTGGTAGAATCACCTTCAGTCACTGAAACAATTAATTGCTCATTAGAACTAGATGTTGACTGGGCAGGAACGCTAATGATTCCTCCTGAAGTATCAATAGTTTCCACTGTACCAGCAAGTTCAACTGTTGCCGGTGTGGAGGCAGACGATGTAGTAGCAATAACAGTTGCAGTTTCATCAGTTACAAGAGTTGCTATGGCCCCTTCAGTTTCATCAGGCTCAGAAACAACAACCACGGAAGAACCATCAGCGTCTTGAGGAAGGGCAAGTGTATAAACTTGTCCACCTTCATCTTCCATTTGAACTATGTTAGCATTAAGAGCTTCTGGTGGTAAACAAACGGTCTCACCATCTTCACCTTGAAGAAAAACCAAAACCTCTCCTGTATTAGGATCTTGAGCTTGTTGAATGATAACATGCCTTTCACCATAATCCATTTTCTGGCCACAATTTGCAGAAACAGGTTATAATTTTGCTACAAAACCAATTGTAATTTTGATTACCTCACGTTAATTTATACCTCGCTAATTTTAAAAAAATTAAGATAGACTTTATTATTGTTCATATCATAAGATACATCAATTAGCATGGTGCGAGCTTCTTTGTTCGTGTAGCAAGCTTGCGCATTAGCCGGGTGACTCTAGGTTCACCCCCTGGTGGCCATACAAGGCTGGTAAGCTCTAGTATCAAAGAGGATCAAGAGATAGCACGAGGTTTGAAATAAGGGCTAGCTCACAAATCGGTTGGTAGATGGCTCTGAAGAAAGATAATGAATAATTGTAAAAAAATATAAAATAAATTAACTTTTAATTTAAAGATATCATTTAAAGAAAATAATTTCCTCTCTCTTAGCTTTCCCTGTTTAGAGCCATCTTTCAACCGATCTAAATTTTAGCTCTTCCATCGTGTGATCTCTTGTCACCCTTTAATCTATCTTTGTTTTTGATTACAAATTAATTATCTTACAGTAACCTGACAGATAATGGGACAAACTGAAAATAGCTTATTTTCACATAAATATATCGGGCAGCGTATTTCATAATTAGCAATCTTTTTCATAATAGATTAAATTTAACTTTAAATATTATTTGAAGATGATTTTTTGAGTTTTTTGATGAATATTTTGCGAAAGAAAATTCAAATAAGCTAATTGATAATTAAAGAAATCGAAATGAAATTTAATAAAATTCAAATCCAATTAACTCCTCCTTGATTGGGGGATTGTTAATAAGTCCAATTATCTGGCACATCTTCAGATTTTCTGACTAACTATACTTATTGATTCGATATATTGGATCAACACTTAAAAATCTTCTGATGCTTTTCATACACTGAATTCCGACTTATTTTGACAAAAAAATAAGCGTCATCTGGCGATTTTTTACTTGGAATTTCGCTGAAATGATCAAAGAACTTATCGAATTATTTTCGCATCGAGTCTTATTATGATTAGTTCATCCTCCCATAAATAAAAATTACAAATAAACAATTATCATCGATAAACAGATCAAAAATTCGACAACAAAATATTGTGATCTCTTAGTTGTCAACTGGTTTCATCTAGATGGCGCTTATTTTTTTGTCAAAATAAGTCGGAATTCACTGTAAGTGTAAGGTTTTAATGTCACAGTTTATGATCCATAAAATGGGCTACCATACTTTCGATGCTTACTTTCGCAGATCTTTTGGTTTCCTAGTTTGGTTGACTGGATCATGTGTAAGGATTTCATGGAAGCTTCATTTTTAAGCACAATTATGGCAAATCGTTCTTATTAATCTGAATACTAACACTACTTGTCCATCACCTTTCATTAGGCACCAAATTTAGACTAGAATCAAGGTTGACTGCCGGTTTACTCGAACTTATCATCGGGTTAACTTATTTCTGGTTGATTCAAAATTTTACTCAGCGCCATTTTCAGTTATGGTTAATTTATTTAAAGTATTGCTAACTTGATTAGATTAATTTAGAATAGAAAGATTTGATTGTAAATCAATAAATCTTTAGGATGGGAGATTTAAATAAACAATAATAGCATTTGTGTATAAGTTGTTTTTGGTTAGCGTTAAACATTGTAAAATCTTTCGCTGATTAGTTAAATTTCAATTGTTTAATTTGACAAAATGATACATTCATGCAAAGTTATTAATCATTATCTATTTGTAATTGGCATTTGTACCAGGCTAATATTTAGAGAGATAATAAAAAGTAAACAATTCTCTGCTGACTGCTGGTCCCGTCCGAAAAAAAAGATATTTTTACCTCCACTTGAATTCAAATTATAACTGTAAACACTTGGTATAAATCCACAATTTGATTTAAAGTATTTTAAGTTAATTTGTTATAATATCGATTCCTGTATTAATTGTTAATCAAAGTAACCTATTTATTTACGTGATTCAGTTTAAATTATCCTTTAAATTTGTGACAATCATTTCTAAATCTTTATAAATGTAATTTTCATCTCTGCTTTGGATTCTTTGTCTTTTGTGATTAATCAGGCTAACCATAAATTTATTTATTTATTTGAATCATCAATTGGTGCTTTTTCCTTCAGGATTACCGATTAATTTGGTATCTCTGGTTGTTTAAAGATGACTAAAAATAAATCACTTTGGAATAAAATATTTGCTATAAAGGAATCTTTAGAAAGTCAAATAAAAAATGAAAATTCACCAAACAGTGTACAATTACTTGCTGAATGGTATACATTTTCGACTTGGATTTACACGATCTACCGTAAATCTTTTGCCACTCGTGATGATCGTAAAGCATTCGAAGCAAAATTCGCTGATTGTTCAACAAACGCAGACCGAGTTAATTGTCTAATGGCCTGTCAACCTATTCAGGCAAAGTTCTTGAAATATGCTAATAAGTTGTGGTCTCAAACAGATGTCCCGGCAAAGGAACCTTTACACATAGTTCGTAAATATTTTAGGAAATCAACACAAAATTTACAAGATTACAAAAGCACATTTTACGATATGCCGGATCCATTTGAGGATATGGAACGTTTGATGGACGAATCGGAAAATTTGGTTGAGGTTCATGTAAAAAGTGCTCCGATGTTTGAGGGTTATGTTGAAAATCCATCGCTCAAAGGTGTTTCCACTTCAGTCAGTTTGGGTAATCACGAGATTAAGAGACGACAATTGTTAGCCAATACTGATATACCAATTGGTAAAGTGGTTGCTCGTGAAGGTGCTCTTTGTGGCTGGCTATCTCCAACCATGTACGCTATGTATTGCTACCGATGTCTTTTAATGTTAGACAATCAACGCATTACTTGTCAAGGATGTAAAACAGTCAATTATTGTTCTGTCCAATGCTACCGATTGGCTAAAAAGGAATTCCATGGTAAAGAATGTGATTACATGGACATGCTGAAACACATTTCAATTTGCCACTTCACCATTCGATTGCTACTAGTGTTGGATTCACATAAAGTAGCTGCTGCTTCAGTGTCTCGATTCAAAGATGATTTCCCCATAAATTTCAATCTTAATGAGAATGGCGACTCTTTTGGTAATTTCCTTAATTTAGAATCAGGAACTTCAGGTGTTTCTCAATCAGATCTGTTAACTTTCTCGTGTACTTCATTGTTTACCAGTCATTTGCTTCGAGAGATGTCTTTCTTTGATAGTAATCTCCCTGAAAAACCGCTTGTATGCTCATTAATTTCAATGATGATCCTCATTTCACGTAATATATTCACTCTTTACGATCACAAATTTCGGTTATTACAAGTACCAGATAGCCCTGATGCTTTGGTCGAAGGAAAGACCAAGGAGATTGGTTACGGTCTGTTTTATAAGACTTCTTTATTCAACCATTCCTGTAGACCTAATGCTCATGCCGTCTTTTTTGGCTCATCAATTTTAGTTGTAGCCACAAAACCGATTCCTGCTAAAACAGAGATCACAATTTCTTATGGTGCCTCTTATCCAGATATGAAACTTAAAGATCGCCAAGAGAAGCTTAGAAATAGCTTCTATTTCGATTGTTTGTGTGAGCAATGTGAAGCAGAATTGGATGAACAATCAAAGGCTGTCGTTTGTGATGAATGTGCTTTAAAATCAGCTGGCGATTCAGTAAGCAATGTCGGGGAATGTATTAATTGTCAAGATCTTCAAAAAATAAAAAAAAAGAATGACAAAATACGATCAAATGGATTATCGTTCTATAACAAGGGACGTAAACTACTAGCTGCAGAGGAATACTTGAAGGCAGCTCAATATTTATCTAAAGCAGTTAAATACTTGCTTGAATCTAATGATCTATGGCATACTTACAATGCGCGCGATGATTTGGTTGTTTGTTATCGATCATTGGAGTGCCATGACCAAGCTTTCGCCAATAGCGTTGAAAATTTGAAACTTCGAGCCCTTTTGTATGACAGTGATTCCGTTCCTTATATCAACTCATTGTTGGTTACTTTACAGTTGGCCCATGATTGTCAAAAAACTGATGTCAAAGAAATTGAAAAAATTATCAAACAATTTTATCGATTATTTAAAAATATTTGTGCGAGACAAACGCGAATCTTTGACTACTCAAACCAACATTTTCTTGAATTTTTGACGCATAAAAATGAATATATTGAATCTATGAATGAACTGATGAATAATCAAAAGGGTGAACTGGCTTCGCAATAAGTAATACAAATAATTAAAAACAACTTTATTTCCTGGTATTTTTCATTTTTACATTGTTGGGCTGCTTTAAAATAAAAAAATCTGGAATTTTAAATACTCTTGTAAAAATTTTGAGCCGATTCTGATTCTTTATCTGGTTGAAAATGTTAATCTTAGACCTTCGTCTCAATAAACTGGATCTTCATGTTTCAAATTCATTTTTGTTTAATTTCCATGTAATTAGCACCAGTGCATGTACACTTGATGAGATTGTCTAGTGAGAATTTTTATGCATGAAAACTTCAAAGTTTTCTGAGGAAAAAAAATGAGTCAGTGTATTGAGCAAGAGTAAAATTTTTATCAATAGGATCATGTTTGAATAGTAAAAGAATAACATTATCTTAAGAGTAAAAAATATTGAAATGTGAATTTTTTAAAACTATTTTCATAGACATGTAATGATGTATTTAAATATCATGGTTTACAACTCATATCTTTGTTTTGGTAAGAGAACAGAAATTTTAAAAGGATGCAAGTTAAGGCGTCATGAGTTTTGGATTAAAGCTAATGAATTTTTTCAGGGAATGATATTGACAGATTTCTATAGAATAGAAGAAATCAAGAAGGTGAGATAAGTTATTAAAAAGAGATATGAGCAATGTTGTGTCTTTCTATGATTGGTGTCTAATTTCATACGAATATTGGGCAGCCACAAAATTTTCCTGAAAGCCCTAACATTTATCCATGGAAAAATAATCCTTCTCTGAATTATTTCTAAATACATGTATTTAAATAGGTTTGAATGATTAATTGGATTGAGAATGATTAGATGATTTTCAAAGTTGCTTTTTCTTCATTGAGGAGGCTTATTCCAGATGGTCTTTCTTTGTGGAAACGAGATCTTTGGCAGTAATAGGTTAAGATCATTCAATTAACTTTGAACAAGCTTGGTTGTTGACAATGAAATTGGGATTAGAGGCTTTTATATTTAGATGGTGAGACAGAAGAAACTTAATAATACAGGTATTGTAATAAGTCGTAAAATATGAGATCCTTTAAGTTTGGATTTTCTTGAGTAAGTCGAATTTGAGTTTTCAATTCCAAACACAAGATCAATGGGCTTCTTTCTTTTGTTTCGTCTCGAGGCAGTGAACGTTTTTAGAAGGACTTCTATCATTTTGACCATCCTTCAAATCACTTAAAAATTCTGTTATAATGACGGTTACATTGTTAACAGTCACGGCTTCTGATGAACAATTATTGCGATCGATGTTTTTCAATTTGGATGTTAAACCATTTTTGGAAGATGAAGATGCTGTAGTTGTCGCACTGGATAATAATGATGAGGTTGATGAAGATGAAGATGAGTCCAAATTATTGGGGTGATTACTTGCCAATAAGGCAGCTACTGATGGACTTTTTGCTTCGGTATCCTTCCTTGATTTTTTTAATCTACCAGTTGAACCAAGGCTGTTTCTATTGCTGATTTTGTTATTGTGACTACTGGGTCCCGGCGAATTACCGTCATTATTTAAACTCTTTCGATGTTTGGTCTGTTTTCTTTCTTTCCTTGTTTCAGCACCTGAATCAGCATCACTATCTTTAATTTTAGAATCACGCCGATCCTCTCCATCCCTAGAATTTCCATCACTATCATTCCTACTTTCTTTTCCATTGCCTTCTTTGTTACCATCTCTAGTTCTTCCATGAGATATTTTCAATAATAAGTGTTGTTGTTGTCGAGCTACTTGTTGAGCTACCAATTCAGGATTAATCCTTGGTTTACGCGTACTAGTTCCTTTACGAACATCACACATTAAACATTTGAAAGCTTCTGCTGGATTTTTAAAGGTGCACACAGTACAGTCCCATGTATTGTCATCTTCACGACTATTGGCTCCATCTTCGCTGTCTTCTTGTAGATTATCAACCACGAGTGACTTGGATAATCGATTTTTTGCTGACTTCTTTGTATTTCGTTCCTCCTTTGAAGATTCAACCTTCTCCATGTCTTTTGTATCAGTCTTTGAGTTAACTATTGGACCAGAACAACACAGGATATAGATGAAGTGAAGTATGAGATGGAGTAGAGAAGTAGAAACAAGAAAAGAAATAGAATAAATGATAAAATTAGGTGAAATACAATAATAAAAGGTAAAATAAAAAAGGAGAAGGGGAGAAAAGGCCAAAAAAATCAAAAAAACAGTTTCTCGGTGCGTAAATTAGGTTAAAATGGAGTACAGTTGTCAAGTATTTCAATGACTTACCCATTAAAATGTCTTGAGATATATAAATGTTAACAAATATGGATTAATCCTTATCTTTGCGACTATAGATGATAGTAATAAAGAACCAACAAAGACAATTGTATATTCAAAAAAGAAAAATAAAATAGAAGTCAGGTAGCTTTAGCTATACACCAGCACAGATGACACCGTGAATGAGAAAAAATTATCGAGAAGCTAGAGATGACCAATTAAATCTCATCATAACTGGTGACAAGGACATAATTAGATTGACTATGAGTAATTTAAATGACTATAAAATTGATCAAAAAAGCATTAAAAATATCAACGTTAAATTTAAAGACAATCAGAAGGAAAACATGGTATCGGTAAAATTATGCTCATCTAATGCTTTTTATGCTTTTTAAACTCAACAAACACGTTATTCTCTCCCTGCCTTTCTTTTTACCGGTAACTAAATATTTGTAATACAAAGTTTGTATTTGCTCATCTTTTTTAAGCATTTTTTTCGCATTTTTAATTGGTTCCGTAATTTATTTTAATTTTTCAAAGCATTCATTAGAATTAACCCATTATTTTCAGCTTTAGTTAATGCCACTACATGCTATACATGTTGATAGGACATAATAGTCACCTTGTATGAGACATCAAGAAGCTAGTCTCACAATAAATCTCTGACAATTGTGAGTTTTAGCTACAATCTTTAGAGTTGACAAGAAACATTAATCTTACCTTTAGCTACAGTTATTGAAAGCATAGAAATAATTATGAAAAAAGTAAATCTCATTTGAAAATTCACTCTATTTTTATAATGGTTTTAGAAGGCTTTTACAAATCATGTGCCCATAAGTTAAACTTTTAAAGAGACTAAAATGAATACGTTCAACACAAGAGAAAGTTACAATTAATCAGTTTAACATATTTTCTTATGCGTTTTATCAATGAATAGAAAATTTTTATAGTGAAAGTGCCTCATTTTAACAACCCGAAAATTAACAGAGTCGATTGCCCACTTCAAAATATACAAAGGTAACAAGTGGTATAAACAACTTCGATATAATTTCAGTGGGGATTCGATCCATCAGGAATGATGCTATTATAATGTTCGCCTAATTGGTAAGCGTGTCGATGATAACTGAAAAAAATGAGATAGACGATTAAAATATTGTATTCAGAAGGATTGTCAACTAAATGTTTCAATGCATTGAAATCAAGTTCATACCTTATAATGAGAGGCTGTTGTGATGAGTATCTTTCTATACCAATGTCTACTGATGGTCCAGTGGCTTGAATTACTCTAATTGGGACTTCCAGAGCGTATGAAAGAGCTTGCAGTTCGATATTTCCTCCCCAACATTTAGTTTTTTCAATTTTATCACAATATCTGTGATATCTTTCCTCATCCATAATATCATCGCTATCAGTATTAATTAGAAATGGCAGGAAATCGGCAGCTCTTTTTCTTAATTCACTTGCACAAACTGATCGCAATTCTTGAACATTTGTCTTTCTACCTCTAAGACTCAGTTGGTGCTCAATTGCTTTGAACATACAATCACCATCAGATGGAATATCGTAAAGAGAAAGTCCTAAGCCATCTAGAATAGCTTTGAATCGATCTTCCTCCATTTTTTTAGCACTATTTTGGTATAACTCTTTGGACTCTGCTTCAATTCTTTCCTGTTTCTCCTTCTCCAATTGAGCCTTCTTGTCTCTTTTACGTTGAGCTTTCGATATTTTACGGACTTGGTAAAGATTATTGAATTGATCACCACCTGACTCTCCATCATCTTCATCATCGTCAATGGTTAATTTTTCAATGGCAGGAATATCATCTACACCTTCACTAGATTTTGAATCATCTGCATCAGATTTAGATCCAAAACAAGTTTTGAGAAATCCATCCAATTCTCTTTCTTGCTTAACTCGTAGTTCCGTTTCTAATTTGGCTATTTCATCCATGATTTCCTTTTTCTTCTTTTTGTCATTTTTTGGTATTCCTTTTTTGAGTTCAACTACTTTGGCTAGAGAGTGAAGACAAAAAAAGGTTAGAAAATCAAAATTCATACAAAAAGAAATGCTTTGAAGTTTATCTGTAGAAAATCAAGTTTACATACATTTCAATTCCTTTTTCTCCTGTCTATGACGATCCAATAAATCTTCCTCGTCCATACCCAATGAATGATTGTAATAGTTGTCAAAATGAAAGACTCAACAGTTCAATAAGTTACGATTACAGTTAAAGGAATACGTTCACCGGCTAAATGTTTGAAAATAGCATATGAGAGAGCTAAACTGCCAAAAGCATACATATAATGGTAGGGGACCATTACATCAGAACAATCTGTATTGTATGTTTTGAATGAATTTCAAACACCTGAACCTGGTAATGAAAACGCAAATTAATTTTTGTTTCATTTAAATTAAAACTTGATAGCTATTGCAATATTTTTAGTTGTCTCACAATATATAAATCTCCTGGCAAATTAATGATATGAGTAAAGAATTTATAATCCATTTTCGAGAAAGAAATCACATTTTGACCAAAGTTGGAATATAACTGTTGAATATTAATATTTATTGAATATTTATTGTCATATAAATATTTAATAGTGAACACAAGCACAATTAGACGTATTTTAGATGTGACGAAAACTTAACAGATTAGATTGTGGTTCGAAATATAACTTGAAAGATTAGCTTGTTTATGGTTGTCTCTCATTTGAAATTGATTTACTTTCAATTGAAACGACTGTAAATTATCTGATTTTATAGTGGCATTCTGGTTGTGATTAAATGTTTTAATGGGTAGACTTGCTAGATAGTGTAACAAATAGATACTCTGATCAAAATTGTATCATCAATGATAAGTTAGCATGTGTTATTATTTATAAATTAACCAGATAACCGAAATATCAGGTTCATATGTATGAAAACAAACTGATGTTTTCAATAAGAACTCAATCATAAACACTGATTATTACTGTTTTGGGCGTAATTATCTTTTAAAATTTCATTTTGGTCCAATATTCACTTCCAGTGTTGGTTCATTTTAAAACCCAATAGAGTCAAAATGATAATTACTACAATTGTTATAATTTCAATAGCTTTTGGCTCAATTGACTCAAGTAAGATTTGTCCGAAACAATTCATTGAATTGAAAATTTAATCATGTGTTAAATTATCTCCTTAGAATCTCTAAGTGCACTACCGCTACAGTTAAACAAAGGTAATTGGATCATCGAAGCAACATTGATAGACGAGGTAAGTCTTACAGTTCATAAATAACATTCTGATAAGTTGATTAATTGAATCTTTGTGTGATGAATTAACTCAAAGTCCTCAGATGTGAGATACTCAATCAAGGAGTACATTTTTTCAGGCCAAAATATCCGAGGAAAGATTTCGATAGAATCCGATTCAATCAGCTCTTTGGATGTTCACTATTCGACTGGATCCATCAATCAGAGACTTGTTATCTATGGTAAGTATTGAACTAAATTGAACCCATTGAGTGCAATCAGTTTAACAGACTTTTGCTCAATTAATTGTTTCCAGTAGATAAGATTTTGCTGTAAGGTTTGATTACTTTTAATAGCCAAGTAAGGGAACCAGATTTTATTAAGATTTACCCAAAGACAGCTAAAATTAGCAAAAAAAACAATTAATCTTTACCATTCTCTCGTATTGTTTCACATATATTGTATCATGCCGAGAAAAGTTTAAGATATGATTTACAATTTTCACTTTCTCCTCCAGATAATCAATGTGAATTGTGTACTTACACTACTCACTGGAATCTCAAATTGCCTGGTGTACAAAGTTCATTGGAAAACGAGATTTTGCTTTTAGGACCTTCGCTATTATACAGACTGGCGGACCAGGTTGTCTGGGTAGTTATCGTGATATTAATTAATTAATTCGGCATCAGATAATCAATATCTTGTTATCTTTCATTTTGTACTCAGAGTACAGGGGAACAGGCTTTGGTTAGAGGCACACTAATGAAAAGTTTCGATGCAGAAACAGAACAATTCACGAACATCACTTATTTTTTCAAAAGTAAGAAGAAAGTCATGAAATATTATATGAAATAATATGATTCCTGAAGTAATCTATTAATCACTTTTATCCAAAAGGAAATCTGCAATTTGAAGAGGGAATCAAGCAACCAGCTAGGATCAAATTGACTGGTTATGATGGCAAAGTCATTCGTAGCTTTGTGTTAGATATTAACAAACAGTATCTAACTGAACAAGAATTGGATAAAATTGTCCCGGTAAATATATTCAATCTTCCATGTTGACAGTCATACTTCAGTGCATCTTTTCAATATCATTGGATAATTTTACAATTTTAGCCTACACCAGGAATTGGTTGTCCAATTTACTTAACTCATGGCTTGGCTAAACAATTTTCAGCTGTTCCTCTCATAACTAAAAATCAAATACACTTCATTTCAATTGAAAGGGACTCCGACAAATCAGTAACTATGAATGAAGTAAGTTGAAAATTAAAAGTTTAATGGATTAGACGCTATGTAAATGTAACTCTTTTCCGCCCTTGTTAGATTTTTGGTGATGAAACATATCAAATCGCGAGTTTACAAACAAGTAACCAAGGAGTTGATAGCACAACAGTTTATGATTACACTTTGGGAATTGTATATTCATCGATAGGAGATCGCGTTTGCACGATACAACCAGCTGATTTATCCACTCTAGGCATTTCCATGGATGGTCGTAGATTCGGGTTAGCCGCACTCTTAGGAACAAACATTCTTTACAAATACCTAGGCCAAGTATTTTATGTAAGCTCGTAAATTTTTAAAATCTTGCATTTCAGTTTAAATTAAACACTAACGTTTATCTTTTAGAAGAAACGCACTGGATTTCAAGTAGATGTTTGGGAAGCAGTTGAATTTGGAAAGACAATTGACAAAAAGAAATATGATAAAATCGTAACAACACAATATTTTGTTCCAACAGTAAGTCACTCTATCAAATAATACGGAAAAATCTTCATTTTTGAGATCAACAGCCATGTATTTTAATGTTTTTTGCTTTACTAGTCAAAGTTCAGAAGCTTTTGTTGTTTTAAGATCAAAGATAAGCCTTGTTTCTGTTGCTTTCAATACTTACAATTGTTAAGTAATGTTGTGACTCTTAGGTTTAACCTGAAAAGCTTAAGGAAAGAAAAGTTGCAACACCAACTCTACCGCTTCTTTTCACATTTTTTTCCTTTATTGAGGCTTTGTTTTCAAACCTTTGTTATATCAGTTTTAAATCTAATTTTTGTGGCTTGCTTGTGATAAAGCTTGTACAACTTTACAACTATGTGCAAAAGAGTGTTGCTTTTGTGGAACTTTCAATCATCTCAATGATGCTTGAAAAATTGATACAGATGAAAATGGTCAAAATAAGAATGATTCAACTCTTTATCTTGACCATTTCCATCTTTAGGTAAGACAATTTTGTACACCTTTTACTTAAATACAAACTTAATTTCCCTCGCTTTCTTCCAGTATGCTAAAGAATCTATGTTTGGCTATATTCCAGTTGGAACAGTTACTAACTTTTACAGCCAAGTCTCTTCCGTGAGTTATCTTATTTGATCATTGCATAAGATCGTGTTAACTTACATTTCATTTTTTGATTACAGAACCATTATCAATTAACTGAATCAAAATACAAAGAATATCATAATTTTGGCCTGAAGATCGTTGATGAAGAATATGAATCAAGATTCCAGGTAAATAAATGCTATCCAAAACCGGAATCAAGGAAAACATTGGCGTTTCATTTCACATGCAAAGGTAAACTCAATCGATTATTCCATAGCATTTCTTAAACCGCTATTTCTCTTAATTTGATAGTTAACTACTGTGATCCGAACGCCAATGAAAAATACTATGAAATACTAGATAAGATAAAAGGTGTAATCACAAGGCAAGACTCCATTTCATCCACAAGGATTTCCAATATTGACCTAGAGTTCAGTGTAAATAAAGACAGTGAAATAATAGCGTACATAACATTTTTAGAGGCACCTACCATTGAATGTAAGTTTTATCCATGTTAATTCCTAATTATCTCAATCAGCCAAGTCAAGCCAGTACATTGATCATCTCTACTCTGTCCTTTTTTAAATGTCTAAACAGATTCATTCAAATCTAAGGAATTTTATCTAACGAAATCCCTCATTCAAAAATCGCGGAATTTTTATGCGGAAAACGATGAAGACTGTTATAAAAAGAATGCTAATGTCGCCGACAAATTCGAGTAAGATGAACTGACTAAGTTTTCTTAATTTCATACAAATTTCATTGTATTTTTGTTGTCACCAGGGCGATCGCTTATTGTGCTGGAACTAAAACCTGCGTTAGAATCACTTCCATGAATGATTTAGAGGAAAATTGGGACCATGGGAGTTTTTGTCGTGTAACTTATATTCCTCTTCGAAATTTCAAACGATTCAACCGTGAATTACCTCTTGACAAGATTCAAGATTCGTTAGGAAAGAGTAAAATTTCATTCAATTACATTACTGGACTAAAATCCAAGGAGTATCAACTTTCTCAGATTATTGAGACAATGTCAAGGGATCAAGAGAATGGAGAAGATTTGCGACTTTTTTATCCAGTTTATCGTCAATATAAATTGATTGAGAATCGTGACTATGTCCTTGTGGTATCCGAAATCAATAATTTAGGCGATTGTGTGCGGTCCTGTTTGCATTCAGTTGACGACAAATGTGTAACATTTGCATTCTGTACGTATCCAGATAGAATGGAGTGTCTTACATCAACAATACCTTCGTTGAACATTTCAGATCAACAGCAAGCATTTGATGCTTCTTGTTCAATTTATAGTGTGAACGATTTAAAAGATTATATCAAGATACCTAATAGAAAATTTATAAGCGCTTCCTCAATGCAAACTCAAAGTCCGAAATCTCATTGTGCTTCACTGTGTTCTTCAAGTGAACAATGCAAATCATTTCAATTCTGTTATGATGATTATTCATGCATTTTTAATGGACCTTACACTGACTCAGCTTCTCAATACAGTACTGTTTGTGATATTTATATTCGTAAGTACTCGTTGAAACTATAAGTTATTTAGAAATGCTAATAATTATCACATTTCAATTTATTTTTCAGCTAATGTTGCTCAAAAATACTCATTCACTGGCAAAAAAATTATCTCTGAAACTTTCCACACCGAACTGAATTTGACTTTAGATCAATGTGCAGCTCTTTGCCATGACTGGAATACTGGCGATGAAATCTGTCAATCTTTTAATTATTGTCCCAAAAGTAAAGCAGAGAGCTCATGTAATTTATCAAAATATTCAGTGCAGGATTCCACAGCCGAAACGACGGAATCAAATATTTGTCATAATTACGTTAAAACTCAAGATAGAAATGTAAAAAAACAAACTTACAAGACAGTCAAAGATTCAAACAATCTGAACGTGTTTGTTTTTATTGTGTTATTTTTTGCTCTCGGATTGATGACAGGATTTGGAACACCATTCGTCTATACTAAAATTAAATCACTGATCTCTGCGTCGCAAGGTGATGAAGTTCCATTAGAAATGAAAAAAAGTGAAATTAATGAAGAAGGAGATGAGATTACGCCAGTATGAATGATCTACTCATTAAAATGTAAAAAGTTATTCAAAATTTGAATAAAATAAATACCTTTTTCACTCTTAAATGTCTCAACTCAATCAAATCAAGAACAATTAGTAAATACGAGAGTGATTATATTAGTTACTTTTCTCCATTTGAAATCAATCTATTCGGTAAATCGTAATCAGAATTATATTTAATCGAAATTAAAAAGATAATATATTCAGGGTGAAAAATCAAATAACGTTTACGTGACTTCAAAGTATTTGATAATTAATGATATTTGGCACTTACTTATGTTTCATTTCATGTTTATGGTGAGCATCATGATCAAACTTGCATTTTCGATTAAATACTGTTAATTGCAATGTAAATTATCTTTGAGTTTAAATTCAATAAATCATCGAACGGGCTAACAAAATGATTGTTTACTTACAATAACGAAAACCCATGTAGTCAAATGCAGAATGTCACCGATAGTAAATCCATTGTCAGTTCTAGAAAGTCGACTCTGTAAATCAGTAAACTAGAAATAAAATGTAAAAAGCGAATCATCATAATATCACCGCATTACGGATTAGATGAAGTAAATTACCTTTATGAAAGATATAACATCTGGAGGCAAATATTTAGTCACTTTTATGTAATTTTTAGCACAAGAGTGCATCTAATATAAATGATATAAAATATAATAAAATTAAATGCAAAGATGCTTGTCGATGGTTGATATGCACTCACCATTGTCACTATGCCACCAGCTATATACGAGCAAATCCCTATAGCGAATAAAGACAGCACAGAAATAAATATTATAACGAAGTCCAAAGCTCCATTATCAATATGAGCTATAGCGGAAGAGTAGAACCCGAAATCTGCAGTAAAAGATACTCCAAGATACAAAAATATGAGCCAGTTTCTCACTTTCTGGTTACGATACTCGGTTTCATTTAGTGATAAAATGATATCTCGAATAGTAGTTTCATAATAAGGCAAGAAATCGCTTTTTTGAAAAAATTTCTTTCCAGTAACAAAATTTCGCAAAGCATTCGTTACATGAGCAGCTCTAGTATGGAAATAAAACAAATCAATGCTAACTATTGCACCAGTTAAAATCAAATTGGCTACAGTGCATACAATCCCGGAATAACCAATTAAGAGCCAAAAGTAAGTGAAAATAAATTGTTGAGGTGTTTTAAGATGCTGAGTTACTGATTGACCAATAATAATAAAAACTGTACCCATTCCTATGCTAATTGTTACAATTGTTCTTATCCACAAATTAGCTAAACTATTAGATATAAAACGATACTTATGACAGTAAAAATGGCTCATGAACAGTGCTTCAGGTTTGTATCCTTTATCGTAAACAAAGTTATGCATATGAAATGAAAATGGATCTCCTGTTTTATATAAATGTATCCAATAATGTCTTAAAACTTCACCAAAAATAGTTAAATTTAGCCAGTAAAGCCAAAAATATTTGCGATTGCGATACCCGTTAAAAAAGTCTCCCAACATAAAAGCCAAATCTTCTGGTAGTTCAAAAACACTCAAAAATAACAAATGAAAAATATTCACAACCATTAGACTCGAATAAATGATTGATCTGGTTTTAGTCCATTTAGATGGGGTTATACTTTTATCTTGAGCGAATCCGTTTGGTAAAATATTGAATGAAATACAAATTGATTCGAATCGCTTTAAATCTTTGATTGCTTCTGCATCATCAAAATCAGTTAAACGAAGTCCAAACACTAATTGCATGACTTTTATCACGATTGCTTTAGGCCCACTAAACGTGAATATTGTGGTAATACAATGTTTCAAGTCTGTGAAATCGTACATTTTGTTGTGTAGTTACTCAAAATACTAAACATGACATTATTTCAAGCAAATTAACTATGAAAAGTTAACAACACAGTTATCTTTTTCTAAGTGCGCAAATATGCAGTCAATGGTTAATGGCAATACAGCATTTCCTTGAGTTTTTTGCTTTTTTGGAGTACTTACATCTATGTGAACTACAGTGGAAATGACTAAATTTGCAGTTTAAACAATTAGTACAGTCTATTCATTTCCCTTCAGCCCTTTCAACCCTTTCTCCTTCAGGGGGAGTCATTAGAGTGGATTAATTGTTCAAACTGCGAAGTTAATTATTTCCCCCTGTAGTTCACATAGATGTCAACACTCCAAAAACTCAAGGAAATACTATATCTGCTAATTATTGAAAGATTCAAACAATTAATCTTCCTCGATAATTGCCATTAATCGATCTAAACCAGTCTTATAATTATGGTTACAACCTTGTCATGTGCCTTTTCTTATGTGCATGCTACTCAAACTTTTTGAGCACGTTACAAGACAGTAAGCCATAAATCGATATAACAACGAAAGCCATACTTTTCTGCTACACGTAAAATCGAAAGGAAAAAGTCTTGAGGAGATTAATGCTCGTATAACTGAACAATGATGGATAAGCGAAACAATTTTTCTGAAGTAAATTTAGAGAAGCATTGAAGTGCTTCAAGTATTGTAATAAATCTATAAAATTAATTTAATGAGCTGAAACTATTCTAAACTTACTCTTCTGGTAAATCAAAAACACTCGACAATATTGAAGGAACAATATGAGCAGTCATAAGACTAGAATAAAGGATTGATCTGGTTTTAGTCCATTTAGATGGGGTTATACTTTGATCTTGAGCGAATCCATTTGGTAAAATATTGAATGAAATACAAATTGATTCGAATCGCTTTAAATCTTTGATTGCTTCTGCATCATCAAAATCAGTTAAACGAAGTCCAAACACTAATTGCATGACTTTTATCACGATTGCTTTAGGCCCAAAAGGCTGTGAAAGTAATAATTTTCACTATGCCTCTTTTAAGATACTAACAATACAAGATACTTGTAGGTCTAACAAACATATAACTCAACGCTTAACAAAACCTTTTTAACGAACGAGAAGTTAACACCACTGTTAACTTTTTTATAACTTGTCAAGTCAAGTTGATTGCAATCCTTACTAACAATTGTAAGATTCATAGCAATAAAACAATAGTGTAATTAATCTCCTACAATTGATTTCCATTATTTGATCGAAATTAAGTTTCTCAAGTTTTCATTAGTGTAATACCTTTTCTTTCATGCATGATTCATTATGCATTTTGATTGACGTGATTTGAACTGAGCATTTTAAAAGATAACCCATAAATCGATATTACAACAAAAGCTTTGCATTTCTTATGCACTCGAAAATCGAAAGGAAAAGTCTTGACGAAAATGAACGTTTTACTACAACTACTTCAATCAATTCAGAGAAGCATCGAGATACTTTAAGTGTTACAATTAATGGATCTAATCTTAATAACTAACAGGTAGCACATGTATAAATATTTAACTATTTTTCCGCCAACAGAAATGATCAGTTAACTCGATTCAATGAGTATTAAGCACTTCTCTTCTCTTACTTCTCTTAAACTTCCCTTATTTAGCGTCAATTATCTTACTTTCCTTACTGCTTTATTATTAAGAGTTTTAACCTTTTTGCAAAAGAGGGGGAAATCATGAAATTTTGGAAGAATTTTGGTTTTGGTTACCATTTGGTTAAATAATGAACTTCAATTGATTAAAGTCGTTTTAAATTTTTGATTACTTCTGTTTCATCGACTTCACATTCACTAGTTGCACTTCAACCTTAATTTCTTTTTGGATCACAAGTAAGCACAGTAACTAACAAGGGATCGACACGAACTGTCGCTCGAGTTTTTTAATGAAATATATATTTTTGGATAGCCCATCAGGACAACAAAACATCAATCAAAACACAAGTTTTTTTCATCTAAAGTTCATGGTGCGAAAATTCGTAAAATATTTTTATTTTTTTTACCAAAAAACTTCAGCATAATGCATAGAGAAATGCCTGGGTTTGCCATGAAAATGTCCATAACTTTCGTTAAGCAAAAAACGGGCACCTACTATTTTTCACTTTTTATGTAACCCTGATGGGCTATCCAAAAATATATATTTCATTAAAAAACTCGAGCGACAATTCGTGCCGATCCCTTGTAAGTTATTTTCATGAAAATTTACATAGCTTTGCAGTGGATCATTTTGCTTGAATTACTCTGCAATACTGATCAAACTAACATCATTGAAAACTTGATACATCGGATCAATATTTCCAGTGAATATGAAACAAGTGATCAATAGCGAAATTCATCTTTTGCAGCGTAAATTTCTTAATCTATTATAGTTCGTTCAAATAAAAAAACATTTAATGCGAATCCTCATATTGGTAAGCTTGGTCATTGATTTTTATGCAATTAAACTCTAATTTTGAATTTTTTAGTTTGACGTAGAAAATGTAACAATCTATTATCAATAAATATGTAATTAACGCTCAAAATACCCCAATACAGACCTAGTCAAATATAATTGGACTATTGTTGTTGTCGTATTTTACGATATGCCGGATCCATTTGAGGATATGGAACGTTTGATGGACGAATCGGAAAATTTGGTTGAGGTTCATGTAAAAAGTGCTCCGATGTTTGAGGGTTATGTTGAAAATCCATCGCTCAAAGGTGTTTCCACTTCAGTCAGTTTGGGTAATCACGAGATTAAGAGACGACAATTGTTAGCCAATACTGATATACCAATTGGTAAAGTGGTTGCTCGTGAAGGTGCTCTTTGTGGCTGGCTATCTCCAACCATGTACGCTATGTATTGCTACCGATGTCTTTTAATGTTAGACAATCAACGCATTACTTGTCAAGGATGTAAAACAGTCAATTATTGTTCTGTCCAATGCTACCGATTGGCTAAAAAGGAATTCCATGGTAAAGAATGTGATTACCCAAACTGACTGAAGTTCCTGATTCTAAATTAAGGAAAGACCAAGGAGATTGATCCTCATTTCACGTAATGTGATCGTAATATATTCACTCTTTACGATCACAAATTTCGGTTATTACAAGTACCAGATAGCCCTGATGCTTTGGTCGAAGGAAAGACCAAGGAGATTGGTTACGGTCTGTTTTATAAGACTTCTTTATTCAACCATTCCTGTAGACCTAATGCTCATGCCGTCTTTTTTGGCTCATCAATTTTAGTTGTAGCCACAAAACCGGATGATTGCAACCAAAAATTGGATGAACAATCAAAGGCTGTCGTTTGTGATGAATGTGCTTTAAAATCAGCTGGTGATTCAATAAGCGAGCAAGTTGAGAGAAAATCAATAAGAAAAAATAAAATAAAAAAAGGAGAGAAAAGGCCAAAAAACCAAAAAACAGTTTCTCTCTCTTCGATCACTGGAATATCATGAGCAAGCTTATAAGAGCTTATGTAAAAAATATTACACCACGACTGAATTTTTTAAAATATCAGTTTAATTTGGATTGATAATTAAAATTTTAGAGATCTTTCTTGTTCACAATTGAATCATGTAATTGAACGACATCATGTTTAAAGCTGTCGTATAAAAGTTGACCATCCTCATCAAACCAGTTGGCGACAGACTTGGTGATTGTCTTCTCCTTTGTTTTTGCTCCCTTTTTGCCAGTATTATACTCGAAACATAGCTGATAATTTTCATCGAAACGTTTCAAACAGGAGGAAACAGTAATTTTCTTTGCGGGTTCATTTCCACTTGAATCAATCTGCTTGGCGACTAAAAAGATTCCTTTTTCAACCAGATTAGTGTATAATGTAAGGACTCCCATAAGGATGAAGTATGTTGATGAACAAGTAATGAGAACCAATTTGGAAGCCGGAAAAGCATATAAATAATCATAAACAAGAGCGAAAGCAGCACAAGCTACTGCAGCGGTACAAATGGCTAGCCGAATGTCCATTAATTTGTGGCATTCAGCGTACTTGTATTTATCAATCAAAATGTTACGACAACAATCATCCAAGGTGTTCTTTAAAGCACTACAATCCCACTTGTCAATCTTGATAGGCTCCATGCTTAACAGGAATGATGATGATTAATCAAAGATACAAATTATTTATTAGAACAAATCTATTAAAAAGAAGAAAAAATTAATTAATTAGATTGAAAATAAATGATTAATAAATAGAGTTAAACACTTTCAAATGAAAAGTCTTGCTGGCAATTTTCCATTGGTTGGGCAAACACACAAGAAACAAGTCCCAAAAATGAGTAAGCTAGTGTCATCTGTTGTGTAAAAAAAGAATTAAAATTTAGATTCAGTTTAGATACTAATTAAAGCTGCATCCAAACCAAATCATACTAAATAAGAGTTTAATAATTTGATAATACAATAGTTTACCAAATATTTTACGATCGATTCAATGTTTCATTAAAATAAAGAACAGAATTTTCCATTGGTTTCTTATAATTTAATCTGAAATATAATAATATCCTGCATTATTTGGCATATTTTTGGATTTTACAAACTGATAGATTAACTCAACCCTTCAAGCTAGTTATCGGAAAGCCTTAACTCGACTAATTATAATTTCACTCTCGATTATCTAATAGACCATTTATGCAGTGTGTTTTATTCATTCTAATCACATTGAGAATTGCTAAGATTACATTTATAAAATATATTTATTTGACTCCAAGTGATATCGATAACATGTCTTTGGTAAGCTGATTCCAGGTTAATTTTCATTTTGAATGCCACTACATCTCTTTGATTTGCTTGAATGTTTGCCTCTCATTTATTTCAAATCTTATTCATTATATTAGCCAAACAAGTCAATATCTTAAATTTGGACTTAATTCACTCCCTGTCCGTATTTTAAAGGGGCTTAAACGGAAGCTCAAACAGTAGTAATTAATAAATAATGGAGATTTTTCTGTTCTTTAATAAGTTAAAAACAATTTTACTTCCTTGAACAATTGCTTTATCTTATTAGAGTGATCACGTCAAGTTTGACGTGATCACCCTAATAAAAAATAATTTACTAATTTTTGGAAGGCTTTGGAAGATGAATTACCGACGAAAAGGCATTTAGAAGAGACTTGATAGTCTTTTTGGAAGACTTGACATGAAAGAGAATGAAATAAGAAAATGAAATATTTTCTAAAAAAAGCTTATGCTAATAATACTTTTGAAATAGGCAATAATTCATTGGGACATTGGAAGTCAAAAAATACTCTCAACTCCAAATACATTGAGGATTGGATATTTATACTTTGGATGTAAATTTCGTCCTTTTCAGACTGATCTTTTTTCTGATAGCAATCATCACGAATGACAGAAGGTAAATCTCAAAATTAAAACTCATAAATAAAAGCATTGATTCAGTAAATTTTTAAAATTCCAGGTCAATAATGAAATTTTTGGTGTCAGTAAAGACTTTACAACCGACGGCGATTACCAGCAAGAAAATATGGCCGAATGGCTTGATATCTACTTCCCTTTTTGCCATATTATGCTGGTTAATATCATCTGTGTTCATTATTACAATTAATTTATTGTTGTTTGCATGTTAGAATCAGTTGATATTTGTAAAAAGCATGTTGATCAGGATGATATTACATTCTGTTGGCATTCATCAACTTTGCTTTGTTTTCAATGTAACCATAGAGTAACCAGCTACTTTTAAACTTGAATAGCATTCGGTTGAGTTAAGCGGATTTGGTTACTTGGTTTAACTTTCTAACCAAATAACCGGTTTTCATTTAACTAGTGCATCATCTGTTAACTCTTCTTAGTTCACTCATTCTTTGTTCTGACGGTTGTGTTTTTATGTTATAATTTAACCAATGAGGAGTTGCCACAAAACCTTTTTATTTTATTAATTGATTCAACTTTATTTATTTATTTCATTGATAAAATCCATCTCTATTTATTGTTTGCTTTCTGAACAATTTTTAAACCGTGAAATTTATTTATATTCTTGTCAATATCATTCCAGTGAAATCATGGAGCCCTTCAAGATTGAGGGTAACCAGTCAAAGAGCTTAGAACAAGACGAAAAAATTAAAAATGATAAATTAAGAAAGTTGATTTATAAATGTACCGTCGCACTATCAATTTCATCACCACTTTCTTGTAAATTACGTGAAAGATTATCATCTATTCTTCCCAAAGTTTCCTCTAACCCGTTTCCTTGGCATGAGAAATATTGTAAAACTAATATTCGCTTGCACTATGCTGATTATACACCTTATAGTAGCCATTTACATCCTCAATATAAACCATCTCGTCCATTGAGGTCTAATACTTCTATTGTTGAGGAAAAGACTTCCGTACCATCATCGTGGTCATCATCATCAAAAGCATGTGACTTTCACCACTACTCATTTAATCGTAAACAACGTTACCGCAGATGGACACAAATAGAAGATAAATACAATTCTGTTCTCGATGAAACGGATTCTTATAATAATATAATAACGCCTGAATCTGATAATAGTAACGACAGTGAGGTCAAGTCAAACCCGAGACTATCTTCTTGGTCAACAACACCTGTTATTTTCCCAATAATTGATTTAGATAAAATTGTTGAAGCTCAATTAGAGAAAGAAGCTAGGTCTAGATTACAGTATCAAGCAGAATATTCTGACCACAATTTCCACGTGAATCCCCCTTATATAATTTTTTTCGTTCCTGATGATAGCAATAAAACCGTACCTCATGAAACTGTTGCAAATTTACCTCCCTCCCTTGGTTATGAAATAATTCTAGAGCCTATGAACATATCTTCAACATCATTGCCTCCTCAAACATCATCACCATCATCATCTTCATCACCACCACCTATATCTACATCTCCATCTCCTGATAGAACTACAATTTCATGTGATCAAGAAAAGCCTGAATTAGTTAAGAATGATAATAATTTAATTCAAACGGACGTTAAACTTATCCACAAGTCAACAAGTGAAATTCCCAAAAAGGATTTTGCTCCATTGAGAAGATCCATGAGAAGGGAAAAAATTTCAAGTAAATCCAATTGTGTCGTCAACGGAACCAACCAGTCCTCAATCAGAGTTGAGCCTAAGAGAACTCAAGCAAATAATAAAAACTCTTCATCGGTCTGTGATATTACCCTATCCAATATATCTTATGGTAATACTAAACCAAGTTTTTCCAAGGAAATGTTAAAAACAGAGGACGTTGTGATAAAACATCTATCTGCATCAGCTGAAACCGTGATAAAAGCTAAACCGTCTATAAAAACTAATAAAAGAATTCAAGAAAAGCTGATACCATTGGAAACAACAACACTAAATAGTTTAAGGAAGGTAAATCACACTTCTTCACAGTCCATTCGTCATTCCAAACGAGCTTTAGACGATGAAGTGATGGTCATAAGAACAAAAGATGATATACCTCGGAAAAAAGTTGATACCGATGATGTAGTTATGATAAAAGTCATGCAATCATCTAGACGACCAAGATTAAGAAAATAAATATTGATTGAAACCAAAACAATATATCTAATCATAAAGAAAAGAATGAGAATATACACCTCATTCATTGAGAATAAGTTTATCAGCTTGATCACCTTTCTCTCTCTCTCTCTTTTCATCTATTCAATTCTCACCAAAATCACTTGTTTTCATCTATTCATCTTCATAGTCTGAAAGCTGCCATCTTTACTATGCCAATTTTTTAAATGCCCTTTTCATACTGTAAGAGATATCATCGTCTAAAAGTCGTTAAATTCTGTTCACAATCATCCAACTCATCACCAATGAAAACAACTTATTGAATTTTCTCATCCAACAACACACACAGTATACTTTATAAAAACAAAAAATAATATTACATGAATAAATTCAGCTGTGTACCTTATTGAAAATATTCAATGTAAATTAGGTTCCTAAATCACTTTTGTTCATCTTACTCAACATTATTTATATTTTCATTCCAACTCTATCTTCACCTCCCAACAACCCTTTCTTGTAAATTGGAGTGAATTGGGTCTAGATTTTTTTATCGAAATCTTTTGTTAACATGAAATAACTTTTCATCCTTAATCCTTAATACAATGTTCTGTTTCATAATATCTCCCCAACCCTATCATTCTATACTCTACCTCTAACTCAATTTGCCTTAAAGATGCACCTGATGTGCTCATATAAATACAATCAGTTGCTCGAAAAATGTAACAAAGAACAAAAATATAAACTTGAATCATTCAACAAATATATGTTTTCTGTAAAAATGGTGAACAATCTTCTGCTGGTGATGCAGCAATTTAGATGGGAAAACCATGCATAGAACATAGAGTCAAAGAAAAAAGCATTTGTACAGTATTTTATACAAGCTTAATTATAGTTTTGCTTCATTGCGATTTAAGCTTTGTTTTTTTTTGCGTCACGATTTGTATTCTTTCGCTTGGAATTTTTTTTTCACCAGTGAAAGAAGGAAAGTCTTGGTATCAACTGTTCGCGTTTTTTCAATTAATTGTTAATCACAGGTTAACTTCAACAGAATCAACAGATGAAGAATTATTTCTCAATGTTTGATACTCCAGTTGTCTCTCTCGGATTCTTTCTTTGACCTCTTTACGCTCTCTGTTCTCAATTTCTCGTTGTAATTTTCGTCTATATGCTTCGAAGGCCATAACAATTTCTTCCAATTCTTGACGGTAAAGTAAATTGATCATAGCTTCAAATCCTTGAAGTTCTTGTAAGTTGAAAAGTTCAAACTAAAATGAAATAAATAAGATAAAGATAAAAAGAAATTGAAAATTAAAATTAGAGAATAATAATTGAACTCAAATCACTCGTCTTAAATATACATGCAATTATATATTTAAAACGAAATAGTCTAATGTTTTATAGCTTTTAGGATGTTATTACCTCTAAAAGGTGATCTAATTCAAGTGGAGCCCGGGAGTAAAAAAAAAGCCACTTTGGTATTTCTTCGGTGAGATAAGGATTAGCTGGAACCCAAACATTATGCTGATGAATTGATGGTTTAGGTAGAGGTAATTCTCGTTGATGACCATGAATAGTTTCTCTATTAACAATTTGTAAGGCACCATATTGATTGGCACAGGGATGTTCATATTGAGCTCGACCAGTTATATGATTAACATAATAAGTTCCGTGAATTGAAGATTCAACACGCTCCCAGCCTGTAGGTAAACCTTCTTTCTCCAAGGGATGAGACCAATGAGTAGTTTTTGTGTTATGATCAATATAATATTTACGACCTCTCATAGTATAATCAGTTGACCATCCTGGAGGTAAATCTTCGCAAGATTGTCGAAAGGAACTGTTTTGCGATGCCAAAGAGACTCGACTATGGGAATTATTATTCAAATTAGTCTCAATTGGTGTCACTCTATTTTGTGAAAAAATTGAAGCTAGACCAGGAAAGATAATTGTTGGTTGATAACCGGGAAAAGTTGTACCAAAAGCACCAACATTACCTGGTGTTGCGGTTCGTGTTTCTAAACTCCCATGAGACATTACTCTAGTCCCATAAAAGTTGATCGGATGTTGGGGATGTTGATGATGAAGATTACTGCATGATCCTAAATTTGATAGAAAAATTTAATCGGTTAATAAAGGTGATAAAAATAATTGAGAATGAAAACTTACCAAGATTGGTTAAATTATTTGCGCTTGTTGTACATATTATACCACTAACTGTTGAACTTGATGGTCCATAGTTAGGCCTGAGCTTATTAAAATCTTTCAGTTGTTGAGCCCGTGCACACTTTTCAGCTAAAGTCTTGGGCTGTGAATCAACAGTATCAAAATCCGCATCGCCGGATTTCTCCTTCTTTTTGACATTTTGGCGATTAACGTTTGTCCATACATTGGTGACTGAATGGTACACATAACAAGTATAGACGGGAAAGTTCAGATGACGGAGAAGAATGCAGGAGGAATAAAAGGAAGAGAGAAAGAAGTTGAAGAGAAGGTAATTAATGACATATGATGAGTGAAAGAAAAGAAACAAAAACACAACAGATTGGAAATAATGAATTGAAAAAGGATAACTTACTAGGAAGCTCCACTGGATTATCTCGTTTAACATATTTACCTACCACCGATTCACTTATTTTTCGATTTCCTTTCTTCTTGGATATCATATCATATCATGTTTATGGTAATCTCCAGATTCTCCCTTCATTATTTACACCTGTTTACCTTTTCTCAATCTCATTTTTGACTCAATTAAAGTAATAATATTAACTCAACATTGCTCTTAAAAGTTGCTCCAACTGGTTGCTGGAATGCTTACTAAAATCTGTTTTTGTTGTTTTTCTCCGCCCAGAATGAAATTCAATTCAACATTTTTGCTTAGTTTGAGACTGGTTAATACTTAACGAATTATTTGAATTGAATTTAAAAATATGTCCAAAAACTGACCAAAATTATCATAATAGGTAGAAATAATTACATTCATACCAAGAGAAACTACAATTTACCAGGTTAACATACTTTTCTTATGCATTATATAAATAAATATGAAATTTTGGTGTAAATGCCTCATTTCAACAACCGTAAAATCAGCAGAGTCGAGTGACCACTTCAAAATATGAAAAGGTAAGCAAGTGGTCTGAACAACTTAGATATAATTTCAGTGTCAATTCGATCCATAAAGCTTGAAACTGAATAATTGACTACATAATAAAATAGGTATCAGTGTTAATTAGAAATGGCATAAAATAGGCGGCCTTTTCAATTCATTTGTACAAACAGGGCATAGTTCTTGGACATTTGTCCTTTTACCGCTAAGACTCAGCTGGTGCTCAATTGCTTTGAACATACAATCACCATCAGATGGAATATCGTAAGAGAAAGTCCTAAGCCATCTAACTGACTCTGCTTCAATTCTTTCCTGTTTCTCCTTCTCCAATTGAGCCTTCTTGTCTCTTTTACGTTGAGCTTTCGATATTTTACGGACTTGGTAAAGATTATTGAATTGATCACCCCCTGACTCTCCATCATCTTCATCATCGTCAATGGTTAATTTTTCAATGGCAGGAATATCATCTACACCTTCACTAGATTTTGAATCATCTGCATCAGATTTAGATCCAAAACAAGTTTTGAGAAATCCATCCAATTCTCTTTCTTGCTTAACTCGTAGTTCCGTTTCTAATCTGGAAATTTCTTGTTCTCCTGTCTAAATCTTCTTCATCCATCCTGAATAAATTTATTGTTAATGTTATCGATAAATGTGTAAGGTGTCAAAATTAATAACTCATTTATTCAATAAGTTTCGATCGCAGTTAGAGTAATACGTTCACCAGCTAAATGTTTGAAAATAGCATATGATAAAGCTCAACAGAACTACTGTTATAAAAGTTTGTTTAATGAATGAGTTTGGCTAAAGCATAATGTTAGGGACCGTTACATTAGAATAATTTGTATTGTATTTTTTTTTTAATTTCAAATTTGAAAATTTAAACAGTTGAGCCTGATGATAAAAACTCAAATAATTGTGTTACATTTTTAAAACATGATAGCTACTAAAATAAATATTTTGCGTTTGAAACTACAGCTATTAATTTAGCCCTTTTCATTTCGGCTGTAAAAAAATCATTATTTTCATCAAGTTTATAAGCTTACAAGAATCAACTTCTCAAGTTAAGATTAGTGAGCAATGTAATTCGAATGTTTTTTTTCTTTCTTGATAATAATTTTATTTTATTATTCTCTAATTTTTAGATGAAAATTGAACCAGGAATACAAATAAAGCCTAATCAACCCAACCTTAGTAGTTAAAGGATAGGATAATTTAGGCGCAGTTGTAGGATCGAGACTTGCTAAGGTATCAATCATTTTGGTATTTACAAAGTCTGTATTTTTATAGCGTACAAATATTCACAGAGTGCTGATGTTGGCGTTTTATTTGTCAGTTACCTGAAGTGGTTACATTTCTGTCGCGTGTGGCTAGTTGACTGGAAGGCAATACAAATTGTAAGAATATATTTTTGTGGTTCAATGATTATTTCTCGTCTCTTCTGAACATTTAATCACAACCTGTTCTGTTTTTTCTTCTCATTTATTTAGTAAAATTATCACATTAATAACAATTTGAGACGTGAAAATCATCATGTGTAAGCACAATTATCAACAATTATGATAGACACGTTGTAAATGCTTGATAATGAAAGTTTCACAATGATTTAGCAGGTAAAAAGCCAAGGTTGACCGGAAGATGATCAACTGTTAAATGATTTGTGCACATCATTTTCACAGTTACATAATAAAGGTGAATGAAGTTGAGATAATCATGATTAAATTGATGGCGATGTTTATGATAAAAGATACATGAAGAAAAAATAAACTACCCAATGAATGATCAAAAAATTAATGAGCAACCATGAAGAAACCAGTTGTTTTTGTTTTTCATTTTGTAATTGTGATTGACTTTCTCAATATAAGAGATAGAGTCAGAGTTTCTGGAGCTGATCAAGATCAAATTACTTAATTAAAATGAGATTGGTGAGGTTTTATCTTGTTTACCTTCAATGGAAACAATGAGGTAAAAAACACAATTAAATTGAGCAAGCCATTTGGAAATTGTCTTATTTTGAGTTTGATTCGGCTTTGTTGGTTGTTTTTTTTGCTGGTCTAGATTAAATGGGTTCATTCAGTTCAGAATAATTATTCATTTTTGTCTTTCATCTTAAGTGCATACGAACGATTCAGTAGACTAACACTATAATTGTAAGTTGAACTGAGTGTCCAACTGATTCCTTTGACAGCACCAACTCCAACATTCCAGATATTATCAGTGGCTGCTCCAATTAAACCTCGCTCTGGATTACTGTTCGTTTCATCCACAGAATCCGAAGTCTGGTCGTTTGTCTCCTTGTTGTTGTCTGTTTTCTGGTGTAGAGGAAAAAGGGAGGAAATAAACGTTAAAACATCCAGGAACCATCTCTGATTGTTTGATTAGAAAAGTAATTTAACTCAAGTAAAATGCTGTTGATTCACCTGTGAGTTACAATTATATTGATATCTTTTTTTATTAGCAAATATAACATGTCTCTATCAAAATCAATTTGAAGGGGATGAAAGGTTGTTAGATGCTAATTTCAATGCTTTTATGATCGGCCAGAACATGGATTATGGATTATGGTTTTCATGTCAGTCTACTGGTTTCAACTATTTAATAATTTAATGAAACACTTCTTTTGATTGGTCATAACTTGTTAAAGCGAGCATAAATTGAATGAAATATTGACTTAAACAGTCAATGGTAAAGCGTTAAGACAACTCATCAAACATCAAATATCTATGAATTAATAATACATTCATAGATCGTATTCAGCTAATGGTTAGTCAAGATACTGCAGTTAATATGACGAATAGTTTGGCATGGAATCAAAAAAAAATACATCGGACATGATAAAGCTAACTGAAGGCTCATCTGACAAAAACTCACAGGAAAATATGTTTGATCAAATGTCTCCTATTAATACAAGATTTAACTGAATAACTTGTCGGTAACTAACGGGTAACTTATGGGTAATTAGAAATGAAGGAATCTAGTCGATATCGGTTAATTGTATTAGCTAAAATTAGTTAAACAAACCTGATCATCCTGATTTGATTTAATCTCTGGCTGACTAGAGGTGGCCATTACTCCAGTTAGTTGTATTCAACGGCTGTAGCTTTCCCAAAATGTATGTTAAACTAATGAGGATTAATTAGCTTTCTGTTGAAAACAATGAAAAGATTTAAGGTTTCCAATAAGTTAACTGGCTATGGTTAACTGAAATTGTGGTGACGCACAACAATTATAATTATGGAAGGTGGCAAAACATATGCCGAAAGGTGATGATAACATGGCGAACTGAAAAGAGAGTTTGTTGGAAAAATAAAAAGAATGGAGAAAAAAACAAGAGAAAGGAAAGACAAAAAGAGACAAATGTCTGTCTTTTTTGGTTTACAGTTCATGTAACTGTCTACTCAACTGCTGCGTTTATTTCTTACCAGATCTCATATAATTCAATTGATTCACGGTAATTAACTTTATTGTAAGAATTACAATTTTGTTCCTGAATCAATCAACGATCTTCATCAAGATAATTATCATGTTTGACTATTTGATCAACATGGTTTATCTAACAAACGGTTTGTTAATGGAAGTCGTTCTGGTTTTCCTTTAGTCATCTTTCAATCTCTAAAAACAGTTTATACTGTTACAGTATTTACCAATTACAGTGTAATTAGTGAACAAGTTTTTAAATTTCTAACCGCCAAACTGGTCCACACATGAAAAAGAATAACTCGATACACGAGCTATGATAAAAATTGAAATAGTAATCAATGTTTACAATGTTTTCCCATTCTGTCTTCGATTTTTTTGAAATTCAAGTTTTCAAAGGTCCCAAGTGTTTCCAGATTTGAGATTCTTTAATAATAGTAAATTCAAACACCAATTGTATCAACCAATTCATTGTCTCCAAAGGAATCTGAAAAGATTGCTACAAGACTAGTATTCACAAGCCGATCAGATCACCCCATAATTGATTTACAAGAATCATTTCAACCCGAGAATTTAACTAACGTGAATTTTGCCGATAGACAGCAATGTGATGATTCACAGGTTTTAATTATGAATCTGAAATCTGCATAGTCCCTGCATAAGATATGAAACTGTTACCCAAAAACCAATTCTGGTCATTGACGTTGAAGATGGTTTTCAGAAGGGACTCGTCCAAATTGCCTGTTAAAATGTTGAGAGGTGATTCTTTGTATTTATCATGAATATGAAGTGAAACACACAAATGATTGATCAATTGAAGGATAAAATGATCAACAGAATAAGCAAAAAATGAAATAACTGGTAATAGCTGAAGAGTACCTTTAGCTTACGCTGAGATTACCAGAAATTTTCACAGTGAAAAGGAACTGGTTTTCCTCTCTTTCTTTTCTCTGTCTACATTTTCTTTCTAAAAGATAAATCTCTGACTGAGATTTGCTCTCACTTTCTCTCGCTAAACCAAAGTTAGGTTTTTGCCTTTCAATCTGTTTAGAGTTGTTTGAGTCAAATAGATGTTGAAAAGTTACATCTGTAGTTGATTATCGGAATCTGTCATTAGTCAATCCAGTTTCATTGTTTCTTCAAGATCCTCAGAAAACTCTTATCCACTTATCCAGCAACCCTTCTCGCAGCCGGATTTAATTTTAATTGGTATTTTGTAATTGTTTACTATTAGCTTTTTCAACCATCAACAGAAACAACATCCCATCATCATCTTTGCTTGTTATTATTGTTCCTTTCGTAATACTTTCAGTTGGTGCAGTTAATCACCATCGTCATCATTACTGACAAGGCCAAATAAAGAGAAAGATATACACACTGAATTGAAAGGTATTGTAAAGATACATTTTTCAGTTACTACCCAACCCAACCATAATTCAATGATGAATTTCATTTGTAAATAAATTTCCTTTTTGTCAACTTTTCCATGTTTTCTTTATGTCCCATGTTATGGCATCCACTACAGGACTTGAACAGCCAACCTGAAACCCAAATCTCAAGTCAAACCTCTGCAAGGAGATATTTCCACTGTGGATTTAACACCATGTTTATCAGCTTTCCTTAACACAGTTTAATAGTGTTATTGAGCATGTTGATTGGCAAATAATCAAAAAAGTGCAAAAGTGATAGCCAATGATCATAAGCTAAACGCCTTTTCACCTCTCATAGGCAAAAATCACTCCTGTCATTTCTACGTTGATAATTATTCCTATTGTTCTTGGATATTTCTCCATCTTGACAATACTTTCATACATGCATGCATATGTATGAAGTATATCTGGTCAACAACTATTGACTTGACAAGTGTTACCCTTAAACTTGATTATTGAAATATTACTCTACTTCATCATTGTTTTCGTTAATTTCCGTGCTTACCATTTCTCTTGAGTTTGATGGAGGTTGAAATGAACGGAGTTGATAATCGTGTTAATAATCAGTCATTTAATTTAGCTTTGGACAAAGATTTAACGGATTCATCAAACAATGTTGATGCAGAACAGTCGTCAGTTGGTCGGACGTACGATGCCCTGTTAAGTGGTGCCCTGGTTAACAGTGCATTTGAAGGTTACCCTTTTGAATTTAAAACAGATTCAAGATCTCTACGTTTGTATTATGTTTATCGTCACTGGTCTCTATATTATCTATTATTCATTTTTCTCGCTGTCCTTCATCTACTGGCTCTTTGGGAACCAATCGGCCAAACTCGAAATAAAGCTTATTTTGACAATCTCACCATTACCATTGAACTTCTGTGCCTTACCTATTTTGTTATTCGTCTGGTTCTTCGTGGTTATGTTACTCAAAGTTATACCTTTTGGCATGACCCTAAAACAATTATCCTCATATGGACAGTTGTCATCACCTTACTTGACATCGTTGCCTACTTGGCTCTACCCAGTAACAAAGCCATGAGATGGTCTCTATGTCTTCGGCCACTTTTCATAATAACATTTGCAGAGAATCGACAGGTAAATGTCTAACATGTGTAACAATTACATTTTTTGCTTTCACACCCTTAACATATCTTTAACCTTTCACCTCAATCTCCATGCAGCTTCTAAGTTACTTTGAACAATTTAAATTGATTTTCTCTGATAACATTTTCTTATTAACATATTGCAGCTAAAAATTTAGACATTGAATGATGATGGGTCAATTTGAATTAATTTTGATAATTTCTCCAAACTCTCGAATCTTCACGATATTATCTAATGAAACTAAGGCTTGTTGACCCGCTCCTTCAACTCTTTCCCGAGTACAATCACCTGTAATTTTTTCTGATTGAATAATTTATCCACTTTAGCAGTTGTCACTATCTTACATCGTAAATCACCAGTGAACGTTTTTAAGTTGTATCCACCATCGCAAACCGTTTGACCAATTTGCATAAAATTCGAGATTTTCTGGCATTTTGTCTCAGAATCAATTTCAATTATGTTGATTTTTTTGCTTGTGCTACCTTGACTTTCAACCTTTTAATTTGCAGATTTATTTTTCCATCTATTTTCTTGCTTGGTTGTTAACTTCATCTCTGCTTGGGTGAACAGGTAGAGAGCGCGAAAGAAAGATGATATAACCAAAGGAAAGAAACTGAAAAGCTTTTATGTTATAACCTGACTGAATCGGAAAGAACCACAATTGCCATTTATCTGAAAGCTCTTCATCAGTCGTTCTTGTTGACTGAACACTTTGAGAACGATGATGATGATGAGCTACAGCAGTGAACAAGTAGAAAAAAGTAAAGGTTGAACACAATTTTCACCTTTAAATTCATATTTTGATGATAATATTTCAAATTCTATTCTATTCTATTTCATCGTCTCTTTAACCCTTCTTTCAATTAGATTGATATGCAACTGTTAAAAGTCTAGAAAAAAAATCGCCAAATCATAGTGAATGAACATAACCATAGTTAACACTGACATCCATCAAAATTGAATTTTTATGAATAACTGTTCCATGAAGCTTTGTCGGTTAATTTTCTTTCCTTTGAACTACCCTGCTGTTAATGAATCGTGCTTATCATAGCTTATTGTTGTCAACTCACACGA
The DNA here is from genome assembly GCA_028476895.1 of Tetranychus truncatus. Taxonomy (NCBI): domain Eukaryota; kingdom Metazoa; phylum Arthropoda; class Arachnida; order Trombidiformes; family Tetranychidae; genus Tetranychus; species Tetranychus truncatus. The sequence goes on from CM052061.1 coordinate 9,288,429, forward strand.
ATCAAATACTACTTTACCTTTATTATTATTGATACATTGAACATAATTTTAACTTGAATTTCATTTTGAGCAACTCCTTACTCCTAACTCAATGAAATAAACAATTTTCATTGTTTGATTATTTAATTATAACTTGATTTTTTTTTATGTTCACAGATTCGTCGAGCAATCAGGAGTATACGGAACACTTTACCTGACATAATCAACGTTTTAATTCTTTTCTTCCTCTCTCTTGGAGTTTCTTCACTAATTGCATTTAAATTGTTTAACAAAGATAAATTATTTCACGATGAAAAAGTATCCGAGAGTTTAAATTATTTTGATAATTTTATCGACAGTTTTTATCAGCTTTATATCTTAGTTACCACAGCAAATAATCCTTCAATTATGTAAGTACAAAGTGTTTTTGCAAATTGTTTGAGCAAATTAAGCTCTGTCTCAATGCTTGAACCAGAATTGTCAAGGCTGATCTTCATTAAAATAATTTTTTTACACAAATTTGCTAATTATTTTCTCTCCTTTAGGATGCCAAGTTATAATAGGAACAGATTATATGCAATATTTTTCATCATCTTTCTAATCATAAACCTTTACCTGTTCATGAACATAATATTAGCTGTAATCTACAACAAATACCGTAAACATTTAAAGGTAAATTAATCTTTCCCTTTGACAAACAAATGAATTCAATGATTTTGAGTTTAGTTGGTTATTTGAAGGATTATCATCTCAACATGAAACAAACTCGGGAAATACAAGTTTGATCTTTTTAATTGTTATTTAATTGATGTTTTTTAGTATCATGTGCACTAATAAACATTAATACTAGCAAATTTAATTTGTTTTGTCAATGGATTATAGTCTATTCCAACTAATCCTGCAAATAACTTTACTGATCCTGATTCCGGTTTGATCAATCAAAATCTCTTTTAAACATAAGATTAACACTCTTTAATTTCCTTTCCCATAGAACGAAGTTCGTAAATTATTGCAAATTAAGCGTGACAATCTAAGCCGAGCTTATGATATTGTAACCAAAGGCGATGAACTTGGAATGACTCGAGATCAATTAGAGATTATAATGGAAGCAGTTTTTCAAACCTGGTCAGTCTTTGATTATGCTGCTCGGCACAACTCAGTCATTGTTGATCTAGTTTGGTCCATTTTGGAGACAAACGGACGTATTCGTAGATCTGATTTCATGGATATTGGGGATTTAATGGCAATGAAAATTCGTATTATTTATTCAAAAAATTCACAAGAATCATGTTGTGGTTATTGGCTTCCCTTTGTATACAAAAGTGCACCTTCTCAAGCTTTGATTCGGATGGTTCATTCACGCTACTTTAGATACTTTTTTGATTGTCTAATTGTTCTTAATGTGGCTCTAATAGCAATTTACGATAATCATCGGCAGCTTAAACTGGAATATTATCTACTTACTGCTTTTACCTTTGAAATTTTTGCCAAACTCTACGCTTTTGGCACTCATGGTTTTATCAAGAGCTTCTGGAATGCATTTGATTTTATTGTCATTGGATTAGCAATTGTATTTTGGTTACTCATATCATCCAATTATGCGACCGAGGCATCTTTGGGCAGATATTTTGATATCGTCCTGGTATTGAGAGCTCTTCGTATTGGCAAAATAATTGGAAATATTGAACGGTTCTCAGTTGTTGTGGTCACAATTCGCTCCTTGGTTCCTTCCATTGCTACTTACGGCATTCTTCTTCTGGTTCTTTACTATTTCTATGCCATTATTGGGATGCAACTGTTTCATGGACTAGTCTATTCAAATCCTTCCGGCTGCTCAAGTGACTCAATTGATTGCTGTCCAGAATCTTTGGCTTCTAAAAATGTAACAATGTGTACAATCAATTTTAATAGCATTGCAAGTTCCTTTCTCCTTTTGTTTGACCTAATGGTGGTAAATGAATGGCACACTTTGGCTCATAATTTTGAAATTTTATCCGCATCCAAATATACTCGGCTTTTCTTCATCTCATTCCATGTTGCATGTGTAATAATTGTGCTCAATATTTTTGCTGCCTTTGTTATTGAGGCTTTCATCTTGGAATATACGAATACAACTGAAGGCTCAGTTTATCTCAATTCTGTTCTCAACAAGATTAAACAACTTGGTTTGTCCAGTGTTAACACTAATGGTGCCTTGTCAACACCTAATACCAAAAAAGGGGATCCAAATAAAATCAATTCTGGCCAAAGTTCAACAAAAGCTACCAAAGAATCGTTGCAAGCTGAACAATTAGATGGCTTGGTTGACTTCGATTTTAATCAGTATGACGAGTTTGCTGCCTACGGTGGATCAAGTAATCATCGATCGTCTATTTTTTATCTTCCCGATAAGCCTGAGCTTAAGGTTCACATTGTTGAAAGAGTTTCCGTTGAATCACTGTTAATCCGAATGTTTCAGAAAGAAATTGAAATGGAATCATCTGGATTATAGAGTGGCTCCAAATTTTATTTTAATCAACATCTAAAAGACCCGGATTTCCCTGATTTACTCCCATAAAAGTGCAATAATTACCATATAATTAAATTCACCATTGTTTAAACACTCCATAATTGAACAACAATTTCCTCCTATCAAATCAACACCAACATTAGTCTACATCTTCCATCGCAATTTATCCTCAGTGCTTTAAAGATCATCAATTAATCAACTTTTCTCTCTGATCTAATTATTCCATTCATCCATTACTTTCTAATCCAAAGATTTCATTAATTTCTCATTATTTCTCATTGTAAAGATCTAACTTATTGCTTACAAAGCTACATTCAGCAATCTGAAATCTTTCTCATCACCGCCGAGTAAATGATCTGAAAGAATTCATTGTTTTATTTTAGTCTAATAGCTAATCATCTTTTACTTTTGTTAAGCGGACATCAATCATTGTCAAGCTTAAATCTAATCAAATGTATTTTCTTATTACAGTCTTTCCACCAAGACTGTTGTCAATCTTAAACACACAAATTCATATTCAATTTTTTAATTGTGCGAGTAATTTAATAACTTCAATAATAAATTATTATCAATAAAGATGTAATATTAAATCTTTTTCAAATTTATTTTTACCTTAACAAATTCAATCAACAGAGTGGTTTTAAAAATGGTTCAAACAGAGTGAATTTATTAGTCTAGGTGATTAAAAAGACAATTAATATAAAAAATCTTACACAAAAAAAGTTTAGGCTACTTCAACAGGCTGTATAGGCATTGTGATTGTGATAGTCTCAAAGATTGATGTTACAATTAGTCAAAACGAAACAATCTCATTTTAATTTCCATTTTTTAGAAAATTTTGATTAATTGATTGATCATCTTTTAATTGTTGTATCGTTTACCAAGTTAGATTTTAACTTTTGACCAGATCGAGTACCAAATACTAATTTAACGTCTTCGTCTTGTCTTTTAACTCTAGCAGCTGATGCTGCAGCTGCTTTTGATTTAGCTGATGCATCGTCTACTACTTCAGGAATAGATCGACCTTTACCGTTTCGACCTGAACAATCACATTCTGGTTTATTTTTACCATGGATTCGATTATTAGACTGTCTATTTGATCCACCACCATTTTCATAATGATTATTGTGTCTATATTCATCTGAAACATTGTGTGATTTGCTATTTTCATAATCATTTATGTAGTGTTGAGAAAGTGGATTATTGTGATGATCATTAGTATCGTGTCCAGCTAATCCTGAAGGTTCAAAGAATCGACTTCCTTCTACTGTTTCTTTCTCATATCCATGAGCATGAGAATACCCATCAGGAGTCTCTTCATCGTGATGGTAAGTCTTTACTTTTGGCTTTGATTTTCCTGGTTTTACAGTTCTGTGACTATCATTGCCATTAGTATCATATGATCTATGGTGATGATTGCTGTCATGGTTGTTTTTATTGTTGCTTTTATTGCTGTGATATTCATGAGGTGTTGATTTATCTGTTCTTCCTTCATTCTCATGATCCTCTTTACCCGATTCCCATCTTTCTTCAGATTTTCCATTATAATAGCTAGGCTCACTGTTACCGTTATCATTGTTGTCATTATTGCGTCCATTTGAATAATTCCTCCATTCACGGTCTCTTTCCTTCTCATACTCCCGTCTATCATACTCATAGTGATCTCTACCACCAGGTCTGGGTTCATCTTTGGTATCATTGTTATTGTATTTACGTCGGCGAGTTTGATAATGGTCACGTTGGTGATAACTGTGATCTTTATTTTTATCGTCCTTGTCATTTTCCTCATTCCCTCTCATTGAATTACGATATGTTTTTGCATTATAACCAAATGAATCTCTATTTGAACCCGTTGACTTATCTCTCCAATCTTTTCTATTCCACTCTTCATCAGGTTCATTTCCATGCTCGTTGCCCAATGAACTCATATCAGACTCCCAACGACTCGATCTTCCCTTTGGATGTGCATGGTGTTGCCATGTTAAATGGTGAGGGGTAGCTGGATGACGAGAATCCTTTTCATTATTATGATCGATTATTTCGCTCGAGTGGTGATGATATCTAGAGTGGTGCGGATGAGAAACCTGGTGACGACCACCTTCATCATTGTAATTTTCTTCGCCTCTAAACCGTCGAGGATAATTTGGCTCCTCGACTCTAGACGATTGCTTCTCTGGATAAACAATTTTCTTTTGATAGTTGATTGTATCATATGTTCCCTGGAAAGGTGATTTACGACAACTGTCACCTTTACATTCTGAATCTGAACGGGATCTTGACTCGGCTGATGGATTATGATGAGTTATATTGTTGGATGTACTTATGATGGGATAATTACGAGGATCTCTCGGATCGTTATCACGGAAGGATGAACTTGAATATTTGCTCTCGGAAAAGTCAAATTGATCATCATGGGAAACCGATGTTGTTGACAAGGTTGTTGAAGCTAATCCAGTATCCAAGTCATTATAATGTTTAGGAATGTTATTTTTCAAAGCATTACTATTATCAACTGTAACAGCCTTCTGTAAAGGTATAGTTGATATCCAGCTTCTGGTTTCCCATTGTCTGATTGCTGCTCCATTAGGACTTAATTTAGTTCCAGTCTTGGTTTCAACTGTTGAGAATGGCTGATGTAGATCAGATTGTGGGTAGACCATGAATTTATCCGGTGAACTCTCAACTAAAACAATGAAACTATCCAAGTTGCATATTGAAATGATAATCCAAACATATGAAAGTCCAAACATTGTGAAAATCAATAATTGGAAAATTTGAAATCATTCAGCAAACTGAAAATATAAATAATGATACACAAACCCGTTGAATAAAAGGGCAACAGACACAACAAATGGCTTGTAACAATTTGAAACTGCTATGTTAAGTTAATGTTGGCAATTCACTTAACAAATCCAAATGATCGATTAGATGTTCAAGTGTTTGGGTTAAAAATACAATATTTGGTAGGCAAGGTTTCAGATTCAGTGAAGGTGGACCTTAAATCGTGTTAAATGTGGTCCCAACTATCACCTACAATTAATTAGATGAACATAAAGATGATTATGATCATCAGTATCATCTAAAAAACTGGTAAAACAATTCAGTACAAAAGCTAAAGGCAAGCCAATTGTAACCAATAGGTTTACATGAAAAAGCGATGTTTTTTATCTTTAATTTTTTCCTGAAACATACACTTTTTAGAAGTAACTGATTCTTACGAGAAAAAGTGAACAATTGTATAAATCAAGAATTAATGAACACTATTAATAATGACAATTGTTGTTGTGTTTGCTGTAACTTTTTTTGTGGCTCCTATCAAGTCTTTTTTTAGTCGCTATGTTTGAGTGTCTTCCTTTGCGAAACAAAACCACAAAATCATTCTTAATCACTCTCATCAAAATTGAATTAAAACTGATCATTGAATACACAAGTTAAAAAAAGTCAAATCTGATAATTGAAGACTAATTTTGTTGGGCTCACAATTAGCTGATCAACTGAATAACCGATCAACCAAAAGTAACCTTTTTTGTTGTTTTATAGCAAAAAAGGTTAACATGTGAGGTGTAGATATACTAATATAAGATTTGTTTTCCCTTTTCTTTGATTATTCTCATTGTTTTCACCAATAATTAATACATGCAAGTTGATGAACCTAAAATTAGTATAATTTCATTCAATAATCATCTTAATCACAGTTAACTCTCTACCTACAAAAGCTTACCAATATTTACATTTTGTTTTGTATATCATTACGGTTTGAGACTGATTCAACTGCGTCTAATTTGTTCAATTTGTTTTTAATTATATCGCCTGACTTTCCATATTGATCATGTTTCCTCTAAATCATCTTGCCAATTAGTCTAATTTGATTGTTTGGATGGTTAACAGTTGTTTGAAGGCAACGGAAATAACAAAACTGCATTTTTTGTATCTTTCATTACATCAAAAACTCTTGTATTCAGATCAACCCTTGTTAATTCTTGGTGTTTAATTGATTCTTTTTTTGATTCTTCTCCATTTATGCATGAATAGAAATGTAGTTAACGTTTGTGTTTCGTTTGATTGAACAAATCATTTCCCTGTTTAGATGTTTCATTCAATTAATTAATCCTGATCAAGCAAAGTAATGGATAAAAGAAGTTTAACTCTAAATTACATGAAGATTATGCAAAATCAATCTTGCTATGCATCTTCACTTAAATTGATTTCATATCAATGGGATGGAATGAAATTGAAAAAATTAGCTTTAAGATACGAATGTGAGACAATCTCAAACAGAATTGTGAACAATTTAATAACATTCCAATGATTTAATTTAGCTGATCGAAAATTCTATCTTTTAGTTTCTTTCATGAAGTTTGTCGTTAATTTAAATTGAAATGAAACACAATCACATCCATTTGCCCAATAAAGTAGATTTTTGTTTTTGATTTGAGAGAATCAGGTTAACAGTATTTCCATCTTTTTTCAATTGTTTGATCAATTGGACAGATTGGAAAAGGTTGACATTGAAAAAGACAATATCTGATTGAAACTGTTTGAATTAAATGGTTTGGACAATCAACTTTTGCAATACAATCAATGTGCTTATGATTTTGACCTGATTCACTTTGATGGATTGAACTTATCAACATTCCCAGACCATTTATGATTATGATTTCGCTTGATGAAAACCAAATCCAGATTGATTCCAGACTGGCTAAAAGATGAAAAGGTTAAATGATGTTAAACGCTTTTGTTCCGCTCATGCAATTGACTTTGATTTCATAACTATCTAAATTACTAAACGAAAGATATTGAATAATTAAATTCATGGCTATTATTTGACTGTAAAAGATCTGTTTACAAATTTCTTTATTTTATTACTAATTCTGAAACATACCATGAATTAAATTGATGGATTGTCAGATGCGGTATTTGAAGTATGAGCATCTTCCAGTTTCACCATTCAAGCTTTGATTATTTTCCCATGCAGTGATTTTCAAACTGATCAACTCTTCGATTGGCTCAATCATCTAGATAGAATGAAATATTTTAATTGAAATGCTGGAAATCTTTTAGACTCCAGTTGTTACTTAAAAGTAACATTTTTCAAATATATGTTTAAATTGGTCACACAAGAATTTCGAATCCCATCAAGCGAACGGACTTTACTTTATCAAATCATATCCACAAATTTCCTTTTAGATCACAATTTCAAAGATTAACTGTTGTTTAGATTTAAACTCTCTTTTGATGAAAACTCATTACTCTTAGCCTGAATTTAATTAACTTATCCTCAAATATTATAGTGATTGAAGATGCGAGAAAACAGACGAATAAACATGATGATTAAACACATTATCAATCTTCCATCTATAATATTAATACCGTTTTGGTATTTTTCTGTCAAAATTTCTTCGTCAAAATGGGAAATTTGGGAATCGTCATTTTCTACCTTCGCCTTTATGGGTGATTTTGATCCTTGATCATTTTACAAAATTCCAATTTTAAGTAGAGGCTATTGCAAAACTAAACCGACGACTCGAGAAAAAGTCCTAAAAAAGATACAGTGATGATAACTATCACATTCACTGAGAAAAGGCGAAAATATGCTGTACATGACTTTTGCCACACCCGGTATATTAAGTCAAAAAATCAAATTTTTATGTTAAAATTGTGGCTAAAAGGATTTCAACATAAATTTTTACGCAACCTGAAAGCCATGGTTGAACTACAGGTACAACAAAACTGTTGAAGCTTAATCAGAATTCAGATTTTTATACAAGGACCATGTATGAACTTTGAATTTTGTGGTAAGAGTTTGTAGGGACATAGAAACTGAGTTCATTAAAAAGTACTATTCTATTGAAATCTATTCTAATAGTATATTATTAATATTATTAATAGCTAATACAAACTCTAAATCGTATTGTGATTAATCTTTATTTACAGCAAAAAAGATTCCCAGATTACACTGTCGACAGGTAAATTAAGGATCTCATCATGCGACAAAACTAATCTAAATATTTAATATCTTAATGAAATAACTTGGATTACTTGTCAATGGTTATTAATCAAAGTTCCTTTCGTTCCATCATCACAATCAGGACTCATGTGATTACCGCAATTAGATTGATCAAACAATTATTTTCAGCAGATAGTTTAATATCAAGTTATAAGCTCATTATTTATTATATATAATTAATTCAATGTCAATCGACGTTATCTAAAGTATTATCATTTCAGAATAAGCCAAAACATCACCAATTAACCTGATTGGCAAAAACATGAAAAGCCGACTTTTCACTTATTCAATAACGTACGTTCTTATGGGTAAAAATATTAATTAATAAACTGTTAAGAATTAATTAATTTTTATTCTGACTGAAAAATTACAAGGGATGGCAAGAAATGTTAGTTGGTAGTTTTTTAACCATTCCCAGAAGAAATGATTCATTATCGAAAGAATAATTTGCTTAACCATTAAACATTCACAGGTCCATTTGTAACTCTTTGATCATGACTTTAATATATTTCCGACTGTGATTTTGAAAGGAGTTCAATGGAGTATTTATGCTGAAGTGGTTGCATCAACTGAAGGTGTCTCGGTTTCTGGATTACTGGTTGAAGGTGCAGCGGTTGTTGGGGCAGCAGTTGTTGGAGCAGAAGTTGTTGGAGCAGAAGTTGTTGGGGCAGCTGTGGTTGGTGTTGGCCTGGGCTTTGGGTGTAACCGTTCAATTGCTCTTACAATTTCATCCAATTTTCCAATGACGACATCTAACTTCTTCTCGATTTCAACGTGAGGAGGTTTTGGTCCAGGTTTTGGTCCAGGATGATGTTCATGATGTTCATGATGTTCCTCCTTGTGTCCTTCTTTGTGTCCTTCTTTGTGTCCTTCTTTGTGTTCCTCTTTGTGTTCCTCGTGATGATGTTTTCCTTCGTCCTTAGGAGCAGCAAGGATTGCAGTGACACTGCAGAGAACAACTAAAACAATCAAAGCTTTCATTTTTATTTTTCCTTAATTAGTTAGTAGAAACTGAATTATGTTTTGATTAACTGGTAGCATCCTCTCCTTCACCGCATCTTTATATACTAACCAAAACTTTTCGAATTCACATTGTCAACAGGTGAACGAAAAATCTCATGATGCGATTATTAATCATATCTATGAATATTCCTTTCGACGCCTAAGTCATATGAAAACTGACGATTAGATTAATTTGCATTGCATGGCCGATCCACGCTGAACAAGTAAATCTTTTTGTTAACTCTATCAGATAACGATAAGACTCTCTTTTCCAGGAATTAGTTCCAAAATCGAATCTGATAATTACATTGGTGTTTCAAAACAACTCCAAGTTTCTGTTTTGGGCATGGATTGAATCACAATGCATATACCATATTAGGTATTTCATAATCATTTATGAGCTTTATATTGGAAATTTTATCAATTTTGCCAAATAATTGCAAAATCAGGGTAAAATATGATTGAACTCATGTATTGGCAACTTTCCAATTTGACCATCACTCTCTTTTGTTGTGTAACTTAACTTCCAGCTCAATATGTTTCATTAGTAGTAAATATTGTCAATCGAATGTTCAAGCAATAGTTATTGGTGTAGATTCACTTGCCGTTTTGTCTTCATTACCATTGTTGCATAATATTAAATCGATTCAACAATTGAAACTTTTATTTAAAATTGCTTGCAGTGTAAAACCAGCATCAAGGTAACAGCTGGTTAGAGTGTTTACCATAACCATGGTTACTGGTAACTGGTAACTGGTTAGGTTTTAGACTTTACTGCATCAATTGTTTATCAAGATTTAATTGTCAATTTATTTTAATCAGGTGCTTGCTTAATATATTTGGATAAGAAATTTTATTTTCTGTGTTCTGCTATTGTGCTTTGTCAGTCTAAAGTTCACTGACAAGGATTGTGAAGGATAAATGGATAAGAAAAAACAATCGAGTTTTACTGAAGCAGTAAAATCAAAATATCTTGACTATGATGGAATTGATGAAAATCCAGGTATACTATTTCCTACTCTTGGTGGTAAATCAAAGAGTTTGTTGTATGAAAGGTCGGAAAAACTAAACTCGCATCTTAAAGCATTGGAAAGACGAATCGAGCTGGATTTGAAATGCTGTTCAATCGCATTTGTTGATCATGACTCAGAAATGTTTGATAAGCTTAAAAATGTCCAGATATTAGATGTATCATTTAATCAACTAACTTCTTGGAGACAAATTTCTGATCTCGTAAGAAACCTGCAATCTTTGAGACACATTATTGTTACCGGTAATCCATTGGAAATACTGTCAGGTGATGAGTATCAACAACTATCTCAATATTTCAGCAAAATCAAGATTATCATTCTCGGGAAATTGAATTATGATTGGTCAAAGATAGTTTCATGTAGCAAATTTTTATGGCCGCAATTAGAAGAGCTGGACGTTTTCGATAATTTAATAGACTCAATTGAAGTTCCAGCACCTGAAATGTTTAACAATCTTACAACATTAATCCTCAATGGCAATCAATTAATAAACTGGAAATATATCAACAATCTAGGAAATCTTAAGAAGTAAGTTACTCATTCTTTTAGAGGTGAACAGCTAAATAAAATTTTATGTAATTTTTCAAATAGATTGACCTGTCTCAAACTCGTAAATTGTGGCATTGAATCAGTGGAAATCGATGAGAACGAAAATCGTTTTGTCAGCCTTAAACATCTCGATCTTAAAACCAATCGTCTCAATTCATGGAAGGACATTGCCAATCTTAACAAATTACCAGCTTTAGAAGAACTCATTGTTCGTGATAACCCGTTGTTTGAAGACATGCACTTTGATTATTGCTTCAACTTTGTTTTAAGCATTGTTGGAAGATTAAAGTATCTCAATCGTCAGCAGGTCAGCTTAATGGGTTTACCAATCTTATTTCCTTGTTTCCATGTTATTTGATGCTTATTTCTAAAACTTAGCTACTTCACAGATTACAGATAATTTACGAAGGGATGGTGAAATACATTATTTGCGTTTTTATTATTCGAAGTACTTGAAATCAATTGAAGCTGGAGATGAAACGTTCTTAGAGGAGAATCCTAGATATCTACAAATTCTTCAAGGTAAATCGAAACATTACGAATTCTCAAATTTTTACATCAAATCTTTTATTCGCTAGATTACGGAACTCCTTTCGACCTGACCGCTAAAAATAAAGCAAAGAAAGCTCCAAACAAGCTGATTGAATTAAGCATCTGTGATTTATCCAAGGAGACTAGTATTAAAAAAAAGATTCCAAGTAAGCTTATTTCTAAATTGAATTCAGATCGTCACTAATTTTATCGTTTTTATTTAGGAACCATAACGGTAACAGCGCTGAAACATCTTGTTAAAAGGCTTTTATCGATCGATGATATGAAAGAGATATCTATATGGGTTAAAAGTAGAAATGATTTTAACCAAGTAAGATTTCATTTTCTATTGTTCTCTATTGTCCTTAAATTTGACTTAACTCTCGTCCCTTTGTTTCTATTTGACCCAAGGAGATTGAATATCAAATGGATAAAGATGAACACAGCTTGGATTTCTATTCGTGTAAAGATAATGACTCACTTGTTATCAAATACAATTAGTACATGCAAAACTTGTTGCGTTGGTGGCCTTATGATCTAATCAAGAGAAACTTATAATTTTTTCTATCGCACGTAAGAAAAGAAGATTTATCCACTGAAAAAACGACGGCAAAGATTCGTTTCGCAAGGATAACTATTGGCGAATTAATATTTAAACTATTTCACAGACTCAGGCCGTGACATCTAAGAATTAACAGCAACGATATTTATACAGAGAAAGTTTGAAATTATTAGAAAGGTGGAAAATGGAACTATCGAAATATTTCAAGAATGAAGATATATTTTTGGTATTAACATCAAGAAACCAATTTAGATTGAAAGGAGATCAAACCATGCCTGCTGAATTGTTTGAAACTGGTGAAGATCAACCAAATCTCCACAATACCTTTATAAACCCGTTTATTGGTAGTTATTTACACATTTATATTAACATATTAACCTCAAGAAATAGCTATTTCTTGATACATATCGTTATTGATTTATCGTTATCACTTCTCTTATACCTATGGTAAACTTAACTCACTATTAACTTCATCATTCTGTCTCATTTCTATCGATTTACTATCCTACCTATTTCCTACGATACCGCTCGAGATATGCCGTTTTCATTAACATAGCAATCTTAAATTAATTTTACACTTTTATATTTCACCGATTCACCAAAATTCTTACCAATTCACTAAAAAGGGAAATTCATCAAAATGATTTACATGTATTGTAAATTATGGCTTGCAAATACAATTATGTAATTATTAGAAAATAATTCATGGTTTAAGGTATGCTCATCTTCCTATAGATGGGAAAAAACAAAATGCAATGTAATATTTTCAGTAAAGAAAAATATTTTCTTTTATTCATTAATATTTCATTAAAATTAATTGTTTAAAGGTAGAAGCATGACGTCGAGAATCAACAGTTAATCTTATAATTCAGGGCACATAGTTATAGTTAAAATATTGACTAGTGTTTTATAGTTGATTAACATGGATGTTGGATAGTAAGGCATAATAGTTAAGATTGAGTGTTTAAAACGGTTAATTGTTTATGATGTAGACTGTTACAAAAAAGAAGAAGAAACTAATGAAGAAATCAAAAAATTGAATATTCAAAGATTTTTACAGTCAATTAATCTATTAGTTGTGATTCAGAGGGAAAGTATCATTTAAATCAACTTTGAGTGCAACAGTTGACCTCATATTAAAATGGCTTGAAGCAAATTTACCAATTTTGTTATCACTTTTTTGCTAAACACCATTCAATACTTTCTCTTTTTCGCGCTAAGATGTATCCTCTCAATAAGGCTCTCCTGAATTTGAAGCTTGTTTTATTTTATTTTCACATAACCTCACCATTTTCATCTTATATTAGTCAAAATCAGTAATTTAATCATTTTGATCTTCATTTATTCAATTATCAACTTAAAACTATCTTTAAATATGCATTTTTGTTTCATTCAAATAATATTGCCTCATTAAGAAAGATTTATTAAATACTTGACAATCGTTCGAAACTTGTCTGGTTGTGAGCTTAAACTAATTCTGTTCAATTTAACTTGCAATCACTTTTTTCATCTTCATCCATCTTTTTTAATTAACTTTATAACTATTCTGATGACTATAAAAGTCGTCTAAGCTTCAAGCAAGTGATTGTCACAATTTAAATAAAGGGAAGGTAAAAATTTAAATATTACTACTTTCTAGCTAAATAATTGTAGTAAATTCATATTTAGCAAGGGAATGTTAGAAAAGACTATTATTAAATACTTAGATCTTGCATTAATTTTAGAAATATTTTTGAGCTCAAGAAATCACCAAGAAATTATTGGACATCTATTCAACTCATTCATCTGGATATTAAGTCGATTCGAGCATGATGAAAGGAAAATGTAAACAAAGGTTGGTGGTTTGTAAAATGTCCATTTAGATTATTGCAGTAGAAGATTATTTTGGACTAATTTGTGCGTTCTCCAAGTTTGATATAAAATTGCTTATCACAATTTTCTTGAATCAAGCGGTAAGATTATTATACAATGGGTACAATGGAATGGAATAGTTTCCAGTAATATTCAACGTTGACTTGATATAAGGATAAAGGTCCGATAGGAATGGAATACAGACGAAGTTGAGTTGTTTACTCTGATTTGCTATGAGCAGCAACAGATTGTTTAGATGTCGATGAAACTGATGGCGATGATGTTGATGAAGTAGAAGAAGATCCGTAAGCTTTTTGATAAAATGATGCAAATAAGAAGAAGAAAAGTACAGCATGTAATGCTTCCAAATAGGCTAAAACTAATGGCCAATGACAATTAGGATTAACTATTGCATTAAATGCATGGAAAAAAGTTAATACAAATTGTACCATTTGAAGTTGAGTAATATGTTTCTTCCACCAAAGATACTTTTTCATCTCTGGACCAGCACAAGCTAATGCATAATAAGCATACATAATTGCATGAATAAGGATATTAATTGTTGGTAAAAATCCTGAGTAACCACCAGGATGGAATTTCAATCCAACAAATCCAACAATAGGCATAACACCATGATGGAAAACGTGTAAAAATGATGCTTGATGGAAACGTTTTCTCAATACAAAGAAAATTGTATCACCAAAATCAACTATTTTGGTTAAAAAGTAGATATAACCAAGATAAACAGTTAAATTGTCCTTAAGGTTAGATGTATTTGGATCAACTGGACCACAATTCCAGGTTTCCTTGAACATATCGGTAACCCATAGAGCAACAAAGAAACCAACTCCATTAACACCAATTAGGAAACTATTATGGAGAAGCATTACTGAACGAAGATCAAATGGTTCACGTCCCTTCATCAATGCTGGACCCAATATACGGACAAAGTACCAATACAAGAAGCTTATCAATAATACCTTCCATGGTCCACCATACATTAAGGGTAAACTTGAAACTCGAGGATCACCTTTCTCTTCCCAAAAATCATGAAAATAATAAAATGTTGTGTCCATAAATGATTTACTAGCATTAATTGTTGTCCCGGCTGTTGCCATTGTTGATATTTTACTTGATGTACACTCGAAGTTATCTAATCACAATTGAAACGATCCAAGTAAACCAAGTAAACATGAAATAATAAAGAAGTTTAATAAAAAGTCAATAATGGATAAACAGTAACATAAATATCAAAAAGTTCAAATAAAAATCACTTACCTGGTTATCGTGATGTTTACAGTGAAAAATTGATACACTCTCCAAATTATTTGATTGTTATTGAAAGCCAACACTTGAAAAGTTGAATGTTGATCGATTAAACTTGAAACATCGACATGATCTGGATAAAGGCTTATTTGAAACTGACTTAGATAACTTCACTTTCCTCCAGTCTGATTATTCAGTTTCCTTTAGTTAATTAATTTCTAACTCTCACCTTAAACTCCCATTTTTCTGTTATTGATCCTCCTTCACAATATTATAATGAAAGTATAAACTTGATAGTTTGAATAAATCAAAACGGTAAAATTAAAACAAAAATAAAATTGAAATCACATGCTTGACTATTGACAACCATCGTCTTTAGCAAGTTTAAAGACTTCAAAAACGAACTAATCAAGTTATTTCATCCGTTTCATTAATATTAAATATATTAAATGTTAAATTATCTTCCTCGACAGTTTCATTATCATTCACTGTTATATTAATATTGTTGCCATCATGAAATCTTCAAAACAATAAGACAACTTGAATGACTGGTCTGGAATGATAGTCTTTTTTCATTTACAGCACTTATTTTCCTTTTTTCATTCCTATCTTGAATCAAAAATCAACTTGAATTAAACAAGACATTCTTTGTATAAATCAAATAGACTTTTGTGATTTGGTAATCACTAGTACCTATTATTTAGTAAATTTCCTTGTGAGTTATGGCAGCAGGTTATTATTGACTTAAATCTTGAGTAGGGTTTTTCTGACAATTTTAAATTATTATCATTACATTGTAATAAAAATAATCGTGATTAACTATTAGGCAATATTCAAATGCTGTCAAGCCAGAGCGTTTACTTGAAAACCTCTTTGTCATATGGTTAGTACCACAGGTGTCAGTTGTTTCAATTTAATCCAATTGGATCTCTTTATACTGTCGGTGTATTGGATTCGATTAACGTCAATTAAGTATGCCAGATTTGTTATACTTAAATCAAAAGCATATTTCAATAATCTGGATAATTGATTAGTTGAACTGTCTTTTCATGTCTATAAAATGATTAAATTGTAATTATAAACCCTTTATAATTGCTTTGGATTCGTTGATCGTTTTTCAATTATAATTATCGACTTTCCAGCAAAAGGATTGTCCACTTATAATAGTTCACTGAATGATGTACTTCGAAATGATAATCATGATACATTGACAATAAATGAATAGGTAAGTATTCACAAGCTAAAACAGTACAGTCTTTCATTCAAAGGTTGAGCATTAAACAGATAAAAATAGATTACATTGAATTAATGATGACATTCGTAATTTAAAAGCTATTATAAAAATCCAATTAGCGAAAACCACTATCAATTTAAACTGATATTCAATATCAAAAGGCAAGAATGAGACTTAAAATAGCAAAGGAATCCTTAAAAAAGATTGTCTGGCTAAAAATTCGATGAATCAGCTGAGAAAGGCAAAGCGCGAAATACAAGATGTTATTTTTACTGCTCGAATTTATTGTTTTTGATTTTTACAATTGTTGGTGAATGTTTGTTTCAAAATTACTGAAATTAACTCAAGAATAATAAAAACAAATGAAATTAGAAATTTTTTCGATTTAAGACTTAATTTCATATCTTTTCTAGTCAAAATATTAAAATACATAAGCTTATGTTCCAGAAAAGAAATGATTTACAATTAAGTAGTTTTTTCTTGTTGGCTATTTATTTTTGTTTACCAATTAATTTCTATCAGGGTTCGGGATTTTGAATTTCATAATTTCATTATGTGATAAACAACAGCAATCTTCTTTAATGATCAGTTGAATTATTTTGGTTTTCACACCAAGTAGTACTCATAATACTAGATCCCAAGGTTGATCTGTTCATGGATTGGGTATTTCCCTATGACAGTGATTCCTTGGTTTTGACGAAATCATCTTTCAAATGTATAATTAACCGGTTTAATTATATGCGTGACCGCTATCATTAAATTTTGCTCTATTTGATTTTGAATAATCAGCTTAATGTGTGTTGAACCCGAAGCCATTGATGCCATCAATAGACATCTCATCTGAAACCAATCCTGACAGGCACTTCAGCTCACTCAACTAAACGGTAAATAAATACTCTTTATGCGATATTATTCTCAGTCAACTTTAACTAATCCGATCTTCTTTTTATTATTTTTCTTCGATCCCATGTGTATTTGACCCTGGCATACTTATACTAGATATCATTCAACCTTCAGGATGGATTGGAAAAGTTTCACAGTTATTCGGAAAACAATCAAATCTTGGATTTGGTCTGATTTAAGCATTGACCTGCAGTTGCAGCTGAGTGACTATTAATTCATGTTGAGGTTGTTTATTGTTTTAATAGTTTATTAAAAAATAAATTGGTCTACGAGTGAATTATAAAAGGTAATATTTTGATAATCAATTGCTATGTTCGTTAATGTTTGCAGTCAATAACTCGAAAACTAATGATTAACCTGAACTTAACCTGATTCAATCCACTAAATTTTTCTCCTATTTTCATTGTATTTTATATTGTATTTATGGTTAACTGTTGGTCATTCAAAGACTGGTTATCAAGTCAACTCTGACAAATCAAGATGACCAGAAGATCGGTGGTAATAACTGAAAGTATACAAAATCTATCATTAACGTTCAAAGCTGATGGAATCGGCAACATTAACCTTCATGATTATTCATTCAGGATAACCTTTCATACTCTCTATTTTCATTCAGTATAATCATTCAAATCGTCCGCAATCAAAGGTAAAAGGATAAATAACAAATATAAATACAAAAATATGAGCCATGACCTTCACTTCTTCAACTTTATAATTAATTACTAATGAAAAGATTTAATCTTTCTTGATCAGATTCCGATTTAACCTCTAATGTTACCTCTTTTTTTTGTCATGCTGTACTTTCGATTTTTGCTAATTTCTAAAATCTCATTTATTCAATTTTTTCTGTTCCTTTCTCGCATCTAGCTCAGTCAAACCGGCGAAACATATCCTAAATTATTTTATTTTATCTTAAATATTATCACACATTGACCAAGTCAGACAGCACCAATTCAATTGTGTGATTTACCAAACATGCAACAAGTAAGAAAAGGTAATTTTCTTTTGTCTAAGTTTCCCAATTAAACTGGAATCAACTTTATCCTGTTTTTACTGAAAACACAAGATCAAACTTATCCAACACCAATGATATAATCAGCAAATTAAATGTTATTCATTACCTTGAAATTTGTTTTATTAAATGATTGCATGTAACCAGAATTAATATTTCTCATTTTCTTCTGTTTTAATTTTAGAATGAACAAGACTCAATCAAGGTTACTATCAAGGTCTAGGAATCACTTACAATCTACAACCTGGTCAAATGAAATGATTGGACTGATTAAATCATAATCACAAAATCGCCGTCAACTGCGAAGGACGTTCATTAGGCAATGTGAGAATATTGATTGTAGCCAACGAAAAGAATTGTTAATCAAAAGAAACAAGAGTCGACTGAATTAAGGTTGACTTTATGATTTTATGGCTGATATGGCGACACGATTGGAGACAGAAAAAGACATTTGTTTCATGTGTTTGGCTTTCGATTCAGCTAAGTGGCTACTCAAATTGTTGACCGATAAAATCACTTAAAGGAAAATACTTGATCTTTCTGCCATTGACCATTTGATTAGACTCGACTTTATTACTCACCTTCCTGCTAATTTTGGCCTTGATAAGAAGATCCGAATAATTATTTTTTGTTATTTTTTCCTTTCTGTCTTCCCTAGGCTGACAAGCCGAGAGATCAAAACATCGAATCGCACAAATCATCGGAATGAAGGTTAATATTTGGTGAAACTCCGAAATGCAAATCACATTGAATCCCCTTAAAAATGCCTTGATTCAAGCTCTCTTAACTTCGACAGATAAACAGTATCATGTTAACACCGATTTCAATACTGACCAAGTCATCGCCATTTCATCATGGTTATTAATATTTGGCTTATCCTGAGGTAAGCATTTGATTTGAACTTTACACTAATCAATTTACTGGTATTCAAACTGTGTTGATCAACCTTCTCACTGTACTTTTGCCATATCAAGATGAAACATTTGACCGTCATTTGATCGCTACTGAATCGTAATTGAATATTTGATTAATCGATAATCTAATTGATGAAAAGTTAAATTCCAAGAGAAAGGGGAAAAATTACCGTTTCTTCTTTTACATTAACAATTAGGATTTGCTTTGAATCTAAAACTTGTTTCACTAATTATTCCATCAAATTTTCTGATTGTAATCAATTGAAGAAAATTATTGATACTTTCTTATTAACCTCTTTCACTTTCAATACAATAATACAGTAATTGTAGTTTAAATTTTACAGCCAAAGAGCTACTAATTTAACCTCTCTACTGAATCAATCGAATCACTGTTTCTGATTATTATTGCTATACTTTTCACCTCAAATTGTAATGAAAACCTATTATAAAGTACTTTTGTTTTCATACATCATTAGACATATGAAAACCACTAATTACTAGCTTAATATCCTTGTGATGACCAGTTTCTTATGGATAACACTAAATGTGAATGTTTATATTGCACCTTAGGGTCAAGTTTTCATTGTGAAATCAATATAGATTGAGGTCACTCATTACGGTTTCATCTTTAAACTTTGCCACACTTGATATTGAACACTGAGTGAGAGGGAAAATGATTGTTTATTAACTGTTGTTAGTGCTGTTGTTGTTTATCGCAATCAAGTTTGACTGGGGAATGTTCCGAAGTAAATTTACCTTTCTTTTTTCTCTCTCTTTTTTTTGTAGGCCAACCATTTTTTCGAGCGACCGGTTAAAGGGAAACTCAAAATCAAGTTAAGGTCAAATATTTCCGTCAATTTTTATCCTTTAGTTCAAATTAATGTTGTTACATGTTAATTCAGTAAATTACTTATTGTTTAGGAGGAAAAAAATGCGTGTAAGATTTG
This sequence comes from Tetranychus truncatus, assembly GCA_028476895.1. Taxonomy (NCBI): domain Eukaryota; kingdom Metazoa; phylum Arthropoda; class Arachnida; order Trombidiformes; family Tetranychidae; genus Tetranychus; species Tetranychus truncatus. The sequence continues at coordinate 9,308,726 of CM052061.1, forward strand.
TGTTTGTATTATGTTGTGTTGGTGGAACTATAAGGAAAGAACAAAAAAAATAAGGTGAAGAAGATGATAATAGTGATGATAGCGATGATGGTGATGGACGAAAGAGAAAGTTAAATTGAATCAAATAATTTATATAATGAACAATTTAAAGTTCAATTAGCTACGACTATGGAACTAGATTAAAGTCTGTGTAACAAACGGTGAGTTGATTGTTAATGGTATTGAAGACTTAGCTGTTACCCGATTTTTACAATTACATAGATTTAGTAGTTGGATACAATTAGTTGATTGATGTTGATATGAAAACAATTAGAGTTGTGTGTTGAGTGATAGTGAAAGTGCAACAGACTTTTGAAAGAGAAGCGTAAAAGTTAAGGTTAATTCTCAATGATAATCAATTTCTCACATTTAAACCTTCACTTTTCGGCGTTTATCATCTTGATTGCCATGAATATTTAATGAATTAAATAGTGTCTGGCGTGAAAAAATGGACAGTTTTGTCATTAAAGACAATGAAAAGTAACCTTGACATCTGAATGCAGCAGTCAGTGTGAAGAGTATGATGGTCATGATGAAAGAAAATTTAATTTCAAGAAAAATTCTGGATAATCAAGTCCCATATCGTGATTTTTGCAATAACAGCTAGAGTCAAAACCTCAAACCGTGAACATTTCCTATGTAACATTTGCTTTTACCTTGTTATTTATATTTCTGTGTATAATTTAATTTCTCTGTTTCTAAATTTAAGTTTTTTCATTCATTTCAGGCCTCATGATAAGAAACTGGAAAATTACTGAAAAATTTACCCCTGGAAATATCGCAACATCCAATCTTTATTTAAAGGTGAACAAGAGTATTTTTCTATGAGAGTTCTAATTTATTTTTTTTTAATTTGTTTTCTCGTTTTTTCCTTGCCTTATTTCAACAGTTTAGCCTAAAAATCAACTTATTGGCTATGAATTTTAACGTCAGTGTTCAATTTAATGATGGAACCCAGTTTTTTAATGAAAACCAAATCTATTACCGTAATAATTACTGTAATTTGCTTGAGTCAATCTACGTCAGCATGTATTGTTAATCAGATGACGAAGGTCAACGATGAAGTTGATGTCCATAAGACCAAAAGACGGCAAAGATGAAAACAAGTTTATACAAATGGTTTAATTTCAATGTCGACGTAAAATTATGCTTGATTGTTGAAAGTGAAAGTGGACGTAAAAATGGTATTAAAACAATATACAATTAAATGTATCTGACAACCAGGGAAGTCAATCTGTATTTCACATGGTTAGCAGTTGATATTTATTTCTATTATAATCATCATTGTAACAAGATGGTAGTTATAACTATTAAGTTGAACATTTTTTCAATCAAATTTGATTGAGGAAAAAACAAATGATTTTGAATTAGTAGCAAAAATTGTGAGACTTTGAGGAAAGTAGAAGACAAGGAGCAAAAGTAGTTGACAGAGATTGATGGATGTGACAGAAAGAAAAGAGATGAATTAAGATGACAATGGAATAGGATTAGTGATTATAAATACCCAAAGAGTTATCCCTTTGAATAAAAATGATTACAATGATGATTATGAAAGGTAATAGTGAAAGATTGAAATACATTCGTTTTTGAGAGGACAAACCTGATTTTCAGGTCTCTATTTAATTCGTTGTTTGTCTCCTCCTTTTTCACTGAATCTTCATCTTGTTTATCATCTCACTTATTTTAATTAAATCAGAAAAGGAGGAATCAAGAATTGTTTGGCTGATGGTGCAAAAACGGGGAAAATGTTGCCTTCAAGAGGAGGTCTTAAGTTCGCAAAATTAATACGCTATCGTTTATGGAAATGTGCTTACTTATCAACTCACCTTTTTGGTTAGTAAGAAAATTTTCACCAAATCATGTTGATGATTGTAAGAATCAAGCTGATGAAGAGAACCCCCTTCGGTTACTTGATTCAATTTTATTGATCATTATTGTTAAACGTGTCACTGAGTGTCAAGCTAATAGTTATTTTGCTTTCGATTTCGCTTGTTCTTTAACCATTCAACGATTCCACTTATTCTGCCTTGTTTACCACTTTATACCTTCACAAGTGAACTGTCAACAATATTGATCATTATATGAATTATCTAACATAACGCAAATAACATCAAATTATTTGACTATTTATTCATCTAATCTTGTTTTTAATTGTTATTTAATGTGATTTAGATTCAATTTTTTTTGGTATCAAGTGAATCTCTATAACAATTGCTGATATAAAAACAACAACAAAAAAGACAGCGGCCAGGATCAATAAATCAAGCACTGGAAAAAGCCAAGAAGCGAAAGTGAAACACAATAACTGACAAAAAGAGAAAAAGCTCAATATAAACAATCGATATGTTGATTTGTGCAACGGCTACCGCAGGGACAACAATTAATGCTAGTAAATCATTTATGGACACAACATTTTATTATTTTCATGATTTTTGGGAAGAGAAAGGTGATCCTCGAGTTTCAAGTTTACCCTTAATGTATGGTGGACCATGGAAGGTATTATTGATAAGCTTCTTGTATTGGTACTTTGTCCGTATATTGGGTCCAGCATTGATGAAGGGACGTGAACCATTTGATCTTCGTTCAGTAATGCTTCTCCATAATAGTTTCCTAATTGGTGTTAATGGAGTTGGTTTCTTTGTTGCTCTATGGGTTACCGATATGTTCAAGGAAACCTGGAATTGTGGTCCAGTTGATCCAAATACATCTAACCTTAAGGACAATTTAACTGTTTATCTTGGTTATATCTACTTTTTAACCAAAATAGTTGATTTTGGTGATACAATTTTCTTTGTATTGAGAAAACGTTTCCATCAAGCATCATTTTTACACGTTTTCCATCATGGTGTTATGCCTATTGTTGGATTTGTTGGATTGAAATTCCATCCTGGTGGTTACTCAGGATTTTTACCAACAATTAATATCCTTATTCATGCAATTATGTATGCTTATTATGCATTAGCTTGTGCTGGTCCAGAGATGAAAAAGTATCTTTGGTGGAAGAAACATATTACTCAACTTCAAATGGTACAATTTGTATTAACTTTTTTCCATGCATTTAATGCAATAGTTAATCCTAATTGTCATTGGCCATTAGTTTTAGCCTATTTGGAAGCATTACATGCTGTACTTTTCTTCTTCTTATTTGCATCATTTTATCAAAAAGCTTACGGATCTTCTTCTGCTTCATCAACATCATCGCCATCAGTTTCATCGACATCTAAAAAGGCTGTTGGAAATAACAACAAAACTGATTAATTCCGATTTCCAATCCAATTATACAATTCATCCATTATTTTTACCATTCAAATTTTGTCTCAATTCAATTTCATTGTTCGCCATATCGATGCTCAATTTGTTTCAATCGTAAAAATAATGATGAACAATATTTAACCCTGTCCTTTTTTTCGCTTATAATTTTCTCCATTATCAAGTTCGGGTGTCAATTTCATCTATTATCAATGTTATTAAGAAAATGCAAATTGCTATTAATTTATTTATTCGCTGTTGAATAAGCAATTTGTTACCTTTAAGAATTTAATTGTGATCAAACCATATTTTCTGACAATTTTCTGCCTGTTTCTATTGCTTAAAAACTAGCAGTAAAATGAGAGTTGATCGGACGTCAAAGTAAATAAAATAGATACATTTTAAACGAATTTGTACATTTCTATTTGGTTCAGGTATTAATTTTTCCTTAGCTGTTAATATTAAATAGAGCAACTCGTGAATGAGGATGAGAATACAAAAAAGTTTCAACTCAGTTGAAGGTTCAGGTAAAAGTTGAAAATCTGCTCAAGTAACTTTTCACGTTAATGTTGCCTTTTTCATTTCATTTTTGCTTAATGAATTAAAAGCAACCAAAAAGTCTGAGCCAAGCGATGAATCAAGATGCAAAAGTTGAAATCAAAATCTGACTTGTATGTTGACCTCATATATTTTAGCCTCAAGCAAGTTGACCAAACTGTTGCTTCACTTTCTCTTGACTTTTTTTCCTCCTAAACTCTCATTATACAATCCAGAATTGATATTCACCTTTTTGGTTAACCTTTAAGCCAACGTTAATCTTAGAGGTAAATAAAAAGATATTTGTACAGCAATAATAATAATCAAACAGTATAATTCAACAATTACAAATAGCAATCAGATGGTGTATAAACAGAGCTTATCCAAATAAATAGCACTATTATTTAAGATTTCTTGTGTTTACCTTTTTCTCATCGATGGACCACAATAATTTGTAAATATCTCAAGTGATTTGAAGAGTAATTGAAAACATTGAAGTAATATGTTCAATATCAATGATATTAGGTTAAGATGTGTATCACTAATAAAAATGTTGAAAAACCATAATTAGTATATTTTTTGTTGGTATAACTCACTTTCCTAATAGTGTAAGGACTGGATTTAACTCTTGAAATAGTATCAAATAAATGTTGATACAAGAATCATGATTGTAATTCTGGTAATAATTGTGGTTAGCTTTTCTTGATGTAACAGAAGTGAACTTGACCATTTAGAGGACAAACAAGGAGAGAGGTAAACTAACAAGTCTTGTTTTTTAATACGTCTACAGTTTCCTCAGTCAATACACTCTGTTTAATGATCGTCCAGTTTATTAATTTTAGGGTTATCCACTTTTTCCTAGTCCATTTCATGGTCATTTGTTGCTCCTAAGGGTATAAAAACATGAGAGATAACCCTTTTCATCGGGAAAATAAAACTGATATTCAGAGTAAACCAGTGGAAGTGGTTTATTGTACAAATCATTAGACTTGCTATTCTGGTATCATCTTTTACTAACTAACTAATGACTAAACTGTTCACATGAATGTGTTTCATGTTTCCTTTCTTTAAGATTATAAAATTTTTGGTTTCTTTGTATATTTCCAGGGTTTATCCATTACCTCATGACCAAATGAATATAAGCAATTGCTTATAAGATTAAGGTTTGCTTACCAGACTAGGTTTTGACAATAAAATTGGTTTTCGGGTTAAACTAGAGTCAGATGTATTTCGAGTATAGATTATTACCAAACATTGTCTAAATAGCACCAGTAACGGTTAATCTGAATAAAAACAGGTGAGAAAAGATGAGTTGGTCTGAACACTTGTTAGGGTTGAATTGAATTGAAATTGAAAAACACTTTCATACCTTTAAACAATACGGAAAAGTTGATTATCTTTGGTCTCATTATAAGATAGTTAAAAATCTCTCAACCGATAATCAATGGATACCAATTAACCCGTTCATTAGAGCTTTTCTTCATTCTCTTTCTTTTAGCACAAATTATTGAATAACTTAATCACTGTTGACATTCTTACTGACACAACATAATCGATATAAATTTTGCCTTGTATCGCACTTAAAAATAAATCTAATAAAGTCAAACGTCTCAAAAAAGACGTTGTCATGTAACATGGTAAACAAGTGTTCATTCAAAATAAGGTTTTTAAAAATTATAACAAAATGGCTCGACTCAATCTTAATTATATTAACAAGTCAATAAAAGTCGAGTCGGAAAAGGAATATTATGATCAATTGATTGATGAATGTCAGGTAAACCGAGTAACTGTTTCGATTTTCAATGATTCTTGGAAAGATATCAAAGTCGTTGCTGGTTGTGATAAAAGAATGAGTTGACTGTGAATTTCAATGACCGTTGTGATCAAATTATTATTATTATCAAGCCTGGCATTACCTAATATTCATAAATTAATGTATAGCTTTGAACAAGAAATGATTAATTAACTCAAACGGATGAATGATGAACACGTTCTGTCTATTTTAAGAGCTTTTGCTTGAAAAATTGATCTAGAGCTATCCTCACGAAGTTTATTTTATGCGTTTACTGTATTTTTCAACTTGAAATTTCAATTTCAATCAAGATAATCACTCTATTAAATCAAGGATTTAAAGTACTGTTTGTAATTAAGTCTATTCTAAATGTCAATTAACAATCGCCGAGATAGAGATCAATGTATTAATAATATTCATTGTAATAACACAAAATATGGATTGACATTGTGTTAGTTGTGGATTTTTCACAACTTTTAGTCACAACTTGAATCCACATAGTCATCATTTGCACAATTTCCCTGAATTTCCACGAGATTTCAGCCATTATTCTACATTTAAGGATGAGGACCAAAAGAATAGGAAAAACGGCCTAGTTAAATTTTGATACTTGCAGCATATTTCCTTAAATAAATTTTAACACTGAGTTCAAATATGCGATCCATTTTTTGATATTCGTAGCCGTTTTCGAGATGATGTCCTTAAATTTTTTAGATGCAAAACAGGCTATTTTTGATTAATCTCATCATGCTCATCATGAATATGCGATCTGTTTTTCTGTATGACGTGTTGTTGCTAAAAAAACTTGAAAAAAGTCCAAGAAATGGATAAAACAGAGATTGTTGGGTTTAAAAGTTATTCCACAGTTCTATAAGACAAACCAAACCTAAATTTTCATATTGTTGAGTAGCTGAGCTTTAATATGATAGGTTGCATGATCATATAAACAGGCGCAAAACTAGGTTTTTCTTGCATTCATGGTATCATACAACGGAAGTTGCACTGAAATGTTATTTCAAATTTCTGGAAGACAAACCAAACCTGAATTTTCATATTGATGAGCAGCTTAGCTTTAAGCTGATAGGTTGCATGATCATGTGCACAGGCTCAAAACTAACTTTTTTCTAATTCGACTACAGTGTTTTGCTCTTTTAATTGTATTTTGTAACAATGTTATTAAATGAATGAATTGACCAAAAGGAAAAAAGTTTTCAGATATTTGAATTTAATGCAATAAAAAATTTAACTTGAATCATTACCACTGCCATCGCGCTGCGTTAACCGTCGAGCGAAATTCTGAAGGTGATTAGCAGGCTGGACGGAATTTGTTCTGTGACCTATTGAAACGTACCAAAGAAGAGTGATAATGTGTGTACAACTACCCATGGTTCTTTTGCCTAATGGACAAGTACAATAATGTTCACATATCATTTCTAAGCCTGTTTTGGCTAGATCAGTTAGAATATAACAAATGTAATTTTTACTCTGCTGTGGCGAGATGGGATTTTAGCTCTCAAAAGGATCGGCTCATCAATGCGAGAACCCCAGGTATCATGTGACCACTCTTCACGATCACCCCAAACTTGGAAAGAGATACCTGACTGGAGTCTTTTTTGTGCATCATCAAAGTATGAGCACAAAATTTGAGCTCGTAGGTGTCTTTTGCCTAGTAATAAAGGTCATCATGGTTTAATTTGGAAACCAACTGACGACTTCTTGTATTGATACATCTCGAAAAGATCTCTGCTGTCTGTTGTAATTGGCTGCGCAGACTTCATTTGCCAGAGTGTTGACTTTTTCTTCATCCATCAGCATTCGATCTACCAATTCAATGTCCCTCAGCTGTATAAGTGTGATGCTGAACAGCTTGGTTACGGTCAATGTGTGAAAAATGTAGGTGGTTCGGCACGAATTTCTCCATCAAAAGTTTTAAATTTTTTTTAACTGTCTTTTTGCGGTCGATGGGCTACAGTCAATAAGTGATGCGAGGTGCGTGAATGATAATCCCACTCTCAGTTTCATACATGTTATAAACATATATGTAAAAGGTTTTGTTTCCAGTGGTAATTCAATATCCGTCATTGCAGAACGAAACTGAGCTGGCTCAATTCCTGTCCATTGTGTATAGAATTTCTCATTACAATCAAGTGGCGATTTGACATGCATGTTGAAATTGCGCTTCTTGACCTCAACGCGCAAAAGGTTCACGACCTCATTGAGTTTTTCTTCTGTTAGTGAAAGACCTTCAACAAAAGAGACATCTAACCATCTTTGAGGACCTTCGGAAATGTGTAGCTTACAGCATCGACTACCTTGCAGGGATGAAAATATTTTGCAATGACTTTAGTCACAGACCCAAACCGATATTTTCAAACTCTAAAGGGTCATAAATCCACATTTGTCTTTTTCGATAACTAATCGTACATGTGTATAACAGTTTTTGTCAAGCAGCCCATTATATGAGGATGTCACTATCAAAACTGTGTCGCTGATTTTCAATTGAACTCTAGCAGCTGCAGCAGCAACACTAGCACTACAAATAAAACCATCCAGTTTTTGATCTGATAGTGGTCACATATTTTGGATTGCTTACTATCTCTTATGCACACGTACCTATTGGACAAAGAAACTCCATTCAAAGTTATGAAATTATTCATGTAGCCATAATAATTTATCAATATATCGATGTATTTTTTCCAAAGACCCCACCCTTCTTCATCACTTCTCGCCTAAACTTACAGTTTTGGCAATTCGATCTTTTTAAGCGAGCGTGTAGATGATGAAAGTTTAATAATCCTCTTGTCTTTCATTATTACGCACTGAGCAGGTTATTTCAATCAAAAATGTCATATCGAAACGAATTTCTTTTTAAACGATCTTGAGAGTGTCTTGTTCGATGAATTCTGAATTCTGTAATAGCCCGGGCTTGTTATACAAAACTGAACACTTGGCATCGTAATTACAGCTTAGAAAGCGTAGAATGGATTAGATCGAGCTGTTTTTTCGGTAACTACACGACATACAGAAAAACCGTTTGCATATTCATGATCAGCAAGATGAGTTTCATCAAACAATAATTGATTCATAGAAAAAAAATTAAGGCCATTATTACGAAAACGGCTTCGAATATAAAAAAATGATTTATACCAACGCTCTTTTCATGCGTTTTACATCTTAAAAAATCTAAATTATATATATCTATAATTATATATATATAAATCTAATATATTATTAAATAAATCTAAATTTAGGCCGTTTTGGTCCTCATCCTTTACATTTTAATAAATAATTGACTAAGCAATTTTTATCACATAATTAACATATACCTGTATGATCATTCAATTAAATGTGCATTAATATTACACCAGAAATACCATAGTCTTACAGCACAGTTTACTACTCTTATCAGTGCAAATAAGTAGTGTTTAAAAGTCCTTTTCTGGACCGACTTGTCCACTTTGGACAAACTTGTCCACTCTGGACAGACTTGTCCACTCTGGACCGAATTTTTTTTTATTGTCTAATGAAGAGGTGAGGAACCGTGGGAAAATTTTTGCGCGGGAAATTTTCTTCGCGGGAAACCAAGCGTGGGAAAATTTTTTGTAACAAATTAAACCTTTATTTTTTCAATTAATTAATGATTTTTAAGTAAGTTATTTTAATTTTCGAATTTATTTAAGATATTTAATGAAATTAAAGGCCTCTGCTTCTTTCCTCTATCACCTCCTGAGGAACTTTCGTGAGCCTTTGTAATTCTTTTAAAGCATATTGGGCAAAAGTTAAATCTGCATTATCCATTAGTCCAAGCATTTCTTTTAGCTTTTTATTTTCAGCAAAAAGCTTTTCAACAGCTTTCGCTTCATTGTTGACTTGCCTATCAAGCTCTCTTATCTCTTTTCGTAATTTCTTTACTGCATGAAAACCATTCTGGTCAACACCATTTTTCAACATGTTGAAAAGAACAGCTCTTACAACGAATTTACACTTATCCTGGTTACTCTCGTCCATTTCTGCATAGGTTTCCATTAGCTGGAATAATTCTTTAACTTTTCCTCCTAATGGTCCAGGCTGGAGCATTCTTTGGTAAAACTTGTCAATTGGGTTTTCTTGATTAGATGATGATGGAGATGCTGATTCAGTTGATGAGGATGGTGAGGGATTCATTTTAAGGCACAGTATTAAATAGCACAATAAGAATTAAAATTAACAGTAAACTTGATGTTGTTTATGACAATGATGCTGCATAATTAACCAAAGTGACAGTTGTTAACCGCTGAAATTGACATTTAATGCTGCCATCTATTGCGTAATAATTTAAAGTTAACTAAACATTAAATTGAGCCAAATTTGACCTTGATTGACTGCTTTTTAACCATATTTGACCTTGATTGACTGCTTTTTAACCATATTTGACCTCTAATAACTCCTATTTAACCATATTTGACCTCTAATAACTCCTATTTAACCATATTTGACCTCTAATAACTCCTATGCAACCATATTTGACCTTGTTTTACTTCAATTTAATTATAATTGACTAATTTTAGTATCAATTAGATATTTATCATAGTCAATGGGCGCTCAATCTTTTAACATAATGTTTCAGGGATGCTCGATAGGTGGCAGCACTTTTGTTAATATATGTTTTTAATTCTGTAATTCACATAGGGATTTGCTTTTTGATAGTTTTAACGATAAAAGCCTTTAAATTATCAATAATTTTGAATTATTAAACATTAAAAAATATATTTATTCACTGATCAATTGAACTAATAAGTTACATTGTTACTGAACTGAAAATTCGATCTCGCAAACTGAGTCTAATGAAAAATCAATAGATGGCGCCACTTATGTGTCTTTCTTTACTTTCTTTCCTGTAATGAATTTTAATGATCTATTCAGTAAATATCATGGTGAATACTCTCACAACAGAATGTAACTAATTTTCATGATCAATATTTGAACTATAGAGTACACAGACAGAACTTAATATGCGAGCTGACATCTTTATCTCTCATTCTCAATATAAATATAACTATTGACCTCTATTCAAGTCAATACATTCCAAAACTTTGAGTAGGATCGTGAAGGTCATCAAACTTTCAGAGAACTGTTCCCCCTCCTTACTAATTTCTCACTAAGATTACTGATTCACTTCAACAATGTCTTCAAACGTAAGTATTCTTTTATCACATTTGTATACTTGAATCACCAAAAGAATCTTTTCGTTTTTATTTATTATCAGGTTATCAAGTTGATTCCAATGGAAACAAATGAAGATTTGGCTGACCCCAGATCAATCACGAGCCTTAAATCAGATGAGCCGATGGAATTGCCCCTACCTTCCTTCTATTTTGCGGATTCTGGAATTCAAAATGATGAACCGATGGAAGTTGATAGAGCTTTAACCACCAGACAAAAAAGAAATCAGGCAGCTAAAAGAAGGCGAAAAGCAAGGCTTGCTAATATTATGGAGTTACCTCATGATCACCCTGATAAACTGCTTTTTTATATTCGGAGTGGACGCAAATGGAAAAATAAGTGGGTCCATTTCATTAATAAGTATCGCTGGTGGTTACAACGTTCCTCGGAAAATCATGAATACGGAAAAGGTCACTACTTTGACCAATATCTCAAAGTAAAGGCTAAAGCAGACAATGCTAGAAGAATTTGGAAAAATTATTTCGCATTGGGCGGATTAAAATATGATTAATTTTTCATTATGCTGTAAACACATATTTCTGTAATCTTCAATTAATTTGACAATAATACTTATTTATGCAACTGATTCTTTTGGTGATTCTTCATTTCATTTAAAAGGCAAAATAATAGAATTAAAACTAATTCTTATTCTTTAAGGTTTTTGAATGCCCTTGTTGTAGATATATTACTGCATCATTCGGTTCATATCTGACTCACATATGCACTGTTGACTGCACTGATGAAAGCTGTACAAGGATGGAAGTATTTGATTTACCACCCGCGAAGCGCCCTCGCATTGATCAACCAATTACTCCTGATTGTAGCGATATTTGTTTAACCTCATCAAATTGTAATCGTGGTCAAAGATGTTTATTCTTAAGGTCAAGGGATCGCGAGCAAATAGATTTGTTTCCTAACCCTCCACAACAAATCCCTGGTCAAGCTGATATAGGAATAATTGAGCTTTCTTCTGATGAAGATGAAGTTATTGAACTATCATCAGATGAAGAAGAAGCTCCTTTGGATTTAACATCGGCATCATCTCCGCTGGATTTATCAGTTTCACCTTTAAATTCACGAGTATCAGTTATTCAATATGCTCAGGTAGATCGTTCACCATCAATCAACGATCGAGGTAATTCACTGAATAAAACAGATAATCAATGGGGTAATGGAAATTCTTCAACTGGTCATTTTGAAGATCAAGGTAGCTCTTCAACTGGACAACTCGAAGATCAAGGTAGCTCGTCAACTGGTCATTTTGAAGATCAAGGTAGCTCTTCAACTGGACAACTCGAAGATCAAGGTCAGTCTTCTGCTGTACAAGTCCTCAATCAAATTGTCCCTATAAAGAGAAAAAAAGACTATAGATGTGGTAATTGCGGTAAAAATTATGTTTTGAAAAGTTGTGCAGATCGTCATGAAGCTTTTTGTGGTAAGAAAATGTGTCAATCTAATCCAGCTAATGTTCCTGATGAATACTGTGGTTTTAAACTTATGGCGAAAGCTTTTGCAAAATACTACTTGATTTATCGACTAATCAACAATCATCAATGTGATTTATCATCATTCTTTGATTTAATTAATCAACCCACGATAGATTTAATAGATCTTATAACCAAAGAATTCGAAGCAGTCAAATACTATTTCAACTTGGAGGTACTTTTTCACGAAGAGATTTCCGATCGGACATGTAAAATTAATTTTGCATCTGGTATGTTTTCTGGTTTGATTGCTGATAGAAATGAAAATGCATTAATATCAGCAAAAATGGAATTTGAGGATCGCATCGATCAATTCACTCAAAGAGGATCTGGATGGATTTTATCTAGTATCAACCATATCGATTTACTGATTGGAAAATATATTCCGCATGCAGGAGGTTGTAGTTCATCGAAACTCCCTCCTAGACTCAAAAACAAAAAATGCCTAATTTCTCCTGATTGTTCGTCTGATTGTTTTATGTATAGTATACTGATTGGTTTACATAAATCGGAAACTCACCGTGGAAAAATCAGCAATTATACTCAATTCATAAAATATTACGACTTTTCAATGGTTCGAGGAATAGTATCTTTAAATCAAATCCCAAAATTTGAAAGAGCTAATCACGTTTCTGTCAATGTTTATACTTATGCATTTGAAACCGAAAGAGTTTGCCCATTAAAAGTGTCAAAGATAAAAGAAGCAAAACATGTAAATCTATTTCTACACGGTGAACACTATTACTTTATAAGCGATTTATCTCGTCTCGCAAACTCAAAAAAAACCAGAAGTAGGTTTATATGCGAAAATTGTCTCAACTCATATAGATTGAAAGAACAATTGGAGAAACACAAATCTGACTGTGGAAAAAATTTGCCTCAAGCTATAAAAATGCCTGATAATGCACATGCTATCTGCAAAAGGAGCAATTTCAGAAAAGAAGTTGAGTTTCCTTTTTGCATTTATGCAGATTTTGAAACTTTGTCTGTTAAAAGAGATGATTACAGCCATGTCTTAACTGATTTAGTTCCCTGTAGCTACGGGTATGTGGTTGTAGACTGGTGTGGAAAAATCATTCATAGTGATTTTTACTTAGGCGAGGATGCAGGTAAAAAATTTCTAATTAGTTTAAAAAGTTTGGAGACATTTCTAGATCAAGAACTGGCAAGACGACGAATCTATGATCATAACTTATCTGCTGCAGAAGAAGAAGATTTCAAAGATGCAATAAATTGTCACATTTGTCATAAAATCTTGCAAGAAAATCGAGTTAGAGACCACAATCATCTAACGGGTGAATATAGAGGTGCAGCTCATCAGCAATGTAACTTGGAGTATAGAGTCCCTAATAAATATCCAGTTGTTTTTCATAATTTGAAAAACTTTGATGGGCATATAATAATCTCTGCACTCGACATCAATTTCAGTGAATCTGTTAAGATAATCCCACACAATATGGAAAAGTACATTGGATTTTTCCTTGGCAAATTCAAATTTGTGGATAGTTTTGCTTTTCTACCTTCAAGCCTTGATAACTTATCATCAAACATTCCTACAGAAAGCAAGAATCAATATTTGAAACAAGTATTCGGAGATATTGATACCTCCTTATTGCTGAAGAAATCTGCCTTACCATATGAATATCTGACTTCACTCCAAGTTTTCAATGAAAGATCCTTGCCTGACATATCAGCATTCAAATCAACATTGACTGATTCGAATATTTCTGCTGAAATGTATGATCATTTGAAACATGTTTGGACAAAGTTCAACTGCTCAACCTTAAAAGATCTCCATGATATCTACTTAAAAGTAGACGTTTTACTACTTACTGCAGTTTTTGAAAATTTCAGAAGTATGGCTCTGCAATATTTTTCTCTCGATCCACTACACCAGTTTTCAGCGCCTGGTCTCACCTGGTCTGCATTTTTGAAACTCACAAAAGTCGAGATAGAACTTTTCACTTCTGTTGATATGTTTCTATTCATTGAAAAGGCCAAGCGTGGTGGTCTGACAATGGTTACAAAAAGACACGTTAAGGCAAACAATAAATACTTGTCTAGTTATGATCCTACATTGCCTAACTCTTACTTGCTGTATTTGGATGTTAATAACCTTTATGGCTACGCCATGTCGCAAAGACTTCCAATCTCCGATTACAAATGGTGTTCTCTTCCCCTTGAGCATATAATCAACACTGATGATAATAGTGACACTGGGTATATTCTTGAAGTTGACCTTATTTATCCTGATGAACTACATGATAAGCATAACGACTTTCCGTTGGCTCCAGAAAAACTTGAAATAAATCAATCAATGTATAGCAGGTATCAAACTGAGTTGATGGAAGCCTTAAAACAAACAGGATTTTCATCAGTTAAATCTGCAAAATTAACAACTAATTTCTATAAAAAAGAGCGTTATGTTGTCCATTATCGTACTTTAAAGTTTTATATAGCAAATGGGATGAAAGTTTGCAAAGTTCATCGAGTGGTGCAATTCAAACAGTCAGCATGGCTTGCAGAATATGTTGAATTTTGTACATTAAAAAGACAAGCTGCTAAATCAGATTTCGAACGAGATTTCTGGAAATTACTCGTGAACTCAATCTATGGAAAGACCATTGAAGATAAGCGTAATCATCGCAATATAATACTTGCTCTTCGTGACATTGAGGCTCAAAGACATCTTCGTAAGGAACAATGTAAAAAGTTCATGATTTTAGGTGAAGAAAAAATGCTGTTTTGGATGCAAAAAATGGAGGTTTTAATGGACAAGCCTATTATCGTTGGTTTCAGCATTCTCGAGCTAGCGAAACTTAAAATGTATGAAATTCATTATAATACTTTCAAGCCGCATTATCAGGAAAATATCAACCTGGTTTATACTGATACAGATTCGTTGATTTATGAGATTAAAACTGATGATATTTGTAATGACCTTCAATCTTTTGCACACATCATGGATTTTTCAAATTATCCCAAAGATCATCCACTTTACTCGAACATTAATAATAAGAAAATAGGTTATTTAAAAGACGAAATGGGAGGTGAACAAATTGCTGAATTTATCGGTATTAGACCAAAGCTTTATGCTTTGAAGACCGAAAAGGAAGTAAAGATGCGAGCTAAAGGAGTGCCTAGACCTGTTTTAAGAAACAAAATCACTTTTCAAGACTATGTTGATTGTTTATATGATAATAATATCATAAGAGGAGATACTACAAGATTACAATCAGACCATCATAACATCCAAATGATTCAAAGGAAAAAAGTTTTATTATCACCACTGGATGATAAAAGGTATTGGTTAAATAATCTCGAATCACTAGCTTATGGTCATTGTAAAATAAATAAATCATGAAATGTAAAATAAATGAATCATAAATTTAAAATAAATGAATCATAAATATGTAAATTGTTTAAAAAATAATGTAAAAATGTGCTATCAATCACTTTTGAAAAAAATACTCGCAAAAATTAAGTTCAAAAAAATTTTATTTATAATAAATACTTTTTCAATTGGTTAAATAATGTTTTTTCATTACTTTCGTGTTTACATTTTCGGAAAAGTTTATAAAATGAGTTTAGAGAATCAACTGATAGAACAAAAAGAATACAAAAGTATCCACAAGCAATTGATATATTGCCTTGATACTTGATAGGATTATAAATATAATAGTCAGAGTTAGCTTCAATAAAAGTCAGTATATTTCCTTGCGGATGTCTTCCAAAGGAATCAAAGTAGTGAGCTACTTTATTTTTATCGAAGTGCACGGCAACCCAATGACTTCCAGGTTTATAACTTTCATCGAGATTAATAATAACTGAGCTAGGGATGAATATCCATCGAGGTAGTTGATCCAGTGCGTAAACCCCATTGAACCATGGAACATCTTTTAGTAAGTTTTCAATTTCGATTGTAGTTAGCATTTTAGTAATCCAAACGCACAACTCGGTCTTTATCAATAGTGATCAAATTATCAAATTGGGCAAACACAATTGCTTTAATTGAAACATCAAGTTTAGCAGTAAACTTGATATCAAGTCTTATATTTCCTCTTTTAATTAGAGATAAAGTTCCATTTTCAGCACCTATGCTTCCGTCAGGAGTTAAGTCAAATGCAAATAAAGTGGAGTTTGATAAATAAGACTCCTTAGATAAATTTAATTGAGGGATTCCTTCATCTTGATTAAAACATCTATAAAGATTAATAAATTCCCTGGCAAATAAATTTTCGGCAAAATTAGGAGTATACGGTATACTTGGAACCGTATGTCCATCAACTGATAGTGCAATATAGTTAGTTTTAAAGTTGAGAAATGCAAATGGGTTCTCTTTAATAGAACCTGAATGGGCTGAATCTTTTACGAGACCGATAAGTATTCGCCTTGGTAGAACCCCATTGAAAATGTTTTCAATTGATACTGATGTTTGTCCTGATGAAATAGCAAAACTTCGAGTATCATTTCTGGTAATGAAATATTTAGCAGCACCTTTATCTAAACCTTGAAGTAAACTCTTATGTGCTTCGGGGAAAAGTTTCACTCTTTTAATGAAAAGAGAAAACTTTTTGATTGTGAATTTATATTCAGTAACATCAGTGGTGAGCAAAGGAAAACCAGATGGACTTTTAGTGAATCGAAAAGTCAAAGGTACACCGTTTAGTAGTAATTTATCCTGTTCACAAATTGATGAATGTAAGCGGAAAAATAAATCAAAAGGTTTACGCAAATCAGTTTCTGTAACTTGACTTCCCGAATCACAAAAATTAGGGTGTCTGAATAATAAATCTTCAAGATAAGATTGATAATGGTACATGTTATTTGCTTGGACAGTATTAACTGAGCCTAGAAAAACGTCGATTTGTTCAAATATTGCATTTCCGAAATTCTCTACGGCTTGTACGTGATTTTCTTCTGTTAAGGCTAAATGAGTATTAGTTGTAACGACAACATTCAAATGAATCATTGTAGACGCTAGATCAGTAAAGTCTTCACTTGAAGGGACATTTATTTCATAAAAATTACTTGATTCAAGGCTAGAAACCGGTCGGTATTCGACTTCATAGCTTGATTCAATTGCAGTCTGAGTAGGAGGGATATTAAATACCTGTAACTCAGACTTGCTTGAAGGTAAAGAAGATTCATGTAAGTACTCCATCATGAGAAAATATCTTTCTTTTTAGTTTTTAGTTTACGACGTTTTCGTTTTCTTATACCAGTACCGACTTGATCAACTAAAGAATCAAGTTTACTTAATCCTTCTTTAGCGGTATTCTTGAGACCCTGCCTCCCTCTTGCCTTGAATGAAGATCTTAAGTTTGCACCTGATAAGTAATCATTGCCTACATCGATACCAGTTCGAACAAATTGTTTACCGAGAAATTTAAGAATTGGTACACCAAATCTTCGAAAAACAGAACCAAAACCATATCCTCGCTGGTAAGGCTGTCCTCGATATAACGTAATATCGGAGTATCCATTACCTGCTTGGGATCGGTAATGTTGAGTGAAATCACTATCACACGGACAATAAATTTTACGATTCATTTTTTATTATTGCTATATCAAAAAATTTTTATTCTTATACAGTTTTCTTGAAATGTAAGCTGAGAAAAACGCGACCGGTTTTGAATCTAATCTGATTACCGGTTTCATCACATAAGACAATACTTATGTCTTCGATTTTGTTTGAACGTACAGGATAATAATAAGGTGAAGTGAAAGTCATGTGACCAAGTCTATCACTAGGTTCACGATTAAGAGGTACTACTCTTAGTACTCTTGCTGAAATATCACCTAGTAAATGTGCATGGATAATGTCTGAATAGATGAACATCAAATGTGATTTA
Source organism: Tetranychus truncatus (assembly GCA_028476895.1). Lineage (NCBI taxonomy): Eukaryota > Metazoa > Arthropoda > Arachnida > Trombidiformes > Tetranychidae > Tetranychus > Tetranychus truncatus. The sequence continues at coordinate 9,326,884 of CM052061.1, forward strand.
GGTCCAAGATCCGGTTGATTTGGCGCTTTTATTTCATCCCAACTTTCCGCAACAGCTTGCTGCATCTCGCTGGCGAATGTATTATTATCAAATCCTAAAGCTCGTATGAATGTGTGATCGGAGAAAATAGGGTAAACACCTTTTTCAGCGTCTGGAATTCTTCCGGCTTTTATAACTACTTTTTTCTTTTGCTTAGTAGGTTCCCCTTCATTGATAAGAACTAGTTCCGGGGGTTTGAAATCTTTTTGTTTATTTATACCTGCTAAACCAATTTGAAGATGAGAATCTGATATGCTTTTATTGAGCTTTTTAAGCATTCCTTCAACATCATCGTTTTCTTGATAATCAAAGTCTATTGATACGGTTGGTCTCCTTCCTCGATAAGAGATAAAGTAATTGATTGATCTCTTGATTGGTTTATGTGACAATGGGTAAAATACTTCTTGAACTGCTACTGACCATTCACCATCGAGATGCAATGGAGTTGCAAGTCTATTGATGAATTTAGATATTGTGTTTTCAGGGTAAATTTCCATACTTGCATTTGATACAACATCAACAAAGTATTCACTCGACATTTTGTACCCAGCTATTGAATTTATTAGGATAACCTAACCATTTAACGAAATATTCTTTTTTCTTTGTAACTGGATTTATTCGTTCTCCAAGGATTTTTTCAATCTTATACAGATTAGGTTCTTTGACAGGAAATATCTCATCGTGATAAAATACAGAAGTGATCGGTTCGTCGCTCCAATCAACTAATCTGTAAATGTATCCTTGAGGTGTTTTCTTTACTTTAATTATTTTGAATAATTCTTCTGTCCAATTGGAGGTTGCGCCTTTTTCAAAAATAGATTTAGCTCGAGTTATGCGTACGAAATCACCAACTTTATATGGGTTCTGTTTCTTTAAATTTTTCTTTTGTGCTTTGAAGATATTACTGAGAGCTTTACTTGGGTAAAGTAAAGCTTGTTTAGGTGCCATTTTGATTGTTCGATGATAAGATGAATTATATGCATCGAGAATTTCATCTAGTGCATCAATATATCGTTGACTGTTTTTAAAATGCATATATCTGTAGATCCTTGTCCGTAATGTACGGTTGAATCTTTCAACTATCGCACATTTAATCACATCATCCGTTGATGTGAAATGATTAACATTATTAATTGTTAAGTATTTCTTCAAATAACGATTCACAAACTCTTTTCCTTGATCAGTTTGTAGTTTTTCAGGTTTTCTTTCAATTTTCAGGAATGCATTGATAACCGATAAAGCTGATTTATCCTTTAAAGGAATACTCCACGCATATCGACTAAGACAATCAATAACATTTAATAAGTATTTAATATTATTGTTTGATTTGGCTAACCAAGTCATATCCATAATATCTGCTTGCCATTGTTCATCTATCCTATCAACTAAAATAGGTAATCTTGGGAAATTTTTTATGGATCTTCTGAATAGATTGTATGTATCTTGATCTCTAATCCAAGCATCAACTTCTTTGAACTGGATTTTTGGATTAATTTCTTTCGCTACTTGATACAATTTTTTAACTCCACCGAATGAACCGGGTGATTTAGGATCGAAATATATTTTGCTTAATTCCATCTCTTCTTGGTCTTTATCAAGTCAATTGCACGTTGATTTCTAATATGCTTTACTAAATGAGGATGATCTTGTCTTATTCTACGAATAACAGCGGGGCCTCCGTTAGGTAGTGGAACGTCAGCATCCTTAGTTAAATGATCTACAATCTTGCTCAATCTACTACCATACACCTTATCACCACCAGACCTTAAAACTTCACCTTTCTTATTGAAAAGTCCGGGGATATTTCTTAAAGCCATTTTTAATTTCGCTGGAGTTTGACGTACAGGCGTTGCAGGTAATGGACTTCGTGCCCATGCCGGTTGTGGTGCAGGTGTTGCCCATGTCGGATTTGGTGGAGGAGTTTCATAAACGCTTTCACGAGGGAAATCTTCCTCTTCATATTCTTTAGGTTCATCTTTGTATTTAAATGAAGTAGCTGGCTGATTAGGGAAATTATCTTTTGTTCTTGAAACAAAATCATTGAGTAATTTGATTTGTGTATCAAGAGGAATATTTGTATTTAACAGTCGATTAGTTACGGTTGGTTTCTCGCAATTACGTCTGAAGTAATCTTCAGATACCATGAACATACGTGTAACTGAATTCATCGCGCAGCTAAATTGGCGAGTAAAGTGATTGCTGGAACAAGTAATCCAGGTAGAAATCCACCTTGTTGATTAATAATTTTCTTTTTAGTGGTAGGATTAGATTTTCTTGCTAGTGCACGTATATGCTTCTTATACGGTTTCAGTTTATTTTTACGTTGTTCTGATAAATCAAAAGTACCTTTCAAGGTTTCTCTTGCAATTTCAGAAATAACACTGTAAATACACTTGTTAGCGTGATCAAGAATGAGTTTTCTTTGCTTATTAGTTTTCGCTTTTGCTAGCGCTTTCAGGCTAGGTAAGCATTTGATTGCTGTCTTTACTGTCATTTTGAATGACATGAAAACATTCAATTCTTATACTAAGTATGTTGTAATGTAGTCCTTCTCCCCTAAAACATTAGATAGAAATCTAACTTCCATTGGGGTCTCAGGTTTCAAGTCGACGAATAAATATGAATATGGTGCTGCTGTAGCATCTTCATAGATGGCTTGTAATTTACTGACTTTACCGGGTAACATTTGCCTACCGATACTCGTGATAATTGATTGATCCCTTGGATTTTTGAATAATACAATATATTGAGAATTCAAAGAAATGTTTCTGCTTTCTTTGCCTCTTGTAAAGAAATTTTGAACGATGAGGATAACTGAAAGATTACGATGATGTGAACCTTTTGTGAATAGTTCACTGATTATTTTAGAGTTTGTTGACTCTGACATAAGATCATCGATAATTATCCATTCAGGTACGGTTCCATCGAATTTTTCAATTAGATTTTCTGGTAAACCTTTAATAAAGTTAACTCCTTTTATTGAACCGAATACACTTTGATATTCACCGTAGAAATAAGTTATTTTTTCAGGTGGAGGGGATGAAAATCTATTCGCGCCTGCAATTAGCTGCATAATCCATCTGGTTTTTCCCGAACCAGTTGGACCAGCAACTAACATTGTAAATGGATGGTGTAAATAAATAAAATAAGGCTTCATTTTTAATTTTCAAAAAATATTTATTGTTTTTCTTAAATAGAGTCTGGTACATCATGATTTAAATGATCAATGAAAAATTTCATATCTTGTACAATTTTGAAAGAACATTTTAAAGAAGTATCGTCAGCATTATGATAAATACAAGGTTTTTGATTTCTATCAATAACTTTGTGTGTAGCTCCATACATTTCAACTATATTGTGATTACAAATATAAAGTTTATCCAAATAATCTTGGGCTTCCTTGGATTTACAAGCGATTATCGTTTTATCTCCGTCTTTGGATAACTCATAGAATAATTTGATGATTAGTCCTAGGTAATCCTCATTAACTGCACGTCTTGGAACGAAATCTAAACCATGGAATTTGTTAACAAGATGGTTAATTTGGTATTCATCTTTCTTTGTTGGGCTGCAATTGGAATTATCAACAATAAGATTTATTGTGATGAAATCACTTAATAGAGAAACTTCTCTTGGATGGAATATTCCGTTTATTCGGAAACCTTGTGTATCGAAATATGCACAATAAGTATCCATGTTGTCTCTTCAACATTTGATTTGTTAATGATTGAGATTGTTATTTGTGGATCTATTTATACATAAATTGAATCAAGGATTCGAATACATCTGGATTCGACTCAGTGAATCGATTCAAAGATTCGATATCAACTTTACGACTAGTAAAGTCATCATGAGCTGCTAATCCTAATTGATAAACAATTGAATTATCAGGATCAATGTAAAGACATTGAGTAGCTGTCCATTGTTTTTGCAGCATGTGATCTTTGCCCATGAAGAACGAAAGAACATAAATATCAATGAATTGATCGACTGCAATTTCTTGTGAAACCAAGTATAAGGCAAGTGGAATGTAAGGTGTTATTTTTTCCCAAAAGGAAAGTTGAGTGACCACCTTTTTACCATTCTTCATGATTTCAAAAGACGTCTTTGAATATTTCCTTATTGAAATATCATAGTGATGAACCTCTAATGGTCCCTCTTTGAAACTTTTATAATAATTATAAATGTATTTGAATTCAGACGGTGTAAGAGATACACCGAATGATGATGGTAAATTGTGAATCATCGCACGAATATCAAGTCGTTTGACTGTTTCACCATAACAAACTTTGAAGCAAATTGCTTCGTCAAGGATTTTAAAACTTTTCCAATTAGTCATGTTTACTTTGTGATCGCTGTAAATAGAATGAATGGAATTGATAATCCACGGTCCTTTATATACTCATCGGCAGGACACGTTTCGTAAACTCGACAAGGGCGCCATCTATCTGTGAAAGCTCTCTAGCTCCTGTTAATATGATTGATCCTGTTGAATAATATATCAAGGTCAATCCATTCAATCTAATGTATACAGCAGGGTAAATTTCAGGTTCATAATTTGCATCTTTTGATGATTCAACAAATTCATGAATGTTGAAAGCAAATGGATAATAGCTATGAGCTGTAATGTTAACTGTTTTAATAAAGTTTATATTGTTTGCAGGATAGAGTTCTTGAAGAATCGAACCGGCTGAAGTCACTTCTTTAAATCCAGTAGCAATTACTTTTCCTGATCCAAAAACTAGAAATACACCTTTTTTCCTTATGATTTGAGCATTGAATCTCTTTTTTCTATTAGTATTGTCAATCTCTAATTTGAAAGGCCCGTTTATCTTCCATAAACTTACAATATTAGCTATTGAATAATTAAGCGAGTTTGATGACATATTCACTTGTAGGTCGGTAGAAAGTACGTAAAAAAAGAACAATAATGATTATCAAGACTAGTAAAATCTTGATTATATTCTTATAAGTCTCAGGGTCCATCTTTAACAATATTAAGATTGACTCAATCTTATATACCCTTTGTTGGTCTTGTCCTTGGTCCAGAGTACAAAAGTCTGTCCAGAGTGGACAAGTTTGTCCAAAGTGGACAAGTCTGTCCAGAGTGGACAAGTTTGTCCAAAGTGGACAAGTCGGTCCAGAAAAGGACTTTTAAACACTACTCAAATATCAGGTTCATCTAAGTAAGAGCTAAGTTTAACCCAAACTGTCCATGCAAAATTCAAATTTGTAAATTCAGATCAGTTGTATATGAAAGATGAATACCAGAAAGCTGATGAACTATCCAACACCAATAACATTGCTTTGCTTTGTATACCACATATGTTGTAATATTATGTTTTGTTGGAGTTTATTACAGATGATCAAGATTATGTAATTATTTACATTGTGTAAGATTAAGAAGTTACCTTTCAATTGAGTCCTGTTATAGAGGTGATGAACTACTTACTAAAAAATGGTTGCATTTAGAGTTATGAAAGTCATTTCCTAACTTGAAATCGCATTAAGTCATTACAATTAACGATCACTAATCTAAATTTGTATTTTTGATTATTTACAGATACTCATTGATGTGATAGCTGCGAGTAGTGTTTTGGGTAATCACCTTCATTGCCATCCTACCAATAATGTTGGCCCATTTTATTAACGCACCAGAAGAACGCGATTGGACAAAGTGGCCGGTCTAAAACCCCATTAAAGTATTATTGAATCATGCGAACCTTATCGGACCTGTCATATCTGTTGCATTGGTTTAAATAATTTACTGATGATGGTACTTACGTTGATTGAATATCCAGCGATTCATCTGTAGATTCACTCTGAGCGTGTTCTTAGAGAGTTTTTCGTTTTGTCTCATAACTTGTCTGTTACTATTTGTTTTTCACTTTATTTTTGTTACATGTTATATTATAATAATACTTGTATCACAAGAGACTGATTAAATATGTTTCCATCTATATTTAGTAATTCATCAATTAATTAATTTTCTGTATCTAATATTATACGAGAATTATAAACATTCATTGCAAGCTTGACAAATGTTGATACCCTTTTCAATCGCACCATTTATTAATAAATCCAGTTTCTCGTCAAATGCAATGTGTTTAATTTTCATGTTTAACAGCCATTTTACTGTTGAAAACAAATAGATTGCGGTTGTTGTTAAAGCTAAACATCTCGTTCCATACAAATGTCAAAATCTTGCAAGGAAATGTGAATGTTTGACTAATCTTAATGCTTGTCTAACAACAATTGATATATTCCTGTTGGAGAAACAAAAGATTTAATTTCTTAACTCATCTCTGGTAAATGATTAAAGGTGGTAAAGCTGGAAAGAGCGCTTGAATAAGCATCAGATCAACATTTTGATGGCTTCGATTTACTTTTGTTGCTGAAGACGAGAGTAGCAAATGGCAGAAGGAAAGTGAAGAAGACGAAAAGCAAAGGTAAAAAAGGAAGACAAAATGAAGAGATAGATGTAGATGGAAGATGAAGTCTAAAAGGAGACCAAAGCAGGGAGTTGAATAGAGAGACAGAAGATTATGATGAAAATAGCAAAGAGAATCATTTTGATGTAAGATTGTTTAGTTCTGTAAACCTTTTCACTGGCATCACTTGAATGAAACATAAGTTTAGCTTTTTTTACTTTGTTTTGCATTTCACAGGAAAAGATTAACTAAACTACTAATATAATACATTTGATTATGATTAAGGAAGAGACTATGGAAGAGAGAAAGGAAGACAAGAAGATAAAAGTTCATAATAATCATCATCATCATTACCTTTGTATTGGTGAACAATAATATTAGTGAAATGTTGTTCACAATTTTACCTTGTTTGCTTCCCTTGCCATCATCATCTTCATCTTCAATAGTTGAATCCCTAGTAATGTTTCCTAAACAAAATGAACACTTCTATCATCATCTTGTTTATCTTCATCATCAGACTTATTATAATCATTTTGATCATCACAATCATCACAATCATCGCAATCATCGACTTAATCAACATCATTCATGTCTTCATCTTTCAACCCACTTTAAATGATTTTACATCAACAAAAACTTGAATTACGTCTAAATGTGCGTTTTACCAAATGGACAAAATAATTAACATCTAAATACCATCTCAATGTGTATACTTGATACTTTGACCATAATAATTTGATCAACACCATCTCAGGTAGCAATAAACAATTGGATTAGTTGGTTATACAATCATCGGTTTCTTTAACTTATAACCAGACGAGAAATCAACAAAATAAAACATTTATTGGAAATCAAATAGCATTTAGGATTAAAAGTAATCACCAATATGAACAGTTCCAATCCTGATTTAACAACGTTTCTTGGAATTTATCTTTCAAGCGTAGGTAAGTCAATTGCAATTAAGATTCATTCGTTTTCTGGTTGTCTATCCATCGCCAGTTTTTGTATCTTGACCAACATTTTACCCAATAATCGGTTAATTTGGTAATGCGTTCTTTAGTCAGATATCCATTGATAACTTGTACAATTAAATGTTCCTTTTTTGTAGCGAATTAGGGGTTGTCATTGATTAATAATTAATGAGTGAACACAAAAAATTGTTTTTGGGTTGCTTTCATTACATAACTTTGAATATTGATGCATTTCCTTGGAGTTGATTATGACTTGTCAAAATTGGTTGCGTCAGCTTCTTGTCCATAGACATTTTCAGATTGAATTAGTTCTGAAAAGATTTTCGAAAGATGTAAGACTAATTAGCTTGGGATCATTAAATTGGTTATATTTATCGACAAAACTTAATGCAAATTGCAAATTAGCAAATATTTATCCTTACCTGTAATCAGTGTCAATGAGCATGCAAATTAGATGATATTTGTCTTGAACTTCTTATTAAACTTCAGATGGCAAAAAGAGTTACATTAAGATCTAAATTGCAACTAAATTATTATTTATTGCATATATCCAAATTCAAATCTAGTCAATCTGATTTTGACCTGCTCTTAATGATTAAATTAAAATCAGGCAGACAGTTTTTTTGTGCAAAAGAACTAATTTAATTTGCATTTGAGTATAAATTATTTTTGATACATTGATTCAAAAGATCTTTGCACCATAACAGTTTATCCAAAGAATTATGTTTCATTCCTTGGAATCGGCTGACGAAATGCCATCAAATCTGCTTTATATCCATATCTTTATGCACTGGTAAATTGGTTAAATGTTGTTTAAAGAGTTTCCAACTGACCACTTGTTGATTAACCCAATAATGTCTGGAAATAAGCTTTAATCCAATCATTATGCATTAACTCTATTAACACATTTTGTTCGTTTTATTACTAACCCAACAATTATCATTATGATGACTATTATCATTTGATGTACTCTTCAGGAATAATCAGCAGTATTTCCAATATAATATTATTATGCATGTTTTATCGATTTCGATCAAAAACATCGGACACAGCAATTTTATTAGCAAATCTTGCATTGGCTGATTTGGGCATTGTTACATTTGGTAATCCCTTTTCATCGTCATCCAATTTTGCCGGAAGGTAATTAACTTAACCATAAACTATTAAAAACATGTATACACCAAATAATACTGTAAAAAAGACTGAAATAAGACAAAAAGAAACTAATTAAATAAATTAATTTACCTTCAGATGGTTGTACGGAGCAAAAGGATGTCAATGGTATGCCTTTTTTGGATTCTTCTTTGGATCAGCTCACATTGGAACCTTAACATTTCTTGCTCTTGACCGTTATCACAAAATTTGCAGGATAAGTTTAAGTAAGTTGACTAATTAATTAAACATAAATGGAAGACAAGTTGGTTAACAAAATTAAATTACATTCTAGAAAAATTACAAAAGATTGGCAAAATTAAAAATTGAGACAAAAAAGTAAATTGAAAGACAAAAATGGCTTCCTTAGTTACGTAAAGGCAAAATTTGCTCTAGTTAACAATTTTCCCTCTCAAATTTTTGGCTCTCTTTTCAATTAATTTGGTTGAAAGGATAAAATTGTTAAATGAAAATTTGATATCATTTGAAATATAATCTTGAACATCTTCTTTAATTGTTTAAAATGTACTCGATGAGACCTGAATCTGCAAATAAAAATCAGACAACCAGAAGGACAAAACAAAAAAAACCAGTATCAAATATGTTACCTATTGGGTTAAAACTTAACCAGATTCTTGATTTATTTTTTTACCCAGATAACTTCACTTTTAATTGGGTTCCATTCTGTAAACTTTTACAGTTACTTGCACTTTCTGATCACTCTTATCCTGATCATCATTGAGTAAAGTGCTTAAAAAAAGTAGAACGAGAAATTGATTGAATCAAGAGCAAAAAGAAGATGAAAAAAGAGGAAAATAAAGTGAAATGAAGGTCAATAACATAGATTTACTTTTTAACATTGTTGATAGGTAAACACATGATAACTGAAATGTTTTGTCAAATTGTATGTTAAAAGGTTATGAGTCAAGGTTATCGTTAATGAAATGTTTAATGAGAAGAGATTTGATATGAATAAAGTTGAATAGACAATGTCGCAGGTAATTTTTGTTGCAACTGAAAACCTTTTAGTTCAACTGTTTCTAGTTTCCATTATAATCTCTTTTAACTTTTACCTTCTTCAATAGGTTTAACTTGTTCCCAACCTCATCCTCATCACCTTCATCTACTCATGTAAAACGTAATTGAGGAAACCTTAACTGTTACAGCTTAATCAAAATTTCAATTTATCTTGCTTTACAAGAAACTTAACTTGTTATTGCTAATTTATAAGGTACGCAATCTCATCTATATTATTGTTACTCTATTGTTGTTACCTATTTTCATTAGAGTAACCAATTGTAATGATATTGTTTGATAATTATAGCAACAATAACCATCCATGATCATAATAAGATAATAATGAAATGTCAAGGACCATTGAGATTCACAATCTTCACCGCTATTACCCAAATCATTGGCAAAATTAATGATCAAACAATTGTCATTCATCATCAACTGTCATCAATCTTACATATTTAACTATACTTTTTTTGCGTAACAATCAAATTTCGCAAGTTAATTTTCATAAACTGGTTACCATTGACATTGATTCATTTTTATTTTGTTATTGTTATACAAAAGTGTCATCAATCAGCTTCAATGTTATGTAGGATTCACTTATGTTCATCTATTTCTTTCCACTTCATCGACAATTGATCATAAAAAATACTTTAATTTCAATTTAATTCATAAGTTACAGACTTAGTGGCTAATTTAGGCACTAGAAGGCGCTGGTTAATCACGCTGGACTTGTGTTTACATTTTTATTCTGGTTGTTTTTTAATTGTTTGAGTTACATTTTTTTTTAATTTTATGTTGATTTTCTGAAAATTTCACCCTCAATGTTAATGAACTGAACTCGTCAATGTAATAGCTGTTTTGTTTCAAAACTAGTGTCTTTTTGCTTGATTATCAATAAATTATTGTCGATTGTATTCAAAGGATAAACAGATTATGAAGCTTCAAAATGTTTTTGAATTCCAGAGTAATTTGCTCTTAATTAATTGACTAGATCTCACTTTCAATTGTCATGGATTTCCGCATATTATCGAAGAGACTGAATTAGTGTTTCAAAGCTATAGAAAAGCATGAGTTTAGTTTTTGCATTACTCGTTCGTAATTTATATTAATACTTTTGGTTTTAGACTTACTAAAGACTTTTGTTAGACAGTCCATTAAAGCTTGATTCCAAGTGTTTTACTTCCAAGTATATGCAATAGTCCTGGTTTGATTCAAGATTTATAACAACGAAAATCTTTCTAATGTTATTGTGATCAATTCTTGTCTTATGGTGCATGTTATTTTGATGTTATACTGTTTTCAAATTTAGGCAGCAGTGACGTATTACCTTTAATCCATAGGAAATTGTTATCTTGACGCTTTAGCTCAATTGTAATTTGATTAGATTGTTGAAAATTGAAATATATTCTGTGATTTAAAGATGAATCGTCTATTAATAGGTTATTTTAGTTGATTTCAATTACACACATTTTGAAGACATTTCCACAGCAATCAGTTGTTCAGTCGATTAATCTTTAAACTTGTAAAGAAGCTTACAAACTAACTTGGGATCAAATTTTTTATTTTATAATTTAAAGAGCAGAAAAAGAGTCTCACGGTTAAAAGGATTGTTATTATTTTTATAATAATTATATCTACAAAGGAACCAAAAAAATCAGATATACAATCAACTGGAATCTAATTTTGCCAGCTAAATGTTGACAAAATGTAATGAAAAAAAGTAAATAAAGAGCAAAGACCAACAACCGAAATTTAATCTTATAAATTTAGAAACCAATAAATTGATTCCTAAAGTCTTGTAATTACCTGAGAAACCAAAATTCTTGTTACAGTACAGTTTAAAATGTAATCTTGTAATCACTTTCAAATTGTTGAATCATTCTTTTGGAAATTTTTCCATTCCGTTAATGTTGACAATGAAGTTGCATTTTTGGTTATCCTTAACACAATTGAAAATCAATTTTATCCAAGTTTCCAGTAAAATCACTTCAGTTATTACATTATTGTATTATCCGTATTAAATTAATACTTTAATATTGTATTAAACAATTAACTATGTATCAATTCACTGAAACTGCTTTTTAGAAGCAACAAGCGGTCATTATTCTCATCTTGTCTTGATAACGCATCTTGTGATAAATCTTCGTTAACTAGATTTATTTGGACGATTACCATAACTTTGCTCTACTATTATGCACCAATGTCTAGAATAAAGGGTTTAGGGATATTTCGTCTTGAATTCAAATCAATCATTCCAATTTTGTCTCTATTGCATCTCTAATCCAAATCATTTGTAATTTTTGTGAAGGTTGATTAGGTAACTGATGAACACAGTGTAAATTAGTTCAGTTAATTAACTTGAAAATTAAGTAATCCGATACTGTTTGATTGTTGGTATCGATCCATTAATCTTTCTTTTACTTTAATCTACCAATTTTAACCAGATAACCCACGCATTGACTCATCGCCTTATAATTTAACTGCTGTTTTATTGTCCATCTGGTTATATGCGTTGTTTTGGGCTTTAATGCCGATGCTTGGCTGGGCTCAGTACGCCTTGGAACCCTTACTAACCAGTTGTACAATCGACTGGCGACACAATGATTTATCATATAAATCTTTTATCATAATATATGCCATTTTTGGTTACTTTTTGCCTTTCACGATAATCTTTTTTTCATACCGATCGGTTCGCCGTTGGATAAAATCTAAGGATCCCCAAATTTGTTGGACCAATTGTTTAGGTGATTATTGGACAAACCAGAAAAATATAACATTTGTAAGTCTTACAATTAAACAAAATTTCTAATTAAACAAAACAAGAAAGATTCACAGGTTAGACAAAAAACTTGAACTACTGGTTAAGCCTAGGTTAAGCCTAAGCCTTCTCTTTGACTACAAACCAGATGAGTAAGGGTTAAATCTGATAAGCCAATCAAGTTAAACTCTTAAATTTGTTTATCAATAGAAGCGCCAAACTTAACTGTGAAATAATTAGCTGGAAAATTCAATTATTTGAAGTTAAATTATCTGTATTTGCTGACAAATTAAGGTTTAAATAATTTAATAATGTTTACCAGATAAATTAGTGATCTCCAGTTGATAAACATGGTCATTATTTGTATGAGACGAGTGCTAATTAGATTTGTTGTCTTGTTTTTATTTCTTTTCCAAATTAATTACAGATGACTACAGTAATTAACATCGCATTCCTGTTAGCCTGGACTCCATATGCATTATTATGTCTTTATGTTGTATTTGGTGATCCATCTGATGTCCCCACTTGGTTCAGTTTACTTCCGCCATTAATGGCTAAAACATCGACCATTTTTAATCCAATGATCTATTTCTTAACAAATCCAAGAATCCGTGAAGCCATTTGGATAACACTGAAATGTGCGGATATAAATGAATTTGATGATAAAATTGAGGCAAATAATGGAAATGAAATCTCATCCAAATCAAGGGACGAAAATCTTATCCCGTTAAGCTCATGATTTCAAATCAATGAACAAGGAAAAGTGAACAAAATTATACAACTTCATTGTCACCAACTATTCAGCATCATCATCGACAGCGACTTCCCCATGACCATCCTCATAAAGCAAACTTTGATTAAAAATTTCCCTTCTTTTTCTATTAAACATTATGATATTATTATGACAGTAATCAACTGTATCACATGGTTTAATAATACATGATTGAGATATTAACAGACTATGTTTTTCATAATAATTTTGTAACTAAACAATGAGTTTGTTCACAATCAGTTCTCAGAAATCAAAATTTCTCAGCTGATTTCAAGTATCTATTGAGTATTGATCAATATCCATCTAAATGAACAAAAAGTAAATGATAAAGAAAATAATGAAAACCAAAGAGTAAATAATTATTCTATGCTGAGTTGTATTACTCTTGGATGAAAACAATATTGAGATAGCTTCTCAATCATTGTAAATGCATTTGTAACCTAAACAAGAACTTAAAACTGTCACAAATGTTCATTAATCGTACAATTTGTGAAATTGAATGAGGAAGAGTTTAGTTGAAGTTTACCCAACGTTTACATGTAATATAGCTAGAGTAATTCAACCCAGATAAGGATGTCAAGTGATTGCTCGAGACATCACACCATTGGCAATTTAGATACAGTGATTCACTTGTTTAAAAAATGAACAGAAAGAGGGATATTTTGTGTGGGCTAGATTATTATAAAACGTTTCAAACATTGTCTTGGAAATGAACCAACAGTCTACATGTTAGATGACAATTTGCATGTTTTGATTTGATTTTTTCTCTCCCCAATAACGTAAAATAATCCTCTTTGTTATGCCTCTCTACACATGTAATCTCTGTAGTCTCTTGATGATGACAAGCTTTTGAAATCCATCAAATCAAGCAGTTGCTTGAATATTGCAGTGTCAGTTTGGGCGTCCTTGTTGAAGGCTGATAGCTGGAGATGATTTTGTCTTTTATATTTGTTCAACTTGTTATTGCTCATTGACCACTTGATTTAGCACGTGCACTATGTTCAATACAGTTTAGTGGCAGAAAGTGTCATGAATCTATATTTTGTGGAAAGTATATCCACAAGAAAAGTTATAAAGAAACTTTATCTTTATATAACTTACCTTCCGGTTTTAATCACAGAAAAATAATATTGAAAACAGTTCATAAAATAAACAAAAAATTAGTTTCTATCATTGTTTATTTATCAATATTTTTTTTCATAATTAACCTAAGATGGCAGCACAAGGTCGAAAGAAAATTGCGGAAGAAAATCGTTGTAGACTTGAAGTTTGATTTTCAATGGTTTATGGTTTTGATGATTAATCTTTAAGTGAAGATAAGATTAGAAATCTAATTGAAAATGGGAATGAGTTGGAAAATAGCTTATAATAATGAAAAAAATGATAACTAATCATAGCTTTGTTGACATTTATCATAAACTCATTGCTCTTCTTGTTTATTAAAATTGAAAACTAGCCAGTTCAATTGATTCCAATCGAGCTTTGATTTGTGCTTTAATCATGCTAATTCCTAGCCTGATTTTGACGTGCCTCATAGCACTTTCAGATCAAGCTTTTGAAGCTGATCGTGTAACCAAATTACCAGGATTAAGTGGTGAAATTAAATTTAACACATTCTCTGGATATCTTGATGGAGAGCCAGGAACTCATTTGCATTACATTTTTGTTGAGAGTCAAAATGATCCAGCCAATGACCCATTGCTTCTTTGGCTCAATGGTGGACCTGGATGTAGTTCCCTGCTCGGATTTTTTACGGAACAAGGACCATTCCGTGTTAATGGCAGTCAGTTAACTGAAAACCAATACTCATGGAACAAAGTGGCCAACATGATTTTTCTTGAATCACCAGCGGGTGTTGGCTATTCTTACTCTGACTCTGGAAACTACACACATGATGATGACTCAACTTCAGCCAACAACTTGCTTGCCTTAAAATCCTGGTTTGTAAAATTTCCTGAATACAAGAATCACGATTTCTACTTAACCGGTGAATCTTATGCTGGTGTTTACATTCCTACGTTATCTGTCCGTCTTCTCGAGGAACCAAGTATAAACTATAAAGGTTTTGCTATTGGAAATGGTTATTTGGACCGAGTTTTACTCGGTAATTCTGCTATTAGATTTGCCTATCACCATGGACTTATAGATTCATCCATGTGGCGCAAAATTATCACATCATGTTGTAACAATGGCGATGAATCACCAGAAAATTGTGATTTTGTTCAAACCACTGATTACAAATGTAGCAAAGCTGTTGCTATTGCTAGCAATTTTATCAACAATATCAATCTTAACCCATACTCCATTTATGAAGATTGTAGGACAACGGCAAGTTCATTGGCTGTTGATACATTGGTTACCAGAAAGCACAGAAGCAACCGACGCAAATTGGGCTGGTCTTTGATCAGGAAAACATTGAAACAAAGTGAAACAATGGAAGTTGAGGAAGATCATATTACTCAAACCATACCTTGTGTTGATGATGCCATTTTAATCCGTTATTTGGGTCGGAACGATGTACGACAAGCTCTCAATATCCCTTCGGCTGCACCTGATTGGGTTGATTGTTCAACAGTTGTTTCGTCAAATTATACCATGCAGAATCCAAGCTTGAAGACACAAGTTGCTGCCTCAATCAAGGCAGGTAAACGAGGGCTCATTTACAATGGTGACACTGATTTGGTTTGTGACTTCTTGGGTGATGAATGGTTTTCAGATCAACTTGGTTTTCCACAAATCGGTTCCTATGAAGCCTGGTATGTTAATGGCCAAGTTGCTGGTTTTGTTAAGCACTACGACGGATTTGCTTATGCAACCATTAGAGGTTCAGGCCACACTGTACCCGAATACCGACCAGCAGCTGCGCTGTTTATGATCGAAGCCTTTTTAAACAGCACTAAATTTGATTAATTGTCATCAGCTGTAGTATCCTCTACTCAGTAAAAGACCTTTTTCATAACCACTGATTGATGTTATTAAGCAACTAAAGTTTTCCAATCAGAGTCTATTACATCTTAATTATTTTAGATCTTGCTTCATAGTTATAAAAATAACAATCAATTTTAAATTAGATTTAATTAGCTCTTTTCCCAGAATGATTCAGAATTCGTTCAAACATTAAGGAGGCTCGGGTGTGAATAAATGATAAAGACTCTTTTTGTTACGTTTTTATAACAAATGATTAATTTCTTATCTTTCTTCAGATGCATTAATTTATTATTAAGTGCTTTTAATTAAACGAGATTCAAAGAATTATCAAGAGGTTCACACCTGATAAAATATAATTTTTATTCATTAATGATTTAGATGTGACCTTACCTTTAGCTATTTTGAAAGAGAGTTGAAACTGAAAGCATAATTAATTTATAACCAATTTCAATATTTCAACAAAAACAACCAACAACTAATTGTGATTAAATTTATAACAAGGAAAAAAATAATCAAAGCATTGTAAATATTAAGAGGGAGTTATTTTTGTTGATTCACGTTGATCTTAATATTTAATTTGCCCAACGCTTTTCACCTTCATTTTCATCATCAGAAGCTTGAGTAACGCCAACTTCAGGTGGAGCTTTGGGTATAATTAGTTTACCAGAAAGAGCTGCGTCGATTTTACCAGAAATTGCCATTAAAGTATGCTCCATTCGGTCAACACGCCGAGTTAATTTAATCATGTCTTCACCTCCAACAGCAAATTGGTGTCGGCTAACTGCCGAAGCCGGTCTATTTTGCTGTTCATGTTCAATTTGTGCATCTAAGGCAAGCTTTTTACCCTCTAAATCAGCCAACATTTTAGCCAACTCTTCAGAATCCAATTCACGATTAGAATCGAGATCATATTTAGCAAACAACATTTCAATCTCTGGATCTGAAAGATCCCGCTTCTTCAGTTCAGCCCGAACATGTTCAAAAGACAGTTTCTTATTGCTGTCGACTGTCAATGCTGCTTGAATAGTCTCAATTTGATCTCTCTGAGCTCCTAATTTGCTCAACAATCCTTGATAATGGCTTTTGAAATACTCCATGATTGGGAATTCATCATCCTCATGCAGTTCGCTTTTGACTTCAGCATAAGTATCATTGATAATTGCCAAGAACATATTCTAATGATGAGAAAAGAGAAATTAAAAATTGACTCTAATTGAGACTAATAACCAAAATTACCATTAAAACAAAGAACACGAAAAATATGTAACTGAGAAAGAAGAAAGGACCCAGAACTCTGTTAGCAGCTTCCAATTCTTGAAAGTTGAAATCGCCCAAAATTAGTCGAAGTAAAGTGAATCTGTGTAAAAAGAGAGAAGCATTTAACAATCCAAGCTTCCAAGTGATAAACAATTGAACTTACACGGCAGTTCCGAATGAACTGTAATCTTTAACTTGGGTTCCAAATAAAAGGTAACCGAGTTGAGCAAAGGCGAAGAAAACGATGAAAAACATAACACCAAATCCAGCAATATCTTTGGAGCACTAGAATCAATGGAAATAAATTGGTCATTTATTGATTGATTAATACCACACAAAAAACGTCAATAAACCTCAGAAACATATTTTGTATTATAACTTACTCGACTTAATGTTGAACTTAATTGAGACATTGTTTTGTTGAAGCTAATGTACTTGAACACTTTTACCCAAACAATGAATGTCAATAAAGCTAACATGTTAACAAATTGCATTGACCAAAAACCAAGAGTATCAAATTGATAAGTCTCCATCTTCAAAGCCACTGAGGATGAATTTTGAAGACCTGTTGGTTCCTCTATAAGGGAAAGAAACAAAAATGTTTAACATTCACTGAATCTTCAGTTACACTCTTTAACGTGTAATTTTTACGATGATAAACTGTCCAGAAAATATCGTAATATAGATGATTACTTGTCGATGATTAGAATAACCATTGAACTTACCGATTGATGCTTGATTGAAAATCTTATTGATGACAAATTTTTTGTAAAATGAATAAAATATCAATAAACTACCCAAAACAATGGTTAAAATATCAAGAAAATTCCAAAAAGATTCATTGATGTAGTTGATGAAACCCAAAGTCTTCATTTCAACCAATTCCTCAATAGTATAGTAAACAATGAATCCGATGAAAATGGAGAAGATAACTGTTGCTATGATCGCCTTGTTGCCGGTTTGAAGTAAGCTTAGAGTTCTGAATTGCCAAGAAGTCAACATTCCACCAGTGGCTGGAAACTCAGCAATTAACTTGGAAACAACGAACAGGTTTATGTTGGGATTGTAGGTGGTGAAATCAATGAAGACTACGCGAGTTCCTCTGTTGATCCATAAGTTTTTCTTGAGGTCAGCCAATATCTCTTTAGCAGCTGTTTTATTCAAACCAAGATCAACAATATAACCGCCATCACCAGAATAGGTTGATATTTTACCCCAAATTGCATTCTTGGCAAAAGACTGAATCTCTTCCCACTGAAATCCAGTTTGATTGGCCAACTCATCCCTTTCCTCCAAGTATTCAGCATAAGCATTGTAACAGGTGTGAATAGCCTTTCGGAAATCTTTGTGTACTTCACAGGAATCATTGCGAACTCGAAGTTGACGAAGATGAGGTGAAGTTATGAGATAATTTTCATACAAAATGGAGGTTTCGGTAGCAGTTTTATTTGTATTGTACCAATGATCCCAGTAAAGATTATCGATCAACACTTCTTCGGAAAACTGTACATAGTTTTAAATACAAAGATCCAGAAAAGAAGTGAAAAAATATAATTAAACATTGAAATTAGAGAAACAAAACTGAGTTCTTTAAGCTTTTAATTGTTCAATATTTAGTTTCGTATTGATTACCTTCCAGAATTGATCCATTGTCGTTGCTGCACGAAAAGATGTCCCATCAGCTGCCGTTTTGTCGAGAAACAATTCACTTAACAGTTTGGTTTGATAATACATTTGTGGGTTCATCACGGAAAAGGAAACTATCAAAACAAAAATAATATTAAGCAAAAAAGATCAAACTATTATTATATTTTCAAAAAGTTGATTTACTTCACATTCATCCCTTCTGTGGCATTGAACTGATTAATAGTGCAGACCGACCTCAATCAGTTCTGATGATCGATGTAGTTGGATAAAAAAGCTCAAATAATCAATTATGGCTTTCATTGAGTGAACACTTTGCTTAACGAAACAATCGCTCTGTGTTACATTGAAACCAATTGTATTAATAAAAATAATTCAATTGCATTTCTGTCTCACATTTTTTCAATTCCATGCAAACGTTAAAATGCATAGTTGTTGCTAAAAGACACAATTGTCACATTTCTGCAAAAACAAACAATCATTGAAACAAATGGGCAATAACGGATGAGGATTAACAGCTTTCTACTTTAGATGTTGTTGGTTTGTAGCGACATAAAACCTGTGTCAATTTATACGATTTAAAAGTTTCTCTGATGTCTAGTTTTCGAGAAAATCGAGCTTAAAGTTTGAACTTCGATCGCTTTTTATACAATTATGAAAGTTGATTTTCTCATAAAAGTCATTATAACTTATGTAAATTTTGATGGCCAACCAGAATACCGTCTTATATTGAGAAATAATATTTTAAATTTCTTCTAAAATATATAACTTCGATTTTCAGTTAAACGTGTCGCATTCTCTAACGAAAAGAGTTAGAGAGCCGAAACTTACCTTTAAACCATAAAAATTGTTGGTACAAATTGTGTATTGAATACCTTTTGCAAGTAATCAACAGTTCTCTTGATTTTGGCCATTTGACTTAAGACTTCGAGTCTCGATATCTCGAGAATGACATCATGTACAATCATTATTTAATCACCAATTCAATTCTTTGTTGATTAAGAATTTAATTCAATCTAATAAAACCGTCATTATCGCATTCGGGCTACGATTTTTGGGTTGTAAATGTACGAGAAACAACTTATTCAACAAAATAAACTCATCTCAACCAATTTTTTGATAAATAGACAAATTTTCTGGTTAAACTTGC
This sequence comes from Tetranychus truncatus, assembly GCA_028476895.1. Classification (NCBI taxonomy): domain Eukaryota; kingdom Metazoa; phylum Arthropoda; class Arachnida; order Trombidiformes; family Tetranychidae; genus Tetranychus; species Tetranychus truncatus. Next base: position 9,347,006 of record CM052061.1, read on the forward strand.
AAATGTAAAGCAAAAAGTACTGCCGCAGCCTCCAAATTTTTGGTTAAAGAGTTGAAACTTGATGGGTTTGTAGAAACATAGAAACTGAATCCATTGGTGCTATTAAATAATTGATCCGATGGATAGTTTTCTAGAAAATCGAGGTCAAAGTTGAAACTTTGATCGCATTTTGCTCAACTACGAGAACAGTTTTTTTCATGAAACTCATAAGTATGATATAAAATTTGATGCTTAACCAGAAAATGATCTTATTTTGTAAAATAAATTTTTAATTTTCTGTAAAATACATCAAGTTCGATTTTTAGTTTAACCTGTCGCATTCTAGGTCGAAAAGAGATAGCGAACTGAAACTTACCTGCAAACTATAAACATTGATGTTACAAATTGTGGATTATATACTTTTTTCAAGCAATCAACTATTCTCTTGATTTCGGCCATTAGACTTGAAACTTTGAGCCTCGACATCTCGAGAATGACATCATATACAATCATCATTCTTCGACTAAGCTGCAGACCTCATCATGATCTTTAATATAATATGACTCAATGCATACAATACAGAATATTTATTTAATAAATATGATTAGTGTTTGAGTAACTCGTCAACTTTATAAATCAAGGTCCAAATCTGACAACATAAGCAATTCAATGTTATAACTTTTTTCGTAGGATCTTGAATGATTTAATATTTCAACATATCATAGTATTTGATGAAATCTAATGTTTAGTCTAAGAATGATTATGTAGGTTCCATCGATCTCAAGCTATTGACGTTTTAAGTTCTAAAGGCCAATGGCCAAAATCAAGAGAGCTATTAATAAATTGGGAGTCGCATTCAATCCAGGCTGGGAGAAAACAATCTGCATGGGCTAAGGATAAGTTTCAGTTCGCTATCTCTTTTCGACCTAGAATGCGACAGGTTAAACTAAAAATCGAACTTGATGTATTTTACAGAAAATTAAAAATTTATTTTACAAAATAAGATCATTTTCTGGTTAAGCATCAAATTTTATATCATACTTATGAGTTTCATGAAAAAAACTGTTCTCGTAGTTGAGCAAAATGCGATCAAAGTTTCAACTTTGACCTCGATTTTCTAGAAAACTATCCATCGGATCAATTATTTAATAGCACCAATGGATTCAGTTTCTATGTTTCTACAAACCCATCAAGTTTCAACTCTTTAACCAAAAATTTGGAGGCTGCGGCAGTACTTTTTGCTTTACATTTGCAAGTTTAACCAGAAAATTTGTCTATTTATCAAAAAATTGGTTGAGATGAGTTTATTTTGTTGAATAAGTTGTTTCTCGTACATTTACAACCCAAAAATCGTAGCCCGAATGCGATAATGACGGTTTTATTAGATTGAATTAAATTCTTAATCAACAAAGAATTGAATTGGTGATTAAATAATGATTGTACATGATGTCATTCTCGAGATATCGAGACTCGAAGTCTTAAGTCAAATGGCCAAAATCAAGAGAACTGTTGATTACTTGCAAAAGGTATTCAATACACAATTTGTACCAACAATTTTTATGGTTTAAAGGTAAGTTTCGGCTCTCTAACTCTTTTCGTTAGAGAATGCGACACGTTTAACTGAAAATCGAAGTTATATATTTTAGAAGAAATTTAAAATATTATTTCTCAATATAAGACGGTATTCTGGTTGGCCATCAAAATTTACATAAGTTATAATGACTTTTATGAGAAAATCAACTTTCATAATTGTATAAAAAGCGATCGAAGTTCAAACTTTAAGCTCGATTTTCTCGAAAACTAGACATCAGAGAAACTTTTAAATCGTATAAATTGACACAGGTTTTATGTCGCTACAAACCAACAACATCTAAAGTAGAAAGCTGTTAATCCTCATCCGTTATTGCCCATTTGTTTCAATGATTGTTTGTTTTTGCAGAAATGTGACAATTGTGTATATTGTGTCTTTTAGCAAACTTTGCGTTTAAACATTTACTCGATTTTCTCGAAAACTAGTGATTAGAAAAACTTTTAAATCGTATGTATGATAGCAGGCTCAATTTCGCTACAAACCAACAACATCTAAAGCAGAAAGCAGTCAGTCCTCACCCGTTATTGCTTATTTGTTTCAATTATTGTCAGTTTTGTAACTACGCTAACAGAACGATCCTGAAAGATGTTTCTATTTAGTTTATTAATAAAAGGTTCAGATTGAAAATCTTTTTTCGATTTGATACAAAAAGCTTCCATAAATATGAAAATTAATTAACCCAGCTTGAGCTTGTACACGAATGTATTAATGAAAATAAATATTAATAATAGTTTACTGCAAATGCAGCAAATAATTAGTGGTGAGTTTGTTTTAAAGTTGTAAAAGGATTGAACCCTCTGTTTGTCTTAAAGCTTAAAATTGCAAGTTTACAGGGAACCATTTTAGCATTTAGTAGCCTTTGCACCTGACAAGTTACCACAGGTGGACACCATCGGTATAAAGATAAAACTTACTGACAGAAACGTTGGTCAAGAAAGCCAAGTAGATGAACAGTTCACGGAGAGTTGTTTTAATGATTGACTCTTTCTCGGCATTTTTGGGTAAAATTTGGGTTGTTGTCCATATGCCTAATGAAATAGAATAGCAATAGTCAGTTAAATGTATTATACAAGAAATGATTATCATCCAAATTTCAAGATTTTAAATCAAACTGTCCAACCTTTTGAAAATGCCTTCGAAACATAAATATTCACTAAACAATCAATAACCTATTACAATATTTGCTATTCCTAAATAACCATTATAATCCTAATCATCATTTCTCTAAACCCTCTATACTTGACTTACAATCAAGAGCTACGGTCGATTAAGTATATTGCCATAGAGCAAACAAATCAATGCAGGTGACAGTCCAATATGACTCTTGATTGCACAATTTTCAAGATTCTGACATCTTCAATTGAACCAATCTTTACCCACATGAATAGCAATTTAAAAAAAGTACATTGCAATACAATTAAATGCTCAAAATGGATTGGGTTTGTGACCATAATCGTTAAATATCGTTTAAATCGTTTATATTTTCAGGAGCATTTTAAGTGAATATTCAATGAATGGTTGAGATCGAGTTGATTGAAGCAATCAAAACAATCGATGAATCTTAATAAATTATTTAGAAACTCAATTTCGTTGAAGAACCTAGAATAAGCTAAGTTTAAGCTAATTGTTCAATCGATTTTTTGGGTTTATTTACTGTTTCGTGTACTTAGATCAAAAAGCTGATATTTTTATTACCAGCAACTGTTAATTTGCGTAATTAAGAGTTAATTTACATTGAGAAATGGAATTATTTTGAAAATATTGTAATATTGCGAGTGCAAATAAGAAATTGAATCCAGTGACTTGAAATAATTAAATAATTCAATGTGATGTTTAAAAAATAACAATTTATATCGATTCATGAATTTTGATGGGTTGGATATTATTCCGAAAATGTTTTGAAAACTCCCAATAATCATTAGTAATTGATCATTAGGTGCATTCAAACTTGAATGAAGAAGATTGAATTTTCATCTTTCAATTTTATAACATTGAACAGCACTTCAGTTTGATAGTTTCTTTGATCAACATCAACATTCCAGGTCAATAAGAGCAAAATGTTTCATATCGAAACCATTCATTGCCATAAAAATAAAGTTTTTACAATCGATAAAGCTAAAAAAATTGCAATTAAAGCCATCGAACCAGTTTTTGGACTGCGTTTAACTGATTTTAGTGATGCAGAAGCAGTAAAAGATTTAAAGCGCTTTGAATCCATTTGCATTTCATTCAATATTTTACCAAACGGATTCGCTCTAGATCAAAGGATAACTCCATCTAAATGGACCAAAACCAAATCAATCCTCTACTGTAGTCTAATGGGCATAAACATCATTCATCTAATATTGTTGAGTGTTTTTGATTTACCACAAGATTTATCCCTAATTTTGGGTGACTTTTTTTACCATCATCCACGTCGAAGATATTTCTGGTTCTTTTGGACTAATCTATCTATTTTCGGTGAAGTTTTAAGACATTATTGGATATATTTATTCAAAACAAGAGCACCATTTTCATTTCATATGCATAAGTCTGTATATAATAATGGGTTTAAACCTGAAGGATTGTTCTTGAACCATTTTTATTGTCTTAAATATCGTTTTATATCTTCTAATTTAGCTAATTTGTGGGTAAGAACACTTATAACATCTGGCATAAGCATGGGTCCAGTTTTAATAATCATTGTCCAATCAGCATCGCAAGGACCTAAAACACCTCAACAATTTATTTTCACTTATTTCTGGCTTCTCGCCACTTATCTTGGACTTGTTATTGCTTTGGCCAACATAATGTTAACTGGTGCTGTGGTAACAATTGATTTGGCTTATAATTACTGCAGAGCTGCTACTGAGGCTCAGGCTGTCAGAAATTTCGCGAATAAAAGAGGAGTTTTGAATAAACGTATTTACTTGTCTGAATTTAAAGAAATTTTTGGAAAGATCATTCTTTTTCAGAATGAAATTGAACATATAAACCTTAAAATCAGGAACTGGCTTATATTCTTGTATCTTGGAGTATCTTACAGTACAAATTTTGGGTTTTACTTGGCAGCTATAGTCCATTTTGATCATGGACCTTTGGACATCTTTATTGGTTCTATTTCTATTCTCGGTTTATTCGCTATTGGCACTTGCTCTTATGTTAATGGTGTTATATTGACAATGGTAATAGTGTTTTATTTTTGGTCTGTTCAATGATTTTAATTCATATCAATTGTAATTTTAGATGCACTCATGTGGGAAAAATATTAACAAAGCCAACAGATATCTGCCATTAATCGCGGTATAAAATCATCAATTAAGGTATTTTGCGTTTTTACATTTTTAATTCATAATTGTGTGACATTAAGATGATTTACCCTTTTCTATTCACAGTTTACTGATTTACAGAGTCGCCTTTCAAGAACTGATATTGCATTTACTATTGGCACGATTTTGGATATGACAACACGGGTCTTTGTAATTGTAAGTAACTATTATGAATAATCATGCTATTATAATACGTTTTCTGTTCAAAAATTATCAATTTATGTTTCTCTTTTCGCAGTATTTGATTGAAAATGCAAGCTTAATAATGATGTTTAAAGTAAATTTCAAATAAAATTAAGGTAAGTGAAAAAATTACTTTCATATTTGCATAATATTTTTACTGATCGTTGATCGATTTTCCAAAATCTATATTATCTCTTCAAATCTTTAGTATTAAATATGACCAGAGATTGATCGAAAAGCTATTTTACTGGCTAAATTACAGTAAATCACATTAAAGACCCAAATCCATGACAAAAAACCAGAAACCCAAATGGTTAGCTTTTTGCGAATTCGAAACATCTGTGTCACAAATAAAACCATTGCTTGCGATTTTCCATAAAGATTGATATTTAACCAGAACTTTTCTATTAATCTGTAATAAAATGTTAATCATATCGTTTTTATGGTTTTGAGAGATCGCAAATACTTGAAAAGGATTGTCCGTGCTTTCACGGTTGTTTTCAATTGAATGAATAGCTCTGAAATAGAGTCTAGGAAATGGCAATTTTCTGGTTAAAAAATTAGACCAATCATTAGTATAAATCATTAAATTATTAAAAAAACTAGTAAAATTGATAGACGTCAAAATACATATTGTATAAACTACTGTGTTAATGTAGTAAAAACTTGGGTTTTTTTCATGATTTGGGTGCTCTGATTATATCAAAGATTTGATTTAGTTTCTTAAACAAGTCAATTGTTCATTTTGTGACATCTTGAATAAGATGACAACTCAAACATTGATATTATCTGGTTTGACTTTGCAATAATCATGAAACTTGAACTAGATTTACTGTTTACTGAGCTACTCTCAAACTCTTAATTTATCTCCTACAATCAATCACCACTTTCCTACCATTTCTTTACTGAATGTAAACAAATGTCAAGATGGGAGCAATTTGAAATACAATCAAGGACCATGATCATCAATAATCAAAATATTATCTCTATTCAATATTAAATGCACAACCTGATATATTGTCAGATGTTTACTTGGAACAAAAATTATTGGTAAATTTTGAAGATACAAGTGAATTATTCTTCCGTATTTAACTTGATTTTACTAAATCAACCAACTCTGTTATCATTTCCTGGAAACTTCAAGAGGACTTATGAAGCATACATTGGAAGTATAATGAACAAAAACAAAATATTGATGGTCGTGATAATAGTGAAAATGAAACGTGTAAGGTCATTATAACTGATTAAGATTATCTTTTTTTGTCAATGTTCACCTGTTTTTAGGATGCACAATCTGGTTAAAACCAGAATCATCAAATTTTATGAGATTTATCTGATTAAGTTGAGACACTTTCATGATGTTGGCTAATGTTACCATCTTAAATTGGATGAAGCAATCACATGGATTGAACCAGCTAACTTGTGTTTTAATTTGAGGTTCATTAAGAGTCTAGATTCAATGAATGGGTTAAAGAGTTAAATTGCTCACCTTTAACAGCGCGTTTAGCTGAATTCCATACATGTTTACCTGAACTGGATTCCGATGAGGCTACAGAGTAGGTTGAATATGTTTCCGGATCAAGATTTTTGTTCAGATTAATACAACTGCTGTTTTTATTGTTGGTTGAATCCCATGCCATTGGTGAATCATTTCGCTTCATTTTTGATTTAATATTTTGATGAAAGGATGAAAAATAAATAAAAGCTTGAAACAAATGTAAAAGGTGAAGTAATGTTTTACTGATTTTTTACTTCTAAATCTAAGATTGAACTCTTCTAATGTTTAACAATAACTCAACAAAACTGGATTAAAAATAATCTAGTTTCGATTGTTTCCAACAGTGAAATGGCTGTTCATTCAATATGGTCAGTTAATAGAGTAAAATAACCAGGCAAATCGCAAAAGATTCAGTCCAACGATCACCCTTTGTTTTTGTTTTTAACATGAGCCAAATTTGTTTATTTTGAAACAGATTCACTTTTTTATTGATGACAATGATTATTTATTCAAATCAGTTAACAGTTATTAACCAGATTTTGTTGGTTTGGTTACGTCAATGAATTTAATAGCTTGACCTCTGGACAATGTGCATATACTCAGTCAAATGGAACTAAATTAGTTTATCAACACAAATTTGCTAAATAATCAATAGTGTTCCTCAAATAAATACGATTCATCAATTGATTTGGTGATAAAATTATAATTATTAATCAAACAAGGCTAAATTGAAAGTTCCCAATATTTTTGTTGAACTAATTTTATCCAAAACGTAATGTTGGTTATGATATAAATGAATGTGAGACCGTGGAGAAAAGACAATTTTCAAAGCTTTAATTGTTATGATTGTCAGTAAAATAAATTATAAATAATTAGCTTGGATTGAAAACTAGATAAGTCATAAACAGAGGTTTAGTGAAATTTGTTTGAGGATATTATCGGGAAATATACATGAAATGTTCATGATGGATGGCAGACATCAAAGCTATGAATAAGAAAATTTCAAATCGAAAGATGCATCAAAAATAGTTTTAACAGTGAATGAGTTAAATAATTTTTTAAAGTGTCATTGTTCAACAGTTGATGGATAAGGAATGAAATCATCATTAATATGTTTCTCTGATAATTTAGGAATAATATTTGTATTCTTTTCTTCACGAGTTTCTTCAATCAATTTTTCAACCATTTCTGCAGCTTTTCGTCGACTTTTTGTATTTCTCATGTTATTACTTATTGTTTCAATCCGATTCTTCAATTCATTATCATTAAGAATTGATTCAATGCTTTCAAGAAAATATTTCTCATCCAAATTCCATGGATCAATACGACGTCCAAGATTTTTGTCAACAATTCGAGCTGCATTATCCAATTGATCAAAATAATATGGTATCACTATCATTGGTTTCTTATGATAAAGTGTTTCCATAATTGTATTATTACCACCATGTGTTATCACCATATCAACCTCTGGTAATACTTTTAATTGATTAACATAATTTTCACCCCACATATTTGATGGCAGCTCAAGTTCATCTCCTTTAGGTCCTTTTGAAACAATAAATCGATGTTGACTTTTAGATAAAATATCAATTAATTGTCTCATTAATTGTAAATCAGCTGAAAATTGTGATCCCATTGAAAAATAGATCAATTTACCAGGTTTATCTTTTAAACATTCAGGTATAACAAAATAATCATTATCAGGTTGTCTTATTGATAAATCAACTCGAACCCAATTATCTAGAACAGGTCCAACCTCTGTATAGTCTAAATCTTCTGGATAATGATAAAAACCAAAATGTTTTGGTCTATCAAGAAACCAAGCTGGCTCATATAAACCAGGTAATCCATGTTCATGTAACCATTTATTGATTTTCTCTTTATGTGGAGCCATTGCCCATTCAAAAGCTTCACGGAACTCATTGCGCTCTTTATCATCACTGTTCACTGAGAGACCTGAAAACTCAGGTGGACCATTCAAAAAGAGTACTAAAGGATTGAGAGATGCTAATGGAATGTAAGGGACTTTAGATTTAGCCATAACTGGGAATGGAACCAGAAGATCACCAATAATCAGGTCTACTTCAACATTTTTCAGAACTCGTTCCAATGCCTCATTTGTTTTTATGTAACCTTCAACAAATTCAGCATAACTATCTCTATCTTTTTGAGTAAAACACTTGAATCGTTCAGTTGCGTCTTTATGGAAAAGTTCATAACTTCGTTCCAACCACGCCATGAATGGAGTTAACTTTTCACCAGCAAAAACTTCTTCGTCAAATGGGATGAATTGAAATCCTCTTTTATCAGCCAGATGTTTGTATTTTTGTCTGTTTGTGAAAATAATCGTGTGACCACGACTTTGAAGAAGCTCACCAAAACCAAGCGATGCATTGATGTGACCACAACTGTTAAATGCAAAGAAATTTTAAGTTTAATCAATTTACAAAAAAAATGATTTATAACGCAATATAAACGAAACCAAACTTTCAGTAAAACAGCAAAAAACTAAATCTAATCAAAAATAAAAATAAGACTGCATAAAGTTTACTTACGCATCAATACTGGTAACTAATATTTTATATGATAGGGACATTTTATTATTTTCACAGACTTTTCCGTAAACAAGAAACGATTGAAAAAATAGGATGCAATCAACTGTTAGATGAATTTAAGATGATGAACACGAAAGATAACTCGAAGATGATGGCTTAACAAATGAAAAAAATAGTTCCAATATTGCGTCCCAACACAGGAGCAAATGGTAAAGGGGCGATTTTTGACAAGTTACTTTGATAAGTTGACGTTCAGTTATGGACAAATTTCCAATTCATCTTCAATCTATTTATTTCATTCCGTATCAACCCTCTCCTTTCTTTCTCATCCTCTCTTTCCTGTTCTTTTATCTTTCAGTCTCTTTCTCATCATTTCACCCTTTCTTAATTTTTCCATCATCTTCACCTTAAACTCTCTATCATTCTTTCTTACCCTTCTTCTTTCTTCCTTTCTTTCTCCTTTCATCCTTCTCTTTCACTCACTTGACATTATACAATATTATATAAGACCCGAATACCTTCACATACTAGATCAGTCCTCTTCTGTTTAAACTCTCTTCCCTTTATTCCGATTCACTCCACCTCCACAACTTACAGTTGAACTATCAATATCATTTTTCGGGAAATAAACTGATTGGTCAACAAGTTATTATAAAATAAACAAATCCAGCCCGCCTTTTTCAAACTTGATAAATTTATCAATTATAATCATCTAAATTATCATGACTCGATTAATTGCTATACTTGTCAACAGTACATAAAACAAAATTAATATTGAGTGTGTTTGGATAGAATAGAGTTGCTAATTTTCAATCTTAAGGTGAATAATCTATGTATTAGTAGATTAAGTGTGTTATATAACGAGCCTTTTTACATTATCCTATCAGCTGGATCAAGAGTTAACCTACCAGTAAATCTTACAGCTGTTAGAGTTTTATTTCCCCTTTGATCTAACTCGTTGATTAGGTTTATTTTATTCATTTACTAATAATAATTATTGTCAATCATCAGACTTTAAATGTACCAACAATTGTAAGACATTATTGGTCGTGATTTGCATAGCAAATTGAACACTCGGTCACAAATAGCTTTCGGTAAGATTTGTAAGTCTGTTAAGTTATCTAATATTCTACTTTTCTCTTGTACTTAGAGTACACATTTTTTGGTTCCTTTCATTACTGTTACAGATATAATGATGAAATCTCAATCTTTCGGTTTATTGGATTAAAAGCATTGAAATTACCGGAAAATTATCAGAATTTCCTCCAAAGGTAAGTGATCTAACCCCTTTATCACCTTTATTTTTGTATTTCATTTCTTTGCGTCAATTCAATCATTTAGGTAACAGTAATAAAATCAAATCCATCCTGGTTTCTGATAAATTTATTTGGTGGTAATGATTAATCAAAAGAAAGAGTCGCTTTTCACGTGAACTAGAAACCATGTCAAGTCAATGGTCATTACCCTTTGATTACTGTTTAAATTTTCACTGGATTTTTATCTTAATGATGATCTTATTATGAACACTCTCATCCTGTTTTCCTTTAATCCTAAAAAGAAGAAGAGCTGAAGAAAGAGTAGTAAAAACAGGGAAGCGTCCTGCCTTGTCAGACGATGGACCCCGGATTGTTTAGATTAATCTGATGAAATTGATGAGCTGGTTGGAACCGCTTCATTTTGGTTATCTTGAACAAGTGAATAAGATCTTCAGTCAATCTTGGTAATCTTCTTGAAAAAAATATTGAGTAAACAAAGATTCAAGTAAAAGTTATCTTAACCTCAGGGTAAGAAATTTTTTTCTTTATCTGTCATTGCGTACTTTAATTATTCGCCAAGGATACCTATCAGTATCGCTGATTTAATTTAATTTTCATTACCTTGAATTATCTTTCAGCTTATTCAACTACTGGAATGACCTAATATTAATCACAAAAGTTACAAATGGCTATCCAAAGAGAATCATTCACCGATTAGGAACAGAGCAAACGTAAATAACTTGATGTTCAATCAGCGTTCCAAAAGTATTTGATGAATTTTAGTAGCATCTGTTACAAACTATAAATAGTAAGTTCATCCATAGGCTATCAGCTGGATAAAACAAAAAATGAATTATTTCCTTTTGAAGTTTCAATCTGATTTTTAGAAATTGCTCAGTAAGCAATGTACCTAAGCATTGACTTGTAAACGTTTCATTTTTACTGTTATCTTCCTGTAGCAACTTACATTTACTATTCTATGAAATTTCCCTTCGGAATTTCACTTTCACCTTTTTATTGTTGATTCTGAATAATTTGTTCATTTCAGTAAAATTTTTAATCATTCAAAACGCTTATTTGTAAATTTTAATGCAACTCTCTTCTATTTTTTACCTAATATAGATAAAGTCCGCAAGAATGGCCGCAGGATTTGTTTTCATTATTCACCTGCTGAATACGATAGCATGTTAATCACAAGCTTTCATTGAGTTCGAGAAAAATAGCATTTGCTCGAAGCTTTATGGTAGCACAATTGTCAAATAATAGGTCATTGGTATCACAACTCTCTTCGGAAATGATTCATAAGAAATCAATTTAATTCAATTTAATTATGGTTCTTGTTTTGTTTTTAACAACATTGATTATATGGCATTAACCTTTCATGATTTTATTCAAGGATGAATCTGATGTTAATCGATTAGCTACAATTTGTTTAATGTTGTTTACAAGTCAATAATTTCCGATGTTGGATGAAACTCTGTTTACTGTGTGTTATAATTTTCCTTCCGGCTAAGTCTGGCTGGATTATGAAATTGCTTTCGCTTGTTTGAGCTCTGCAGAACTGTCAATCTATGAAAATTAAATTTACGCATGTTAACACTAGGATTAATTTCATCTTAAAGGGCAATATTTTGTGTTCAAATTACATTGAAACAACTATTTTGTTTTTATTTCTCATTGATCTAACGAATCAAGTGCAAATGTTTTTTTTGAGACGCATTTGAATGGATTCTAACATGAATAATTGGATCATGACTGACCAAAAAGCTTAACTAAATATATAATTTATCCCAAGTGGTGATTTATCAAAATAAAAATTGCTGGTAAAAATGTAACAAATGAAGATGTTAACAATTTAATCTTGTAATCACTAGAAAATTATCAATTATTGTTGCCATTGTGAGAGGTCGATCAATATCAAAGGATTGTTTAATTGTGACGTACAAGGGTTTTCTCCAATGTTTACGATGAAAACAACAAGTGATAGTGGAATTTTATTTCCGGTGGCCAAGTACTTGATGAATCTAAGTCAGATGCTCAACAGGAACGGGTAAACAATATTCCTAATCAAATCAGGATTGTTATCAAAACTTCTTGAAAGAGAAAAGAGTAAAGAATTAGTTAACAGTCATTACCTTGAGTACCAGAAATTTTTAGATCAGAAATAAAGTAAATTAGTTCAAAATACTATTAACTAATTTATCATTGATAAACTGTCCTCATTTAAGAGAGTAGTTGGGTCGGTTAAATATCTCTTTGCAACATTAAACCAAAAGGCACAACTTGAAATGTTGATATTGGATGCTGCTGTTGAAATTGAAGAGTTAATGAAGATGATCTTGTTGAATGTCTACGTCAATATTTGTTGATCTAGTGTAATTGTTTTCAAAATCAGGGTTGAATCTTATTTCATGCGAGAGATGAAAAGCATACACATAAACATTTTGTGGTAAACAATGAGATCAAAGGGGAGGAGTGAAGATTGTGAATTAAGGACAGGTTTGACGGTGGAAATTATGAATGGGAAATGATCGAGTAGAGATAAATCAGGGATAATGGAGCAAGATAATGAAAAAAATAGGAAGAAGAATTGAATAAAAAGATTCAAGCTCAATTGAAAGTGTCCACAGTTCAATGAAAACTCGACAAGACAACTTGTGAAATCAGTTCTTTCTGTTCATTTCAAATTAACTCTGTTCATCATTATCAACATCTTTCATATTTCAACAACACTAAATTACTTAATTAACAAGTAAATTGACAGACCAATTAAATTATAAAGTGTCAAAAATTGTAATCCAACTCGGTCACATTTTATTTTTGTTTCATTTCAATCTCCCACCACAATCAGCCGATCGTGAGAAAATAAATATGGCGCCATCCTACAAAATATTGGTTACCAGCATTGACGCGTAAGTAATCAGTTCAAATTTTTACTAAATGGTTTAACTTTATTCATTTTGATTGATTGTTTAGCTGATATGAGCTAATTAATTAAGATTATTCTTGTATGTTTATCTAACTTATATCAACTGAGTAGTTGACATTAACTTTCTTTGTCTTTGTTAAGTTACTGTTTGACTGTTTTATAATTAGTGTCATATGAATCTTCTGACATAGCTTTCAAGTCATTTCAAATTCTGAAACTTGTGAACTATTTTTCAGACTCTATAGATTGAATCCATGAGGGAAAATTGTCATTGCAAGTGCTTGACGTTGAAGCCGACTTTACAATTGGCACAGAATGTTTAACCTTGTTTAAATGTAATTTTGTTCATTTTATTTTGTTATAATTAGTTGCGGACATATCAATGCATCTCTTGGTTTTGGTGAGCTTCTTCAAAGTCGAGGTCATACAATTATGTTTGCGAATCGACAAAAGTACAAGCATCTCGCTGATAGACGAGGATTCCAGTTTATTCCATTCGATGAAGAAGTTTTTGCTGGTGAAAAGTTGACTCCATTCATGACATGGCTGGAACGAAGTTATGACCTATTCCATAAAGACGCTATTGAAAGGTTTAGATGTTTCACCCAGAAGGATCGAGAAAGTTATGCTGAATTTGTTGAAGGATATATTAAAACAAATGAGGCACTGGAACGCATCTTGAATACTATTGAGGTAGACTTAATCATTGGCGATCTTCTAGTGCCATTTCCAGTTATGGCCAAATCAAAAATACCGTATATACCAATTGCTTCTCTTAACCCATTGACTCTATTTCCAAATGGTCCACCAGCGTTTTCTGGACTTTCAGTGCACAGTGGAAAGAAAGAGCGAGAGGAGTTTCATTCTGCTTATGAATATGCAATGGCTCCACATAAAGAGAAAATCAATAAATGGTTACATGAACATGGATTACCTGGTTTATATGAGCCAGCTTGGTTTCTTGATAGACCAAAACATTTTGGTTTTTATCATTATCCAGAAGATTTAGACTATACAGAGGTTGGACCTGTTCTAGATAATTGGGTTCGAGTTGATTTATCAATAAGACAACCTGATAATGATTATTTTGTTATACCTGAATGTTTAAAAGATAAACCTGGTAAATTGATCTATTTTTCAATGGGATCACAATTTTCAGCTGATTTACAATTAATGAGACAATTAATTGATATTTTATCTAAAAGTCAACATCGATTTATTGTTTCAAAAGGACCTAAAGGAGATGAACTTGAGCTGCCATCAAATATGTGGGGTGAAAATTATGTTAATCAATTAAAAGTATTACCAGAGGTTGATATGGTGATAACACATGGTGGTAATAATACAATTATGGAAACACTTTATCATAAGAAACCAATGATAGTGATACCATATTATTTTGATCAATTGGATAATGCAGCTCGAATTGTTGACAAAAATCTTGGACGTCGTATTGATCCATGGAATTTGGATGAGAAATATTTCCTTGAAAGCATTGAATCAATTCTTAATGATAATGAATTGAAGAATCGTATTGAAACAATAAGTAATAACATGAGAAATACAAAAAGTCGACGAAAAGCTGCAGAAATGGTTGAAAAATTGATTGAAGAAACTCGTGAAGAAAAGAATACAAATATTATTCCTAAATTATCAGAGAAACATATTAATGATGATTTCATTCCTTATCCATCAACTGTTGAACAATAACTATTTAAGTCAATTTCCTCCAACAAATCATTATTTTACATTCACATTTCACTTTATCCATCATCAAATCTTCCATTGTAATAAAATATTTATTTGCTTTTAAATTACGTTCCTGATTGATTATTATTTTATTTTTATTATGTAAGATTTTTACTTTTAAGTAAATGATAGGACTTGAAATTTTGTTTGCTCAAAACTAATAATCAATTTCATAAAAGAGTTAAGCAGCTTCAGGCCGTTAGTTACAATCAAGTGAATAACTAACTTCACCAATTAATTTCAACTTACAAACAAACAGCTTAAACATAAGATTTAATTTGATTCAACCTTGTTTTTGTTGCTGCTCGATCAAGATGAGCAAGTTTTGTTGATTGATGGACTTAACTTGCTATTAGACAGTAAATTATACAAATTTTCTGAGAGCAAATAATTAAAACTAAATACAAAAACACAACTATAATAATCCATCTACTGTGAACTTGACAATGGCTATAATTTGTGGTTAAACATTGATATTGCTTGGCCCAAGATTCTCACCTTGAAAATTTACAAGATTTAGGATTAACAAAAGCACAGTATGTATTAGCCAACATTATCCATTAGTAAATCACAGTAACACACAAAAACCTAATTCCCCAGGTCATTGTCAAACTAGCCACATGGACAATCAGGTCAGGGCCCAGAGGTTCTAACCTGTCTCGCCAATATTTAAGCTTTTAAGCTTGCTAATCGTAAAACAAACAATGTTTCAAATTAAAAGGACTATGAATAAAAACTTTGACTTTCTATAAATCAAGTATAAATCTGGTGATATTAGTAATCTCTTTGGTTTACATTTATTTTTGTCATTTTTTCGTCTCTCATTATCTCTTTGCACGCCGCTAACTTCCTATGTTCCCTACTCAAAGAATAGAGAAGAAGAAGAGGTTTCTCTCAATACAGTTTTGTGAATCTTGCAAAGTGGCGAGAGCGCTTTAAGGTAATTCAGAGGTATTTTTGATAGATTAGATTAACAAATTAGATTAAAATGAAATTGAAAGAGATTGAAAAAGTGACTGATGTAAGCGCCTCTAGCTTAGGACCGCTAACTAGAATTCCCATTGAATCCAATGGAGAACTATCTCTTCTTCTTCTTTACTCTTTGTTCCTGCTCTTTTCAACTTCTTATCTCTCTTATCTATGCAGTCTCTACGCAGCTGGGGGAAAAAATTTTCCCTACATAAAGTTTTTATACACCTGTTAAGCTCTCATTGTCGAGCTCTCGCTTGCTCTCTGCTCACTCCTCTTTCTCACTCTTCACTAAGAATTCTGAACTAGGAGAACCCATAGCATTCAGTTTCCAGCCTAGTCCGATTGGCAGCAGATTGCCAATCTTTACTGTGCCTCTTAGTTTCATCTCAATCATCAACCCCATCATGTCTTCAAGTCAACTTTTTCAAACAATTTGCGGTGATAATGTTTTCTGGGTAAGATTTGATTTGCTAAACAAAATCGATCCATCTAATTGTATTGAAAAAAAATTAATTACTGTTTTTGCTTTTTCAACTCAACTCTCTCTCTCTTCAACTCAATCATTGCTCATCTCAGGACTCGCAATTATCATGGAATTCAACGAATCCTCAATTTACAGAGTGTTTCCAAGTTACCCTTCTCACTGGCTTCCCTGTCGGTATCATATTAATCACCATATTAACTCACGCTTTTCGTGAAAAAAACCACGATCTTGGCAGTTGGACATTTTTAAAATGGACCCGTTTAATTTGCCTTATTTTTGCCTCATTGTGCAACATTTTTTATTCATCGCTTCTTACCAAGCATTATTATGGACTACAATATCGCGTTATGTTATCTCACACAATAATTCAGTTGGTCAAGACAGCTTGTTATGTAAGTACTTTTTAAAATAATTATGTTAATTTTCATTTAGTGATTTATTCATTTTTATGGCAGGTTTTTTTAACTATGATTTATTTTAATCAACGTTTGTCGGTGAAATCTGGAATGATGTGGTTTTTCTTAGTGACCGAAACGTTTTTCACCATTATTATTTATCGCGATAAATTGGCTAATGACTTTTCTCAACCTTACTCTGAGCTTGTTTTTTACACGATTTATATATGCGTTTTGGTTCTGCTGTTGATATTGTTCTCCTTCAACGAAGGTGTTCGACTTCGCAATCCATTTAATCATCATCATCACCTTCACAATCCAAGTTCAACCCTTGAGAAGCCCTTGTTTGAAACCAAAATTTGTCCAAAATCTCAAGCATCTTTCATCAATCGAATCTTTTTTCTCTGGTTCACTAAACTTATCCTGCTGGGTCGCCGTAAAGCTCTTGGTACAGAAGATATGTGGCAGTTGAAGGGTAACTTACAAGCAGCCATATTAAGTAAACTGACCGGTGATTTTACCAAAAAGATAGATGTAGTTACTTTATCTATCCGACTTTTTGCAAGAAAATTTTGCGTTGCTATTCTTTTAACCCTGTTAACTGACATTTTTACCCTTTTGGTTCCTATCCTTATCAAGTAAGTTGTTGCTCTTTCTCTCAATCAACTAACTTAAAGGTTAAATAGCTAGAAGAATTTTTTCAGCTCACATGAGATTAATGCTTTACCTGTAGCTGTCAAGTATGATTAAATGTTATTAAGATTAAAGCACTCTGAACTAATCTAAGAGATCGATTGATTAAATTTGTTATTTCTTGTCTTTCTATCTCTAGAGCATTTATCGGTTTCATTCAATATGAATATGAACAACCAGCTTGGCATGGATACCTTTTAGCCATATGTTTATTTGCTGCCAATATAACCATGAATTTATTACAAATTCAATTGAAAGAATGTCAACAATGTCTTGGCCTACGAATGACGGCAACAATATCAGCAGCAATTTACAAAAAAGCACTCAAAAAAACTCAATCTTCATGGAGAGACTTTGAAACGGGAAAATTAATGAATATGGTTTCTGTTGATACCAGACGGCTTCTTGAATTTATGGAATTTTTCTATGTTCTTTTCTCTGCTCCATTCCGATTTGTTGTCTCTGTTTACCTGTTACAACAAGCTTTAGGTCCTTCTGCTCTTTATGCGTTACTTATTATGGTCATTTGGTTTCCTTTCAATTTATCAGTCATTCGCTTTATGAAACGACAACAAGCTCGAAAAATGGAGGAGACAGATAAACGGGTTCGCTTTGTGAATGAAGTACTCAATGGAGTCAAAATTGTTAAACTGTATGCATGGGAGGAATCATTCATGGAATACATCGCCAAACTTCGAGATTCCGAACTTAAATATCTTAGAACAATGGCTTTCCTTCAGGCTTCAATTATCCTTCAAAGTCCACTTTTACCTTTGATTTTCTCAGTCTTGATCTTTGGAACCTACATGCTAACAAATACTGAGCCTTTAACGGCACAAAATATCTTCTTTGTTTTGTCAATTGCTGCCACCATTCAAATGCCTTTACAGCGTTTCTGTACAGTCATTGAAAAGTATACTCTGGCCATGGTTTCATGTCGTCGAATCAATAATTTCTTAAACCTTGGTGATCCTGAACAATACATTAGTCGAGATGAAGACAAAGACGCCATCAGAATCGAAGAAGCAAGCTTTAGCTGGAAAGACGGAACAGTTAAAGTTGAGAGTGAGAAAAAAGTAAACAAAGGATTAACCAAAAATTCATCCAAAAGCGCACTCAATCCTCCCGAATCTGTTTCGATGGAGTGGAAACCAGCAGACCTTGAAAACATTGATATCAGAATACCAAAAAAATCTTTCACCGCAATTATTGGTCCCGTTGGCTCGGGTAAAAGTTCACTTTTAAGTGCTATGCTCGGTGAAATGAATTTAATTCAGGGTAGAATAAATATTGATGGAGGCTCTGACCTTGCTTTTATTTCTCAACAACCTTGGTGTCAACATATGACTCTTAGAGATAATATACTTTTCGGTAAACCATTTATCAAAGAAAAGTACGACAGAACGTTAACCGCTTGCGCTTTAGCTGAGGATATAAACATTCTACCTGATGGTGATTCTACTGAAATTGGGGAAAATGGTATTAACCTCTCGGGTGGGCAGAAACAACGGGTTAGCATTGCTCGTGCAGTTTATAGTGATGCTGATCTATTCTTATTTGATGATCCTTTGAGTGCTGTTGACGGTCCAGTGGCTAGACATTTAATTGACAACGTACTTAGCTCGAAAACTGGACTATTGAAAGATAAAACAAGAGTTTTGGTTACCAACAATTTGGATATTTTACAGGAAGTCGATAAGATTATCGTGCTTGAAAATGGAGCGATTATTGAAACTGGAACTTACCAAGAACTGATAGAAGCTGAAGGATCATTGGCTAGATTGGCTCAAAAATTAAGTCTTCGTGAGCGTAAGAAGAAAGAAGAGGAAGAGAAAGAAGAAACTTCTGCTTTGGAAATTGACGTAGATGAAGAAGATGATGATAAAAAAGAAACGAAGAATATTGTTGAAAATGAATTTCTTGAAAGTGGTAAAATTGATTGGGCAGTTTACAAGCAATACTTCAAGAAAATTCCTTTCCTTTGGTTTGCTATAACTTCTTGTGCGGCCGCTCTTTGGTTTGCTACATTAATCTCAAGTAATATGTGGCTCGCTATTTGGGCTGATAAAGTTAACAGTGAAGCTGACCCATGGTGGAGGTATACGGTATTTTCATCGATAACACTGGCCCAAGGAATCGGAATTGTTGTCACCATGATTGGATCCAACATCGCTTCAGTTCATTCCTGTAGAGGTCTTCATAAGGATTTGGCTTCTGGTATTTTACTTTCTCCTTTATCTTTCTTCGAAAAAACACCCATTGGTCGTATATTGAATCGATTCTCACGTGATATGGATGTTGTCGATATGTGGATTCGTCTAGTTATTTGTTGTCTTATTATCGCGGCCATTGACTGTATTGGAGCTTTGTGTAATATCGCAATCCAAGCACCTGTATTTATCCTGGTTATGCTTCCCCTTGGATTCCTTTTCAGTATGTTTCCCAGGGTCTACATGCCAGCTACCCGACAATTGAAAAGACTTGATTCAACCACACGATCCCCGATCTATTCCTATCTTGGTGAATCAGTCTCTGGTATTGTCACTATTCGTGCCTACGGTGTACAAAATAGGTTTATAAATGAATTTTTCCAGCGAATTGATACAAATCAAAATACAGCATATTTATCAGTTATGTCTATTTTATGGAGGCAAATGATTCTCGGCATTTTCGGCTCTCTACTTCTTTTCTTGGTCGCCATATTTGGTATAATTTCAAAAGATTCAATTGGACCTGGTGACATTGGTCTTATGCTGGTTGCTGCACAACGTGTAACAGAATCAAGTATTATGTGTCTCGATTTTATTGCTGAACTCGAGGTGAATATTGTCTGTGTAGAACGTATTGCTGAATATTCAGCTTTACCTCCTGAAGGTGAAAGATTCCAAGGAAAGCGAGATCCTGGTCCAAATTGGCCAACACAAGGATCAATTCATTTTGACCATTATTCAACTCGTTATCGACCTGAACTGGACAAAGTTTTATCAGGCATTGAATGTACAATTGGCTCTGGTGAAAAAATTGGAATTGTTGGCAGAACTGGAGCTGGAAAATCAACTATTTCGTTAGCTCTTTTCCGTATATTGAAAGCTTGCGAAGGAGGGATATTAATTGACGATTGCAATATAGATGATCTTGGTTTACATACTTTAAGATCTCGCCTCGCAATTATCCCTCAAGACCCAGTCATATTCTGTGGCTCATTAAGATTCAATTTAGATCCATTTGATAAATATAGTGATGATGAGATCTGGGCCTGTCTCGAGCTTTCTCATCTAAAAAAATATTTTGAACAGTCAGGAGCTGGACTTGACTTCCAAGCTAGTGAAGGTGGTAAAAATTTAAGTCTCGGACAGCGACAATTGATTTGTTTGACGCGAGCCCTTCTCAAAAAATCGAAAGTATTAGGTAAGCTAAAAGCTAAATAAAGGGTTTTAAGGTTTATTTCTACCAAAATAAGGGGAAGAATATAAGATTACCTTAAGATTAAAATGAAAATGATAACTGTTCCCCCTATTTTAGTAGAAATAAACCTTAACACCCTTTAGTTTGAGTAAAATTTAAAAAATGACTGACAATTCTCATATTTTCTAAATTTTAGTTCTTGATGAAGCAACAGCGGCTATCGATATGGAGACTGACGCTTTGGTTCAAGAAACTATTCGAAGTCAATTTTCTGATTGTACAATTTTAACGATTGCCCATCGACTAAACACTATCATGGACTCTGATCGTATATTGGTGCTTGATGCTGGTAAAATAGTCGAATTTGACTCTCCAGCCAATCTTATGAAGAATCAAGTCTCCTATTTCCACAGCTTAGCTAAAGAAGCTGGTCTTCTACCTAAGAATTGACTATTTTAAAAACACCCTTTTAACAACTTGACCATACAATGAGTATAAGAAAATCTATTTACTAGGTCACTAATGAAATCATATTTTTAAATCATATATATTAATCATTGTTTGAGAAAAGATATATTTTTAAGAGCTTTTCTAGAAAATCATTCATCAGCTGACAAGCCATCATTTTGTGCCTTGTAAAAAATTTTAACAAAAAACTCTCTTTATTGCACAAAAACAGTTGAAAAGCATTTAATGTTGAAATGGGGTTAAATCTATTTCTATAAATTTCCCTGATTACAGTTAATTCTGTGCCATAATCATCGTTCCCTTGTCCAAATCAACTAAAGGGTGTTGCGTTTGATAAGGTACAATAATCAGTTACCCAAATGAAGGATGTTAACAATGTAGGATGTCTTGGTCTTTACCTTTAACCATCTTCTTATCTACATTTGGGTAACTGATTAATGAACCTTATTAAACGCAACACCCTTTGTAATAAAAGTACAATTTACTCCAACCAATCAATCAATTAAACTTTAATGAGACAAATTGTTCATTTTTTGCAATCTCATTTTATTAATCGCAAAATTACAATTTTTTGTTTAAACCAATTGAAAATGAAGGTAAAGTATATAACGGTGGAAAAATGAAAGTGATAATAAGAGATGATTAGGAGATGCTAACTAACAAAAGTTGCTTGTCCACTTGAGGTTAATATGATTTAAGTTTGATCTGTTGAGTGTTCACTTTGCTAACCGGTGGTGGAACCTGAACACTGGGTTGGAATGAAGAGTAAGGCCAGCTCTTAGAGTAACCATTGGCCATAGAAGAGTCCAGAGAACTATAAGAGTTGTAATAATAATTTGGGTAATAAGAAGGACTCTTTGAACCATAGTATTGTTGTTGGCCTGGAAATAAATGATAGAATCACCATATTACAAAATGTGATCAAAAGGCTGAACTTGGCCCATTGCTAAATAAATTATTGGTTAACTTACCACTGATCATGAATGGTTTGAATGGCTGATGCATTCCATAGTAAGGATAATTCTCCATAGTTTCCATCATTGATTGATATTGCGGATAATAGGGACGAGTTAATTGTTGATATCCACAATTATAAGGCATGTGAGATTGAACACTGTTGTAATTATAACTGTCACAATTTGTATTTTGCCTCCATCTGAATGGATTGAAGAAACACTCGGATACCAAGATTGGAAGGAATAGCAAGTAACTAAACTGTGATAACAAAATTTAAATTTAAATAGTTAATCACTGGAATCAATTGAGATGATAGATTTAGAAACATTTAAAAGGATGATTGGTTCAAATCACACTGAACATAAGCTATAGAAATGACTTGAAGACTTGATTCTTACCTTAGTTAATCCCATTGCTTTGCGTTGTATTATCGGTTGTACACAATGATGATTTAAACTAAACTAAAATTTGAATTGAAACACTGATTATTGCAGCAACAAAAATCAAAATAAAACTGATCAAAATTCAAGTCAGGCTGTTGATTAAATTACCTGGAAAGTTTAAATGTTGATCGTGTTTTGGGTGGTTTGGTAGTGTTTTCACTTATATAAGGAGTAATAAAATATTGTGTAAACAGTGCCAATAATTATGTTAATAATGCATTATTTTCTAATGTTAGATAAACAATCAAGCTGATGATTGATTTAGAAACATCATTACCGGGGTTAAAGTATGTAATATTTAACAGTTTAACAAGTAGCAAATGACCCTAATTGTTGAAGATGATGAGGACTATGAGGTAAAGGTAGAGATGAATATGGAGAGCAAAAGTTATAAATATACAATTTAGTAAATTGTCGCAAAGACAGAGACAATCAATAATAAAAGGAATGGGGCTACACTCAATGAAAACCATTTAACATTAGTGGGTTTGTTTTCATTGCAGGTTAGGTGAGCTTATCAGATTTTTGTTAAAAAAGGACTTCACTAATATGCTTCATTGAAAACGGTAATCGCCACTGTTAACTTTATTTATAAAGAAAAGCTCAATAATCTAAAAATATACCTTCAAATGACCGAAATTTATATTGTTTACCTGGCAATGTTTATCTTAGTTGGGCGGTAGTAACTTGTATGATACTTAATAACAAGTATGCCCGTTTTAATTGGGTTTTTCTTGTTTTCACTTAACGCCGTTCAATTGTAAACTATAGTTTATAAACTCCAATGCAATAATAATATAAAGTTACAAGAAAAGGCCAACAAAAAACTGTTAATTGGGACGACAATATAAAATTTGAAAACCATAAATTACAGCTGATTGATATAACTTACGTTTCTGGTACATCGGACCCTCCCTAACCAAGCTAATTTATTTTGACCATTGGTACACATTATTAATTTGGAATTTTTAAAACAATGAAATAAAGCGTCCAGATCCAATCCATTTGACTTGCCCAAACCAAATTGAGGTTAAATATATGAGAATTTAAATTTTTCTACATTTTTACCCCTTTCAAGTCAATTGTTAGCACCCAGAGACAATATGTTGAAGCAATAAGCCCCTGTCATAGTCATAATAAAATATGAAAAGTCAATTTTATGAAGTATCTTCAATGTCTAGGTAGCGATAAAATTACCATGTTTGGTAGGCCTCAAGAATAGTTGTCTTAACTGTGGCTCAAAACTCCAAATCTTGGTCGGTTCACATTTTTAGATTAAGAATATTTAAAATTATGAAATTAGAAGTAAAAAATAAGATAGAATTGAATAGAACAGTTTATTTACTAATTATTTATGAATAATAATAATTTCATATCTAGCAAAAGTAACTTTGAAATTGGCTGTTCACTGTTACATTGACAACTGAGCGAAAACTGGTTACCAACCTATTGCTTTTTAACCACATGTGATATCTTTGTTAGAAGCTTTCATCAAGTAGTTAACAACATATTTTTCCAGTTCTCTTTTTTCCTAACTGTAGATTATTTTAAATTTATTTAATTTCCTTTATTCAACTGTTTAACTATTAGTTAACATATTTATTCAAATTTTGCCATTTCACATTATTCTAAAAATTTTACTGTCTATGTCTTGATCACTTCCAATTCTTTGAATGTATCTTACCTCGGTGTTTTCTCTGCAAATTTTAAGATTTTTCATCCAATCTCTTCTAAATGGATTCTCCATCGGTTAATAAATTTATAGATGCTCCTATTTTCAGACCTGGTGAGGATGAATTTAAAAATGGACCAGCTAATTATCTCCGAAAAATCTCCAAAAATCATCCAAATATACCTTGCTGCATAATTGCTCCTCCTCAGGTAAAAATTTCTTTTGTTATTGCTTATTTCAAATTCAATGACGATTTAGGCTTCAATTATTGAATCAGTTAAATTTAATCAGGCATCATTATCTATTTCTAATTATTTTCTCTTTATAACATAATTAAAGTTAGATACGGTGTAAAATATTATATGAATGACATTTCACCAAATGTCAAAGCTGCCCGTTTCCAAGCCTCAAAGCCTGTAAATATTAAGAATGTTGTTTTTGTTCTTTTACAGTCATTCAATCCCTATTTTAGTCTTGATCAAGACATTTTTAAATTTAAAACAATCAAGCAAGACTTTCTTAGCAACGAAGATGTCCCCGCAGAAAAAGAATTCACATTTCGCGAATATCACAGAATGGGTGATAGTTTCAAATGCGATTACTTTGGTAAACCTCCAAATGTAAGTACATCTGTTGGTAAATCTCAAAATGTTCAAGAAAATAAGTAAACTTATCAGATATTTACTAATATTTATTCTTTTTCTTTGTATTTAAATTCAATAAGAGAGTACCATTAGAAGAAATCGATGAAAATTTTTGGACTTTAGTCTCTCAGGGGGAAGATGTTCAAATTTTCTCTGCTTATCGTTTATCGACTAATGTCTACGGATCAGGATTTCCAACTCGAAAGCCGGGATCTTTCTTAACAAAAGATGATGAAAAATACCTTGACCACCCTTGGAATCTTCTAAATGTTCCGGAATCAGAGGATAATATATTTAGTTTTCTTGGAAACCAATTAAAAGACAACACAGTCCCTACATTGTGAGTCTCAAGTTCTCTATGTTTATTGTTCTGGTTATTGTTATATACGTTGTTTTTTTGCTCAAAGGGACATTGGCATGTGTTTTTCACATCGGGGATGGAGAAGAGATATTCACTGGTCATATTCGATTAATTATTTACATTGTGGTGATTCAAAAATATTTTATGCTGTTTCTCCTGACGAAAATCAACTCTTTGAGTCAGAATTTGATTCAGGATCAATTCCTTTGCCCATCGATTTGATTGGAGAAACAACTAGCACCTCTAATTCACCCGATGCATTGTTGAAAGCTACAAAGCGAAAACTTAAGGTAAGATTTGTATTGAAAATTATTTATGCCCTTTAATTTACTTTATTAAATATCTTTACCAAAATTCATAGGTTTTCAAAGCTGAACTTCATCCCGGCCATTTTCTAGTAACATTTCCGTCCGTGTATTATATGAACTATGATTCTGGAGTGAATGTAGTTGAGTCTGTGGTCATTGCTCCCGTTAGTTGGATTCCAATTGGCCATAAAGCTATCGAATATCTCTGTGATAATAAACAATCTCCTCTCTTTAGTCATGAGGAGATGATATCAAAGTTAGCGATTGATGGCGAGCTTTTCGGTATTGAAACGTTGAATGAAATTTCAACCAATCTTGAACTTATAATTTACCAAGAATTGGGTTTACGAGAAGTAATCGACAACTATCCAACCTCTATTAAACGCCAACGTCAAGCTTTCGAGCTCATTCCTGAGGATGATCGCCGATGTTCATTTTGTGGATTTATCATATTTTTCTCAGCCTTAATCTGTAATTGTAAAACTGGTAGGTTTCTTTAGTTTGATTTTTTTTCAATTTATTCATCTAAGTTTTTTCTCTCTTCGCTAGATCGCTTCGTGTGTCTTAAGCACATTGACCATCTTTGTAAAAAATGTCCACCTTCAGATAAAGTTTTTCGTTATAGATATAAAAAAGAGGAGTTTGAACAGCTGATTCACGAAATTAAAGTCAAGGTCAACAATTTCGAGAAATGGAAAACAGAAGTTAATAGTCTGCTTTATAATTGGTCCGAACAAGTTCCTATAACTGTTTTACGAAATCTTTTCGATATAGCTGAAGACAAAATTTACCCGCAAGATTGTCAGGAATATGAAAAGTTGTGCAATGCTCTTCAAGAGTTTGAACAGGTTCATAAAATTGTCCAGGAACTTCTCGAGCAACAAAACAAATTCATAGAGGAAGAAAACTCCAAACGTGTTAAATATCAGTCATCTTTAGCTCAATCTTCTGCAAGGATAAAGAAAAAGATGGAATCAGAAAAAGATGATAACAAATCTGGAAACAATTCGGTGAAATCAAAACTTATATTATCAAGAAATAATGAATCGGAAAATGAAAACCGCAAATTAAGTGTATTCGAATTCACGGGTTTCTGTGAAGTATTAGACACTTATCCTTTTAAAGTCCCTGGAAGTGAAGAACTTAGAAAGCTGTTATTTCGATGTGTTGAGATAGATAAACTTATTGATAGTTATCTTGACGAAAATACATCGCTTAAAATCGATTCCTCAAAACTTTTGAACCTAATTCAAGATGCCAATACAATTTCATTTATTTGTTTTGAACGTAAACTCGACATTTTGAAGGAAAAGTTAATTCAGATTAAATGGCTAGAAGATTGTGACCCTTTTCTTGATCGAAATAAAAACCCTCGCGCCCGACTAAGTAATTTAAGCGATTTGAAATCTCTTATCGAATCTGGAATGGACTTAAAAGCACCATCAAATGTAGT
Organism: Tetranychus truncatus; assembly: GCA_028476895.1. Classification (NCBI taxonomy): domain Eukaryota; kingdom Metazoa; phylum Arthropoda; class Arachnida; order Trombidiformes; family Tetranychidae; genus Tetranychus; species Tetranychus truncatus. Next base: position 9,374,309 of record CM052061.1, read on the forward strand.
TACATCTTATCTAAATCGGCTCAACATGATTTGGGAAGAAGCAAACCATTGGTTGGACAAAGCTAAAGATATTCTAAATGCAGTTAAACAAAACTCCTCGTCATTAAATCGTGAAAAATTGGATTTAAATGTAATGAAAGAACTGATGGATCAAAGTCGACTAAGTCCTGGATTACGAGCTGTTGATTTGAATCCAGTTTGGCATGAATTGCAACAGTTGTATAGTGTATGTGAACAATGGTCAAACACAGCTCTTGAAATGGTTGCGAAACTTCGATCAGATAAACAGAAAAATGAAGAAAATATTCCATATGCTTCTGAACTGGAAGATCTTTACAATAAAGGGAGGAATATTGGTATCCATTTTGATGTTCTTGGTGTTATGAAAGCTTCTTTGCAAGTTGTCAACGATTGGAAGGATAAAATTAACAAAACTTTTCTTCGAAGAAACTCATTCTATCCTATTGTCAATGTATTGGCTCCTCGAAGTAACTACTCCCTTCCATCAAGCATTGATATTATGAATTGTTCATCCCGCTCAATATATCAGCAATTGAAAAAATTTGCAACACAAACCCCAGCTCGTGAAGGGAGCAAGAAACTGACCGGTTTTGAAAAGCAACTTTCTGGTGATTTCAGTGCTGCAAAGATTGATAAAATTTATGATCTATGTGAGAAAGATGAAATATCCGAGATTCAAATCATAAGGGAGAAGAACACAAAGAAAAACAATCAAATTGCTTTTAACGAGTTTAATGCCGGAGATGAGGATACCGGAGATGGTGATTTGAACGAGAAAGATAGAAAATCTAAGGAACGTGATAGAAATTCGAGGAAGTTTTGTTTCTGTGGTAAACCAGCAGGCGATTGGATGGTTCAATGTCAACTATGTCAAGAATGGTATCACATCTCTTGTGTATCTTCTTATTTGCCATTTGTCAATTTAGTAGCAAAAGGACGTAAGCAACTGCTTATACAAAATTCAGATGATGTTGTCGATCAATTTAACTTTGTCTGCATTCTATGTTGCCGTGGAAAAAGACCTTCTATTGATCACATACAAGAGCTAATCTATTCTTATACAAAACTTCCAACTCGTGTTCTCGAAGGTGAACTGTTGATTCGTCTTCTAAATAGAGTACAAAGATACCAAGAAAAAGTGAAGAATAGAATTGATTCCCACTCTGATCTATTAGAAGGATTCGACATTGTAGAAAAAAATTATTGTTTGAATAGTGATTCCTCCAGTCAAGAACAAAATATAGCTGGATCTCCATCTAAAAATAAGCGGAAATCACCTTTGATCTTACGAAGTAAGTTATTTGTCATCAAACAAGTTTAATTTCACATTTTTTAATTTTATTATAATAATTTGTTCTTTGCAGAAGATTTAACAGATAATAATGGTTTAAGACTTTCAAATGAATCTCGCGCTATTCTATTGGAGCTTATTTGTGAAGGAAATTTATTAGAAGCTAATATTCCTGAGGTACAACATCTATGGAATATCATGCTATTCGTAAAGTAAGCTACTATTTTTCTTTAATTAATGAATTATTTGATAATGTGATATTGATTATTATTATACTTTATTCCAGCTCAAATTTAAAGACTTTAGTTTTCGTTAACCCAAATTCAACATCATTAGCCATACTGGCTTCTAGTACATTTATGATCGACACAAGTAAACATACACCTGAATCAGATGAAGGCAATGAAGGGGAAACTGTCGAGACCGATGCAACAAAATCAAGAAACAAAAAGCGAAGGCGAGATCGTAGTGTTTTTGAGCGAAGCAAGGGCAAAAAAAATCGTAAAGGCAAAAGTGATAAGGATAATAATGTTGACGCTGAGCCTGAGCTTTGTTCACTGAATTCTGAATGTCTTCGACCTGAGGGTCAAGAAGTTGATTGGATATTTTGTGAAGGAAGATGCCAAGGATGGTTTCATCAACTGTGTGCTGGAATATCTAATCCTCAAGAGGTTGTCCATCTTGAAAAGTACATTTGTGCTACTTGTCAGTCATTAGACGAAGTAGAATCTTCTAATACGGGAATTGGAAATGGCACTAAAGACTCAAACCTCAAAAAAACAAACAAAGCTGGAAAAGGATGTAAAAATGGTGTTAAATCACATGTACCTGCCTTGACAGATGAAACGTTAGTGACAAGAAAAGTATTTGATGATAGCCGAGGAACAGGAGGAGACAATACAACTAGTGTTTTTTCAAAAGATGCAAATCTAGTTAGTGACGATAATGCAATTGAAATCGACCGAATTGACGAAAACAATGTAAATGGAGGTTTAGATCTTCGTGATGTCCCTAGAGTTATAGCTGATGATGAAGAAACAACATCGGTTCTCAGTGAAGATCGTGTGTATCATGAAACTTCATTTGAAAGCATCGAAGAAAGTATAATTGAAAATGATGTTGGTAACAGTTCTCAAGTCAACGATACATATGTTAATCATAAAGTTCATAATAATGTGCAAAGTTCTAGTCAAACCGAAGCCATCTTGCAAGCGGAGCAATCTATGATCATTGAAGAGATACCTTGCTTAACAGAGCCCATATTAACTTCAATTGCTGGACGTGTTGAAAAAAATGTAACTAAAGACTATAAAAAGGGTTGTGTTGAACCCAAAGAGATGGGTCCTAATATCGTGATTTGTGATACTGCTAAATTGACCATAAATTGTACCTCACAGCAAGAAAAACAAATTGCTCATGATAATCCTGAGACATCTGTTCATCATCGTCAACCAGCAAACCAGATAAACAACCCGAAAGAATCTTAATTGACTTCTTCATCATCAGTCGATCATAATGAACAGATCTCTTAATTCAAACTGTAAATATGTTTAAATGACAATCAGCTGCTTAGATTTGATCTCTCCACTTATATTTTATTATTTTCAACATTTGTCTTTCGAAAAAATGAGACGACTGTACAATTGAATGCAATCCATGTATGTCTCTAAAAATACTCCAAATAATAAAATCAACCAATAAATCAAATACTTTTATCTGCCAAATTGATAATGTACGAACAAAATTATTCATTCGCAGTTTAAAGTAAAAATGAAATACAAATAGTTTTTCACACTCAACAATAATTGTTAAAATAATTTTATTTCACTACCTGACTAATCAGCTTCTATTGTATAGTCTTTGATTGGGACGACAATCCAGTTGATGATATTTATTGAAATTCACCAAATTTACACCTGTTGGTAACTTGAGTTGGCAAAAAGCATAAATAAATATCCAATAGAGAGGTTTTCGGCGCAATATAATACAATGCACACTTTGCACATTTATACTACCAAATGTAATGACAACAGATGCATAAATTATTGAATAACCGATTTGTAAATAATACCGATTATAATAACATAATTTTCACAAATAGTTTTATGTGTAATCAAATGTGGATTGAACCAACTTGAATGTTTATTTTGGTTTTATTAAGTCATGTGTTTATTGTTGTTGCTATCAATAAATAATTAGCTATTTGGTAGATAAAACATTCACTGTTCCTCCTACTTCAGAGACAAATGAGATGAAATCCTACTATTTGTATAGCATTGAATTAGAACTAGTTTGATTAAAATATTGAAAATTGGATGTCATTAAATGGAATTTGATATAAATTTCTTGCTTCCACTTTACATAAACCTGTGTTATTTAATTCTCTATACATTTAATAAAGGTTTACCATCTCAGAACCTATTCATTGCATTCTACTCATGTGTTTGATATCAAGTTTTCGATGATCATCGAATGATTTAATTTTTAAGCAAGAAATTTAGAACCTTTTTGACAATTCTGGAACATGAACAACTAACAATCTCGAAGGCTTTCATAACAAACTTAATAGTTATTTCAATCATGGCTCACTAAATCTGTTCATTCTTATTGATCAATTAAGTTTGATCATCGAATCAATTCATGTTCTAGATGGCAAGTTCATATAAAAACAAATAATAAATGCGTTTAATTGATAATTATGTAAAATATTGCACTCAGTATGTCAATAATCAAGTAAGTTTGCTTGAATATTTGTATCTTGCAGTTCGTTTGGTTTAAAGACTCGATAAATTTGTATTTCTAGAGGATAATTGGTTATAGTTAGTCTTAAAAGATTAAAGTATTGATCGAACAGTACTAAACACAAAAATAACTCCAAAAGTAACAAAAGATGAGTTTCATTGTGAAAGAATGAATAATCGAAGAATAAATTACACTGATATAATCCTTTTAATCACTTATTTTATACTTTTGGCAAAATTTTGCTAAATTTGATCTTTTTCAATGCTGATTCTTATAATAAGTCAAAAACTTCCCAATCAACCTTCCTTGCGGGAAAACTGTTTAACCTATGTAGTGTTGTGTACTAAGACTTTACTAACCTCATACTTAAAGGCTAAAGATTGGTGAAACTAGACCTAACCTATGAGGAAGTGTTTGATTTTAACCAAAGGCTTAAACTGTGAAAAATTTTTGCTTAGCTTGGGATTTAACTGATAATTCTGGTTTTAGACAGGTCTGGTCTTTGACTCACAGATCACGAGGACTTGGTTGTGAAGAGGTTGTGGTTCATCAGAAGCTAATAATCTTGAATCGAAACATCTATGACCCATCATGCTAATTGTGAAGTAAGCTTATCTTTTACTGATTCGTTTATTATTGAATTAGGTTAATCATCTAATGTTAACGATTGTTACACTTTAAATCGCTTTGAAAACTTTAGTCTTCGTTAACCTGAGTTCAACATCAGTAACCATACTGACTTTTAGTATATTTACGGTATAAACTAAATTACACTAGAATTACATTAATTCGGAGGAGGTTTATCATCATACTGCAGTTGATGAATTCTCCATGCAGGGCATATGATGCAATTACTTGAGGATTTCTTGCAACATCTGTCATATGATATTCATTTACTGAGGTTTATTTAGGAACAATAATTGCTTTAACAATAGTTACAATGCTCGGAAAAACAAAAGCATTCTTTGTTTTTTCCACTATCGATACATTATTGTAATTTCCTATCGCTTCAGGATCAAGCTGGAATGATGGTAACTTTTCCAGTTTTTGATCTGCAGCTGTTAGTTTCTGCAGGGCAATCGAGATGGGTAAGTGTTTCGGGATCGAAACAGAATCTAATCTCGGTTAAAATAGGAAGACCAGAAGTTGAACCACTACAAGCCAATTGTGGTCGACCATTGAAACCCTTTCTGATTGCTTCACGGACAGATTCAAGAGCAATTCCTGTGTTACTTGGTTTGATTCCAGCAGTTGCTAACCAATCACCAATTGGCATTTGTTTGAACAAATTCAAAGTTGTGTTGAAGTAATTGAATTGTCCTTTTAATGCTGAAAATTTAGCACAGGTTCCGTGTTTCTTCCATTCATGGATCCAAAAGCCCCAAGAATCATTATCATACAAAGATTTCCAATATTTCTGTAAAATAAATTTTTAGTAGAAATTTATTTAGAATTGAAAAACAAACTCAATTTAACTTACCTTCAATTGGTTTATGATGGAGTCAAGATTTCCCTTGTTCAAGAATTGTTCAAAACAGCAATTTGAAGGGTAAGAGTTGTCGAAATAATTTGGCCACATTCCATGAATAGTGAATTCGTCTTCATATTTAACTTTACATGGTTTGAACTTATTGTCATTATCTGGTTTGGTACAAACACCAGGAGCCCATTGAACGGATAAAAGAGCAATATCAAACTTTTTATCCCTTTGACACTGTTCAGTGGCTCTACCTGATGCACCATAAATGGCGGCTATTACAATAGCAATGGCTAAATAACTCTTCATTGTGTGTAAATAATGGAGAACGAACTAATAGAAGGAATAATGATGAATGAACAATATAATGAGAGTCAAATCGTGCTTAAATAAGAATCAGAATCAAGCTTGATGTTTCTCTGCTCATATACGTTTCAAACTGTCAAACCCTTTTCTCTCTTTCGCTTCTCTTTCTTCTATTTGCTGATCACGATCTCCATTATCATTACAATCAAGCTCATCAGTTGCATGAACAGATGATGACGGAAGAATTAAACATTGGCTAATTTGATAAGATAACTTGCTATTATAAAAGCAACATTTAATTTATGAATGCCCCTGAATGCCCTTTTGTCAATAAATGACCTCTTGTCACTGGTTCGTGATTGAAATTATGATTGGAGTGACCAGTAATTTTAGCTATCAAAATATCTAGTTTTAAAGCAAAATTTTGAGATTTGAAAGTTAAAAATAAATATAGATTAGATCGACACACGTGAGTTTTAATTCCATTATATTATCTAATTAATCAGGATTCATTGTAAAGTCAGATTCGTCATTCAAATCAACCTTGTAATGATACTTTTTGACAGTTTTACCAAATTTCCACCTGTGACTTAGATTTAATGAAAAGCATTAAAGGTTATCCAATAAAGTGATTTCCTTGACTAAACAATGAAAGGCTTGTACATTTTATAACATTTGACGAAAGAATTTGCGATGGTAACTAATAAGATTACCAATAACAAATGAGATTTGATTGCTATGATTGCACCTTCTGGTTGCTTGAAAGTCATTTGTTTTCAACTGGATTTTGTAATTTAAAAATCTCTAGATTTCTTGAAGCTAATGGTTGTTTGTTAGTGGTTTAACCCACTCGACCAGAAATCATTTCTGGTTTTTCAGTGTGTAGGCTAATTCATTTAAAAGAGTAGGTTTTCTAGTAATGCAATTCACGTTATCACTAATTAACTATTGTTCAGTACAAGTTGGAAACATAGTTATACAGAATAGTAAATGTAAAAAAAGAAGTATCAAGGTGACTATCTTTGAAAAACATGATGTTTTCACCTCTCTATCCAATAAATTTCAATCTTTTTTTTCATAAAGAGGGCGACACTTAAATGTGCGTTGAAATTAAATCAATGTTTAACATTTGGACAAGTTTTTTTTCACAAAACAAATGTGATGAGAATGATATAAATATATTTGTATATAATACAGATAAAGTGAGCTATTCCTACATGGAAATGATACAATGTGTAAAATAAAGCAAAATATAACTGAAAATTTGATTTAGATATTTTGAATGAGAAATAAGAGTAGGTTAGCAAAGAGTTCAACAAGATGTTAAAAGAGATATTCAATGTTTTTTTTGGTGTTTCCAAATAACTTGTGGTTTCTAATGATGAGAATAGAAGTTTACATCAAAACTTAGATCAGTTCTTTAGTCTTGCTTTTCGTAGGTCAAAACAAGCCAAACAGTCGGTAAGATTGTGAATCATTTATGGTCACTGGTGAAAAAAGTGAAAACACTGGAACATTGGGGACAAGAATTGTCTTTCTCATGCATTTGACCGGCAACTTCTGAGAAGCCACATTTTAAACATTCGAATCGCCTCCTTCCTTGAAGTAGTTGCTTTGCTCGTTGAGCTAGTGAGGGTTGAATGAAACGTTTCTTGAATGAATCGAATGACTCTTGATCTTCGAAAGTGTAACGGGCTTCCTTTTTACTTTGAACCCTTGAATCAAAAAATAATTTCATTTCTAAACTTTTACTCCCTGCTTCTGGAAAAATAGCGTTAGATATAACCCCTAAATCATGATCAACTTTAACATCACCGGTAACACAATCCTTTTCGTGTATAATATTGTCCTTGACAAATAGAAAAACAGTTTTACTCTCTTTGTTTTCAACTAAGAACATATCCTCTGAGTTTTCAACATCCTCTTCAGTCCAATTAGCCCCTCTTTTGTTACTATCTGACGATGGATTGCTATCGAAATGACTCCTTTCCTTGGTTAAAACTGGAATGCTTATCTGAGTTCCGAAAAAGTTTATTGAGATATCATTGAAATTGAAGCCTGGTGACCGTGATGAAATCAATCCAATGGTTTCTTCTAACCGTGGTCCACTAGATGCCTTTAATGATGCCGACGGCCTTATTTCACGTCCAACTGGTATACCAAGGTATTCTTCGTTGATAAATGGAGCAATAAATTGATCCTTGAATCGACTCAAGGATTCCTCATCTTCGAAAGTGTAACAAACTTCGATAACTTCAGGTTTATCAGAGTCACTGCTGTTGAACAGTAGTTTCAACCTTGGCTCTTCGTCATCTAAGAATTGTGCATAATCGAGTTTGTTCAAATCAAAGCTTCTAAGTAAATCTCCAGTTATGCAGTCTTTTTCTTGAATAATAGAACCTTTAACAAATATAAAGATGGTTTCACCTAAACTAGATTCAACAAGGAACATATTGTCGCAGTTATCGGTATCCTCTTCAGTCCATTTTCCAGATACTGTTGACCCTGTTTGCACTTCATTGGTTGAATGTACTGATGATGAAACATCCATAGAATCTACTGTACAGTTATCAATATCAATATTTTCATTCATTGCGGATGTCGTATTTGGTGTAGATGGATCAATGTTTGATGGTGGACAAAGATTGAATCTGATTTCATTCATTGGAGAACAGGAGATAGCTTCTTCATCGAAGGAACCAATACATGGACTTGGTGGTGGCGCACGAGGATCTTGATGAATAAGGAATGAAACACAAAAATACAATTAACTCTCCAAAAAACAAAAAAATATAAATGCAGAACGAAAATTTAATTGCAAAGGAATAATAGAAAAGGAGTTATAGCTAGAAAAGTAGGGCTTGCTGATAAAATGAAACAGAAAGCTCAGTCAATAAACTGGTTCAAATGTTTCAATTTAGCATCAAGGACGCTTTGATCAAACAAAAGATAAGATATAATTAACAAATGGATATCTAAGAAAAGATATAAGTCTGGCATTTTATCGGCTTTGAGTGCTTTCAGCATCCATTACCCAGAGATTAGATTCGTGACTAAGCGAATAAATAAGTGCTTGGAATAACAATTAATGTATTACTCATCGGGAAGCGTTTGAAAATCAGGCATTTCAAGAAAATGGCTTCCAGAAGATTCTTGTTAGTCAGTAAGAACAGTGAAAAGCAAAAAGCAAAGAGGAGCAAAGATGAAAGGGAAACGATAGAGGAAAAGAGGGTAGAAAAGAATGTAAACAAAGAATAAAAATTATTTACCTGATAATGCTAAAGTCATGTTGACAACAATTAAAAATAATCAATACCAATGAATGTACTTGTAAATGTTGAAATTTATCAAACAAATAAGTAGCAAAGTGTGATTTAATTATTAAAAAATATTTTCAACAATGATTTAAAGAGGAGAGAAACATTAACCGTATCAATTGAGTTGCATCACATTTGTTATGAGATTCTGTTTGTTTTTTTGTTGTCATATCATCGGAAGATCTCTATTAAATCAAAATCACAATAGATGGAGCCAGTTAGTTACATTATTCAATTTCACTTTTGATTAAATCGATTAATTTCATGAAAAAATTGATTTAAATCGTAACAAATTTTCAACAGATTAATATCAGAAAATCAGGAATTGGCCACGCTTTCCAGTCCAGGACAAAACTTCGCGTCCTTTACATCTAAAAAGTAAAATTGAAAATTCGAATTTAGCTTTTCTCTATTCCTAACAAAAGCCATCTGTTTCTCTACAAGCTTTTTAAGCAATTCACCGAGTCTGATTTTTTTCGGTTTTGTGCTTACAATTTGTTTTTGTGAAAATTAATAACAATTTATTTTTATTCTGTGACATTTATCTCAACTCTCAACGTGAAGTTTATTCTCAACAGCACTATAACTATAATTAGTAATGGAAAGCAAAAATGTACCTTTGCAGAGACAATTTTGGGAAGAAGAAGTTAAAAGACTCTCGAAACAGTTTGCAGATTGTGTGAAAAGAAAAGTTTCGACCCAATTGAAAATCGAGGAAACAGAAGCTGAATATATGAAGGAGCTGAAAATTTTCCAAAAGATCGAGGAAGAGATGACTGATAATATCCATGAGTTGGAAGATCAAGAAAAAGACAAAGAAATTGATGCCAAATTGACAGATCTGCTAGAGAAGGATAGAAAATTGAAGGAATCGATTAAAGAGACTGAAGAGTCAATTAAAAAATTGCAATCAATTAAAAGAACCGAAGTCAATAGGATCAAATGTTCAGAGAGACGAGTTGAAGCCTTGGAGAGGCAATTTAATACACTGGTCTACACGAAAAAGCAGTTGATTAACAAAATTCGAAGATCAGTAGAGAATCAAAAAGTGTGAGATTAATGACCAGTTGATCTCTAATTTCACAAAAAAAATGTACAAAAATCGCGAAATGTGTCAATTTCAATTTATTAGCTTCTAAAAAATGTTATTTTCATAAATCCAATCTTAAAGTTTACATGATAGAAATAAAAGTTTAGAAAGTCCAAGTGGGGTGAGATTTTTGATCGCAAGTGACCAAATATTATCAACTAACTGCGGATATTGAACATGCTTAATTGTTTCCTGTGATGAAACTAATAAGTTTACTGGATTTTCCTAATAGCATCTGTGAGAATATCCATTTCACCTGAAATTTTAACAGAAACAGAGAGAAATGAAATTATTATTGGCAGTAGTTTATTAGGCGAACTAATTAAAAGCACATTTAGGAAAAATATTTATACAAATAAGGTGAGTTTAATTGTGTCAAATAAATTTTGCAATCGGTCAACATAAATAGCAGTTAATGATAAAATCGTCAAAGCATGTTACTTAGATTAATGTTATTCTCTCTAGTATTACAAGAGATGATGGTTTTGATTGTTAAGACGAATTAGTATAGTGATCAAATGAATTTTCGCTGATTACTATTCAAATTCGTTAAGACACATGAAATTGGACAATTGATAGGAATAAGCAGAACCATTTTTGAATAAAAATTTGAAACAAAAAATGAAATAAAATGTGGACATTGAATCAAAAATGGTTACTGATTGAGTAAATTAAAATTACATTGAATGTTCGGACGCATTAAAAAAAATAAAACAATAGGCTACATCAAAATTGGATTATTAGCTTTGGACGGTGTTGATACTATTAAACTGATTATTTGAATTCAAAATAAACAGTTAAACAGTCACAATAAGTTACAAAGGGGAGTTGATTGTGACGATAATGAATTGGCATGGGTTGACATGAATGAGGATGATTTATAAAAAGCGAAAGCAGAAGCACGAATTTGTTGCGATCAAGACGATCAGATTATGGCGAAGGAATGTTCAAGCAATTCAAACTCACTTCGAATCGTTTTAACCAGTCCTTCTAATTGATTCTTACGATCAAGTATTTCAATTGATTGAGTGTAAGGATTATAACGAACGGTGAATGGTCTCGGGATAGAGTAAGCAAACTCTCTGTAGACAAAAAAAGACAAATTAATGGCCATATTTTCATGATTTTTTTTAAAGTTATTACTTAAGTTTTTGTTGGGCTTTTCCAAAGCTTTCAGCCAAGTAATAGATCGGCTGGTATTCAGTAATGGGATACTTTTGAAGAGCTGTCACATATGGATCAAATGGCTTTATTTCTGGTTTATCAGTTAAACAATACTGCGAAAAAAGAGGTACAAATTAAATAATTAGTAAACAATTTGAAAATCATTCATTGTATCAGATTTGATATCAATCTTCTTATTTTTATCAATTAGTGGCTTAGATTCGATTGATTTTGAGATAGAAAGACTGAGGGGGTGATTCAATTAAATTGTAGTGATAAAATCAACGAAGAAGTGAGCTATTAAAGAAAGTTAGGAACAAAATACATTTTTCGATGAAAATTCTGATGAATTATTAGAAATCAATTTAATCTCTAAAGATTCAATTAGTACTTAATTGGGAAAATAAGTGTTTACCTCAGTAAATAATTTACAATATTCAATCTTTCGGTAAATCAATTAGACCATCTATCTGATAATCTAGATAAATAGTAGTTAGTGGTAATCAATAGCTAAAGTGTTTGGATCACCAATAATTATCTGTAACAAGAATGTCGATTCAGACTTACCTGAAGCTCTCCAAAACTCGAAAGAAGACCGGCTCCGTAGGCTTTTATCTGTCCATCTTGTTTACAAAGACCATACTCGACTGTGTACCAATAACAAGTGGCCAACTTTTCAATATAATCATCAGGAGCTCCTAATGATGACAAACCAATTTCTTGAGAAAATTGGGCAAAACCTGGATCAGCAAATAAAGGAGCATGACCCAAAAGTTCATGGCAAACATCGGGCTCTGGTGTATATAGTGGAATTGAAGGATGGCGAATATATTGAGTTGCATGAAAAACTCTGAAAGCTAAGCCAGCAAGAAAATCCCGAGATGTTAATAAACCAGCAACTGGGCGCAAAGTAAAACCAGTACAATCTATTGAAACAGAAAATAAAATGTTATTCAATTATCTGTCTACAAAGTTAAATTTTTTAAATGAAATAAGCCATTGGCAATGATAATAATGACACTAATTACGGATTGAAGGTGAATTTAGTTAATAACAGACTGGAAATGAAATGGCTAAATCAGTAAGTAATGAAATTATTCATAACCTTTAAGGAAATTAGAGACATCTTCTAATTGTGGTATCTGATCTGGTCCATAGCCACAGTTTTCAATCATCAAGCGAAATATATGATTATGCTCTCGACAAGCATGAGTTGGATAGAGACTTGTTAATTGGTTGTAAACAGTTCGCCAAGTGTTGATCTCTTCCTCTGTATACTCAACTCGGGGTAATGGTTGGCCACTGGGGTAAAGAAAAGAAAAACAAAAATTAGTAAATTTCAAACAATTACCAAATAAATTTAACTTACTGTTTATAATTGAAAGCTAAATCAGCAAAGTATTTTCGACGTTTGCGATAAACTTCATCCGTGAAACCCTGGTTATAGATAAATCACAAAAATCAATGTAAGATTCGGTTGAGATGCAAATTGAATTGTAACTAAGTGCCTGTTAATCTCTCTAGATGCTGAATGATTAACAGGAAAATGCTGAAAATTTTTCTTACTGGATGGTCAGAATCCAATTCAGCTCCATATGATAATACATGGTTAGCAAAATTATCAATTTCCTTTATTTTAACTGGAAACCATGGAACAGATTCTTTCCCTCGTGGTTCTCTTGAAATAACTTGCATGTATGTGGAGATACCTTTAAGATCATTTAATGCTTTGTCAATATTTGCTGACTCAGACCGAGTATCGATTTCGATGAGAAACTCATAATCATCTGAGAAACGTTTTGACGATCTTGATTCAATGTGCGCCAAATTAACATGATACTCCTGAAATAAATAAGACAAAGTAACAAGATGATTTGATTAGTGAAACAAGAAAAAATGCTGAATATGATTAAATGAAAGTGTTGAAAGTTGAGTGTTGAGTTAATTAAGTGTTAAAATAAATCACAACGGAAAAAATTAATCACAAGAAAATTACTTTGAATATTCTAAGGACTTCAGCCAAAGCACCAACGTTTTCCTTCACAGAGAACAGCACACAGAGATTTCCATTATCTTTAGTTGCACCATGACCATTAGTCAAGACCTGAATTTGACCATTCAACGAAAATAATCACAATAATAAAGATGCATATGAATGAGGGAAAATAAGATGAAAAATTTAATTATTAACAATAAAGATTTGCATAAGAAGTCAATATAAACAATAAACAGCCGAAAGTTTGCCAACTTAATAAGTACTTAATAAGATGGCAGCAGTTGTAGTAAATCAAATCTTACCTGATCACTATTTTCGCAATGCTGTGACATTGTTGCTCGATTTTTGATGATTATAAATTATTAATCAACTGAATTTACCAAATGGTTTCACAGAAGCTCTATGGTGAGAAAAAACAAGTCAATGGAGTTAAGTTGAACAGTTGTATGAAAATGATTGAGAATGAACAAGATTTTTGTTGATGAGGAGGAAGCTAAAGACGAGGAGAAAATGAGTGATAAGATGATTGTAATGATATTTTGTGATTAAATGATTATAATTTGTTAGTTTGAAACAGCTTTTAAGGACTGCCCAACCCTAATCATAATCACAATTATCTATTTGGCAAAGATACATTTACTCTCGGCTTAACTCTCCATTTAGACTGAAGGACAAATAGATGATTGAATTTGTTGATGTTGATATGGCTATGACTACAATTGTGACCTTCTTGTCAATTGTAGTTTCAAGTGGCTTAATCAAATTATTTAATTGATTTAGATGAATGTAACAAAATGTAAGCAAAACTGTAAATAAATTGGAAATTATTGAATGTTAAACAAAGATTTAGTAACTCTGAAGACAATTTAAAGTCGATTGAAGTCAAGACGCAGCCATTTAATCAAATGTATTGACTATTTACAATATAATCCGGTAACACAATTTGATAATGAGTTAATTGCCTGATTTAAATAGCACAGTAAGTTGAACTGCTAAGTGAATTAACTTGTAGTTAATAAAACTACTCGAATAGTGATAAAGCTTGGAAACTGTTTCAATCAATTAATTTAGTCTTTTTCAATTTGTTTTAACTATTAATGATCATTTGCAAATAAACAAAATGGATTTACAATTGTATCATTATGTATTTGAGTTAATTGCGTTCATGATGATTGAACTGATTTGATGAAATGATGAAATAAAATGCTGAATTACAATTGATAAACAATTTTGAGACACAATTTACAGACGATATCCTTGAGGCAACAATTTGATCATCAAATCTTAGAGTAAAATTTTAACTCTTTTATTGGAGTAAACAACTTACCTTGAAAATGTTGTCTGTATCCACATAGAATAACATTTCAAACTGATTTGGATTAAAATGCATAACAAAATTACGAATGCCATTATTTATCATTTCTCTGAATTATCTGAGTACATGTCGGGGAATAATTGTTGATCATCGAAAGAAATTAACTGAAAAAAGACAAGAATAGACACAAAAATCCTATTAACATTTGATGAACCAGAAATTAGTCTGGTTGAAAATTCTTTACCCAATTTATCAATAAGTTTATTATTACTACTGAAGATGGAGCCATTGAACCAAACTCAACTCGAAGTGAATTTCCAAGTGAATTTTCAACGTCACATTGTAATTATAATCTTACGTTTTTTGTAATTAATTAAGTTTTTAACTATCTTTATTTGTGTTTAAATATCAGAATTAAACCCTAGGGAACCTGTAATAATCAAAACTTGACGATAATATGACTTCAGATAGTCAGGATATGGTTTTGGAAGCTGATGAACCTCTGAATGACATTAAGACCAACGTTTCCGATTGCTTGGTGTTTTTAGTCATAAATCACGCCAGACACACAAGTAAATAAACGTTGATGTCCTTTGAAAGAGTTTGTTGCAAAACTTGAACTTTCAGTAGTTATGATCTAATTTGCCTGTAAGGTCATTAAAACTGTCCATCATAAAAATAAGAATTGTGAAAATGGGCTTTGTTTTTACGCGAAAACAAACTCATTCAATTTCCACTGCAATCAATATCCAGGTTTATGATTCCTTGATCGGTCCATCGCTTATTGTTTTAATTTGTGAGATTTCTCATGCCTTATCGACTAAAGCAAATTGTAAATTATGAGTAAATACTTAATTAATTGCATTTCTAATTCAGAGGACATTGCTTTCTCCCTTCTATTAATCAGTAAGATCATTCACTTTTATTCTGGTTATTCAGCCGTGAATTTAAAGTCTTGCTGAACAAAAATTGTGTATAACTTACTTACTAGTTGAATTACGAATTTGGAATTATGAAACAATTAAATTAGCTTTTCTTACCTTAGAAGGTTGATAACCTGTATTTCAATCATTGATTGACAATGAATCTATAAATTAATTCATTTTCAGGGCAAAATCCTGAACTATTGACTATTTACATGAGATTGTATGAAGTATTAATGCTCATGAGAGATAAAACTTAACTTAATCAGATTAAATTTACAGACAGTAGAGTATACATTGGATATATTGACAATTTTAAGTTAACATTCATCAACAGTTACTTTTAGGTAAAAAGATTCAAGCCGATGAATATCGAATGGAAAATAATCGAACAATGAATACACTAGAGTCTATGAAAATTGTCACTTTGCTAACCTTATTTAAACTAATATTCTTATCCTCCTTTTACTGCTTTAATAGGCTCAAAGTAGAGATCACCATACTAATTTAATTATCAATAATTGTAAGGTTGTTTCAAGTTTTATGTAATATTTAATGATTTGTAAATTAAAAATAAAATGTCAATTACAAACCAGTCTATGGTTCAGTTTTCAACATGTGTTTTCACGTAATTACAAACAATTGAAGTGGAATGGTAATAAGGTTATTGGATAATCAATAGGAAAGGTGTGAAAAGGTCAAAGGTTTGATTTGTGGCAGCACTCAGAAATGTGTGCTTAAACAATTCAAGTACAGATACAAATGTAACTGTCGAGTGTCCTCCATGTCCACCAAGTTGACTTTTTGTTGCCTCTTCTTGATCTTTCCAGCTTCATTTAATTACGCCAATGTTTGCATTGTTAAAACCTTGTCTTTGGGGATTCAATTGTTGCTAATCAAAACATAGAGAATTGGATTAACACGGTAAAAAAAAGTTATGACTACTGTTGAAGTAGGATAGACATGAAATGCCATCTGAAGACAGGAATAATTTTCATATTCAAGTTGTCTTACTCGTCCCTTTGACTCATCACTGTTAACATGATACAATCAGGATAAGATTCAGTTTCAAGGTACATTGTAACTAAATATGTCAAGTAACCTTGGGCTTTGCATAACAAATATCATTCAATGATACCTGGAAAGCAGAGAAATTTTGGAAATGAAAAAATACAAAATAAATTAGGAATAGTAATTGGAAGAGATAGACAGTTATAAAATACTTTCTATGGACTTTCAGTGCAAAAAAGCTGAATCTAGATAAAAAAAGTAATGGTAAATACGATGAATAAATTTACATCATCAGTAAAGGAATTAGTTAAGCCTTTGGAGTTGTTTGAGAACTGTAATACGCAAAATAAACAGCTTTGTATGATGAGATTAACAGGTGTTTAGGAATAGGGTTTGAGTTTGAGGCTTGAAATTTTGAATGAAATCCGCATAAATTGATGATAAATGATAATAAATAGTTGAAATGTGATCATTAAGTGAATATTGGTTTGAAATCTTTGAAATATCAATCAACCCCAGCAACCAGAGCAATATTCATAACTAGTAGGATGAGGAACGCTTGAATAAAAAAAAATAAAATAAATAGCAATTAGATAAGTGTAACAATCAAATTAGGTAAAAGGCAACTTTCGGGGTTGGTAAGTGTTTTAGGTAATAGATATTACATCAGAAATGCACAAAACTGTAATCAAAAAGCATAAAGAAAGTAAATGAAATTGGTTGGAGACAAAGAGATGACATAGTGTTGATAGCTAATAGCAATGAAATATTGTCTCAAAAATAATAATATTAGTTAGAAATAATACAATTTACCTAGAATAATATTGAATAATTGATTAAATGAGATGAAAGTACAAGGGGAGAGTACATTGAAAGCTTGCAGGCACAAAAAAAGACTGTTTCTTGGGAAAAAAGAGATGTTAAGCTGGAAATGTCAAAGGATCTCACTGAATATATTCAGAGAAATTCATTGGAAAGGAAAGAAACAAAGTAAAATTAGTTGCTATTAATGATAAATGACGAGAATTTTTCGATCAATCAGGTAATCAGAAATAAAGGACAGAGAAAGGATCCATCAAGAAATGTTAACGAAAAATTGTATTAGGAAAGTTATGTGTCTAAAAATGTAAAAAAGCTAATCTTGGTAAGAATTATCTGGACTTGGTTGACCACGTGAGTGAATACTGGTAATCTGGTTACGTAGAGATGAAAAAGCGAAATAAATCGTTGATTGAAGAAAGCAAAATAAGTCAGGGATAAGTTATAATCTATGAAATAAGAACAATAATTCTGTTGAACAGAAACATGAAATACTCACAACACAGGATAAGGAGAAACCAAATGATGCTTGGTGTTACTTTGAGTTGCCATAAGATAACCAAGAAGCAGTCCTTCTCTGTACTTTCTGGATCCCATGGAGACAGAGACACTGATTAATAGTAGCACAAGAATGATGAGAGTGGATTTGGGTTCCATTGTCGGTGAGATTATCCTTTGATATTAAACTTGAATTGGAATATAATTTAACAAGATTGCTTTGGAAACAACTAGAGAGTCAACTTGTCAACTGTCTTGTATGACTGTGTTTGCCAGCTTAACCTTTTCGCTTCTACTTTTAAACTGGAAACTTAAAGAGTAAATTAATATCAAATATTAAATTGTCGTTAACCTGGCAGTACATTTTTTAAAACAACAAATTTCGATGATTAAATTCACTCTGATTATTGATCCAATTTAACAAACCATATCAGCGCGTGAGTAATCGTTTTCTGAAGCTAGGAGAAACAAAAACAAAATTAAAAAGAGTTGAATTTGAAATCAAAAACAAAAATTTAATTAAGATATTGGTAATTACCTTCTCCTAAATTGTCAAAGTAACCTTAATTGGTAAACTGATTAATCTGACTCCTTTCCAAATGGTGTAAATTAAAAACCAAGAATCTTGATCCATGACAGATTACAGCGATATTGGCAATACATTTATCCGTATTTTTCAAATTTGTTGTCCGTTTGCAAAGGTCAGCAAATACACTTGACTGGTCCATCAGGTGAACAATAATTGTGTAGATAATGAACTGTGGTTAGCTATAAAATTGTCGATTTTACAAGTGAAAAGTAAAAATCAAATTAACTCACTGTTGAATGAACAAAGGTTAACTGCGTCAATATAGAAGGGTATTCCTTGTAACGGAAAGCTCGTTGGTTGAGCTTGATTTAATGTTAAACCATGATCGATTTAAAACATGAATCATTGACTAGGATAGACCATAAATTGATAAATTAATTAAACAATTATAGAACTCATTTAATTTAGCTTTATGCACTGTTAACCAAGCCATAGTTTAAAGGCTGGTCAACAAGCAGAAAGTATTTCAATTAACCTTAAGCCTGAAAAACTTTCAATATTATTCACTTATACTTGACGAACACTTGGAAATTATTTTTTCAACAATTTTGATTCAACTTCCAATCAGAGCCTCCATTTATCCTTTCAACCCTAAAATTCAATTTGATCATGAAAGGTAAACTCAATAGTATTACTGTAATTATTTTACCAAACATTGAACAGTTGATGGATTGAAATAGGATAACCATTGGTAGGATTTACGATCAATGACCGGAGACTGGAAAATATTTAACCAGGAGAGGCCATTTTTACATTTTTCCAGAATCGAATTTAAAATCTCAAAGACTGACCTAAGACTGAAAGGTCAACCAACTGTAGTTTTAATCATCTTTAAATTTTGTCTTCCCAAGATGGACTTCCTGATATATTAGCTGAAACAGTATTATTTATAAATGGAAATGATGAAGATGATGGTTTGGATGAAAGGATGATGACAAGAAAAGACTGCGTTAAAAGTTCAGGTCAAAATACATGCGCTTGATTCCAGTATTCTCTATGAAAATATATACCAAAGATAACTTTGCTTGCCTTATAATGTTAAATATCACAATAACCTGATATACGGTTGCTCTGTATTTATCTGTAAAGGTAAATTTCAGTATAACTTGTTCAGTTACTCATGTTTACACTTAACAATAATATTGTCAACAATTACTCCAAGTTTTAATGTTTTTCCAAGTAACTTCACTATCCATTGTCTGAAACTCCATTTAAACCATTTCCATTTCATCCAAATTATCAACTTGAATTATAAACTGTCTACCAATTCAAAGTTAATTATTGATCAGTGATTCTTATCAAATCAAATTGAGGACAATTTTAACCACAAATAGGACCGTAGATCGGCAATTTACGTTGATAAAATCAGCTGTTGAATGTAAGTACGCAAGATTTGTTGTTCTTTCAGATTTGTCGATTATTGTCTAGTTTTGAAATGATTTACAGTTTTAATTATGGCTTACATTATCAATTGTTAACCAATCACTTGGGAAAGTTATTGACTTGTATTTGATAAACTGATTATGGCTTGTGTTTGATTCGACAACAACATTTAAGGTCATTACATGTCAACAAATATAACATTATTGGGCTGAAAAATTAGATTTGCCAAGTTAAATAGAAACATTTTGTGAATTGAGTCGACTGTAGTTGAAATACAGCAATCTGCTAAGTTGATGAAAGATTAATTTGTTTTCAAAATAATTTGAAGTTCATCTTTTCTTCGAAACTGCTTTTTCCAATTGTTGTTTACACTTTAAGTCGTAAATGGCAGGTAAATTGTTCAATAGATTTCTTGCTCCTCTGATGGCTGTGTTTATCTTTGAGAATAAAATAATCCCAATGAGAATGTTGATACTGGATTTTAGGTTGCATTAAAATCCATGAATTCAGGTCAGGTCATGAAGATATATATATGTTGGTATAAAACTGAATCTTTCTTTCTCTCTTTCCCTGTTTCCTGATTCTGTTCATTTACTTGTAATGATCAGCAATACACATGTAGATACTTTTCTTGTTGCTTTTCTTTTGTGGTAATCAAATTATTATCGCCATCATTGACATCACCAACAACAGCCAAAAGAAAGCATTAAAAGTTGAATTCAACAGGATCCTAATTGTAATTAATTAAATAATGAAAGACAGTTATTCAGAAGATCGATCTGGAAAGTCTTGCTTTCTTGGTATCACCAAAAGGGTTCACTTCCAATGAAAAGTTTACAATTTTATCAGTTAAACGTTGATCATTCTATTGATTCACCATGAATTCATTCAACTATTCAACTAAATGTTTCGTAAAGACTGCATTCGTTGTATAAAGATTAAAGTTGATCTTAATTATCACAATTTAAATTAAAAATGGTCAGCCAAGGTTAATTTAGGCTTTTTTACCGGCAAACCAAGACAAAAGCTGAATCCGATCCAAAGCAATCCAACCTAATCCCAAAACCCAATCTTACTCGATTCCCAATCAGTCCAACAACTTTATCTTTAAATGGCGCAATTTATTGATCGACTTGAATCGTCAACTATTGCTAAATGATTAACAATTGTCAAACACGCAAATAAGAGATAAATTGTGTTCATCAATAAAAAACAAACAGCAATCTGATATGTTTTTTTTTTATATTTTTCCTGTTGATTGTTACCTGAAATTGACATCATTGAAACAGAAATAGCAAAAAGACAATAAAAACAGCTTTGCATCCCTTAGTTAATCATAATAAAAAAATCCCTAATCAAATGAAAGCCTATTATTCAATGCTAACCAATAAAATGATAAATAAATCGTAAAAATATTTAATTGAAATTAAACTCTAATTAACCGTTAAACTTTGTCCACTGCAAGTCAAAGTATCAAGTAAATTTGTATGTTTACAGTGATACTCGTAAAAAAGGATAAATTTGAGTTTTACAAATCAAATCAATAAACCAATTGAAATTGAAGACAGTTTAATCAAGAGATGCAAATTGTTCATCATTTGAAACCCAAATCAATCACAGTATTCTCAAAGTCAGAAGCTTTAATTGTTCATAAGGTTTCAACCGTACAATTAACATAAAGTTAATTACAATTAATTGAGCAAATTCACATCGAATCTAACATTAAAATTGTTGTCAATTTTGCTTGAATCATCATTAAAGCTAACAATTTAACATTGAATTCACAGGAATAAAAACACGATTCACCATTAAAATTGAACAATTTAACCAGTTTTTATATTTAATAATCACAAGAGCAAAGGCTTAACGTTAATTATGTTTGAATGGCAATCTCAGAATCCATGTTAATGAATGATCTTGAAAAGACTATAATTTTGACTGAATCAAACAATTAATAGAAGAGATTCCTTGAAAAATCAGCTTATTGTAAATAGTTGAAGCCATTAATCA
The DNA here is from genome assembly GCA_028476895.1 of Tetranychus truncatus. Classification (NCBI taxonomy): domain Eukaryota; kingdom Metazoa; phylum Arthropoda; class Arachnida; order Trombidiformes; family Tetranychidae; genus Tetranychus; species Tetranychus truncatus. Next base: position 9,396,261 of record CM052061.1, read on the forward strand.
TGATTACAAGCAATTTAAAGATTGAAATAGGCAAAAGTGTTAACCTCATCTTCAACGTGACTCTCAGCGTACAGGTGATCACCATAATCATCGTAAATTGGACAATTTGATTCACTCAATTTCAGATCATGTTGGTCGTGTTTATTTACATTTCAGATGAGACTCTAATTATGTTTGACCGTGGTTAACAATTGAATTGTCAGTTAAGTCACATTGATGGTCAATGTTGATAATGTGAATAGATTGAAAGAGTTTCAATTTTGTTTAATTTGTTTCTTATTACCATTTTAATTCAATCTTATTGATTATCAATCCAAAGTCATATTGAATCAAATTAAATGATAAAATACATTTTGTAATGGTAATAATGATAAATTGTGAATCAGAAAAGGTTGATAAAAAATGAGATCGCCCACGTTTTGACCATGAATATGTATTGACTCGGGTTCCTACTTTATTATCAAATATCATCAAATTTCATTGAAAAAAACCAAATTAATCAAATCCTAGATCAACTGTTTACCTTTTATCAATAACTTAATGGTTGGTACGATTGTTCATCTTGATTTATCAGAGTTGTGTCTATTTTCAGAATTTAAATTACAATCAAATATCTCTTTCAACTCTCATTGCTTGATATTGGGTAAACAATGAAATGACTCTAGGCTTTAACTATTAACCAACAACTACAACCAAATTGACTCAACCAGTTACCAGTTTTACCTTTTATTTGCCTTATAACATTCAATTGTTACAATCAGTTGATATTTACTAATTAACTTTATTGATTACCGTCTAAATTTAGCACCGAAACAAGAAGCTTTCAAAAAGTCTTTATCATTGTCAAATCACTGGTCACTTCCATTGCTATGCAAAAACCTAATTTTTAAACCAGATTCACCCAAACCCCATTTTCGGAGTACAAACATTTCTAGAGCCATATTCAGCCATAATACAAGTCAATTTTGTAGTTATTTAACCGCGATATTGTATTGTTAAGTATGTAAATTAACTTTAATCAGACTCTGTAGTAAATTGAATTTTGTCTTTTATTTTGAGTTGTCAGGATTTAACAAAAGGTTATAGACGTTGAATAACAATTGGATTGTTGTACTTAACAAATAAGAAACAGATTGAATTGGAAACTATTTTCAGATTTCAATTGAAATTCAGATTCAACATGAATCAAAATATTTCAAATCAAATAACTACTTTTATTCATTGTTACTTGTTGGGCTTTACTTTGTTTTTTTTGTTCATCACATTAAATGTCAGCATTATTTTCACAGGCTAAATCCTTAAAGTAAATAAAATTTTAGAATAAAAAAAATCAAATCATGATTTTGATTCTTCAAACAGAGTCCAAACAACAATTCTGATTCAACTATTATACAAGACTTTTCAATATTTCTTGTTAACAGTTTTTGATTTATGTATCAATTATTTGTTGCCTAATCGATATATTAATTGTTCTTGTTTAAACCTTTTTAGCAGTATACCAGTTTAGAGATGGCGATAGTTAGCATTGATACTCTGAAAAAATTATATTTTCCGATTGAAAAGACAATTTTTAACCAGAAAATGGAAATCGATTTGTGACTGACTTCAAAAATGAGCTTCTCATTCTCATTATTAATCTGTATTAAAAGTAAAATTGAGTGAACCAGGTTTAATAAAACAATTAGCCGTGAGTTCGCGAATAGTAAGGATAATGATATGATTTTGGTAATCTGTGAGGTGGTGGTTGGAATGAGCAGACTATGTACGACTGGACGCCCATAGACCTTAAAGTACTTATATCATGGTCAGTGTGAGGCTCAAGTTTAGTCAAAAGTGAAAGTCAAAATGAAATATAAAATGAGATGAACATACTTGTCTACCTACATCTTCACTGCCTGACCAATCTATCAAAACACCATGATAATCTTCACCAGCAAACTTAACTTTTATAGTAACTATTATAAATTACATTGAATTAAGCATAACTTTACAATTTTTATTTACAAATATCATAGAATAGATGTTAATAAACTTACTTTTATCTGGAATATCATTTCTTCCCATATTTTACATTGAATACTCCCTTTAAAAACATAGAAACATAACTCTTATTATTCGGACAATAAATCAGTTGAAAACTTTACCTCAGAAATGTTGATGAATAAATGAACCTCAAAATTTAAATTAAGTTTAGTCAGAGCAAACTTAAAATTGAACAGAAAGAATCTCGACTTGCTTGAAGAATGAAAATGAAAATTCCAAACAGTTGCCTTTAAAACCTAAAAACAGGTTAAAAAAGTGTAGGTCAATAAGTTTAAGACTTTTTTTCTGGTTTTTAAAGCGATAATTTCAAAGGCCTTTTACTGGGCTAAAAACGCACAAGGAAGAGTAAATAGACTCACATACATGTAAGTAAAAAAGCAAATTATGATTTCGGTTCTTTAAACAGAATCCAAACTACAATCCTGATTTACCTGAATCTTTACGTTAATCTGTTGATGAGATTGTCCCAAAAATTAGTTGAAAGACGTTAAATTGAAAGCAATATTGAAATTTTCACCTTTGAATACTCTTCTTTTTGATAATTTACGATTTTTTGACTATCGACTGCAATTATTACGCTATTTATCATTCAATGGTTTACTATCAAAGATTATTTGTAATTTGATGGTTCAATATTGAATCATTTAGGATAATGATTGCTAATAGGATTGAGCTATTATGTGCAACTTTGTATTAATAGGAACACAATTGAACTTAATTATGGTGTTCAATGAGGTTTATTTTTAGTTTGCTTGATTAAGTTTACTCAACAAACTCAGTGTATTAATGAAAGTGAAGATTAATCAATGGGAAATATTTTTATCTTTATGTATGTATTTACAATCAATCGAGTTTGCTCTGTTAGTTAAACTCGATTAAAACGAAAACCTTCCTTGATCAAATCCAATTGTTGACCTTTTGTTGTTTCAAATATTAAGTCTTTGTCAAGTTAAAATTAATGAGAAAAATAAAGATGTTTACAATTGATTTCCTTCGTTACAATCAAATTAACTCTTCTCTCCAACAACAATCCAACGTTGGCAAGCTTTTACCTTTACCTTAACTCAACCTTAATTGTTTATGGATTATCTTGAGATTAATTTTGTTCCAAACAGAATTGACTTTTTTAAATGATTATCCTAATCCTAATTGAAGGATTAATCACATCAACAAAGTGGTACAATCGTTAACATCTACTAATCCATAGGATTTAGAAAGCAATTTTGCTCTCTAATATTTATCTATGTTACAGTAATGTTTACAAGTTAAGCCCATTTCATTTCTTTGAAAACCTAATTAAAAATAAAATTACAATTGAATGCGGTAAAGATTAAGATTGAAATTTACATTCGTCATCATTGTTGATAACCAGCTTTTGGTCAAGTAATTTGATAGCTAATGTTGTTTCGTCCATTGATGATTTCAAAGCGAAAAGTAAATTAGACAAATTATAACAAATTTCTGGTAGATAGTGAAACTATATTAGATTACAAATTGGTTTCACAATTAACATGCCCTTGTTAGTGTCATTTTAACAAGTGGTAACCATTCAGTGCATTCACAATTTGGTAATTTGATGATGATGAGCTTGCTACAAGTTGATAGATTAATTTAGTTTTAAGCTAATTTACAGCTTAATCTAAATAGTTAATGAAGGGAGCGATAGTATTATAACAAATTAATCCAACAAATATCAAAAGCAATGTGGATAAGATTTGGATAAACAGTCGATTCTATGAGATAATAAACTTTGATTCATTTGATTGATCAAAATTATTTTTTCACATTGTCCAATCCTTTTCAATATTGAATTATTGATTTGTTACCAACTGTCAATGAATCTCAGAATAAAGTCGATTGTAACTTGAAATGTTAACCTTTCAATTAGATATTTAAATTGAAATGTCAGTCTTTCGGGTCATGTTGCCCTGTATACTAATTAGAATCCAATCTCAATTGAACAATCCAATGGAGAAACTGAAAGAAGCAAAAGAAAAAATATTAACATTGAAAATTTCTGTATCAAACTTGAATTAAGAAATTATATTTAATAATATTTAAATACAATTTCCTTTTGCACTATGAAACAAATTAATCATAACTTGATTACTGTATGACATTACACTCTGAGTCTAAAACACATTAAATGTATTGTAACTAATCAAGATTTATTATAGCCATTTAAATATTTTATCAACTTGTAGACAAACTCATTTTAAACAAGAAAAAAGGTTTTACTGGTATAAAGTTGTATCGATCTCTTGTTTCATGGTTCCTTTTTTAGTGTGGGTGTATCAATAAAGGTATTTATTCCTTGCTACAGGAGAGACTCAAATTTTCATCATGTTCTTCCCATGGTAAAGATTTTTATCTCTTGTCTTAACCTTTTCCTGGGAAAATTGTTGTTGATTAAAAATGAGTCCAAATACTTGCCTCCAAAGCGTATTACATTGTTAATGAGATTTAGTTTATAACACCATATTGCAATTGAATCAATGACCGTTTTGCACCATTTAGATGTTATTTGATCTTTTGTCCATGTAAAGGTGTTAATGGTCATTTACCTGGAAAAGAAAGAATTAGAATTGAAATTAAATACTTTTTAAGAGGAATCAATTGATAAAGCATATAGATTATTTAACAAGCTGGTGAATATGCGAATAATTTTTTAGCTCATAAATCTTATCCTCGATCATTATACCAGTATTACCATTTAGATAAATTGTATTGATTAGGGTTGAAACATCATCAATTATAACCATCAACTATGGAGGTACAAAACGATATTTAAATCAATTTATCTTTCAGGATTTACTCTAATTCATAAATCAAAATGCCATGAATGAAAATTGGGTGATTCATTGGATTCCTATTATAATAATAGTAACAATCAATTTGGAAAATCTGAAAAAAGTGAAATTTTTTCCGTTGTCGGCCTTGTGTCTTGTGAACATCATAACCATTTGATAATCTCAGGAGACACAGAATGCCATTTTTCTTGATCGAAAAAGTTTAAGTGGTAATAATGGAAGTAAAGGTCTAAATATTGAACAAAAAACTCAAGATCAAGAAGTTTTTATTCATGGAAATGTTTCTCTTTTTTATCAGTCGTTAATCATTTCAAAGTAAACTTGAGTTTCTAAAAAAAGCTTGAGTCTTTATCTTCTCAATATGAAGATACTTAGCCTTATACTTTAGTCTTTTTGGTCAAACTATGCCAGGAAGATGACTAAGATGAAGAGCACAGATAGAGTATCACGACGTGAAGATATTGATGATAATAATGATTGCAGGGAGACTTGTTTATCCTATTATTGGCTATCATTGATGGACATGAAATATTAACTGAATCATGTGCATCAAATGATAAGTTTTGACACCAGCCAGTAACAAAAGTATTGAAATAATAACAGCAACATACGATATTAACTAAATAAAGAGTCGAATGACTCTTTACGTACCATAAATAGAAAGGATTCTGGAACCGTCTTTATTGTGATTCTTAACAATCAATTTACAGGCTTTCCACACTCCTTACTTCATCAGAGTCTTCAGAATCTTTTTCCATTTTTCATGTGTCAACTGTATTTTTATCCCACTTGCTCTGTTTGTTTTCATTTTATGCTTTTATAAGCAAAGAAATCTGAAAAGGAGAAGAAAAAAATCAGCTTTTATCCACTACAACCATCAATATAAATTAAATTGTCACCATTGTCATGATTAATTTATTCAGATTTTACTCACTTTTGATCGCTTTTGTGATTCTTCCGGAAGTTTCATGCATTTTGAACAGAAAGATATTGAATGAAATTTATGCTCCTTTAAATCCATTTGACACATGTAAATCATTGCTGAATTGATCCTTAAATGTGACGTAAAGAAGATGATTATGATCTTAACCATGAAATATGTTGACAATATCTAGTAAAAGCAATAAAGAAGTGTTACTTATTGAAAATCAGCAGAGAAAGAATTAAATTAATTGAAAACACACGTTAAGCCCAAGTCGAAAGGTTTTGAACTTTAGACCCTTATGTCAAATGATTGTTGCTTTGTTTAAATTTTTGTATTTAATTCGATTGAATTTTCAGGTGTCTGAGGATTCCAGGAATTCGTCCAGTCAAGATATCAGGGTTAATATCTTTTTCTTGCCATAAATGATTGATTTAATGGATTCAGTTTGATTGGAAAATGCATTTGATGTAAAAAGCGTAGGCAAACTGTCTTTACCAATGATGATTCCCTTCAATATATCCTTAAGATAGGTTAAATGTACCATCCGTAATTGCATTTTGATGCTTGCTGTTATGATGAAAAAAATAGAATAAATTCAATGAGAAATTGATTTGATATTAATACGATGCTGATACAGAGTCAGTAATTGTTGACTTTTTGTACAATAAAACTGCACGGCGTATTTACCAAAGATAGTGATAATTGTGAATACAGATCCTGAGGACTGTGAATTATAAACTCATAAAGGGTTATGTAGCTGGTGATAAATGAATAAATTTGCATGAGAAAAACATCAGATTCAGAAATATCAATTCCATTTGAATTTCTATTCTTAAAAGTATCTTCTTGGTTAGTCTATATGCCTGCTTGAATAAAGGATCGCTATTAAGCTGGCAAACATTGTGTTTGGCAAACACTGGTTGTGTTCAACACAAGTTGACCATAAAAAAATGCTTAGTTACCTTGCGAATGAACCTTTTATGTGATGGAATGACCAGCAAATTTCTGACTTGGGTCGCTAATTTGTTTCTGCAATAAAAAGAAAAGAAAAATACGAGTGAAAACAATTAACGGTAAGCATAATTTGATTGTGGTTAAGCTGGTTTCAATTTTAATTGGTGGATTCAAGTCAAGAATGATGGTTAAAAAGCTTTAAAATTTTGAATAATTTAAACAAATGATTTGCATGAGATTTTCCACTCGTTTGAAATGAAAGTGAAACCCTAATCACCAGAAAAGTGTTTAAATGAGGCAGTTGGATGGAAAAATAGCAAATTATTGAATAATTAAACATAATCAACAGTAATTAATTGAATGAAAAGCTACACTAATAGTTTTAACTTCAAAAAGATAATTAACTACATGTATTTCAATGTTCGTTTAAAGGTTAAAGGCTTTTGACATTTTGAGAAATCAACAAAATATTCAAATATTAATGTGCAGGTAGATTAGTGGTTATATGATGAGAAGCTCATTACTAATGACATTTTTATCGAAGTGAGCAATAACGATATTCATTCGTTGATTGAATTGATCTGATGATTACACAAGTATCAGAATGATGGACCTTAACCAGCAGTTCAATCTACTATAGCCACTGATCATTTTACCAAGATTAATTCTAAAACCATGAAATCATTAAGGGTATACTTATCAGATTATTCACGAAAAAATTAGTGTAAGTGATTATGTATCAATTAGGAAATCAATCCTGAAAAATGAGATAAGGAAGATATTTTGATTCAATGAATATCTACGTAAACTTTTTGACCTTTTCATTGAGAAATATATTCTTTACCCTGACAGGGTTGAATAGTCATTTATTGCAACGTGATGCTATCAACTTATGTCAACAAAAGTTGTGGATAATCTTTTTTCTCAACTTGAAGATATCAGAATGTGTTATTTTTGGATAAAAAGTATACACTTACCTTAAATAATGTAATTCTGGTATAAAATTCTGGTATTATCATAAACAGTAGCGCAAAAATAGGCGATAATCCATTGACACTTGCATTTAATGATATCATCAGCTAACAGCAAACATAAAAAATTACATATGCTTTTGTTCACCATGAGTGCTGATGATTATTTCAATACATTGTTTGCGATCGATTGGGAAAAATATCGGTTGTCAGATAACTACAGATGTTTTTTAAGCAGTTTATTCATTAGTGACGCATCAGGTTTCCACATTTTCATCCAGGTATCAAAATTTAACCTGTACCTTGAACTTAAGATTTGACAGTTTGAAATTGAAGCCTTCAGTTGTTAGTATTTCTATTAAATATTTCTTTACAAAAGGGAAAAGGTTGGTGAATGGTCAAGCTCACAAAAATCTTATCAAAACAGTGAAATTCTGTTTATTTACTCACCAAATGAAATTATCTCGAAATTTGGATTAGCCAATGTTGCAGCTTTAAAGAATAGAGAAGCTCCAAATATTGTATTCAAAGACTTGACTTTAAGCAAATCCAAATTTTTCCGTTAAATTGAGTCAGAGTTTGTTTTAACCAGAGGTTATCAAGATTATCAGGATATCCATTTTGAGTCACAGTGGAAAATAATGAGAAAAAACAATTAGAGAGACTTGGAAACCAATAAAAATGGAGGGAAAATGGTTTCGATGAAATGTTTACATTACAATTTTACCAGTGATTAAATGACTAATTATTTACCATAAAATGTTATAGAATCACTTGTCGGTTAACTATTAATCAAACGATGAAAAATAAAAGACACCAAAAATTATTTAACAGACAAAATCAAAAGATGAACTGTGAATTGATTTGATTTCCAATGGTTTCAACAAATAATAATAAAAGTCACCAAAGATAGACATTGATGAGGTTAGACAAGGTTCGCACCCATCTGCTTGTAAATGTTAATTAATCGTCAATCAAAATGTTAAATAAATTACTTGTTGATTCAGCTTATTGAGAGACAAGGTTTTGCAAAAGGCATAGAAAGACAATAAACATGTGATTACGAGTCATCTGCATCATCATTACTAACTCATAATGTTTTATGTTTTTCTTTATCTTTTTTTTCCTATCATAGACACATCAATTATTGTTTCCAATCTTAATTGAACCTTTCAATTGATTTTAGTTCTTCGAAGTAATCATCACCAGCAGTAAAGGATATTTCACAGTGGATTATTTTTTTGTGTTGGTCCCAAGGAAATCAATTTTTGTGTGGTACTTGATGGAAAAAGAAAGTTATGCTTTAACTCAATGTACTCCAGCCGCGTCTATACCCAATCGTTTATAATTACAATGTCGTATGTCCTATTCATTAAATTAATGCTGCTTATTTTTGACTAACAAATCGATAAACTAGTCATTCATTCAGTCAGTGAATGCGATTGCCAATCAACAACCAGATATCTCCAGAGATGGGCCCAACAACAGATTACAATGAGGTTGATTTTGTCCTCACAGAGTATCAGAAGATCTTCATCATAATGGTTGCTGCTCTATTATTCCTCTTGTCCGTCATAATAACCGTTTGTGTTGTCTCACCAGTTTGCCTTTTCAATCGACTTCTCTTTGGTCGATGTAAGAGACATTCAGTCGATGTTAAAGGTAAACAAAGGCTGGTCATCGGCGAATCAAAACATTTTCAGCTCAAAGTGGTTCCTTTGTATGGATCTAATATTGAAAAGTCAAGTAATAATTTAGCCTCTTATAATCAAGATAATAGACATCTTGATCTTGGATCAAAAGAATCACTCTTAACTACAGATTCCAATGGCTTATACAAGCAACAGCCACCCAGTTATAGTAATGGGTCAACGGTAAAGCCTTCCAATGGTGTTCTGGTAGCCATGTCACTTCCTCAACCAGGAGCCAAATCAACAAACACTCAATCACTCATGTTGGCGAATGAAGGCCTGAAAGATCTTACTCCTAGCGTGTTGTTGGGTATTGCTTGTGAAAAAGTAGATGACTCGCTGGTTAAACTTGTGCTCAAGGTTGATTCAGTTATTAATTGTAAACCTCGAGAGTATGGTTTGGAACCTTCCGTCTATGTTTCTATCGATATTATTATAGTTAACGGTTTAAGAGTAAAACGTCGATCAAATTTGGCAAAGGTATCAGCTTCATTTCGAACAAATACTGCGAAAAGATCGGTTGAACCTGAATTTGGTGAGTCTTTCACATCTCAAGAGGTCCCTAAATCAGTTATGAAAGATGGCCGTCTCAGGATCAAAGTTATGGATGATGAAAGATATGCCAATGATTGTTGCCTCGGCGAACTAACAATACCATTGAAACAATTTGATCTCAACTCTCCTATGGCAATAACATCCTATCAACTGAAACCACCTAAAGAGGTAAGACTGATTAAACTATTATCTGACCTAAATGATTTAATGAAGAACCAATTTCAAGACCAATTTTATTAGCCAATTTCTCGTCTCTCAATTTCCTCTTCAATTCTATCAAAATTACATTATAATAGCTGCAATAAAACAAGCAGACTTATAAATTTGATTTACGCTAACAGTTGATTCAACATACAATTTGTGTTTTCCCCAAGTGTTTTCCATTGAATTAACCCTTATATTTTTCTTGTTCAATTTTCACCATTCATTGCGTCCTCCACTTCATCCGATAAACGCTCTTTTGGTTGATTATGGTGTTGCATTGCTATTAATTCAACTGAATGACGTCTTAGACTAAAGGCGATTTAACTTTGGGATTGTGTTATCTACCAACAGCTCGAAGGGTAACAATACTTGTCAATAAAGCATCACTTCTCAGTCAATCGCATAACATAAGTAAGTATTTGCTCAATTAATACATCTAACGTCATTAAGGAGTTTTGGAATTTCAGAATTGAGCGATCTGCCAGATCGATGCTAAAATAATCGAAAATTACCAGAAGAAAAAGTGGCAACATTTCAAAACAAAATTGAAGTTCTAATTTTATTTTTTCTATTTTATTTCATCTCCAACCTTTTCTCCTTTGCTGAATTTACCTTTACTGATTGGAATGACGTCTTTTGTAATGATCCTCTCCACTCTTTAAACATCCTCTTTTCTGGTTTAATTTTGGTTCAATGGCATTACCAGATTATTATATTCGTGCTTTGATGTTCGTTAATGGTAAACTCATGAAAAAGAAGAAAACTTCAACAAGTCAGAAGTTAACTTGGACCGAAAAGGACGCTCTCACCTTTGACCTAGCCCAGGGAAACCCAGAAGAAACAGCATTCTTAGTGGTTCTCTCATCATCAACGGACCCCATTACAGCTTCCCTATCTTCACCTTCATCTCCCGATAGTCCAGATATTCCTTCAGGGTCAAGGAAAGATCGTCATATTGGACATACTGTGATAGGCCAACCAATATGGCGTGAAATGAAACATCAACCAAGGAAACAGATAAATAAAGTTCTCAAATTACTGTAGATTAGCTCAGGATAACTTTTGAAGCGAGTCAATCCAATTGTAAAAAGACAAGACAAAAACCTTTACTCTTTCATTGGACGTTTTCAAAACAAACAAAAAATTCATGAAAAAAGACAAAAAAGACTAAATATGATAAAGACATCAAACCTTTCTTATGATAAAGATAACTGTTGATATTAAATAGACAGATTGAAACGGAAATGTGATATTACCAGCCGGAAGATGAGCCTCAACACATTATTTTTCCCTCCTTATCTTCTCCATCCTCCATTTTTACCTTTTCCTTATCCTCTTTTAGTTTTCAAATGCTTTTACTAATCGGTTATACAATCGAACCCATGAAAACCTCTTCGTAAATCATTCTTACACTCGTTATAATTACTATTTCATTGTATTATTTATTAATTTATGTATTTATTAACTTCATTTGAAGGTTAAATACTTATTGTTACACTTGAAAGATAGATCAAGTGGTTGATTTGAAATCTTCTAATTTCATGTAAAATCGCCATTAGGATCACAATAATTAATACTGATAAAGACAAAAATATAAGTTTTAAACATTCATCATCACATTGAAAAAAATACTATTTTGTAAACCAAAAACAATTTGAATTTATTCAATTAAGAATATTTTTTGTTTTGTTCATTTTTTTGTATCATTTTGACAATAAGATGGTTGATATTTGAAAATCTTTTAATAATTAAATCAAAACTAAACAGTCAATGACAATTCTCTTCATGTTTATAACAGTTTGACTGGTATAAATCTTGTTTTAATCAAGTATTGATGTCTCTTATGTTGATTCTAGATAAAAAAGATTCTAGATTCTTTTTTCTAAAAAATCATCTTAAAAGTAAATTATAAATATTTCACCTGTTTTGTCAATCAAATTTTGTGTCAATTTATTTCAAAGCCTTACAATTGTTAGTTAAGCTTGAAAAGCCAAAGATGGTGAGCCTGAGATCAATTTGAATTGTTGCGTGAATAATTACTTCAATTGTCTTTTAACGGGTTGACTTTGTAACCACAATTAAACCATTTTATAAAATAACTTCCGAATGACATCGAAAACAATAATATTAAAAGCGCTAATGTTTTACTGTGATAATGATAATGATAATGATAATGATTTGTTACCCTTTAAAATGATTGAATATTGAAGATGCTTTGGTGAAAAGGATAACAATTAGACAGTTGAAAGTCGATTTTGATTAAATAAAGTCTTTATTTAATAAAATAAACCCTATTAATGATCAATTTCTTTCAATAACCCATTAGTAAGGGGAACATAACAAACTAAGAAACAAAATTATAACTTAATCATCTAACAAATGGTAATGATTAGGTACGGAAGTTGAGCTTACAATTACAATTTACCGTTGATGTTCAAATCTGGATTAAGGTCTAACCAACAATTAATGAACCTATCTTAATAATGATCAAGGTGTTGGATTAATTGAAATGATTTTACAATAGTTCACATCTAAAATGGTTAATGTAAGGCTTGTCAAGTGTTTCAAGTAACTCCGGGTTGACTGTTTATCGATACCCTATTTTCAGGTCAATAAGGTAATTTATTAGATGTTTAATTATATTAGATGATTATTAGCCGCATATTCATTATTAAAACCTTGTTGGTTAAAATAATAGACACCAATTTATGATTTGGGTACAAAATAAAAATTAATTAACTCACTCAGAAAAACAATATAAAAACGATTGTCTAACCAGCTGAAATTTTAGTAACCTCAAGCTTCGTCAATCGATATATTGCTTTCAATCAACTGTTTGCTCAACGCGCCACTTTTAACGCTTCATAATTGAAAATGTTTCACAAAAGTATTACTTTAATCATTGTGTTAATTTTTATCGGTGCTTCTGTCTGTTTGGCATCCAAAAAGTATCGTGAAGGATTAATCCTTGGTTATTTGATGGGATCTCAGAGTGGAAATCATCATCAACACACAATCCCATATCCAATCTAGTATGTAACCGTGATTTCATTGTTTACCTTCCAGTTAGAAATAGATTTTAATTGTGTCTTCTTTTCTCTTCCTATCATAGCCTTCCTCACATGGGATACAGTTCATGCCATGGATACCATTGATTAATAAACGGAATCAAAGCTGACCATAACTCATAATAAACCAAGGAAAAGTTACTCGTTCAAAGTTGTAACGGATTTCACTACCAGCTGAGGTAAACAATGAAACATTGCAAAGCTTTGTCAATATGTCCAGGTTGATTTAAAATAGTTCATTTGTTTATTGTGTTTGTGTTCCCACTTTGTGTCAACCCTGTTCATAATGAATACTCTCGCCCCTGTAATAAACCTTGTAAATTCAACTTTATTGAAAATCGATTAAAAAAGGTAAATAAAAACACTTTTTGTATCAGTTCCTTATGCTTTGGATGAATGTATTAAATATGGCAATCAATTGATGAGTTACGTTTCTAATTATCTTGCATTTACTAAATTGATTCATAAATTGGCAATGATTGGGGTTTGACGAAAGAAAAGTAGAAAATTGATAAATTTGTATTTTATTATCGTAACTTTTGTTGATCTTTGCACGAAAGTGAATGAGTTGAACAAAATTTAACCTTAAAATTGTAAACACATCACTGCTTTATTAATATTGCCACTTATTCAAATTGTAATTAGCCTTTCAGGTAAAACCATCAGTTTGATTATTACCTTTTTAAGTCACAAGCTAACAAATTTTGGTCCATAATGTAATGAGCATTTAATGCTCTGGCCTTGATTATAATTAATAATTAATTCATCTGATCCTAAAATGAAAAATGAAAATTAGGATAAGTGTCTAAATTATGTTCACTGAGTGAACTATTAATACAATCACAAGCATATTTGCAAAAATTGGTTGAATGATCAAAAAAAGATGAGACAAAACTGCTCACAACAATAGTTTGATTATCACTTAATAATGGAGGAAAAGTGCTAAAAGGTGTAATTTCTTGTGGTCATTTATGTTGAAAATTGGTCAGGTAATATCGTCTTTTTATGTCATCAAATGTGCGTCATAATTAATCGTCAAACTCTGATGTTTGATTATAAAATGTTCGTGTCAATCTTGTAGTAATTTTTGTCTTCGTTCAATTTTTCTTTCCACATAATTGTGGCTCATAATCTTGAGAAACCATTATTTTCATCTATAATTAGCAAATCCTAAGTGTCTTTTTAAATTTAATTTATTATAATTATTGATTAAAGATGTCTATGCCATCATGTATTCATCCATCTCAGAAGAATCTTTCCCTGATTCAGTTTTTAACAGCTTCTAAAGTCAACCAAGAAACACGATGAATGATGTTAAATTTGATAGGAAATAGAAGCATCAAGTACTGTTGAGGATGAGACTTATTATGACAGGTTATGAACATAATGATATGTAAATGACAATAGTTTATCGTGATGGTGATTCTATTGATCATGGTGATGAAGATGAAAATGAATGATAAGATCTGTCAAGCACAGCCACACTCTTCAACAATCATTTTAGGTAGATCAGCTTTAACTATGTTACTTCTAGGTCCTATGTAAATAAATGACATGGCTGAGAGACGAGTTGGTGCACAACATGGTGATATGGAAGCATATGGATTAACTTGACGGAATCTGTCGATTATGTAGGCATGATAATAAGCAAATACATCGGGTGTTTTCAATGGTTTGGTACAATCGCCGTAACAATAGTTAGCATAATATCCTTGTGGTGCAATAACCCAATTGTCCCAACCTAATTCGGTAAAATTAACGTATAATGATTGTTTGCAGCAGTGTTTGAAATCGGTATCACAGGTTGGCAAATTATCTCGCTTTATCCTTTTAACTGTTTTAGGTTTAGTATTGATAACCAGAAAAGGACGGAATTGAGATCCTGACCATGTAGAAGTCGAAGTTGAAGATGAAGATGACGACGAATGTGACTGTTTAGTTGAGATATTTCGTGTTTTCCATTCTTTTCCGTTCGTTTTATTTGAGTTGCTACCTGACTGTTTTGATTTAGTTGATTTGCTTGATTTACTGTTGGGTGAGTTGTTTGAATCAAAAAGTACAAATCTAACTTTACCCTCACACCCTGAACAGTCAACCATTAAAGTCAACTTATCTTTAGCTGTTGATGCTGATGAAAACCATCTTTGTATCTCATTTGCAATCTCAATCTGTTTCCATCCTGGCGATACAGATAATTTTTTCTTAACAATCTGTTCAAAATAAATATTCGATGTGGTTGATGTTGATGATGGTGATCTGGATGATGACGGTGGTACAAAGGTTTCATTATTGCTTCCAACAGTTTTCCTATCTTTTGATATGTTTCGAACAGCAAATACGAATATATTAATACTATGGTTTTCCGACGATTGTTTTGAACTTTTATTTGAATCCCATGGTCTCAATTTAATCCATAAACTTGCTGATGTGACCTCTAGTGAATTGATGTTATTACTTGGTGGTGTTAATTCAAGTAAAGTATGTCCATTGATTTTGATCCCTACAAAAGAAGAAAAAATGGTAATTTTAATTAGAAATATCTCATAAGATGCAAAATATTAGCAAATTAAATAACAAGCCCACAATTTCTCAAGATATTAAGCTTATTTATCACAAGTATTATATTATAATATTAACGATATCATGTATTAGACACCAAATATAATGTGATATGATACATGTTTGTAAAACTTACTACAGCAAATCAATCCTTTTGAACTTTATTTCATTTCAGCATTTCTGCTCATCAATAACTGGCTTTAAATTTAATCAAAAATCTCTAGAACATTGAATAAACTAAAAGATATAAACCGAGGCATGATTAAAAACATTGAAACCATCAAAAACAATAGAGAAATGTAGAAAAAATTAAGCCAAAATTGAGGTAAACTAGTGACATCTAGTGAGACTGCATAGAGAATCTCGAAGTTGAAAAGTTAAATGTTTCATTAGATTTGAATTATAACTTTAATTACTTCCATTCTGAATCAAGAATATCAAATGAAATCTAAAAAAAATTAGATGAACTCAAATGAACTTCAAGTATTTTTTTCAGATGTTTTTATAACAAATTACAATCAACGTTTAAATTTCATGTCAAGTTAATTGTGTTGATTTGAAAAGTAGAATCAGTAAATTATTGATAGAAAAATGATTACATTTTTCCTTTTAACAATCTTAATCATTTAATATTAACCCAAACAGCAAAGAGTGAAAGTTTAGGTGTGACTCCAGACTAGATGACATTGACCTTTTTAGATTCATTTTCTTGTCTGTTTCACCCAAAAATCAAGTCTCACTATTGAACCCTTTTCTAGACTTTATATTAACTTGTAAAACAAACCAACCATTGAATGGTCACATCTTTACATCTCATCATCAACGGTAATTATTTTAGTAAAAGAAGCAACCAATTAATCATATTTGTCGAAAAGGAGACACAAAAAATGAATCAATTTGTTAACCATTGACCTGACATTTTTGATATACAATTGAATGAACAGGAATCAAGTTTTATTTGACTTAATCGTCTAAATATAAAGGTTAAATTATTTGATTTGAACAACATTCATTTTTTCAACATCAAACTGATTCAGATGTTGAAGAGTCTTTGAAAGGCATTGCAATTTGTTTTACCATTTCAACAGATTTGCCTTATGTTCAACTTATTATGGATTATTTTAATTTTGATTGATTCAATAGAATTGATTATTTGGATATTTAAAGTTAATTATGAGCTCTAATAAAGAAATAGTCAATGTTGTAGTGAAATGTTTAAAGTAAGTGAAAAATGGAAGTGAAATTGATTGTAATAAATGCGGTTTCCCGGTGAGTTGAGATGATAATCAATCAAATTGCGGTTTAAATATGATAATAAGTTAATATAGTAATAGTAATTATTGCAATTATTAATTATGCATTTGGAAAGCAAAAAAGTGAAGGTAAAAATGATCAAAAAAAGCTCAAGCTTATTACATGTTGCTTTTTATAATCAACATTAAATTTTACTTTGAACAAATAAACAGGGTGATTTAATTTTACCATTTCGTCGATCAATTGCTTGTTTTGCCAAATTTGCAATTAATTAATTACAAATACACGCCCTTGATAATATTAATCAAGATTCAAAGCAAATTGACAACAACATCAACTGAAGTCACCCGATAGACGATGAAATCATAAGGAAATATCAAGAAGATACAAAATATCCTTTTTGATGAACAATCAACTGAGAATAGATTGTTTTAGTCTTCAGATTAAATAATATTGGTTCCCATTTAAACACATAATGGCTGAATTGTATATTAGGACAAATCAGGCAAAAAATGCGGAACAAAATAATGGTAAATGATATTATGATTGAAATAATATGATTGTGGATCAACAATAATAGAAGATGAATTAGATTGAATAGAAATAGAAATGAGTCTAGAATTAACCTGATTGTCTGGGTTTTTGTAGACACAATTAATAGACGAGAGTTAAATTGAACTCCAACAGTTAACCATCAATTAACCCAACCCAATTTTCAATAATTTATCTTCAATTTTTTAGGGTTAATCTCCTCAATTATATTTAATTTGGTCTAACACTACTTGTTAACCAGTTTTCAAAGTCACTCCATTAGTCCAGTCTCCGTATAATTTCATCACTTCTCTATCATATTTATCATCTTGTATTACGTTAGTTAAAGCTGAGATTGACAGAGGTGGAGGATTTTCATCTCAAACTACATCTCGTCCATCAAGGCATCACTTTAACCACTTATTATTACCCTGAAACAGATTCATTGAAACCATCAAAACGCCATGCATTACAAACAAAAAATTGTAACATTTTAACTTTTGTTTTCCTTCTACATTTTAAGTATATTAAAATTTTTAAAGCTTTCACCCTCATTGACCTGCCTTTACATACAAGACTAGACAAGTCAATATCAAGTAAACCTGTTATAGACATAAAAAATTGCATTTCTATACACGACTCAGTAACTTGGATTCAACAATCAATGATATTTTAAAGTAAAAACTGGCATTTTCCATGTATCTTTTTGTTTCAATTTTTTGGGTTTGACCACTAGACGCAACCTAACATTGCGCCGTCAATCAATTGTATCATTTTTTTGGCTCGAGTAGTCTTTTAGGTCTTTAACCAGATTTACCTTGCGGTTGATCAAACGACTGTAAAAAGAAATGCTATTAACCATATCAAGCAAAAAATTGAACCTAAATTATTGAAATGTTGATGGAAGTTCATTTTTCCATTGTCAAGTTCAAGTCTGTTTTATCGAGAAAAATGTCTGATGTTCAGATGTTTTAGACTAAAGTAGTTTGTTCACCTTCAATCAATTAATTGATCATTAATTACCTGAATTAACCCTTTCATGGCATTTTCATATTGAACAATATTTAAAATTCTTTGGACAGAATTGATGTTCCCAATTGCCCCTTTTAATGATTACAATGGTTTTTATGTAATAATTTACCGTACACTTGATAGGAGAAATAATTGATTTTATAATTTTGAATTCGAAATTCTAATTATAATAAGAAAATCATTAATTTTTGTTTCTTGTGACATGAATATAAATACTGTACAATCAAGGTCTAATCCTGGTTTAACCACTCGTTTTTAACCACAATCAACATCATTTTGTCTTTAAGCGTAATTTGCACATTTTTTTCCATTTTGGCTTCTTTCTATTCATTTCATCCTGATTGTTCATAGTCAATACTGCATTATTGAATTGTGTCATTTTCACCAGTAAATTAGCTCAATAAATCGACATTGTTTTTAAAAATAATACCTCTGTTTTGGTAAATTTACAGAATTTTGGAAATAATTGACTTCCAGGAATACAATCAATTTTCTAGTCAGAATTTCTGTTCGTCAAACAATCTTGGATTGTTTAATCTTAAGATTTATTAATAAAATAATTACTAGTTTGATTGCTACTATTATAATTAAGGGGAGTCTCGGTGTTTCTCATATTTTTAGGTTCAGTTAAGTTGTCAGAAGGGTTGAAAATAGAAAGGCATGAAAAGGGTTCAACAATTGTATTTATTTGAATGTCATATCGTAATAATTTATTTTTCATGTTTATTCCCTAAGTAAGTAATAAATTTTAATTATCATGTCTTACAGGCCTTAATAAATCACATTCACGTTCATTAGTTGATATTTAATTCCATTAGGAAATGCAATGAATTAGATTTAAAGCTTTACTGTTTGGTCTGGATAAGGTCAAAATAATAATGAAATTATGCTAATAATAGCTAACTTTTACGATATTTGAAAAAACTATAGACTTACCTGGTTCAGGAAAGGTAATAATTTCCGATGTAGTTCCATAATAATCATCACTTGTCTCGGGTGATTCATAATTATCATTATTATATTCAGAATATTCATTAGACTTGAGACCATTTCCAGGTTGACTTGAAAGTGACTGGGTATATCCATGGGAACTTGGAACAGATGAGGATAAAGATGAACGTGAATGTACTGATGGATGAGATGAGGTGGTTGATGATTTTGATGATTTTATTATTGGAGATAGCATAGCTGTTGTGGAAGGTGATGATATAACACCTTGATGGAATAGATTAGATTCGGATTCTTTTAGAGCTTCCAAGACCAGTTCTCTGGGTAATTGTGAAGTTACATTGGGTTGACTTTTCAATTGTAATTTAGATAAAATTTGGCTCTTAATAGCCTCTAATTTCAACTTAATAAACAAATCTTGGTCAAAAGAGGAGCACTTAACACAAGTTAAATCATTATCACTGTTAACCAAATTTTGTTTTACTGGATCAATCTCCTGGTTGTGGGTCAGCTTTCTTTCATGGTGATGTTGATTGGGTGAGCTTGTGATCTCGTGGTGGTGACGATGATGAGAATGATGGCTATGTTGGTGGTGGTAGTGATGATGTTGATGGTAATGTTGATTAGCACCAGAGAGTTTACCAGCATCCAACGTTGTCTTACCAATAACAGTGAACCGGGTTAGAACCAGGGTTAACAATAGAAATGTTTTACCATTAGCTGTCCCAATATTGAGAAACCATAAGATTGTTGAGGACTTCATCACTTTTCCATCCAGTGATCAATTTTTATAACAGTCACCACCACCTCCTCCAGCTTGTAAACCCTCTATTAGGTGCAATTGATTGAAATAATTCAAAAAAATTGAAGAAACAATTTTCAAAATAAAGATGGCAAGTTGTAATGTGGAGACCGGCCCTTCAATTTTACCGCTTGTTTCTCTTCGTAAAGCAAGTGGTTGTATTAAAGTGTGTTTTGTTTAAAAATTAACAGTAGTTTTTTATATTTTAATTTTTTATAACCTAATTTACACTAAATTACTAATACAATTGTCTAATTTGTAATTCCTTAGTAAATTTAATTTGTGTCACAATATTTGGTGAATTAAATTAACGTGAAAAAAGCTGTAAAAAACCATTTTTGAATAGAAACAAGTTCAATTTGAAGTTAAATGATATGTCGTCTGATGTTGCTTGTCTGGTAAGTTCAATTATTAATTATTAATTAAATGGTAAACTAAATTTTATCTATAAGTATTTATTATAGCATAATTTTTGCTTATAATTTGTTAATTTTTTCTTTGCTTCTAATAGGTAATTGGTTATTAAAAGAAGATCAATCAATGGTGGTGATGGCAATGATGAGACTGGGTTTTAACGAAAATATCAATATCATTAATTTACATTAAGGACATACAGATAAAGAGAGTTAACGAGGATATTTTAAAGACACATTAACAGGATTATTTGGTTGGTTAGTGTTTGGGTTTCGATTTGAGCTGAAACATTCAACTGACGAAGAAAAAGTGGCTGATTCTTTTTAAATGGAAACTTTCATGTGTGATTTTTTATTCAAGATGATAGAAGAGTGAGAGTCAGTGAGCATAGAGACGATAACAAGTGAGTAAATGGATGATAGAGGAGAGACTGTAAAATATCTAGGGTGAAGTGAGCTGAAAAAGTTGAATCTTAACAGCTTACGCATGAAACCTGAAGAGTCAACTTTTATAGTTGAACAAAGTTGAGTTAAGGTTAACATTAGCTTCTCTTCTTTACCATCAACTTAACCTCGTTGGTAACTATTGTGATGTGATTGCTACTACATCGGACGCCTGTTTTCATCAAACAGATCAGATTTGACTGGAATTATAGACAGTAATCACTTTCATGATTAGATACATTTTAATAGCTGGTCATCTTTTGCTCATCTCGTTATTACTGTTGATAATCCATTATTTTTGTTTGAGAAAAGTTTGAAGTATTTTCATTCTACTTTAATTGTGAATACAAGTTTTTTACACTTGAAGCTTACAGAAAAAGAAATGATAGAAACTCTGTTTCTAATTGACAATGTTTGTGAGACATTTGTTTGCAACATTGAATTGATTTATGTACATTTAAACATTGGTGTTTTATTTATATTACTTGAAATCATGTCATATATTTCAAGTAATTTAAATTTTTACCCATTCAATACAATTGTTCAAAGAGTCGACTTGTAATACATTTAACTCAACCTTGAAAGCGAATAACCTGAAAAGATGAATTTAATTACATTCATTTGATTTAAACTGCATCTTTTTTTATTATCTCATCTCAAATAACAGCAATAATCATTAATTTACAGTTATTATTGGCTAACTTATTTGCTAGCGTAACCATAATAAGCTATTCATAACATATTCAGTAGTATAAATTGTCATGTAAATTATAGTTACATTTATAAATGTTTGTTACAAAGTAATCAAGATCGTTCTGGTATATTTTTGAGACAATTTAACAAAACTAATTGACGTATTCATGACTAATTCCCAGTGACAATCAAATGTCAGGTAAACAAAAAGTTAACCTTGATTATAAACGAGTATCAAGTTTCATTTTGAAAATTCAATGGGAAAACATGGACAATTAGAAACATTTGATTGTTTTTTGACTGAAAAACACGCTATTAATAACATATATAGACGATTATTCACCATTAAATGTCAAATACAAGTTAAAAAGATAAATGAAGAACGAAATTGCTGATCATAATGATTATGAAATTTAGGATAATCATAATGAATGAGAGTTTGTTAGAGGTTGATGGTTACAAGTGAAAGTAAAGGATGAAGCTACATTTTACTCAATGATTTTTCAAGATGCTCATCATCATCAGCATCATCTTGAAAACCATGTTAAGTTTAACTTTTAATTTGCTAATTACTGTGAGCCAGGGCGGTCAAGATTACCTTGTAACCATGCAGAAAAAAAACTTCATCTTCATCATCTTCATCATAATCATCATCTTTCTCATCATCATCTTAGTAACTAATTGATAGCAACATTAGTTATTTGGTTGTCCATTGGTTTGCTTGTTTCTAGGCAAACTAAACCTCTGTAATAGCTTATTACTTAACCCCTTAAGGCAGTTTTAATGAAAAAAAAACTTAACTTACTTTTTTGTCTTGATTCTCTGTCTTTTCCGTCAAATTTTGATTCCCAAACTAATCAAATTAAGGGTATTAATTATCCGGAAATATTGATCATAGCATAAACTAATTTCCATCGTTTTCTTGCAATCTTTTCAGGTTGTCATAAATTATACCGTTCATTTGTTACACAAAGGATTGCTGGACTTTTCATTCGGTCTTTAAAGTAAACTTTTGCAATTATGTTGATCATGGCTGCTTTCAATTGTTAATTTGACTGCTTAATCGGTATATTTTTTAATCTAGGGTAAGTTGACAGATGAGATTCAATGTGTGATTTTTCTGATCAGATCGTTTTTCTTGTTTTTCATCAGGTTCCAGTGTGAAATTGCCAATCAATAATAAAGTCTGAGGGAAATGATAATCAAATATATTCAATGATCCTCCTACTTTTCATCCACTCATTTGTCTTTCATCATCAACAACATCATCATCACATCATTACAACATCTTTAATTTGGTTGAGGTTAAAACAGCAGTTCGGTGTATGATAAATCGATGTGCATTCTTTCCCAGTCATCGTTCTCATGGTTACTTTTCTGCTTATTCAACAAAATCATTCTGAATTTTTGATCATAAATGTTTTATCAATTATGCAAAGAAGTCAGTGAGCAAAAATAATTAACCTACAAGGAATCAGAAGCAGAATGATACAGCTAAAAAGATGAGGAGCAATTTTGATAAATGTTTCATTTTAATTCTCTGCCTTAATTATCAACTCGAAATATTGGGCAACAAAAATGATATTAAGTCAGTTTTAAAATTATTAACAGCGACTGAAAATTTTGATTATCCACCGAAACAAAGGCAAATTTTATGGCTGAAACAGGAGAGGATAAAATGATGATCTCTGATGATGATGATGATGAGAGGATTGCAATAATCAGACCACCTCGGAGAGAATGGATAATGATTTTCTGGGTTCCTTCTTGATCATCTTTAAAAAAGTGAAAAACACATAACTAAACTCAGCATGGGTCAACCATTAATTCCCAATGGCCTCCGACTAAGCAAGTTAACACGTTGGTATTAGTGAGTTTATTAAAACATTACATTTTACATGCTACTTGATGATTTTTTATCTGTTGCGAGGCGGAAAAGAGGAATCATCAAGATGATCATCATGCTCAACATCATTACCAACATGATCGTTATTTACCTTTTTACAATAAAAAGGTAATAAAAAAACAATGAGTGAAATTTGTAGGCTTATTAACAGTTTGCCCGAGGTTCAATAATTGGTCACCTTTTGTTTTGAAAATATTGGATCGACCAGTGCTGCCTGAATCTGGATTCAAATGGTTCAAATTGGAGAGTAACATATCAATTTACTGATGATGGTTAACTATTTCAACCATTGCAGTTTATTCAACAATAATTACAATTATAAGCAAATGTATGTAAAGCTTTTACATTAGATTTCCATCTTTCAAGGTTTCGTTATTTCTTTTAACTTTTTTTAATATTATTACTTCTCAGTTTTTGATATTTTTTTCTCACTCTAGATGCATGGTATCCTTGAAACTGGATTAATCGATTATGATTAACAACTTTGGTCCAACCATGAAATCTTCAGTCCTGTTTTCATTTTCTGTTTATGTTTAAATTGCTTCTCTGGTCCACCATAACAACATTATCTTATCAAAGATTTTTACCATTTTTCATGATGATTAAACTGATAAATTTGGTATCATCATCGGTGAGCTTGGTTTCAATGGACAAGACAATCATTACATTGATCAGCATTAGTAACCATGCACAGTATTTACCGATTGCAATTAAAACATTGATTGTTTTCCCTCTCAATTACAATTGAAAGGGGCAATTATCAATAATAACGTTGTCAAATAAATCAGGTAAAGTGTTAATCTTTGAATTTATTAATGCTAATAAATAATAAATAAAATTTAAAACACAATTTTCAATACAAATATTAACTTTTTTTTATCTTTCCTTAATTTACAGTTTGATCATATCATCTTTAGTATCTTCAAATGTATTCAATGAATCAAGGAATGTTTCTTACAAGATATTGGATAAAGTATATCGAGGAAATGATTTACTTTGAAACAATTATATCTTACTTGAAAGTGGCTTATGATGTAAAAAGCAGATTATGATCAAGTACATGTTGCACCGTGAATTGAATATGATACTTTCAATCAGTAAGAATGGTCATCTTTGGAGCAAAAGATCTCTTATGGAAATGGTCAAATTTCAGTCTCATGAACAAGAAACAAGTCAAAAGGTTTTTGCTTCAGGTTAACCTTTAAATTAGATTGAAGCTAGACCAGAAGCAATGTTGATAATTATGATTTAATGATGATTAACTTAGTCTTAAAAAAATGGTTGAATTTGGTTGACACCAGATTTTTCGGCACCATCAACACTCCACTCGAAATACGGTTTTAAATATCCAGACGCTTAATCCAACAATAAACCATCAACCTCAATCACTAAAAATCTCTCAGTAACCTGAATCCTGATTCAGCTCTGGCTATTTTCGGATATATAGTTCAATCATGACTTCCAGGCTGTGTAAAAATTTTCTTGGTTTGGTCACAATTTTCACGTAAATTTGATGCTTTGACTTTATATATCGTATACATGTATAGATGAATAAAGGTAAAATGATATTTATTATAATAAACTTGCACATAATTAATAGTTAACTAACCTTAGTGTGATTAAATTTTGATTTCAGGTTGATTGGGAATGCAATTTTTTGGTTTGGATAAGGTTAATATATAATGATGTTAACTAATTGTAACCAATGAATGGCAAAGGTTGGTAAACTTGTTTAAGTTAATTTTTGATTAGTGTTAAAATTGGGAAACAAGAGAACAAAAAAAACAAAAGTAAAAATTAAGCAAAATAATTGAATCAATATTTTCTTGCAATAGTTAATATAGTTGTATGTTTATATTTATGCCCAGTTTTAATGACTTTAACTCTAATATGTTTGCTTTACCTGTCCAGGTTGATAGTTAATATTGAAATTAAGCTTTTTTCTTGTTCTTTTTGTTCTTTTTGTTTTCAATGTTTTATGTTGATTAATGTAATTAAATATTTTTCTTGCTATCTTCTAGTAACCATTATTAACAATTATTGATTATCATGGCTGTTTGACGTTAATTGACTGTAATTAAAGCTCACTATGCTTTTCCTGTATCAACCTGCCTCGATGACCGTAAATGGTTTTATTAATATACACATTTGTAATTGCAAGCCAGTTTTAGTTAATCGCCAACATTAATTATTGGACTGATTAATAAACTGATTTCTACTTCCAAGGTGTTGATTATCTTGAAAAATACCGATAATTAATCTTCTTGGTCTGAATTTTTCTTTTTGTTGGCCGTTTCATTTATTTTCAATGAAATTGTTCATAAGAAAACTTGAGGCTTGGTAAGATGAAATACAATTTTGTTCAAAAAAGGTTAAAACTCAAGTATATTTAGAATGATAAAATTGATTTTAATTTCAATATAATCAATAATTTCCTTAAAAAGTAACACATTTATCATTAACCAATGTACATGTATTGATGTGTTATAATGCCATAAATTATAGAGATATTATATGGATAAAATTGATTTTAACAAGATCAATTTCGCTACGTCAAATGTCAGTAATTATTTTTATTTGTAACATGTAATGTTTTACATGAAGTTGAAATAAAACACAACTAGTTGCTGTTAATAGAGATAATTGATCGATTCTTATAACTGTATGAAGTAAGGTTAATTCAGATGTTAAATTGCGTCAATGGAACAATATTTACTCTTGAAACTATCCTATTCCGATGCTTTGAATCAGCAAATTCATTTTTCATCGAAATTGGTTTCTAGTAAAAGCAACATATGAACAATTCTCTGTTTAAATCAACTACTTAATGATTGTAATCCATTATGATTAAGCGACAATTAGAAACATAGTTGAAACCAAAGGAAAGCTGCTGGCATCTATTGAGACCTTTCTCAAATAACCTCAGTTATTTTGATTCAAGATTTACTTTAATCATATTTAAACTCCTAATTTTAAAATCATTGATCGATCATAAAAACAACCTGAGAATAACATTACTCTTGGGATGATTACTCATGTAACATCAATAATTTCAGCTAATAAGAAATAGCTGAATTAACTGAATTAGCTGAATAGCCTTGTATGATAGATTAAAATGAAACGAAGCAAGTTTAGATATAAATTGTAATTCTTGAGTTATGTCTTGTCTAATAGGCTTTAATTGACAATAAAAGGGTGATAATCGAGTAAATTAAAAGTCAATTGAGATTGAGAAAACAATGAAATAATGAATTTAAGGAAATCAATCCTAGTTTTGTTATTGTAGG
Source organism: Tetranychus truncatus (assembly GCA_028476895.1). Lineage (NCBI taxonomy): Eukaryota > Metazoa > Arthropoda > Arachnida > Trombidiformes > Tetranychidae > Tetranychus > Tetranychus truncatus. The sequence continues at coordinate 9,423,351 of CM052061.1, forward strand.
ACAACATCAGATGATCAATTTAACACTGCTTATTCAATCAATTTGCTCACCTAGTTTCGTAATGTTACCTTATATTTCTTGGCAAGGTTTAATAATTGTAATCATGTATTGATGCACAGTAACCTGACAGATAATGAGACTAAATTTTCAATTATCCCTATTAGAGAAAGAGATGTTTTAATTTTAATTTTACCAAATGTTTTGATTGTTTTAATTATCAGTTAACTAAGTTAAATTTGAAGGAGCAAAGTAGTCAAATACGGAACGTTTTTGAATTGGCCACTCATTATCATGTGTTATATCATGTGGATTGCATGTGACAATGAAAGTAACAGAGGTGTTTAGTTCCGTTTTTCAAATGCTTCAACTAGCTCACCACCATGAATGGATCGGCCCAACTCATGAAAGTAAGTGGCTGCCAATGTTTGTCGAATCAATGAATAATCATCAAAAAGGTTTATGTTCAATCGTTTCAGGTGCGGTGAACAGTTCTGCAATCAAATAAAGATTAGATCGTTTTTCTCGCAGCTCATCAAAATCTTCAATCTTTACCCAAAGTTTTATATAAAATCCTGATCCAACAATGAGCCACAAACTTGAATAACAAAAAATTCTTTTCCCCTCACTCAATCTTTATGATTATGGACCCTGCATTTTCCCTTCAGTCTCTGTTTTCATGAGTTTTTCAGGAGTTTAAGTCATGAGATGAGGTTTCCGTGTAATATTTCTTAGAACCACTCAGTTTGGACACAATTTGGGTTTGCAAAAATTTGATACATTTATTTATATATTGTATGTATAGATTGATAGTGATTTAACGATATCAAGATATAAATCAGGTCAACATAATAATTGAGTCTGTTAATGGTGACAATAGATTATCTTAGAAGATATTAAATTAGATAGATTTTTACAATATTATAGCTCAAATTGTTCAACAATTTTATCTTTGATTGATTATGCATGCAAAAAATAGTGATTCTTGGAATCAAAATAGCAAAACCAAAAACTAAATGATTGAGATTGTTGGATAAATATTTATCCATGTAAATGGGTAACGGCGAAAATGGATAACAAATCAATCAACAAAGGTAAATTACTGGAACTTCTTGAGCATACTCAACATTGGTTTATGAACTTGATCAACAACATTCTTTGCCCAGATAAAATCTAGATGACTAAATTGTTGGTCAGCAATCCGATATTCAGTGAAAGGAACTGTAATATAAAGGTGGCAAATTAGTTTAAACTTGTCAAAAATAATTGTTGCAGAAATTGAATCAAATTACCTTTCAAAGATTTCCTTAAAGTTTCAACATCAGTAGGATCAGCAAAGACATCGTTAGCTGATCCCATAAGTATTATATTTTGAGATGTGATTGCACCAAGATCGTAAGCTGGTGGTTCAAAAGTTCCATATCTTTGATAGTTGAGCAGCGCACCATAATCAAACTTAAGGAACCCTTTGTTAACAATGTTCTGTCCAAAATGTAAAAGATTCCAAGCAGATGTTCCTCCTAAACCTTGAGAATAGTATACTGGTACTCGGGTGAAGTTAAATTGCTCGGCATCATAACCACAAACGAGGAAGAGAAGAGATCCACAGGCAGGTTGGACAACTTGTTTACCACATACTTGTTCAGCCATGAGGTCAAGTAAAGCCTGTGGTGCAGTCAATTCACCTCCAGCCAGATAAAAGAAGTCCATCAAACCAGGAATTTCAGTTAAATAACGGATTGGTGATGTTATGTGTGTGACATGAGCTATTGGAGCCATTGCAATAAAGGGTTTTATCTTGTCTGCATACTCAACTTTTTCAGATAAAAGTCCGAAAATGAGTAAAGTCCCTTGCGAATGTCCGACCCAAGCAAGATTTTCTGAAACGATTCACAAATTTACAAACTGTTAATCACTAAATTAGCTCCGACATAAAAACAAAGACTTATAAACAATCAGCCATAGTATCTAATAAAAACTAATAACACTTACCAAATCCAGTTTTCTTCAAGATGTAATCAATCACTGCTGGCGAATCATATGCGATCATTTCATCGAAAGAGATTCTCCAGAAACTTGGATCTATGAATAATAATTATCGATAATTAAACACTATTAAACAGTGTGGAGTTGAAAATATCCTAACATAAAGAAATCAAAATTTACCTTTTTTTGGGTTAAGAGTGGTATGGTTTTTGGAAAACTTGTTGCCTCTCGAATTGGGTAGCCAAACATCGTAACCAAAATTAGAAAGAAAGTAGGCCAAATTACGACCTTCGGTGGTTAAATTTACCGAACCTGTTCCATTTGTCCAATCAGCTGCAAATCCTCCGGCCGAGTTGACTAAGAAATGTACAGAGGAACCAAACAAACCATGTTGTAGGACAACTGGTTTGATCGTTTTTTTCCCAGCTGCTTTGAGAATCGGATTGACTACTCGTTGTACATTAATTATATAACCATCTTCAGTTGTTACATAATGTTGTTCACAAATAAAATTACGAGATTCAATTAACTGACATGGACTCAGACCACAATCAGGATCAGATGAATAAAGCCAATCCGGAGTAGCATCGAGTCCTGATATACTCACAAAAAGTTTGGTGAAAATAGCAATAAACAAACAAATGTTTAACATGTTTGCTTTACAATTATTTATTTTATTAATTAATATAATTTGTTGGGATGCAAGTCAATTGAAATGTAAATCATCAAGTTTTGTTTGAATTGCCCACGGATTTCTTATTTATATTTGATTTGATAATCATTATCAATGTAAATTGTTTTCACTCTTACGATATTATATTATTACGTTATTGTAAAAATATTATTAATAACATTATTATTATTGATTTTTAGATATTATTAATAAATTATTGGCTACTCTCTTTGATTGTTACCTATTTATGTTTGATTTACATCTCATTTGGGCGATAAAATAACAAAAGATTCAAATATTATTGCTATTGATTATTGTTTCCATTATCAATGAACACAAAACTAGGAAAGCCCATTGTGAGTTTTAATCACAATTAGTTAGATAGCATGACTATGAAGTATTCAAGCTTAAAAGGGGATTTAATATGAAATAATATGAAAAGCATGATCATGATGTTGATAGTGATATTGAAAACAATGTTTTTCCTGAATCTTGTTTTGAAATGAAGCACAATTTTAAAGTAGACATTTTTTTTGGATTTTGTCATTCATTCAAATTGATTATTTTTTGTCAATAATGTCCAAGTTTTAAGTTCAAACTTATCAAACACTTGATTCAACTTTAATCAATTAGCTTCATATTAAAGTATCACTTTTTTGCCAAACAAATGTTGGTGTCTTGAGTTTATACCGGGTATTTTAGTACAATTTCAGTGCCGTAATCACAGTTGTCCAAAGTTTTCCATAGATCGTTTCAATTTGTATTTACAGTTTATCATTATTAAATTTGTATTTGTAGATGCTGTTCAAATATTTGAAGCAGAAGCAATGAAAACAAGTCCATTTCAAATTCTGACGCCAGTTACCATTTCGTTATTCATCTATTACCTTAATTTTCGGTATTTTAATTAAAATTGTTACTATTATGTAATGTAATACATAACGTGCAATCTCAGTGATCTAAATATATTTCAGGGAAATATTAGTTTAATGACAATATTTGATAAAAATTGTTTTATTTTCAAGCTCTAGAAGGTGTAATACTAAAAAACTTGGAGACTTTGTATGTTAGTAGGAGCATAAGAACTGAGTCCATTAATGCTATTAAAAAGATTTCCAATTGACATTTTTTGGAAAAATTGAGCCCAAAACGTAAGCTTCGATCGCTTTTTGTACAATTCTGGAAGCAGATTTTTCATGAAACTCAATTTACTGATATGACTTTTGATAATCAACCAGAAAATGTACTTATTTTGAGAAATACAATTTCCAGTTTCTGTACAACAGATTAGTTAGCAAAATTTGTTAGATTTTCAGTTAAACTCATTGCTTTCTATGTTAGTTGCAGCTTATAATTCATTGATAAAAGGGTTGATGCACATCAACGATAAAACATTTTGGCCTAAAAAAGTTGAACATAAATATTTCGAGCATCACCATTCTTTGACCGGTCATTAGATTTTATTATTAACTAGAATATAATACTGACTGAATACCGAAGAAAACTGATTCAGTTCATCATAAGGTTTGTATTTGAATCACCATTTACTTTTATAAATCTAGTCTCAAATCTGAAAACACAAGTAGTACAATGATTTAACTTTTTTGTTAAATATTGAATCGTCTAAATTTTCATTATATTATTGCCCATAATTTAATGATTGGTCAAGAAGTGATTATTGAAGGACTCAGTTATTGTGTCCCTACAAACCCACCAAGTCTCATCTCAAACTCATTTCTTATGAATTAAAACACCGACTATGGACAAAGGTTTGGCATATGGACTTTCCCTTTTCTCTGCCATTGGAATAAAATTGATGTTGGTTTAAGCTGTTAATGTTTACAATTCAATACACGTTCACCCCTTTCACCCTGTTAATTAGGTAGAAATGACTGTAATTATTAGATTAGAAGACAATAGTAGAAATTAAATTAACTGGATAAGTAGGTATTGTTTAGATGACTGGAAAGGTAAATTGATTATAGCAGAGCAAACTTATGTATTTGAATTACTTAGCTTGATTGATGTCACATAATTTGTAAGTTAATCAATTGGAAATGGTTTCTCACTGATACTGTATTTAATCGTATTTTTGAGTTTGTATTTGTAAAATTCAAGGCTATAATAAAAAAATTTGGGCCTCGAGTTGTAACTGTTTATTGAACAATAAACATTTTTGTGTACTTAGCCTAGTGAGTAGATCAACATTGGTTTGTAACGGCAACGTATTGAACAACTGATTTACCAGTAAATGACAAGCATGAATTAATGTCTGAACAATTAATCAAGCTCAAATAATAAGCTGATTAATCAGTTTTTCTTGAAGTGAAAGTAAAATCCATTATTTAGGTTTCGGCAAAAGTAAAGTAGAGATTGAAATCTCCTGGTTAGTGCAAAAAGCTTGGTTCAGTTACATTTGTATTTTTATATTTTTAATCAACAAAAAAGGTAACAAATACCATTAGCAACAATATTACAAATTATCAATTAAATTCCATTGTGATGTTGATGTTTTATTTTTACTTTAAATCAAATGCGGATGCATACATCAAACAATTGTGATTAATTGTGTTGTTTCATAGCGTTATCGTTATTTTTTGATAAACCCAACCATGGATTCTCATAAACTGGTTCATTTTTCTGAAACACCTGATAAATTGATAAATTATAATGAACAGTTGATCAAATTTCAAGATAAGTGTAAAAATGATTTCAGCATTGATTGGTTCAACCTTACTTATCGCCTTTATCCGTCACCAATTAACAATTTGATCCATCGGTTTAAAAGAAAGAAAAGGTTGACTGGAAATAAGACAATCTTGAGAGACTTAAATGGTACCTTCAAATCTGGTAAATTGTCAGCAATAATGGGTCCTTCAGGTTCAGGTAAAACGACTCTTATCGAGTGTTTAGCGGGAATCAGAGTGAAAGGGGTTGAAGGGGATCTGAGGTTGACTGGAAGATCAAGAGTGACCAAAGCATTTATACCACAAGAAGACATTTTGTGTTCCCAGTTGACTGTCCGAGAAGCTTTGATGTACTCATATGGGTTGAAGGTTGGTTCAAAGTTGATTGGGAAAAGGCCATATTCATCTCTACCTGACTATGCAAAGGAGGCTTCAATAACCATTGGCCACTTAGCTCATCAGCTCAATTTAACTGATTGTTTTGATGTCCGTATTTCGTCCATTAGTGGCGGCCAAAAGAAGCGGACTTCAATTGCACAAGAATTGGTTTCAAAACCAGACGTTTTGTTAATGGATGAACCAACATCGGGTCTGGATTCATCTTCGTGCTATCAATTGATTAAACTGTTGCAACGTATAGCAAGTGAATCATCAATGGCAGTGATAATAACAATCCATCAACCATCATCACGAACATTTAATCTACTTCAAGATGTTTACATGTTATCCTTCAATGGCAAAATCTTATTCCATGGTTTACCAAATCAGGTGGTTCCAACGCTGACAGCAGTTGGAGTCAAGTGTGATGTGTTTAATAATCCCGCTGATTTGCTTAATGAAGTGGCTTATGGGGAACACGGTTATGATGTTTTAGACAAGATGGTCAACAAAATGGATGCCAACTTCAATCCGTACAAATATTCAGACAATTACACAAATCATTCAAATGACGTGAAGCCAAATGGATCACTGCATTTATTTTCCAGGCCATTGTTACAGAGCTACTTCCAAAGCGAGGCATCTTTTTTAAGCCAATTCAAGATTCTCATGTTTCGTCAACTTAAATTGTGTTTTCGTAATCAAATGTCTTCCACAGTTCGGATTGTTATAGCCATTCAAGCAGTATTTGTTATTGGCTTAATGTACCCAGATAAAGGTCTTGCTGATGGCTGTGTTCCCGACTTGAGTCATATTCCGATATCTGATATCAAACAGATCAGGGGTTCAATTGAGAAGCAAATTGTTGATTCTAAAGACAATGTTGGATCACTGTTTTGGTTATTGTTTTTGATCTGTCTGGCAAATATGATGCCAATGTCTGCGATTATCCCAATTGATACTAAGCTTTTTTGTAAGGAGTTTGCCAATGGCTGGTATCGCATTGAGTCCTATTTTATAGCTCGTAATCTGGCTGATTTGCCTTTTATCTTACTGTGTGACTTCATCTCGGTAACGGGAATCTTTATCCTCACATCACAGCCGATGGATCGCTACAACAGCGCTCTTTTCATCTACATTTTGGTTTCTTTTAATGCAGCCACTCATGGAACCATTTTAGGAACAGTGTTTATGCATGATATAATGTCAGCTGTCTTTGCAACTCCTAACACCTTACTTCCATTTATCCTGTTTTCGGGTTACTATACACGAATCAGTGGAATGCCCATTCTGTTCAAGTTCATTTCAACCATTTCTTATCCAAGATATGGATTCGAAGCTTTCATGGTAGCCATATTTGGCTATAACAGGTGAGACAATCTTGAGAGTTTTTAAAGATATACCGTTAATACAATATGACCAATACAATATTCTGGATGAAAAAGTCAAATAGTCAATTTTGAATTGTTAATAATTTTATCGCACTTTCCTTTCACTTCCATTCAGTCGATTAATCAAAGTTTTGTTCTTGATAGCTTTGAAAGAAAAAAAGTCACAGCAAAACTGTCTCAAAGTCGATTTTTTAATGAAATATTCTCATTGGTTTCGATGCGTTACTTTTTCCTTAATTTTTTTCAACTTGGCGAGTGTCAATCTTTGGTGGCAAACGCCCCTTCAAAGTTGTTTGTTTAGATTCGAGTTTATTTTACTTGTACAATCGAGTTCCTCAAACATTTGACGAGCCATTTCAGGTTCTCAACTGTAGTACAATTGAAAGACTTGAATTTGAATTATTGGAATTAATTAAATTGTCTATGGAATTGGAACTCTATTCTCATTGACTATTGTCTCAATGTCCATTGAAATATAAATGTCTCGTTACAATGTTAGCTTTCAACTCTTGCTTTTTATCGGGACTTCTGATCATTCAATTTAAGAAGTGTTTGAATTTTTCATTAAATTATCATTTATTGCCATGAAAGACTATTCAAATGTTATGTGTTTGCATCTTTATGGAATCAAAATTTTCCCTAACATTAAAAAAAACAAATAACACAAAATGGAAATAATGATTTCCCTAACAATGAATAAAGCTAATGATGATTCTTAATTAATTCCTCATCGTCATCATGTTAATCACCATAAATGATTTACTTAATGGTAAATTCAATGACAAAGTGAAAATTGTTAAATCTTTAATCTGTTTCTTTTTCTTTAATAATGATTTCTCCTTTTCTCTTCTTCTCTTTTTATTGTTGCTGGTATAATTTTGATTTCATGATGATTTTCAATTACCTTATCCTGACTGGAAAATTAAAGATGTAAACCTGAAGGTGCTCAATCCTTGGTCCATGCTCGAGACGAGATGAACAATTTTCTGGATACAATGTTTCAAATAGCCCAGACATCTTTGAAAGACTGGCACAATGCGGAAGATTTTTCAACTCTCAAGAATCAAACAATCAACTTTACAAATGAAATCGCCGAAAGCGTTACCGGACCTTGGTTTAATGAAAACAATCGATCGGGATTATTTAATTATTTTGATATCCAAGATTCAGATTACAATTCATCGGTTTTGTCTTTAATCTTATCTCTCATAGTTGGCCAACTGATTGCCTTTTTTATAACCAGATTGAAAAGCAAGTCAACCAGATGAGGCACCCAAACGGTTGAGGTTATTTTTCTTGCACCTTTCACATTTCATTTTATCATAAAGACTAGCTTTTAAATTCAATAAGCAGATACTAATTTGCTTGAGTTTAATGATTCAATCAAAGACGTTGATTAAAAATTCTCAGAGTTTTAACCCAACCAGTCACCGACCATTAAAAGAGTCATTCAATCGGATGAGGATTCTTTACGAGGCCGATTAACTTCATTCAACTAGAGATAATTCTAGATGAACAACTGATGTTAGTGATAAACCAAGTGGATAACTCAGGAAGTTTTGAATACATTACAGAGCTTTTGCCTCTTAAGCTTTTTTTTACACAGCAATCAATTGAATCACCCTTAAAGGCCATTGGCTCTTGGATGGTCATGGAAACCTTGTCAAGTTCAAGCCTTTGATCTTGAAGACGGAGGAATAATTTATGCTATTAATGTCATGATTACATTAAAAACATATCAGTTAATCATTTATCCGTTTGAAGGGGTTATTTTTACCCAGTTTATCTGATTTTCAGAGGAAAATTCTTAAAATGCCATTTACCTGAAAGGAATGGGTGATTGAAATGGTCAAACAGCAATCATCTTTTCAATTTACAATTACAGAATCATTATGTATAATACTTTGGACTTCACTGTAAAAACATTGAATTGTTTGCGTTTTGACTAATCAAGTTGACTTCTAGTCTGACCAATTTGAATTAAATCTTGCAAGTTGAAGTCATCATAATTATGCTTCTTGAATTTTCCACCGGCCTTCAATGATTTCATATTAACTCATGTAATGTTAACAATGCTCAAGAATCAACAGATTGATGGCTAGAAAGAGTTACATTCATCGATTGTACAATAATTGTTGTGTCTTTTTTTCAATAATATCATCATTATATTTACAAACGAGTCGATTGAAAAAGTTAAATTGTATTTAATAAGATGAGATCATTTCCGTTGATTGTCTCCTTTAGTCAAACAGTTTGATTTCTTCCTGAAAAAAGGTAATCACCAAATAGTCTTGATTATGACGATAGAAGTCACCAACAATGTTGAGATTGATTGAGACAGGTGAAGATTAACGGAAACAATTAAGGTGATTAAGGTGGAAAAAGGTCATAGAATTGATCAAGGACATTTAATAATTTGTCTGACTACCTTTAAGATAAAATCAACTTGACAACTTATCCTTTTTTCATTACAATTACCTTTTTTGAGGTTTTCAATCAATTTTTTACCTTCATTCTCATATTCTTTATGCAATTGTCTTAACATCAGCTAATTATCCTCTCAATTTGGTTAACATACAAATAATAACATCAAACAATATTGGGTTTACAATTAAATCCTTTAATTGTTTGGTGGCTTCAAAAAACTCTAACTGTTATTTGCAATTTAAACTCGTTTGTATGGTTTATGGTTGGATTTGAAAATGGTAATCTTTATGGTGGATCCATTTGGCTTTATCTTTAGGGTCAACATAATCTTGGTTCAATTTGATAGTCTGCGAAAGAGGGAATTACCAGATTATATCATGATCATCTTGATGACTGAATTTTAAGCTGAAACTTGACTGTTCAATGCCAATTTGAACACATAGAATGGATCTAATAGTAGACTAAATTTGTATCTGTCTAGCCAATTTATTTTTGTAAATCATATCCTTATTATACTGATTGTCCCGATTATCTTGGACATCCTGATCATCACAGAGTTGACGTTTTTGTTAGTGCAGACACATTGAGTTGGTTGACAATTAAATGTGATTAGGTTAAATAGTGAAATTTATTGAAAAACACATACAAGTACATGAAACCTTTTACAGATTTTTGCCCATTACAAAAGATGAGTCGGAGCGCTTAGTCATAAAGTGACTCCATCAGATATGTTGCAGATGAGTTTCCCTTTGAACTCATCATGGTTACATATCGGGATATGGTTTAGACGACCATTTTACAATAAATCGGGTGGAAGGAAGGGGATAGGGGGGGGAATACAATAATTGTTGGGCGGGAAAAATGGGCTTAATGGGAAAATGGGGAAAATGAATAAGAGTTAAAAAAGGTTAACTGTTAGATTTCGGCTTAAAGATTGGATCAAAAATGCTAATGTATTGAATGTCTGATAAGAAAAGTAATTTTTTTTCTTCTATTCAAGGCTATCATTTTTTAAACTAATGTATCATCATTCTTACCTTATCTTCATATTCATCATCTAACTTTCTCTTTGCTAGCTTTTTCTCTTTCTCTTTCCATTTCTTCCTCTCTTTCTCGTTTTCTCACTTTCTCACTCTTTTTTCAACTTTGTCTCATCTCGGTTTTGTTGATAAAGTGAGTCCAGACTTTAAGATACCTTTCATTTCAGTTTCAACTTCACGCCGAACTTGATTCAAATCATACCAACAATTTTCTTATAATAGTTCTTCGATTATCAAAATCTTAACCAGTTTTCGTTCAAAATGTTTTTCACTTTACAAAATTGTCTTTTATCCTTTGTGCTTATCAACTTTGCGACCACAATTAATGCTGGTTAGTATTGTTATTTCTTGGAAATGTTTAAAAAAATCTAATACGTATTTTGTGTTTTTTACATTACAGTCCCAGTTTTAGTTGTCGACGTTTTAAATTCAACTTCTGCTAATGAAACTATCCCTGATCCCGTCAATATCAATGGTTCTGTGGCAGTTTTGGATACTACTTTACCTCCAGTTGAGTTGACAACAACCGTGGATATGGGGAATTTGAGAAATGCTAGATCAGAGGAAGCATCAGTAAAGTTGAACTCAGAATCTCCGATTAACCCAGATCAAGAAAAAAACAAATCTTCGGCCATTCAATTTCCAAAAGATGATGTTATAGAAATTTCGAGTGATATTACTAACACTTCAACTTCATCCTCTACACCAGTTGAACCGGCAATCAAGGTAGCTATTAACGATTCAATTAGAATGTCTGTTGAAGTGGAATCTGCTAGTACAATCAACGAGGGTATAATTGAAACTTCATCATCATCTTCGTCCACCAAACCTGATGTCTTATTAACTACCCAAAAACCATTGACAATCACTGCAAATACTACTGGAATCATCTCTTCATCTAATTCTTCAGTTGACGATTCAGAGATTAGGGTTGGAAGATCTCAGTCAGAGACAGTCGAAGATGCAACTAATGCCGACCTCATCCGAACTGCCGTTGCATTTACCACTTTATCCTCGCTTATCAATCAAACAAGCGTTAATGGTTCACTTTCAACTGTCGTTTGATGAAACAGAAAATAATATAATTACTGCATACCTTGAAGCCAATTATCTAAATTAAAAATTTCTCACCTTAATTGTAGGTAGAAAAGTTTTTTAACCAAGAAATTGTCAATTGGTTCTTGGACTGTATTGATCAGAAGCTTAAATTTCAGCTTTTAAGCACTCTATTAGCTAAAGAGACAATTAGGATAACATTGATAATTTCTGGTCAGAAAATTTCATAACAATCTAATCATATTTTATTTATCATGTTGTGGAATCAATTTTTGCTTAATTTAATGAATTAGATCAACTAATTCGTTTTGTTAAATTACGTATCGCCCAAATACTGTGTATTACCAAATTTCAAATTGATCTAAAGAATTAATTTAGATTGGAACTTATCTTTATAAAAGTTGCTTCAATAAAAAAAACTAATTTCTCTTTAAATCGTGTCTCTACACTTAACAATTTAATTCGTAAAGTTTAATATTTTAGTTATGAATCAGAATTAACCAGAATTTATAACGCATGCGTGATTTAACTTGAAACACATGTGTGATATTTCTTGTTTATTTTGATTTTATATTTTGGTGATTTGTTAATTTTTACCAAATGTTTCCCCTCAAATTAATTAGCTCATCAATTTTTCGTTCTTTGGTGCATAATAAAGTCAAAGTGTGTAAATATGCCAATGCTTCTTCCACCTTTAATGAGCGCTATCGAAAGGAACTATTGGACCATTTTGAACAAACTAACTCACAAGTGTTTAATATGTTGAAAGAAATGTCTTCTAAGTCGCCTAAAATTGACTGGGCTGCATTAAGGCAAAACTTAATCAACGAATACCCTCGTGTTTATAACAGATTCAACTTTGAAGTTCAGTTTATGCAACATTTGCTTAAAATAGATCGAAATGAAGATGAAATTATTTTATCTTTCATCAACCATGTTAAACAGCTTTTGGCCGATCAGAATAACAAAGTGGTACAATGTCATCTGATTCGATTTCTATTAAAAGTAGAAAAAAAGCCGGACATTAATTATATTAGAAATGCTTTGGAGACTATTAGTAAAGATGAAGTGTTTATCAAGTATCCAGTTGTTGGTAAAGCTTGGGCCGATTTTTCTACAATCTCAATTGAATCTTGCAAGCAATCAATTGACTTTGCTTTAAAACATAATGTACTCAAAAGCGATGCATTATCGCCTCTATGTATTTCCTGTCTTAAATTTGGCCTTTTTGAAGACGTCGAAAGGTTATTGGTTCTTTATTCGGAGAAAAGACTAGATAATGAATTGGTCGATCAATGGTTGAATTCTTTGTCTAAAATTGAACGAAGCAAACGTTTTGCTGAAATTGATAGATTTTTCAAAATATTGGAGGAAAAAAGATATTTATTCCAGAAGTCTATGTTGAATAAATTGGAGAAATTTTTAAATGCATCTGGATTATATTTCAAGCCTGGTATAGTCGACATCGAAAAGTGTTCATGCAAAGTTTGTCGGTCACCTTTGAACACTATTAATGAGACAGAAGTTTCTCAACTAAGGAAAGTTGTAGAAGATTATTTTTTCCAAAAGGACGGTGGAGCTTTTTTAATATCAACACCGACTGAAATTAAGGATTTCAATCTATTCATGGACTCTCATTCTTCAAAGCCATTTGATTTGGTCATCGATGGATTGAATGTTTCTTATTATAATACCACTCGAACCGTTGAAGAGGACAAGAAAACTCATTCATTATCTATAAAAAACTTAGGCCTTTCTGAAAGTCTATACGAAACCATGGAAATTAATGATATTCTTGTTAAATATGAAAAAATCTTGATCATAGGACGCAAACATATGACTGGTTGGCCATCAATTAAACGATTGAAAGAAAATCATTCTGGTCAAGTTTGGATTTACTTATTGGACAATAAGTCAGAAGATGATATTTTCACTATTGATGCAGCTCTTCATAGTACCAAGACATATATATGGACAGCTGATTTTCTTCGCCAGTACAGGGATTTAGTAGGCGATGATTTTGGGGATCTGTTTGAAAAATGGAAATATTGTCGACAAATCAGATTCGCTCCTGGATCAAAGAGAAAACTTGAATTTCCTAATAACATTGATTACGTTTGTCAGTCTACCTCGTCAGGATTCTACCACATACCTGTTAATATGAATGTTAGAGTCGACAGCCAAGAAAGGATCAATGCTCATTGGTTGTGTGTTGGAAGGTCACTGAGATGATAGCTGTAAATTTGCATTAGTCATTAAATAAGTAATGGAATTTTTTTCCTGTAAATCGTTCCAATGACAACATTTTACTTTGTTTAAGATCAAAAAATCCACAAATAGTCTTACAATGAAATTCAATGATACAACATAAAAAAGAGTAAAAGCAATAGATTTTAAGGACAATGAATTGATTTTTCTTTGATTATCCAGTAAAAATTGGTTTTCTTATGACGATGATGTTGAAAAGATGACTTTCAATTTTCCATTAACAATTGCTCTTTCAATTGCGCTAAATCGTCATTTTTGCGTCTCTTGTCGTTAGCAATCATCGTCATTAATTGTCGATTGAGTGAATTAGTTTGAACCAATGCATCTCGCAGAGCTTGTCCGCTATTGTCCTTTGATTGAACATCCATGCGCCATTCGCTAATAACCAATTCCAGGGTTTTTACCAACAACTTGTTACAAGTCCAGAGCTTATTGAGCTCATCAACTCTCATATGAAGAGCAATATTATCGATTTGTAGAGACACAACTTGGTCACTTAAGTCCCCATTGTCCTCTTTTACCAGAGTCAATTGGTTTATTAAAGAATCAGTGAGTTTAGCCTTTTCTGCTCTAAGCTGTCGCACTTCATTCTCAAGGTAAGTGATTCTTTGATCGAGAGTGGCTCGAGAATCTTTGCTCTTACCTGAGCTATGATGTTTATGACATTTAACTAAACCGGATGAATCCAAAGCTCGAAGAATACCTTTACGCAATTTCTCGTTAGCTGCCGAAGTAATATTGTGTGATTGTGAGGTTTTGTTTGACCTTTTAATTAAAACAGGTGTTTGTCTGATGGACGATGTTAGCGTTGCCGATGAGCATCGGGTGTCGCCATTTGTTGATGATGATTCGGTGGAGGGTATCTTTTCCAGCGTTGGTTCCAGGGTTAAACGGTGAGGTCGGACAAATATACCATGGTTGGGTTTACAAGAGAAATACCTGACTCCATTAACTGATCCATCGTTTCTACCTGAACCATCTTCTAATTCAATACCTGACCATTTGCCAGAGGCAAAATTGGTTGTACCCAAGAAACGGATGATACCAGGTTTAACACCATTCACATAAATTTTATCACCGATTTGTAATTCTTCCGAGGAACGAGATTTTTTTATCTCTGGGATAAAAAAGGTTCCGTTGGTTGACATTTTATCGATCAACTGGTGTGTATTTGTTGTCTCGATGTTAAATTCACTTTTAATTTGCATCATTGTACTGATTTAAAAGAATGATTTGAAAGAAAAATAATCAAAAATGAAATTGATGACTAGAAGAACCAATGATGAACCTTAAAATGAAAACGACAATGTTGATTTGTGGATTCACTTCCCAACTTTGTTAAAAAATTTGACAATTCAAATCACGCGCGACTTACTTGGGCAAACATCCACACCAGAAACAAGTGTTTTTGCAGCTTGATGTTGACTTTTTTCCCAATTTTTGAGTTCACGTTGTTTTTTTTTTGTTTTTCTGTTTTCTGTTTTTTTTTGTGAATAATCCGGAGAACAATTCAGGGTATTATCTTCGATATTTGAATAATTCTCTCCATAATTTGATGCTGAGTCAAAGTTTTCGTGATTTCACCGTATAATTTGTTGAAAATGTGATTTGTTTTTCTCACCACTTTGTTTTTTTTTATGTTTGTAATTACTTCAAAAACAATTTAACATCTGTGTCTCTATTTTTGATTACGAATTTTTGCTACTGTATAAATAAACATGAGTGATTGCCATTTATACCAGAGTCTACCAAAAAGTGTTGTCGATGTCGCCGATCGAATGAAATTTGTGCATTTAAAATATCGAGTCAATAAAGAAAGTGCTGAACAAATTATCAACAAATGCGTGCCAGCTCTCAAATCAGAAGGATTAGGTGTAAAATATTATTTTCTAGAAGACGATTTCAATAAAAAGTTGAAAGAGAATGAGCAGAAAGCTGAAAAGAGGAAAAATGCCCAAAAAATCGACAAATTAAATTCCAAGCAACGAAAACTTTTATTCAATGTTAATCAAAAAAGCAACCTACAGTATGAGACTTTTGAAAAGATTAATAATATCTGGAATGATTATATTGGTTCAATATTACAAAACAATCCAAAAGACGCATCATTAAGATTAGCCAAAGCTGATTATCATGGAGCTAAATTTTGTGTTGTTGCTTCCTGTAACCCATCCCTTGTTGGTATAGTTGGAATTGTTGTTCAAGAAACTAAGAACACTTTTAAATTGATAGATAAACAAGATAAGATTCGAGGTAAGCTGACAACTTTATGCAAAACAATCAATCAACCTGAACTAATCATCAATAATACTTTTTTTCCCAACCTTTTCAGTTATTCCAAAGGAAGGAACCCTTTTCACTTTTGGACATAACAACTCAATTTACAAGCTCAACGGAAGTCATCTGAAACTCAGTGCTCACAACAGAAGCAAAGTCAAATTCAAATCAAAAAAGATATCTCAAAATATTTAAAGATGGATCTTGAGCATTTTCACCAAGTTTTATTCACCTTTTACTCTTTCCATCCAATTCAATCCATTTATAGTTTTGTTAATGAAATTACTCTTAGATGAGTACATGTATACATGAAAATGGATGAACAATGTTTCATAAAAACACAACCTTGTGGCTTAACGTTTCTGATTACACTATTCTGTGCCTTCAATTTTATGGATCATCGATTCATCTCAATGTCAACGATAAACAGATTATCGTATTATCACTATGTACACCCTATTACCTGTGGCAAGGATTTTGTTACCAAAAGGGAAAAAAAGTATACCTGAATTAATAAAAAAATCAGTCACTCATACTTATCATACTGAGTAGACGAGACGATGCATGAAGAAAAGCAAGAAAACCCTTGATTCAAAGTTATCAAATGATGCCGGATTATGGTTGATCATCCCATTGTCACTTTCAAATCAAGAAAATTTGATCTCACAACATTCAATGTGAATATTTGTATTTATTATGTTAGATATATACATAAAAATACAAGTATAACGTAAAATGTAATATAATTTCATGTATTCTACTCTTTCTCGATGTTAACAGATAAATCGTATTAATTTATGCTCGAAATATTTTGAAAGGAAAATCCTTTTTTCCCGTTAAATAAACCAATAATAAAATTTTGCGTCTTGCTCATCCATTCAACACATTTTCTGTTTCTTCCCTTCAACACCAAATATTGAACCTAAATGAATAGATATTATTGTCAACTCACACCAATTGAGATATTTTAATAACCAGTCAAACAGTATAAATAAATCTAATAACCAATCAAAGTAAATAAAAGGTAATATAATATGAAATGAAAATAATGGGAGGCGAAACAAATGTTTATCAAAAGGAAAACTCCTTCACTTCCTCCATTTATCAAACCTTTACTATGACAAATTTTGTTTCTCTTTTCATTTTCAAACAATATTACCACTAACAATAGGGAAGATAATAAAGACAGTAATAAGACGATGATGAGAGAAGGATGAGAATGAAGATGAAATCTCTTTCTCCCCGAAATCCAAAACATAACAGCATAATCTAAACTTGGTGGCCAAAAAAAAATTGTGTTAATCGATTGACATAATTCCTTGTCAAAATAGATTTCTGTTTCGATAATTCTTTCCCACTTTTCCCAATTTCTCCTATCCACCTCTCCTCAGGGCTCATGAGAGATGAAACAATGAATACTCTTGATGATTATCATCATCAGATTGTAAAAAGATGAAGATGAGCAACAAAGAAAGAGAGGAACTTGAAGTAATCTTTCAGAGGGCGCACGGTGCATCGTTTATCATTCTGATTTTGATATTTACTCTCAACTTGGATTCAATTCTGTTAATATTATTCTTGAACCAACGCCAACATGAGTACGAACATGCGTAATTCTGGTAACCATATTTTATCCTCATCTTCATCCTTCTCTTGCTACTTTCTCTGTCTCCATTGAACCTCGTCTTCTTTCGAGTTTACTTTCGTAAAAAAAGAGAGAAAAGTTGAAAGAAGGAAGAGCAGAAAAAAAACACAACAAAGTAATGCACACAGTAAGTCTATCCTTCAGGTCAAACTGGCTAAGTGTGTGTGTCTGTGTTCAACTGTGTACTTGTCTATGTTTAATTGTTATGTATGCAGTTCACTATATTTCAGGTTGTGGACCAGATTTGTTGACCAGTAATGAGTAGTTAAAAGTTAATTAACTCGGATTGTTGTGAGTGAATGAAGGCAAGTCAGTGTGTGAAGAGAGTGAACCAACTAGAGTGGGAAATCAACAGCAACAGCAACACCACACACAACACGAAGAAACATCAACAATGACTTCTTTTTTTCTGTTTTTCTCTTTTAATTGTTTCCAGTGTTTCCAGTATTTTCAATTATTGTTACGATGATTGACTCTTCATCAACATCATTATTGTTCATCTAATAAACACCGAGCATCCAACAGTGAACACCAACAGCTCCTAAATCAACCAGGGAAAGTACCAACAAGTGATTGACAACCGATTACTACGACAACTGCTACTCGCTACTCCTTATGATTAAGTTTAATCAAGTAAAATGTTTGTTAATAATATTATTAGTTAATTATATTATTATGTTACCAAATAAATGAAAGTATAATCACCAACAATCATCATTACAGTCAACATAATTACCGTTACCGTTCCTTTCACCCTCATCATCACCATTACCATCACCATCATCTTCATCCATTTTTTGTTGCTTCGTCTTCTTCCTATTTCCAGTATAGCCATTGTTACTCACCAATCTATCCGTTTTACCAACCTTTACATCAACGACAAGGATCAAGGCGAAGATCACAATTTAAAGTTAACGATACCTTTTTTAAATACCAACAATTACAGCATCAAGTTCAACAACAGCAACAATAATATTAATATCTACTTATACCAAATCAATACCAGTACCGATACCAGTACCGATACCTTAAAGAAAAGCAAGGAAAACAAAAACAACGTAAATTTTGATTATTATCCTCACCATCATTGCCAGTTCCGTCAATTTAATTACAACTCTAAGATCGTCCTAAATCAACGATTAAATTAAAAAGAAAGGTTAAAGACCAACTCAACATCAATTGGATCAATTAATGTTTGTGTCTGACCAGGATTACCATAGATATGGATACATGTGATTATGCTTTTTTTTATATTAATTTTATAACTATTTACTTAACTTTTGCCTTTCTCTCCTTATGATAACCATATAACTAATTCAATCAAGTTTGGAATTTATTACAAATTGTTTATTAACTAAATATTGGTCAAAAACAATAAATGATCAAAAATCAAGTTGGAAAAAAAAACTCAACCAAATAATGGATTTACAAAGTGTAAAGAGTATAAAATGATGCAAAACAAAAAATTGTGCATTGAAACTCTTAGCAACAACCAAAAAACCTTTGACAATATCTTCCAATTTTCATCCATTCAGTCATCTTTTCCCCCTCTAAACCCATCCTCATCCTTTTTCCCCTTCATTATCTTCACTTTCAGTATCTAAGATAATATATAAAACCAGCTTATTTGAATGAGACTAACTCTGAAGGTTTTTTTCTAATATAGATTACCAAAGTCGCTTTTAGGTGAAGGGTTTCACCAACCATGGAAGATATATTGTTCTTAGCACGACTTATGATCATCAGAGTTTTTCCATCGCAACATTTCATTGGTGAACCCCTGATGAGGATTAACATTCACTGCTTTGATTACTCAAGTCTCTGGAAAATTTGTATAAAGTCAGGTCAAAATAAAAGTCGAAGTAAAAGAAGCGTAAGAGTGAATACATGAAGAAGAAGAAGAAGAAAAAAAGAGTTGAAGAAGGCAAAAGAGGTAAAAACAGAGCTTTTTGTCTATTGTGAAAAAAAAGTAGTGAGTTGAAACCATTAGAGATTGATGGTTAATTTGGGATTCCAGAGGAAGGTGAATATGAACAGAAACATGAAGATAAGGATGAAAATGGATGAGATGAAGAAGATATTTAGGTCCTGATGAGGAAAAATTTCATACAGCATAAAAGTTTAAGCTAAAGTAAAATACCTTGTTCACCATCCTTAAAAACTATTCACACAAAGCCAAAATGTTCAACATGTTCAGCCAGCCTTTAAACTCATCATCACCATCATCTTCATCTCTCTCCTCATCAACCTGCTTTTTTCATCATTTTATTTGCTTCTTTTTTATTTTAACTACGTTCATCATCATCATCCTTAACTCTGAATTTGCTGTTGTTTCACCCTTGATGATGATTCTGATGCTGGTGAGATGTTTATCCTCGTCTTTTCCCCTTTTTTTTACTTTCATAATCTATTTTGATCAAATTGTTATTTGAAAAACCATGAATACTGAATATGAATTTTTTCACACAATCTTTTTTTTCTGCTCACAAGCAAATATAATTTATCCAGGCTAACCTTTGCTACCTTGTTTTTATATCATCACAAATGATCAGAAATGTGAATAATCTGAAACCATCAAAACCCATCAGAATCCATCTAAAATCATTTGAATCACCAACCAGCCTCAACATCATTCATGGTTTGATGTTTCAATTTTCTTCTTCTTCTTCTTCTTCTGGAAATGTTCACTTCTTTTTAATTGAATTGAACAAAAACAGTGTACATTTAACAAATTAACTCAACTGATCAACAAATGAAATCTGTGAGATTGAAAAGATTAAAAGGTTGATCCGCCATTCACTAATCACTATTTGTTTCAACCTTTTCTTGTTTCAAGCCTCATTTTACATTTTCATGGGAAAACATAACAACATTGAATCATTTGTCATGATAATTTATAATTTTACCTTTGATTGTTAATTATCTTGACTTGCTTTTTTTTGTTCCCTGCCTTTAACTTTCGTCTTGATTTGCGATTTTCACTTGGCACAAAATAGTGTATCAAGTATCATGTAATTAAGGATCAAAAGATAGACCATAATCTCTCAACGGTTTACAATTTCATCTTATCCTTATTGTAATCAACATTTATAAAAATAATACCATTACAAAGCTACAGTAAATAATCAAAGTCACAATACAGTGAACATGGTAAACTTGATAACCCAAAATATCTATCATTTAATTAGAAGGCAAAGGAAAATAATGAAACATGATTAATTTACATTTTGAATGAAACTGCCTTAAATTGAAACCTCAAATTGTGAGATCAGTAAAAGTCGAAACTAAATTAATGTCTCAAGATTAATCAATCTTAGTCTTAATTTTTAATCAATCCGTTTATTCAATCCTTAAATGAACATTTCTTACAATAATAATGTGAATTAACCCAATAATATCTGGTTGACTTTGAGGTTGAATCTTGAAGGTAACCTTAAAATGTTTATTAAAATCAAATGAGTGACTATTTTAAGTAAATAATCTCGACTCTTTGCTAATAATTTTCTGGTTCTGGTTGGTTTTAGGTTAATAAAGCCAGAGGTTTAACTTTGGGTTAAATTGAAATTTTAGGTTTTTATCAATAACTAACATTAGGTGATAAGATAAATAAACCAAAGTAAGTCATTTGGTAAAAAAAGACAGATTTTGAAATGAAATTGACTTTAAAACCCAAAATCGATTCATTTTGAGAATACATTTTTTAAACCAGTTTTTTGTTTCAATAATAATTTAAAAGCGATAAATATTGAACCAGATCGCGTAAGACAGTTGAACAAGTTGTGATCAGTTGAGAACGGGCATCTTAGCAGACTCAAGTACAACAAACAATGTCAACAAGATTAACATATGTTTCATTTGATTCATCAAACCCAATCACTTGAATATATCACTGCAAACACAAAGGCCCACACAGATATTACAAACATACACTAGAAAAACATTAAGTAAACAATCTTGACAATAAACTGGTAAACGAAATGATAGGAAAAGAAGAGAAAAAAAAGAGAAAAAAAAATTACAAATAACTAATGTTCAGACTGTTTTTCATCATAAATTGTTACATGCTTTTCTCATCAATCTTTTAATCTGTAACCATTATTTCTCACTTTTGAGCTACCAAAAAGCATAAGGTAACCCAGGCAACAGAAGACAGCATCATCAGAAGCATCACCATCATCATTATCATCATCATCATCTGAACAAAAAAGACTGAACAAGAGTGAAGTTGAAAAATAAACTGCGTGAAAGACTTTTCATTTTTCTCCATCTTTTTCATGTTATGTATAATGGTTCAATTGCGTGCCTCAAAGTGATTCCTGGTTTCATGGTGAACCCACAGCTTCTCATTTCATTTCCACCCCAAAAACCAGGCTAAAACTAAGTTAACCCATTGCCAGTTTCAGCGAAAACAGTTTTGGGTCTTTTTTTTTGGAGAAAAAAAAATTTGATATTTTTACCTTTATGTAAACACTTAAAGTACAGAGCAGAGTCAGCAACAAATTCAACCAAAAAAAAAGGTTATGCTTACACAGAGTACATTGTAATTTAATGTCATTGTCCAGTTTTGTTGTAAAAGTGATTTTTGCCAGGAAGAAGATGAAGATCTTCCTTTGGATGATGGAAAGAGAGGAAAGAAAGGCGAGATGAAATTTTGCTCTCAACTTGCGCAGTTTCATTTTTGCATCAATTTTTACTTCTTCTTCTTTCTCATCCTTCATCATCTTTCCAGCTTCATCCTTTTGCTACTTCATATATTGATGTTACTACTGCTTCTTTTCACTCCCAGTGAAATATTATCAATTTACGTTTCTTTCATTTTTCTTCATCTTCATCATCTTCTTATTACCTGTTTATGTTTCACTAAATTGAATTGCTTTTTTTGCCTTTTCTTTGCCTTTCTTCCCTCTCTGCTTTACCTTAATATCCTTGTATTATTATTACTTGCTTTATTAACTTTTTTTTTGTCTTGTTAATGTTGTTGTTGCTGTAACTTAAAAGATTTCATTGCACTTCAACATCATTTAATTGTTAATTGTCAATTAATTGTCACAACAATAATTATTCACCAATTTAACAAATAAAATCAATTGTAATTCCATTAAACAAATTTCGATAACCTTTTACGATCCAATGACAATGAAAATCAGAATCACATGGAAATGGAAAATTTCAAATTCGCTCCAATTGCAAATTTAAATTTAAATGTTAATTAATTGTAAATTGAGAAATTTTTCCAAAAAATCTGTAAAATGATTGATAGTTTGAGCCAAAAAAAACATCAACCGATTCCAATTCATCTTGAAATTCATTTGCAACTAAGTCAACTCATAAAATGCAAAAATCGTTACAACGAAATGAGAAATTTTCTGATTTTTTTTTCGTCTCAGATTCGTTTCAACGAAAAATGTAAATCCAAACTCGATGTCAATTACCAATTGCTCTTCGCTTCTCAAGAATTTTTATATAAATTTTCTCGACTCTAAAGATTCTTTGGAAAATCTGAAAATAGAATTTTGAGGAATTAATTTTTTAACATTTTTCATATTTTGTCACTTGTATCAGTATTGTGAATGAAGGTTGCAAAATTTGAGTAAACTTTTGGTAAAACTGGGAAAACGGACTAATTTTGAAGCCGCAATGCAAAGTTTCATGATGAAGATGATGATTGGAAAGTTTCCAGTTAGTCAACGGAAACGGAAAAAGGAAATGCTTTCTTCTTTTGAAAAAGAAAGCAAAATAATCCGAAGGAAGATGAAATATGATGACATTATTTTTCATCCTTCTTCCATCATCTTTTGTCACAAACTAAATAAACCAATGAAAAATTTTAATATTAACATTATAATGATTGAACTTGAATAAATGTAATGAGCTTTATCACTTTGAATGATTTTCCTTGTGTGAGTGATTAAACTGTATTTTGTATCATCAAATTACCATAACAATGGAAAGTGAACCCTTTTTTTGCCTCAAAATTTAGTTGCGTTCATGTTGTCTTGCCATTGATTGAAGCATCTTTTTTGGCATCAAACCTTCATTTAGATTGACTAAAATAAACTCAATCATTATCATTATCATCATTATTAGTTAAACATTGTTATTACATTTGTTGTTGCTTGTTGTTTCCCCGTTGATTAGTTATTATTTTTAATGCACAGTCAACTCTCACTGTCAATTGAAACTGAATTTGACAGGCAAGAAGTAATCATGTTAACGACAATTATGATGATTGAATTATCATTAGTTATCATTATATATTATTCATAACTCTGTTGTTGACACTTTACCATTTCAGATTTGTAGGAAAAAATTGAAAACAATAAAAACCTAAAATAACCAGTTAAACCAGTTAAACCAAAATCTTAACTTTTCCATTGAAAGTTGAACCAGAAAAAAAAAGGTTAAACCTTAACTAGTAAAACACTTTTTCTTCTGCTTCTTGATCAACTTTGGGTTACAATTAACAGATAATGAAATACAATGAATTCAAGATGAGCAACAACAATATAAAGTTAACAGCAATGAAAAAAAAACCAGTTTTGCTCCACTAATTGAGTTATGAATATTATTAAAGCATAATATGCTGAATGAAGTCTCGTTTTTTTACGATTCACTCTTTACATCTGTAAATCTTCAAAGTCAATTGCAAATGTATTTGATTCTCAACAATTAGTTAATTTAGTTTATTGATTGTCCAACAATTGTTAATCTATTTTGAGTTGTTGTTTCATATTTTTTTTTCTTTTACCTTTTGCTTTGACATTTACTAATTGTCTTTTGCTTTCAACAATTTAGGTTGCACTCAATTGGCTCAATCACACATGGTGATGACCAAAGATGATATAACTGTTGACTAACTGTAACTCTAATGATAAACTTATTTTTTCCTCTTCTTTGGTTGTTGCTCTTCATTTGTCATCACTTTCATTTTCATCATCTTCTGATCATCTACTTTGCCTTATCTATATTTGATTGTTTCTACTTGGAATCAGGTTCACATGAAATAAGTATTGACATGCTTTGGTTGATTTAATGTCGTCCAAATAATCGGGCAAAGTTGTACAAGGAAAAGAGTATAAAAAAGAAGCTGAAAAAACACACAGTTACATTGATTTATCTTGAACAAGATAAGAGGATGGTGATGATGATGATGAACATATTTAATCTTTCAAATGAGATGCTGAGGTCAATTGATGAAGACAAGAGCATCCAGAGAAGTGAAAACAAAAGAGTTTCTCGGCCTTTTTTCCCTTCCTCTTCATCATCTTATCAAACTCATCATTTTTATCCTCATTGTCCATTATATCAATCAATAAGTTGAACCATTAGCAAGAAAAAATAAGACGAAAAATAATTTACTTTGCCTTTAATCAATCATATTGAAAGTGTAAACCCAATGTTGACCATTAATTTTCATTTTCAATGTATTCCTTGGGTTAATTGGGATTCTTTAGGTAAAATGGGCAAATGATTAATTGGTTGCTTTTCCAATCAAAATTGGCAAGTTTATTGAATTTAAATTTTCAATTAATAATGATAATCAAAGTGATTTGGAAATGTTGATGAAGGCAACAAAAAAAAAGAAATGATAAAAATGTTGAATTGAACGTCATTATTTCCAGTGTTAGCATGAGTTTGACAACAATAATCATGATAATGATAATGCAACATGGATGTTAATAGCATTAATACAACATTGATTCCTACTGGACCATGTCAAACCAATTATAATATGATAAGACAGGAGAAGTGTTCACTTCAGAAGTTCACTCAACAGATTGTATACATTGATTTACAAACTGTTAATTGAGCAAGATTGAGATTAGAAGGAAAACTGATCAAGAAAACATCTCATTTTGTATTACATTTTTTTTTTCATCCGCTTTCATTGATATATTCATCTCATTATAACTGATGAAACCAAAGCTGATAACTTGAAGTGTTCAAGTCATTCACTTTTCCCTTTATCTTAATGTTTTCAAAATGTTTACCTTTTCAGTAATTTTTCAAGTTTCATTAATTCATTTAACCTTTAATTTAATTATGATTTGAAAACGGTTAACGCAATCGCATCTTCTGCCAAACCTTTGTGATCTTTTACCAAATCCATTTGTTATTATGATGTTAAATGTATCAGCATTTCAAGTCGCAATTGATGTTTGGTGACCTCATCATTATTATTGTTGTACATTTGATTATTGTGTTTACCATTTTTGCTTTTCAATCTGTTGTATATATTTATATAAATTTTTGTCCTCCTTTTCATCATTGTTTACATGATTATTGTATGGATGAATTTAGAGGAAATGAAGATTAGGGTAAAGAAAGGCAAGAGAATGAAAGGGAAAAAAAATTTCATGAGTGAACACAAAATTGAATGTACTGTTGTTTTTACAGCATATTTGTATTGATGTATGAAAAAGAGAAGAAGAGAGAGAGAGAGAGAAAGAGTATTAATTTATTGTTATCATTTTCATTTTTGCCTGGAAGGGAATCCATCAGGGAGTGAAAGCATATCATGAAAATGATTCAAGGAAAGAGTCACAGGGAAGAAGGGAGAAAAAAATTGAAAGTAAAAATTATGGATCAGCCTACTTTGTTGAGAAGATGAAGGAAGTAAGATGGATTTGGAATGATGAGGAAAATGATTTGAAGGCGAAAAAAGAAAAGGATAAAGAAAGAATCGCTTCCTGTTCTGACTTCTATCTATCTACATCCCTGAGTAACTTTGATTACTTACTTGTTCATCTTGATGATAACCATGGGATAGCAAAGGAAAAAGGCGCATTTGAAAGACACACACACTTTTCAAGCGCATGTAGAGATGAACAAATTATCTGGCCAAAGTTTTGCATAATTTGAGTTGAAATTTCAAGTTGAAAATGTTGATAATAAATGTTGGAGTTTATCAACTCTTTCTCCCTCTCGCTCTTGTATGTTTGTCCGCAAGAATAACTTAAATATTGAGTTGAATCAACAGCAAAGGTTTTACTGGAAGATGATATTCATGAAGATGAAAGGAAAGAAGACAAAATTCTGGTGAAAGATGAAAGATATGTTGATATGATAAACTCTGAATACCATTTTTCCTCTTTTTTTAACTTTTCCCTTTTTACCACAAAAATGAAAACATAAATAAACATTTTCCTCATCCTTTTCATACCATTTTCAACATTTATTTATTTATTATTATCATCATCATTATTATATCTGATAAGTGTATATAGTTAACAACAATAATAAAAATAAAAATAATGATTCCAGAGTCTCGATGTTGATGCTTGTTACAAATGTTGACTTTATGTTTGCCTTTTGTTTTTTCCTGTCACTTTTATTTGTGTTTTGGGTTTCATCAATTGAATAAGATAATTTGAAGAATAAAAAAAAAGAAAATTTTCAAAACGCTTTTCCAACATTAACATTCTGTAATATTATCTGAGATATTACCTTTTCTCAGCTTTTCCCGGCATTCATTACAAGTGTACAAAAAAAAGTTTGATATTTTATCCCTCCCAGTTTAAACTCCCACGTTCAAGTTGAATAAAAATGATGATTAAACCAGAATATCGTTCATGATGAAGCCGTTTTCTGGAAATCTTGAAAGCAAACCTTTTCTTCTCCTTTCTCCTTCTCCCCATCATCATCGTCATCTTTAAATCTCAAGCCACTAAATGATCTTCCCTCTGACTTTCCTCATGATCGTTCCTACTTGGTTACTCACTGTTACTGCATCTTTCTTCATCTTTCCCTTTCTCCTTCCATCTTCTTCTCCTTGTCCTTTTCCATTCCATGTAATATTACTTTACCAGAATGAAAACTTCCATTGCTCAACCAAGTCAAGGTTAAACTTTACTTCTCTTCCCTGAGCTTGCGCCTTTCCAACTCCTTTTGAGGTTAAACTCCGAGTAAAAACTCCCAGCAAAGTTCTGATAAAACTGCAAACTCCCAGTTAAAACTCAAAGTGAGAGAAGAAAAAAAATTCTCAATGAAAAAGTCTACATTTTCTTGAGCTAAATATTCCCTTAACCCTTTTGTATCGATTATCTTGTTGCCCAATCAACCATGAAACAGAATGTAATATAAAAATATTGTATGAATAACAGGGAATTCAGTTTTTCTCTTTATTTTCTTCTTTCGTAGTTTCACTTTTGCCGGTTTCACTATCCAAACTTTTACATTCAATTTTACGCCAATTTCGTTGCCATTTTGAAATTCTCAATGATTAGTCATTGATTCATGAAATTATTTTTCCATTTAGTTCAGTGTTTCATGTTCAATTATTTATTATAAACTTTTCACTCACTTTTTTTTAAATAAAATGATAAACTCATTTATATCCAACTTTATCAGAGTTTTCTTTTGTTGAACCGAATTTCATGTTTTTTTCCCCAATCTTTTCTTCTTCTCTTTCATTCTGTTCTTTCATGATATTCAACTTGGCAGATTAGCTGCTTCTGAATTTGCACTCTTTTCTCTCCATGATAATGAAGAAGTTATTGAAACTCATGTGAGAATTGAATTGAAATTCAAGAAATATGCTTCATTCATGTAATTTCTTTACTTTCACCCAGTCGAGTTTCATTTTTCATTTAAAACTTTTAAACATGCATTACTACATGATAAATCAACAGTAAAAGTAAATTAATTTTAAAATGCAAAATTTTGCTTACCCAAATCATGAATAACTTGTTTTCCCATTTATATTTTTACACTTTTAACCATTCAATTATAATTTGATAAAATTTATTTTTCCCTTTTCATCAAGATAAATTGTATTTAAAGTACAATAACAAAAACTGTTTTTTGTACATTAAAAGTTGCGCTCTTTACAAGTTTCCCAACTCGCCACTAGGTTAGCAGCTGGTGTAATCGTTGGGTTTGGATTGAGCTTAATCAGGCTTGATTGCAACAAAGCTATAGTCTGTCTTGATGTGACCAAAGCAAAAACAAAAGCAGTAAGTGATTCCGTTTAAAGTTGACATTAGAACAATTTATTTTCATTACGAATCGTTTCTCTAATTAGTCGTAAAATGCCAAGTTCACTTAATCTAATCTAACATAACCTAGCCTAATAATGTTGAAACGATCAAGATGGTTTCGAGAAAAGTTAGATTGAAGATTGATTGGTTTAAAACCATACACTCGCTCGTGAAACGCCCAAATTGAATGAGAAACGAAAATAGAAAATAATTTCAAATTCAACTTTAATCATGAAAATCCTCCAATATTTTTACCTAGCTTTTCATTTTAAATGTTTACTTTCTTGAAGTTTTATTTTGTTCAGCGTTTCAGTTGCTACTCTTGCTATTCAAGCTAATCCTAAATAATGTTATTCTGACAGTTTCATCTAACAATCAGATTGCGCTAAACGAAATAGTCAACGATAAAATTCTAGAACATAAACTCATTTTGAGATTTTCCTGAACTGTAAGTCGACTCTTACAAATATTTTTATTTACTCGCAAGGGAAGGTGCCTAATTGGTACGATTTGAGTTAGAAAATTCTTTGATAAATTGATAGAAATACGGAAAAACACACTTATTCATTTAAAATTCATGTCCACAAAATTTGAAGTGAATCTGTATGTACAAAAAGGAAGAAGAAAAGTGGTGTTAACAAATGAAACTTCTGTATCCAGTAAGAGGGGGTGAAATAAAAGAAAAAAGTTGATTTTCTTGAATTATTTGATTCACTTGTTTGTTTACATTATCACGAGAATCGAAAACACTTTTGGATATAAGTTTTCCATTAGCATTATGATTAGTATTTGGATCACACAGGGAATGAAAACAAAAGGATTGACGAGGGTAAAGTGAAGGATAACGGTGAGTTTCGGGTGAACCGAAGAAGTTTTGAGATGAATAGTAAGAATGAGCTATAGAACGAATGTTTACATGAAAAAGAGAGGTAAAACTTGAACAAAAGAAATGCCAGTTGAGAATTGTGTTTATTTGGTTTACATTATGTCAACACGTTATCGATGTAATAATAATGAGCGTGAATTCATCTGCATGCTTTGATAGACTTAATGAACATTGCCTTACCAACTCGGAATCATTCACATGACTGAAAAAATAAAAGATGGTCAAGATAATGAGATGAGAAATAATAGGCTGATAAATAACTCAACGTTGTGATACAAATAAGCGACAGATATTTGCCAACATGATAACAACGAGACTTATATTGTCAATAAATATGTAACATGGATTGATGAATATTCTGAGGAAAGGAATGGATCTCATGGAATGCAGCATTAACTCAACGAGTTGGGCAGGGAGTTGATCTTGGAGTTTCATTGGGAGTAAATCAGGGATTTTGAAAGTAGTGACAAGACGACAAGAGTGTCTCATTTATGAGATGAAAAGTTATGTTTCGTCGACATTTTGCGGGTAAAATAGATGGCTTTTTGGCCTTAAAATTACCTCTAGTTGAGATTCGCTGTTTGTGATTGAAATTCGAGCCTTTCTAACGATCTCTTTTCTCAGTTCGAAAATTAATTAAAAGTTTGAGTTCGACTAAAATACATTTGAAACGCTACTTGCAAAGTGTGCAGTTTATGAGACTGAAGTGAGATGCACTTGTTATCTTATGTTTCTTTCACTTGAACGTTACCTTGACTGAATACTTTAAAATGAGAGCATTAAAGATGTTCGTAGCTCATCCTGGGTTATCAAGATAATTGTTTACTCATGGCTTACAGCCACTAGACATGAATACAGACGCATCCATGCAAATGTGTCACTTACTTGTATCGTCTTGAGCATAAACTTTGAAAGGCTCTTAATCTTTTTGTACCTTTCCTTTCAAGAGTGTTCAAGTTGTTTCTTAAAAAAATGAATTTTAAACAGCTTATGGAATCAATGGAATCCAAATTTTCTCTTTTCTTCATCTTCAAACATTTTACATTGAGAAAATTGAACAAATTGTTCTCCATTCAAATGAACCATCATGAAAAAAAAGAAAGGCTATAAAATGAAATGTTTACAAAACTGTGATTCTGTGAGTTTTCATGTTTTTTTTATCCTAAACTTGATGTTATCAAGTATCGTCATAAGAGACGGCATTTAGCAGCTGGAAAAAACTCGCCCTTGCTCAATTTTGATAAACATTTTGGTTGTAAAGTGAAACTTATTTCATTTTTTTTACTCTCAAGGAAAATGATTAATTGTGAAAACATTAATCAGATTTGGCACTTGTTCATCATCCCTTGGGTAAAATTTGTACTCTCTCAATGAACCAAATTGATGGTGATGAGCAAAGTTTTTCATTTCTGATAGTTTTACCCAAGTAATCAAATGAAAGATTCAATGGATTATCGTAAGGTTAATTACCGTGCAAATGATTGGTAACCATGAAAAGAAGACAAACCAATAACAGATGAACATTATGAGCTTTTGATCATTTCAAGTATAAGAGGAAAAAGCGTAAAAACATAAATATAATTTGCTATTTGTTACAAGTAGAAATGGAAAAGGCGAAGAAGAAGAAGGAAAAAGATACAAAAATCATGTTGCCAGATAATGATAATAATAAACATGGCCAAAGGGAAAACTGTAAATATCAAATCATTTTATGTGTCTTTCAAGATGAAGGAGAGTAGCAAGAAGAGGATAAAAGATGATGATAATGATAATGGTGAGAAAGGGCTAATGATGGCGATAAGGATAAGGTTGAGAGTAAAGTAAAGCAAAAAAAGTTAATATGGTTATCTCAAGTATTATAAGTGAAATATCATGTGATTACAAGTTGTGTGTTATACTCTTATTTTTGGATCCCTCTTCTTATAAGGATTATTTCTTGAGTGTTTGCTCGTGTTTACCATGCATAAATATTGTGTATGAATAGTTTATATCTATATTTGTACATCAATATCAAAAATCTCATTTACTTTTCTCTCTCTTCTCTTCTTGGACAACTTCATCTTTCTGACCATAACTAATAACCTTTCAATGATAATGACAACCCAATTGTTATTCAAAATCGTTGTTTATCCATTTAAACCTGTTTCACTTTCACCTTTTCCCTAAGACTATCAAAAAGCACCCAACAAATCTTTCACTTTTCAATTAATAAAAGACTTTGATTAAAATTTTTCAGATTTTACAATTTGTCCGATTTTCACTCTTTTTTGAACCAGTTTTTAACCAGAAATTAATTTCAATAAAATTATCTTTTAACTAAAGAAGCATTTCTTTAGTGAAATTGGTTTGTTTTTCAATGGAAAACTAATTTTTTGTGAAAATTTTCCAATTTCATTTTCGGTTCTATCTTGTGATCTCCGAGACTTTGATTTTTGCGATAAGCGAAGATTTCATTGCCTTATAAATATTGATTTAGAAATGAGTAAAATTTTTTGCTTCTTTGATAATGAAAATTCTGAAGGTTTTGTGAAAATGTTTTGAACGAAAATTAATTTTACTTTGAAGAGATTCATTTGGAAAGTATTAGTCAAGTGAGTGGGACTTTGATGCTTTCAACAAAAATTGCGCCAATATTGTGAAAGGCACTTTTGCTTGATGATTTTCCAGGCAAAACTGTGACTTTACTTTTGGTTTTACTCATCATTTGACGGAAACAATCAATTTAATTATAATCATTATTAAATTGCTCTGTAATCTCATCTTGAATCTAAAGCAACATTTGTGACATTTATAATATGTATTTATTTCCATAGCCTTTTATCTGATTCCCAGTTTTATCCTTTCCATGTAAGTGAAGGATAACTTAGCAAGACATTCCCAGTGATTGAGTCAGAATAAATTTAATCAGTTTAACTGATGATATTAAACTGAATAAACCGAAATAAGAAAAGCAAGAGACGGGAAAAGCAAGACAAAGTTGCTAATTATTTATTGATTTAAAAGTTGATTCCAATGTGATTAATTTTTAAGCGAAACAAAAAACTCAATCAAATAATGCTTTTCATCATCAACATTTCAATCAATAAGATTTTAATTGAAACGCATTAGTTTGGCTAAACGATAAACAATTCATTTAAACATGAAACTTTAATGGAGCAAAAAATGTTTCATTTTTTTGTCACTTTTAATGTCACAAAATGAAGAAGTAAAGACAAAGAAAAAAAGTTGACAATTGAAGAAGAGATTCTGATCAATAACATGATTGAATTTCATTGGAGCAAATTGTGGGTTGAAAAATGAAAGAATGAAAAAAAGGAAGAAGAAGAAGAAGAAGACAAAAATTGAAAAGTTTTTTAATTTTCATTTCAATCTAATTGAAGCAGCCTGAAGCAAAATACATTTCAAATGTTGATCATTGGCATCATCTTTTTTAGTAGCAGCAATATTGAATGATTAAAGGTGTTATCAGTAAATAGAAACGCCTTTCTCAACTAACAGCTTGATTGAGTGTTTAACTCATTTTGTACTCAATCTTGACCTTTCTGTTCAATTTTGTTCAATGTTCAAAGCTGAAGAGTTAATAGGTCAACTTGATTTTGACACTTTTTTTCCGCTTTTAATAACATGAAATGTGAACAATCAGCCAATCTTTAATTTTTACTGTTCAACTTTCCTTTTCCTCAAGTTTATCATTTTTACCCAATTCTTTTCACTCCCAGCGAAAACATTTTTCTTTACCTTTCTTCTCCCAATATTATTTGTTTTCTTCTTCTTTCTTCTACTTTTATCTATTTATTTTTATATTGCTTTTTCATCTGTTAGTTTCACTTGGAAAACAATATTATTATTGATTAATGTTTCAAATTGTCACTATTGTTATATTATCAGCAACTAATATATTTTGTGAAAGTGAACACACAATAAGTTGTGAGATAAAACAGAATGCTAAAGCAAATTATAATAATTTTCTGATCACAAGTTGATGGTGAGGGAAGGAATGAAAAAAAAGGCCAAATAAGAGGCAAACTTCAACTATCAATCTTAAACTGGTTGTGATAATAAACTTTGTTGAAACATTTTTTTTTTGTTGCTCCTTCGCTATGAATACTTTATTTGTATCAGCTTCGTCATTATCATCATTTTCATCAACAGAATCGGTTTGTTCAATCATGAAAGTGAACAAAAAATTGTTGCCAACAAGCAGAAATTGTCTCTTCAAGAAAAAAAAACTGTAATAATGTTGATAATAAATTATGGGCTCACTATATATATTTCATAACAATATAAGATGACTTTCTTTGCTCAACAAAATCATGTAACAGAAGTTAATTAAATGATGTTTACATAGTTTAAGGCTAAATATATGAGGAAGACTTTAAACGTTATTACAGTTCAACTTCACTTTTCTCGAATCTTTTTCTCTGCAATTTTTATCATGATAAAGTGTACCATTGTTGATACAAGGTTCAATGAAAATTCCCTGAAAACTTTTATGAGATGTTCAACCTTGATGCATTTTTCAGTCGACATCTTCTTTCCATGTCAATTGGAATCAGTCAATATTTCGAGATTGCGTTTAATATCAAGCAAACTAAACTTTGATTAACTTTAATTTTGAACATCACAGAGTTGATTAGTTGACATTTGCTTTCATTTGGTTTTCATTTACAGCTTTTCATTTGTCAATTCAATTAATCATTCGTTGACAGCAGTTGTTTCCATGTCAAAATATGATGACAATAATTATCTTGAATCAAAGTCTCGAGACTGATCGATAACTTGCACTTGAAATAATGCCACTTTTCAACCATTGAGTTGGTTCGTTGATTAATTTCAATCAGTCATCCATTCACTCGACTCTAAATTTTGTCCAAATAATTATGAAACGTTCAATTCATGTCTAACAACTTTGTTGCTTTGCATTCATCTAAATACATTGTAATATAAAGGCAAGCTTTTGACTCTAATTACAGCAGAAGTTTGAACGATTTCACTTAATCCTTAATATCACTGGAAACATATTTAATGATTGCTTATTAATTAGAGTTGATGGTTAATACCTTTCATTTGGACATGCGAAAGCAATTGTTTCATTTTCTTTTTTTTTTGTTGGATTATCATTTTAATCTTTCAAGTTTTAAAAGAGATTTCAAGAGATTTTAAATGTTCAACTTGCTCTCGATGTATCAATTGTAATATGAAACTTGTGGTACATGAAAATGAAAAGGTTTGTGAACAAAAGCAAGAAGATGGAGATCCATGAAAAGACTGAAAATGTAAAGTAACAACCACATGAAGCAGAAATTTTATACTCTTTTCTTGTTACCATTTTTAATGCAATATCTTTTCTCACCAATTTATCATCCCTTATCAATCTCATCCATCTCCAAGTGAATCATCATCTTGTTTCTCAACTTTACATATCAATTCTGCTTCTCTCACCATTATCTTCATCTTTTACTTCATTCCTAATTCAATATTTGCCTGAAGGCAATTTGATTCCATCGAAAAACCTTTAAAGGAATCTGGTGAGAAGAGAGAAGAGAAAAGATGATTCTGATGATGATTGAATAGTTTCTCAACATCTTATTCTTATTCTTATTACCATGAGTAATTTTATTGAGAATCAGAATCGTTTTCAGACTCGAACCATCTTTACCTTTCACAAAATCACTGGTTCAGTGAACAAAATCTGATAACACAAAAAAAAGCGATCACAATATTTGCTCATCATGAGAAACAACAATTTTTACCTCACTTTCGTTCACCCTTTCATAGATTATGAAGGTAAAGAAGATGAAGAAGAAGAAGAAAAAAACTCCCTAAAATTGGCCAAGAAACGATAAGTTGAGTTTCTATTGGGATTTACAAAATTAATGTGATAATCAGAAAACTATCATATTTTTGTTATCACAAAATTACACAGCAAAAAGAGAGTCTCAAAATGATGATCAAGAAGATGAAGAAGACGGGGAAGAAGAAAGAAAAGCAAAAGGCAAAACAAGATGCAATTTCGTTACTATTATCGTTATAAGTTAGTCTCCTTCTGGGAATGAAAGGGAAGCAAGAATATCATATCTTTGATTGTTAACTGAATTGAAGTTATTACTTTTTTCTATGTGTGTGTCTTTACACTGGGAGTGAAAAAAGAAATTATTCACTTTGAATTTTCTTCTTTAACCCTTTTTCTTCTCCATTGCTGCCATTCCAGTGTTCAGATGATAACAAGATTAACACTGCTTTAAATATTTTAAATTCATGGAAAAGAAGAAGAAGAAGGAGAGAGAAAAAAAATCATTTCATTTGTTGTCTTCTTACATCTCATTACTTTTACATTTTCATTTCCTCTTCTCTTCCTCAATCTTGCTCTTGATCAGCATTTTTGTCGTTAGTTTTACCAATCAACATTCTGATTTCAACTTTTCAGCTTCTTCATGCTTGTTAACAAATCAAAACCATTGAACATTGTCACAAAATGTCTTATTATGCGCCTTTATTTCCTATTTCCCATGTTCATCATTTATCATCATTTATCATCATGCATCTTCCATCATATCTCAATGTCGATGAAATTTGACTCTCTGCCTTTTCTGTCCAACTTCATTTTATCCTGAAACATTTTCAGTTTGTTCAACCTTTTTTTTTTTCTACTTCAATACAAATGATTCAATGGAAGCAAAAAAAGCGTTTGATTAAAAGTTGATGTTCACCATGTTCAATTGTTGAAGACTTTTACACATGCAAAGGTTGAACATCATTTTTATCATCATCATTGGTGGCCACAAGAGATTTAACAAGAAGAAACAAGAGAAACTAATGATTAAAGAAGCGACGAAAAAGTGATTCCAAATATTCTTTAATTCTTTTCCTATTTTTTTTGTCCAAATCTTTTTGTTTCTCTTCTTCTTTTTCTTCTTCTTCTTATCCTTTTTTTCCTTCTTCTCTCATCATTATCATCATCTTGTCATCACAAAACTGTTTCACTAAACTTGGGATGCTCACATTTTTACATGCAATCTTCCGTGTTGATAGTCTTGACAGGAGAAAATAAATTGATCTCAAGAAAGCCTTTAATCGAAGTCAGATAAATTGAGCATCCATGTGAGAATTAGTTTGATGGAGAAAAGAAAGGAGAGAAGAAAGAAGGAAGATTGGATGATGAAAGGCAATGTGAGAAAAGGTGAGAAGATGAGAATGAAACTGAAACAATGATGAGCCAGTAAAATTAATTTCACCTTTTCCATTCCATGCTTTGCACTGGTTCCATGAAAAGGTTAATATTTTTACAAACAATAAATATTGTCATTAATATTCAACGAAACAAATCAAATCATATCAATAATAATTGATGGATTAGGTTTGCATGAGAAGCTTGACGAGTGAAAAATGAAAATCAAACAAAGTTGAAAATTGATTTACATTTTCAAATCATTTCAATAAATCTACAGCAAATTTTGGAAACAATTATTGTTCAATAGTCAACTAATTGACTCGTAATTAACATACGTTTGCCAAGTGAGTTAAGAGACTCAACATTGGCTGATGCAGCTTCTGCATCGAGTCAGGTCGAGCTGTTAAAGGTCTGCTTGGGTCTTTTCACGGATCAATGGCTTTGATTTGTCCATTTTGATGCAGCCTTGGTTCATCTTGTAGGTTCAATAATACACTTAAAATTGGCTTGACTTGAGTTGATCAGCGAAAAGTAAATTCAATATCAAAAGGATATTTCTGTGATTTTAGGTGGACACAACTGAAAATTGAGATTTACCACATGAATAGTTATCATCTACTATTCAGTGAAAATAATCTGATGTATCGATAAACCCGAGTTTCTGTATATTTTAAGGCTAAAGGTTTGAATGTTTATCTTATTAAATTTATGCTTAATCAATGGTTTTAAAAGACAGTTTAGATGATAATTTTTCACTGAATTTTTGTTTATCAAACGAAAATTTTTCACTCCAACGAACGACTAAATTTGATATTTTGTACTTTTCACTTTTACCCATGCAACTCGATAAACCACTTTGTCGTAGCATTTTGTAAATGAATCATGAAAATTTCCTGGTAAATTCAGAACCATTTTCAGATGTTAGTTGATGAATCAAGCATGAATTTTTGACTAGCGCAGTTGAATTATTAAAATGGAAATGAATTTTCTCATAAACAGAATAATTTTCAGAGAATTTTATAAAACTTCCAAAAAGTACAAAAAATGGATTTTTTGCCCAAAAATTTACCCCAATGAGCCGCATTTACAAATTGATGGAATACATTCAGTGTCAACTGTTTCCGAATCATTATTTCAATCATTTGCTAATTCATCATTGCTCTGAATCTATTCTTGCATTTCACTTTCATATTCATTGTTCATTATTGCGAAAATGATATTCTGGTGAAAACTTTGAAACACAATTTCTATCACTTGTAAAAGATTATCGAGTTTCTATTGATGTGAAATAATTTATGATTATTGATAATGATTGGAACAATTAAAGGATAAAATTTATAAATGTTGTCTCAATCAAGTGTAAAAAAGTGCAAACAAAAGACAAGAGTTAACAGTGAAAGTCTAAAGCTAAATAAATTATAATCATAATCAATCAAATTAAGGTTTTCATTTGACTTTGTTGATTAAGTCAACCATCAAGTTTCATCTATTATTTGCCTGAGATCATTTTGATCAACTTTTTTCTCTCTCTCTACTTCCTCTTTCTCTCTCTGTCCCTTTACTGGTCATCATCATCTTCAATAATACATATAAACATGCTTATATCCTCTGCTTTCACCACTCATAAATCCTTCATCTTCCTCATCATCATGCTTATCACTAAAGAAAAATAAATGAAACTGAATCTCTTTTCATCTTCTCTTGATGATCAGTTGACCGGAAATCTGTGACAATTACAATTTTCATTTCTTTTTCTTCTTCGCCTCATCATTTAAGAAACAACTTTGATAATCACTTGCGCCGCAATCATTATTATACTCATCATTTTCACCCATTCTTGACCTTATTTTTTTTTTCATTGCCTGAGTCTTTAGTTGAACATTTTTTTCCCTCTCATATTTAATCAACAAAAATGAACGTTTATCATCTTTTAATTTAACATTTAACCAAGTAAACTGCTTTTTTGGGCTTCTTTTTGGTTACCAAGTTTCATCCCAAATATCCATCATTATCATAACTATCTCAATTATCATTGTTAAATTCATTATCTTCATGAAACTCTGTACTGTCATTTGCACTTGGTTTGTTGATTAGTTGATTGGAGGAATTAATTAAAATGCAAGAAATTATTATACAATAAACAGATGCGTATGAAAATCATGTAAATTATCGTTTAGCTTAAATGATATTGCAATTAATTTATGCTTCATTGGTTCCAATTAATGGATAAAAGAAAGTGATTTATTCATGTTAATCGTTCGATTCCGCAATTTTCATTTTAAACATTAGCCAAATCGGAAAGTTCTGGCAAACAAATGTAATGAATGTAAGAAAATTTAATTGCTTAACTGAAATTGTTCAATCAATGTAATGATAGCAAATAGCTACAATTGTATTTCATAAAAGGTCAGGTAATCTGAAAAACTCATTTTTCATGGAATTTCAGTGAGCTTCCAAACAAAATACGTTTTCAGAATCGCTTCGGCTTTTGTCTTTTCAACTGATCTTTTGGTCTAACAAATAATAATCAGAAGCAGTAGGATCAAGGAAATCTGTTGGGTTAAGTTTCCAACCTTACCAAGACTCGGTCCACTTAAAAGCTCGTGCAGAATAACTAATCGGATCAAACATTTTGACAGACATTGCGACCTCAGAGTTGACAATCAAAGAAGAGTAATTAGCTTTTAACAGATTTAAATTTTTAATCTTTCATAAATGTTTACATTTGCTCATCGAATCGAAATAACTGGAGGTTTATTAAGCATTGATTTTTCACTTTTTCTTTCAGAACTTTCTGATGAACCTAATTTTATTGATAGATTTTTCCATCTTGTCAATTGTAAACCTGTGATTGCTCAATCTGGATTTTGGTCATCCGTTGGTCATTGGAACATGATGAACCTGAATTGGTTGGATATTGAGTTTAAATTGTTTTGTATCAATTATTGAGTCCATTTTTGTAGTTGAATGGTTAACTTTGTAATCAATTTGTTACATGACAAATTAGATTAGTGTGAAAATATAAAATTGTCAAATGAAAAGTGGCTTTACAAGAAAAGTACGGAGAGATGATGAAGAACGATTGTCATCATTTTTTTTTGTATTTATTTTTGGATTTATCAGAATCACCTTTGTTGTTGTTGTTGTTATTGCTGTCGTTGAAATGTTTCAATGGAACCAATAGAGTGTGAGTAAATTTTTGCCTGAATTTTATTTTTTCATCAAAGGGAAAGAATTGGGAAATAAAGGAAGGAATGAAATATAAATGTTAAAAATAAAGGGAATACAAGCAACTGATTGACTCGATTTGATCAATATTACGGTTGAAAGGATAAAGATATACCTTTCATCTTTTTTTAAATTATTAAGAGAGTTTTGGAAAAGCAAGAAGAACAAACTTTTGAAATGTAATGAAAAAAAAAATTACAGAATAAAAGTGAAGCAATGCAAAATCAGACATGAACTCAGACTTGAGTCTGCTTTTTTGTTGCTATTACTTTTAATAAACATTTTGTAAACAAATATAAACATTCAATGATAAATAATATCATTTCATTTAACTCATCAATCATAGTCAAAGTATTGGTAGCTCAGTCTGTTAAGGCTATTGGTTTAACTTTAGGTTAGGTTTGGTTAGGTTAGGTAATGAGAGATTGCAGGTTCAACTCCCACTCAAGACAAGTGATTATCTTTCACTGGTAAATCAAGTGTGCCATTGAAATTTGTCAACTTTGTCTGTGCAATTTGACTATGGATTGCTCATCAATGTTAAATTGTGTGTTTTATTGGTAATTTGAAACCAATTGACTGTTGAAAAGATGGTCTCAGAAGTTGGGAAAGGGGTTAATATAATTTGCTGTTGATTCGCTTACGCGTCTCATGGTGTCAATCAAATGTTAAATTGACACTCAGTTTTTAATAGAAGGTTAAGTTTATCGATGAATGTGATCATGTTGGAAGTGCCAAGAAAAATCTATTCATGAAGGGGGAATCTTAAGCTTAATTTATACACACAGGCGTTTGAATTCTTATATCAGATTATAAGAAAACTCAAAAGCAATTTGAGCTACAGATTTTATATGCAAATTCAAACCTATTCAATAAGTGTCGAGGTTTGTCGAGAGTTTGACTTATAAAGCTTATTGTCTGGATTTTCAGACTGTTTCAATCAAGGTCGTTATCAGGTACAGTCGATAGTGATCATCAAGAAGATAGTGCATAACATTGGATCGTGATTGAAGATTCTGAAGTTATGATGATAGTTGGAGAGCATTTACAAATGCAAAATTTATTTTGTTCATGGAAGACTGGTCAACATAGTGAATAAACTTTCCTGTCAATATAAACCTTGGGTATTTAAGAGACAGAAAATTATGGTTTCGGACAGTATATGGCTTGGAAACTGCATTAGACCACAGTTATGA
The DNA here is from genome assembly GCA_028476895.1 of Tetranychus truncatus. Classification (NCBI taxonomy): domain Eukaryota; kingdom Metazoa; phylum Arthropoda; class Arachnida; order Trombidiformes; family Tetranychidae; genus Tetranychus; species Tetranychus truncatus. The sequence goes on from CM052061.1 coordinate 9,464,636, forward strand.
AGTTCGTAGCTGAAAAAGTTGTCGAATCATTTTACAAATACAAAGTAAAAGGCTTTATATTTGGTTCAACTTTTCTCACCCTGTAAGTAGTCTGAATGGTTCAAGTCATTTTTGATACTAACAAGGGAATTGTCTCTCAGTTTTTGTCATTTTATTCGCATTTTTGCCACTTTAAAATACAGACATTTTCCAGTGAACTAAGTGAAAACTGATGCTGACCTTTTTTTTCAACTGAATCTAGTTTCCACCATTTCAAATTACTCTTTCACTTCTTTTCTTGTTCATCTTCATCTTCTCTTTTTTTCTACTGATAAAGATGAAGATGAGAAGACTGAAAATGCTAATATTTAGTCAAGTTGAAAAATATTTTTGTCAATTATAAGTTGAATGAACAGAGTAATTAACAGATGACTAGTTGTGAGTTGCAAGGGTAATTAGATGAGATTGTGAAAGATGAGAATGTCAAAATAGGAAAGAATGGCAAGATGATAATGATGATCATGATGATAGAGTAGAGAGGAGAAAAGAAAGAAAGACTAAATTAAAGATAATACAATATTGATACAGTGTTTTGTTGTGAATGTAAATGGGACTTGGGAGTGAAAATATATGTATATATTATGAAGGACGTATAATGGAGGTGAAAAAAATTATTATAATAAAGGAAAGTGAGAAAAAGTAGATTGATTTGTTTATCGTGAAAATACAGGGAGGATGGAATCATAGCACCATGATTGATGAGGCATCATTAAATGTACATAAAAATATATTTATATAAAATTCTGGTTTAGATTCAGTTTCTGCCGTCAATGTAAATTGCTTAGAAGATATTGAAAGTGAAAATTTGAGAGAAAGAAAAGTTTTTTTTTTCTTCTTCTTTTTTTTCTGATTCCACCAAAAAGTTGAACATTTATGTGAACAAAAAAATATATCTAAACATTTTCAAAGAAAAAGGCAGAGAAAAAGAAAACTGAAAAGGAAAATGAAGAAGAATGAAAAAGAGCACAGAAAGAAATAGGTCAATTCTCATCATCATCATCATCTTGCTTGTTTCTTCAGACTTTATCCAGCATTTATAACCCATTGAATTACGTGCTTCTATCTTGTATCTTTTACATTCTTCATCACTTATACATTTTTTTTTCTTCTTCATCTGTAAGACTCTAATCATAAATCAAAAATGATCACAATTTCAAGCCATTGCTTTTCATTGTCAAATTAATCATCTCAGTTCTGTGGATCACAATTTAAATGAAAGTGATTTTTTAAGTGTAAAAAGAGTAAATATGGTTTCAGGTTTAGTTAATTTTCATGAAATATCTGATGATTGGTGAATCGTTTCAGTTGATTGCCTGTAAATTGAAATCAATCAACAGTAATAATCTTTAAATCAAATTGATATACAGTTAAAAGTTGTACTAATATTGAATTGAATTTTGAATAATAAGGCAAATCAAGCCAATGATGCTTTAGCAATAACAACTGAGTCAGCTCAGTTTAGTTTTCAATTTAATGCGATTTAAATTGAATTTTGTGTCTTCCATTTTTCAAGAAACTCTTCTCACTACATTTTCACGAATATTGTTCATTCAATCTGTTAAATTGAATCCACTTTTCCAAACAAAATGAGTTACGGATGCGTTTGCATATTTTGATGCAGCAACTACCATCGAGTCAGGTTGAGACAAGAGACTTGTCTAGGCCTTTCACTGATCTTCACTGACTTTACTTTAACTGGAACAGTAAGTTTAATAAAAAAACTGAAACAAATGTTAGTCTTTATTGGTTACTCATGTTTCACTTTTGAATCATTAGGATTAAATCAACTGTGATTTAGACGCAATGAACTTGAATTTGAATAACTTTGAACTTCTAATGAACCAATTTTTCTGCCAACAAATCAAATTTCAGATAATGTTAATTGTTAACAATCAATTTTGGCAAACGAAAAGACGCAAAGTTTGCCTTTTTCCACAACTTAAATCAACAAAATTCACTAAAATAATTAATGATTATTGTTTTCGTTTGCCTCAAGAACTGTTCAACATTGCATCTCTTTATTATCTATTCCCAATTGTATCTTCCCTTCTCATCATCCTATTACCTTCTTCTATCATCATCATCATCTTTCATCCTCTTTACATTTGAATCAACCTTTTCTCAATTTAAATTATTCCCTTTCTAATGGTCTTTTTTTCCCTACGCATTTCATGTACGGATGAAAATTAAATGAAGGTAAATCCTTACATGCATTTACACAAAGTTAAAGGTACAGAGAATTTAAAGAAAATGAAAAGAAGTAAAAAAAGAAGAAGAAGAAGAAGAAAAGGAAGAAAGAGAAGAAAGCGAAAAAAACGAAAGAATGTGATTTACATAAAGATTGGAAAGAAGTAAGAAAATGATGAGAAAAAGAGTGAAGAATATCTTGCACTTTGGCGAATCAGCTGAATCGTATTTAGGTCACACTTTGTTCACAAACTTTCTGCCTTTTCCCTCCTCTTCATGCCTTATTCTCATCATTATCATCACCATCTTCATCCTTTTCTTCACTTTCATTGTGAACATTCTCAGTCCAATCAACTACAAATAACCTTGCTACTTTCTTCCCTTTGCACAATAAAAGCTGAATAATGATTTCAACCCAAGGCGCAAGTCAATATGATTGTTACCAGTGGAAACTTTTTTCCTTACCTGATTCCACTTTTTCATCATCATCATCCTCATCATACTCATCCTCATCTTCCTCTATTTAACCACTAAAGTCAACTTACATTAAATCCACTTCGTTATTCCACTCACCTTTCAATTTTTGTTACTCGCATTGAGACTCTTCTTTTGCCTTCCTCAACAAGAGCCAACAATCGATGGGAAAAAGGATGATCATGAAGGATAGTGTGGAGGAGGATGAAGGTGAATGAACAAAAAAGCTCAACAATGTTGATTCGTGTAAATTTATTTGACACTTTCTTTAGATAATAATTTACAATATTGAAGTCAATTCATCATCAAGTCTTATAAAACAAACCTTTTCGCCTCACAACCAAGTCAACATTGTCATCTGTACTTGACAATAATCTTTGTGGGTTATCAGGACAATTGTTGTCAAAGGTAATCACTGTTAATCACGTTAAACAAGGTTCACAATTTAACACTTGAAATTGTTTAAAATCTCGTTTTCCATCCTTTTCCAAAAACTTGTCAACAATTGAACAAGGTTCAACCTTTTCTCTGCTTTTACCTTTTTTTTAACTGAAACATTTTTCCATTTTTTTTCCTTCTTCTTTTGCTTTTCATCATTATCCATTTTAATAGTTACTATTAGTCGTTTCTCAGGTGATAGCAATTGGTTAAAGAATCAAAATGAAAGTTGGAAAAGTTGCACGACCTCAGCATTCAGCATTTCTTGTGTTCGCCTTCAGTGTTTAATGATGAATTTTGAAGCGTCAATTGGGATGCTATTGTTTCCATGGTTTCACAAGTTTCACCTGAAAATTCATTGGAACCATGAAAAGACTAATTCAACTTACACAGAATAACTAATCACTGTTTAACCTTGTTTTTTTTGTTCGCTTCTCTTTTTCACCTTCTTTTCCTTTTCACTCTTTTCCTCTTTATCATCTTTCTTTTCCTGATTTTGTCTTTTCATCCTTTTCACTTGAACATTCAAGTCATTCTGACTTTCATCAAATCTCAACATTAATTGTCATTATATTTTGACACAATTATCCTTCATCATCAACATCCATCAATTTTATCGATGTTGACCATTTTTCATCATTAAACATCTGTTTGTTTGCGTTTTAGTCGAAATTTCATGTTAAATTTTATTCTTTTTTTTCCAGATTTTCCATTCTCACTTGAATGGACAGTTTAATCAGTCGATATTGATTTCCATCTGGTAAACTCAATTGAATAATATTTTTAATAATAATGATGACAGGGAAAGTAATCTGGTGCAAGAAACACTCAACTAAAATGTTCAAAGATGAAGGTTGTAGCTCAAAGTTGGGACAAAATGAATTTAATGAGATTTTGTTTGAACAAATGTTGATCTTTTTGTTGAAAACATGATGATGATTATGAAAACTCATGACCCGTGTCTTTTCAAATTTTGATGTATTCTTTTCAACCAGAATTTCTCTTCTTTTTTTGGTGCCAACTTTTTTTCTTTCGTCACTTTTTTTTCTCTGCCTTTTCTGTTTTTCAAGAAAAAAAGTGATTCTGTGAAAGAACAGGCCAAAAAAAAAATGAAAAACCCAAAGTTAATGTTCAGTTATGATGATGAGTTATAAAACATTGGCCGTTTGGGTCATGAATAACTTTGTCTTGAAATTCATCATCAACAATAATCCTTGATATTTCATTGTGTTGACGTCTTCGCTAAATTAGAGCATCAAATATTAGTTGGAAGTAAAATAAGGAAAGTTATGATTAATTGAAGTAATTACTAGAACATTTCAGATGAACAATTCATTTAATCAGATACATTTTTTTTCGAGATTCACTGAAATTCTTTCTGACGTTTTTTCAAAGTTTGGTGAATTCATTCAAATAATTTCATGAGTTGATTAAGTTGTATGGTTTTTACAGTCGATCAATCAACTTTAATCAATTCCTGAGAATTATTTTGTAGGTTTATCATCAAGGTAGGAAAATGCAGTAAAAACGTGAACCATACTCATACTCGAATCAACCTTTGAGATTATTTGCTGAATCGAGAACAACTCAAAACTGATACGATTTACCTTCGTTCTGATAGATACAATTATCGTTATCTAGTTCTCAATCATCTTCATCATCATGACGATGGGCTAACATGCAAGTCAAATTGTTCAGCTATATTCAATGATTATAATAAGTTCAATATGCCAAAATCAATGTCCATAGAGACTTGGGACTTATGGAGTTGATTTTGAATCAAAACAACTAATCTCAAGTTCACGCGGTTATTGACCTCTGACTGACATCTGAAAGTGCGAATTTTCTTGTTACAATTGGATCGACTGCTTATAGCCTCTTACGGCAAAAATTGTACAATCACAAAATGAGCTCTAAAGGCCAAATCAACATCAAAATCCAATTCAACGAATAACATTGAATAAAAGTTTAAAATGCTTGAATGGTTCATATGATGAGAGTAGCAAGATCAGCGAGACTGAGACTTTCTTGATGAGATGGCAGCTTGTTGTTCAGCCGGGTTGGACTCGTTCCGCGAAAGGTGGGAAGTGAGAGTGATGAAGGTGAAGAACTAAGTGATTTACTGTCTAAAAAGTTATGATTTATGTGCAGTGATGTTGAAGCAGAGAGAATGCTATTGGACTCTTAGACGGTCAGATAAATTGCCGTTCTCTTGTTTTTCCTTGAGGTCAAAGTGAAAGGTCGATACAAGAGAGTGAATGCAAGGATAATGAAATGTTTCTAGCATTTCTTACTAGTTCAATCATACAAGTTTAAACTTTCTAGCATCAATGTCTTGAACCTAAATTGGTGGGAAAATAAATAAATTTCTTGAGCCAATCATTTCAATTTGAACGTTTACAGGTTTAAACCATGGGCCTCTGAGAATTGAAAAACTTTGAGTTTTAAAGTTCATTCGAAGTCATTCGTTCATTTTAACTTTGAATGAGACTTAAAGGTGGTCTGAAACGGCCAACTGTACACCAAGTATGTTTGTATGTGATACAAATGGATAACTTGAATGATTGGAAACATTCACAAGTTTGTCCGAAAATAAAATTGACTTAACTTTACAAAACACTAAAAGTTCACTAAACGTTATCCTCCTGATTCAAGCACAAATCAGTGTGAAACAGTAATCGCTTTCAGAAAATGCAAGTCACAGGCGCAATGGCCGACTAATTAGGGAATCTTTAGAAATGCTGCGATAAATGCTGAAGCTTTACTCAAGTTTGGACAGAAATTTAATCATAATTTCATGGAAATAATACATTGAGGGAGGAAATGAAATGGCGGTAACTTGACTGTTTATTTGTCAAAACATTTGAATAGCAAGTATTAATAACAGTAATGGTAATAATAATAAATAGACTAAAAGAGTGCAGAGTATCTTGAAAAGAAAGGATTGAAATATTATTTCAAGTCAAGTTTAGTAAAGTTTCACTGTGAATCCTTTTCCTTATTACAAATTGTTTATTCATCCTTTTCTTTGCCTACTTCTTATAATCATAATAATCCTTGTTGATATTATTATTATTATTCATTTGCATCCCCAAGTTTCCTTGGTTACTTATTAATAGTAAAAATGTTTTCACTTCACAATCATCTTACATGAGAAGTAACAATGTTGAGCATTAAATTGAATTGATGTTTTCCTGTATTTTCCCGTTGTTATCAAAGATAATCCCATCTCCATATTTATAACCTTATTTTCAATTTAATTTTACTGGCAAAACTCAAACAAAAATATCATTAAAAACTGTGAAAGTACAAAATGTAAAGATAAATAAAAATCTCTTCACCTTTCGCCTTTCAACCATTTGGCGCAACATTGATTCAATATCGAGCGAATCAAACAATTGTAAAACAATTGCAAAGACTTGATGAAACTTGGGAATGAAAATGAATAAAACTGGAAACCTTGAAAAATAGCATAAAAGACTTGCAATTGGGTTTTCAATTACTTTTTTTTTTGGGTTGAAAGAAGGAAAAAAATTCTCTCCATTTTCATCATCACTTGTCTTTTTGGTTGCTCTTTCAATAAACTTGTAAATGTTCATTTGAAATTGTCTCTTCTGAATAACTGCTATTTCAATTCATCATGGTAATGAGGATGAGCAGGGTAGAGAGAGAAAAAAACTCCCTGTAAGAATACAATGTAAAATGAGTGAAACTTTTCTTCTTGAAGCTTTTTTCTTTCACTGAATCACAGCCATTGTACTTTATCATAATGTTTTCAAAGTTTCATCTGAGTAATTCCATTTTATCATTTAAATCATGTGCATTCCTGAATCTGTTTTTTTTGTTTTCCCTTTTCTCTATCCGTTTCTTTACTCTTTACAAATCAATTGAATCTTAGCTTTTCTTTTATTTGCGCACTTCCATGAATCTCTTTTTTCTGCTTTTCAATGAATTTCAATTCATTCATTGACTTACTGTTTAACAATGCTAATATTATTGTTGACTTTTGATTCCTATTATATCATGTACACTGATAAATGGCGACAATTGAAAGATTATTGAAGTTACTTTGCAGTGAAAGGTAATGTTTAAAGTTTAGAAATGAAAATATAAATATTTTAATTAAACTTTGCTTATTTCATTGGGTTCATTCAGTTGGAAAGCAAAGTTAATTTAAATTAAATTTTCGATTTTATCGATTTTTGGATCAATTTTCGAATCAAAGTGATTTATGATTAGCTTCATCAACTTTAATCAGATTGCGTTATTATTGTAACAATCGATTTACTCTGAAAATCCAAATCTAGATTACAAGAGATCGGCTTTTTCTAAATCGATATTTTGATGGTTATTGGTCGATTTTATGAGCCCAATAAAGATGAACAATTGATGGTCATTGAGCGAATCAGTTTTTGTGTTAACTTCGAGTTGAAGTCGTGTTTGTGGCTGAGGCAATATCAACTGAGGCTGGCAGTTTTGATGAGATCATTATTTGAATGCTTTAAGATACTCAAACCATAAATTTTCATTGAAACGATTTCTCAACGGTTTAACGCGAGTTCACGAATTTTCAAGGCAAATCTCATTTCGGATTTGAGATGATCGCCGATTGATTGATGAAAGGCATTTAATTGTCACAGGAATTCGCCTTCAAGCTTGATTTTAAGCATGTGATTTATGCTGATTTCGTTAGACTGTTCATATTGAAAATCTTGAGCTTTTGATTGTAAAAAGTATCAAAAAATGATTCCATTTAATGTAACTTTAGGTTGTCAACCAATATTGAGAAATGACTTGTAGCTCGAATATAAATTGAAAATTAAAAATGAAATTTAACCGATTCAATGAATGCTAACATTGATTATTTAAGGCCAAAAAGCAACTTGACTGGGAACAATTAAACGAGTGCCTCTAAGCCAGCTCAATGTTTAATGATAGTTGCACTGGAAGCTATTAGAGTTGCTATAAATTTTGCCTTCATTTCTGTTTCTGTTTTCAAAATATTGACCAGAACCTATTGAAATGGATTGCTATCAATTTCGGATTAAATTGATTTTCTTAACGATTCTTTCAAAATATTTGAACATTTTTCTAAATTAAAAAACTGCTCATTGCGATGAGTAAAAACTTGCCATTAAATAAATAATAAACGATAATTTGATAATTTTATCATTTCTACCATTTCATCGCGATCGATTGTTTTGATCAACCAATCATGCACATCTTCAACGACCTACAATCTAATTGATCAAATTGCTAATCAGTTGATGCTCATAACCAACACCTAATTTGAATCAATATTGCTTGAAAAGCCAAACTCAAGTCTAGAAGTAAATGCAAAATCAGATTGAATGCAAATGAATACATTAATGAATGCATTGGCAGCCTTTTCCTTCCCAAACAATCCTCGCATTTTTGCTGCACAATTTCAATAATATTTATCAGAAAAGTCTTTTTTTTCATCTTTTTCTTTTCCCTTCTCATCATGATTTATAGGTAATTTTGGATTATGTCACAAGCTAGACCCTTAACATGACAAGACTGATCATTCACTTTTTCATCTCTGACAAACACATTCAATATGAGAAGCCTCTTGAAACCCTTTTCCAATCCTTCAAATCAATTCATTTATACTTCATTTCCCTCTCATTCTTTATCATCATCATCAGCCTCAGCATCAGCATAATCATAAATTGTAACATTATTTTTCTCGATTCAATATTTTCCTTTCCCGTTCTCTCATCATCATTTTAACCCTTACAATAGGAAACAGTTTAACCAGTAAATTGATTGTCAAAAGGCAACTTTATCAATCTAACCTTTTTGCACTTTATCGTAACTTTTGTTTTTACTGTTTCCAATTCAGTTTCTGATTAACTTTATTGCCCAAACTGCAAACTATGATATGAACAGGGAAACACTTTTATAGCAAAAGGCTCACCAAGTTATCCACTCAATTATACTCTTCTGATTGAGTTTAATGAACCTGAAATAAGTTCACATTTTTAATCACTTTACACTCAGATAACCATTTGTTCATCGATTTTTGGTCTCAATTTGTTTTTCAAACATGAATCTCTTCTTTTCGCTTTTTCCCCTCTTGCTTTGCTTTTTCACTTTTGCGTACCAATTTAATGGTCAACTTGGTTAATTTAAATTCAATCATTTACAGTTAATATTTGTTGTTACAAAGTGTTCAATAAATTGTGACAAATCTAATTGAATCAAGTCATGATTGATTTTCATTAACTTTTTTTTTGTGTTTCAAATGCAAGTCTGATGAAAGTGAATCAAAATCAAAATCAATAATCCAATTTCATTTGGTTAAATAAATTAGTCCGGGCAACAATGGTAACCATTGCCAATTAATCATTGACAGTTTCAAGACTTGGATTGCTTTAATTGCTTCAAGTAAATCAATTGCTAATTGTAACCATTAAACCAGAAATAAAGATTAATTGACTTTGGATAAAATTCAACAATTGATTGATAATCCATTTGATTGTTTCGAGTCTTTCTTTTTTTTCTGCAAATTTTTAGCTTTTTATTACTTTATGTGCTTTGGGTTAAGTTTATGCACACTCAACTGATGACTGTTTTGATTATCTTTAAATTTCATCCTTAAAGGCAGTTCATTATCCTCATCATTCAATATGACAGTCAACTATTGTTTTTGTTAGTAAACTCTGTTGACATTCAATGCTTTATGTTAAAGGTTAATCAGCTTGTTGAGGTTCAATATTTTTACTCTACTTTGTTGGCTAATTAATTGTAGTCATATTTGATTACCTTGAATTATGCTGATAATTAGACGCATAAAGTTACTAGTTTGTATCATTTTACCTTTCATTCAACATTTGCACCTTCAGGCGAAATTATGTTACCATGAATTAAAAGACTGCAAAAAGGGTAATTATTAATGGGCAACTGTTGGTTTACAATTCAATTTGAAATGTGCCTTTTGTTAGGTCTGTTTGCTGATCAATTTATTTTGCCGAGTATTTGCTCTGGAAGCAATTGCCAAAACTTAAGCGAAACTTGATCTGCAGATGATCAACGGACAGTGAACGATCATTCAAACAGCTAATAGTTGATCACAAGCCTCTCAGAGGGAATCTTGAATGTTGTTTTGTAGTTCAACAATCAAAGACACTAGTGATCATTGTTTAGCCAAAGAGCTGTTCGTATAAAAGCTGATTGATCTGTAATGCAGAGATCCCAGTTGGTTGAACGACGGACTGTAACAGTGTTTGTGGTTGATTAAACAAGCTGAATGAGCTAATCGATATTCATAAGAATCGGCAGCAAATTGACTTAGCTGGTGAAGCTTAACCCAGCAAAGTAAGTTTAGCAGCTTTTGCTTCATAAACAAATTGGTTTTGAATAACTATGGTTAAAACAGCAGAACCATTGGAAGCACAATTATTAGAGTCAATTCATAATATTATGCACAAATAAAATCTTCAATTGTCCAGCAAGACCTAGTAAATACTTGTGGTTATACTAATGCAAATGCTTGTGAGCAAGACTATTCTTGCACTAACGATCCTCGTTTTCTAGCAAATCATTCAACTAATCTTGAACGGAGTTAAAGTCGACTGATCTCATCGCTAGAAATCGGATCTAAGAGATGAGTATGAATCTGGTTGCGACTCTACTGCAATTCTCGATACTAATAGACTTTTTACTTGAGTTTAAGCAAAGCTCGCCTAAGAACATTGGGATTCATGACTTCACATTAGTGTTATCAAGTACAAGTGACTTTAGCAAATGCCCTGAACTACCCGCAGAGATGCGAAATTTGATCCTTTTGAATAGGATAATTGAACACTGTAGATCAATAAGTTTGCGAATAATTGCTGCTGTGCTTTTTACTTGAATATCAAAATCAAAAGTTTCATCGTTAAGCTTAATCCCAACATTGATAGTAAACGATGAAACTATGAATTTTGAACAATTAAACTCTGAAGGTAACCCGAATTTGAAAAAGCAAAAAATTGAAATTTAATCTGTTGCAACGAAAACTATCCAACTTTTTTCCTGTTCATTTTCTTGATTCAACGTTTCATAATGTTGCCATCATCATCACAATCATCAACTGCCATCCATCATGGTGCGCAGATTCATTGGTCAAGCAAGTGAAGAGAAAAATTCAATGAAAACAGATACTTGGGTTATTACATTGTTTATCTAACGTTGAGATGAACATTTTGCTTCACAAGTGAACATTAGTTGCAAATTGAGATGATGATGGTCATCATGATGAAGATGATAAACTTAGTTAAAAAGTGAAAGTTTCATTGACTTGGTTTTGAAGAAGGAAAAGACAGGGCGAAAAAAGATGTTACTTAAGACAAAAAAATGTCTGGTACTCAAAGAGGCAGCTCAAGGCAAGTGAATGTGTTACTGGGCCAGTAAAACGATGAACAAAAGTGAACCTTTTCATGTTGAAATGATGGTTGATCAAAATAATAATGATGATGATTGAATTGAGTGAGACTTGAAATTACATCTCATTTGATGATCACTTGGTCACTGCTCGAAAAGTGTTAGTGTTTTTACAGCTTTACATTACTATCCTCATCCATAGTCCATGTAATATGATACATCATATTGAGACAATTTTTTACCTTTTAGTTTGTCTTTTCGTTGTCAAATTGATTTTATGTTTCATCCTTTGGTTCATTTTTTCGTCAATCCCATCATCTTTTTACCTTTTTTGTTGTTCAATTTAATGGTTTCCAAGATTTTCCTTTTGCTTTTCCAAAATAATTGAAACTGAATGGTTACAATTTGGACTCGTTTTGTTGCCATAATTTTGGTTAAACTAGAATCTGTTTTAGGTTATCAAAACTTTATTGTTCAATTATCTCACAATGTTATTCCAATAAAATGTTGATCGATTGATTTAAGTTTAAAAGTTAACTGGCCAATGTTTTATCGACTTGAATCAGGAAAACCAGAGTTGCTTTTGTCCATTCCTTGTTATAACATTGCAAATAAGCTGATAATGTTTAGTTTCAACACTTTGTGACTGCGAAATGAAAAGACTTATGAAAAGTCAAACATTGCTTTACAAAACGTTAAACACACGATTTGTTGCAACAATAATGCGAACTGATGATGCTTTAAACTGCCTCTTTACATTTGAATATCAAGGGTTTACAGGAATACAAATTGCAAATGTTAAGACCTTAAGATTGTTTCGACTAAAAATAATCAATCTTGAATGATTTGGGTTACTTAAACAAGAATGACTTGAATGATTCAAGCTTAAGTTTAAGCTTATTCACTTGGACTTTGGATCAAATCAACTCATCAGCCTTGTTCACGTGAACCAACCATTTCAGGTTTAACCAATTTCGTTGTTACAATAATAATGCAAAAAACTCGATAATGTTCACTTTAAGTCTACCTGAAGAAAGTGATTTACTTTCATTGCTCGACTAATAATTAACCAATTAATTGTAAAATAATCAATTTGCTTTTACAACAATCGACTAATTGCTTTGCAAATCTTGAGATGAAGTCTGAAAAGTCGCACAATCTTTTATGATGGATACAAATGTCAGTCTTACAGACCAAAGATTGAACTTTCAAAACTGAATAACTGTAGACTAAATATGATCCCAAGCGATAATGATTTAATTATTTAACAGAATTATTGTCAAATGTTGAATAAAACGGTTAATAAAAAGGACTAAAAGTACACAAACGATTCTTCAAAATTGTAAAATGCTGAAATTGAAATGAAAGTTGATTTAATGAAAGCAACAAAAGTTGTAAATCGAGTGGAAAAAAGTTGAATTTTCTGCATTCTCTTCACCCATTCAATAAGCTGTTTTTTGATATTGATTATTTGCTGAGCAAAAGTCAAATTGTTATTGAATTGTCACACTTTTGAATAGATTATTATAACAATAATAATAATAGTTTAAAATAAAAAGTTAAAGGGAATGATGAAAGGTGAACAAAATGAACGAAAAACTGGTTTTTTGAACATTGAGGGCTTAAAGAGGGTCAAAATGTATAAAAATGAAGACGAATCAAGTTAATATTATTTGTGATTCTGATTATGATGATGATGAGCGGAAAAATGAATGGTTAGAGTATTGAATGATAAATGGAGTAAAATGAAGAGAAGGACAGAAATAGAGATTCACGCTGAGATTCAATATTAGTATGTAAATGTAATCCGTTTTACCATTCATTTTGTTCATTTTCAGATGAACAGATGAAGACAAAGATGAAGATAATCATGGGTGAAAGTGATAACTGTGACCAACTAGAATATCTGTTCAAATTTCTTTTCATGGAAAACTTGAAAGATGATAATGACTGTGAAAGAAAAAAAAGTTATTCCATTTTCTGGTTAACACCATTTACCAGACTTAAATCTTGTATCATTTGGAGTTCAGGCAAAAGTTAAATTTAATGGTTAAATTGATTTACTAATTGTGACTTTTTTCTTTCCAGCAATTCTATCTAATTGCATATCTATTTGGGTATCGTTAATATGGCTCAAGTCCATTCAAGGTAAGTTTAATTTTGATTTAATTTTTTTCTCTTCTCGCAACTTTCGTTTCAGCAACAAATTGATATTTTCAACATTTCCATTTGTTTCAATTAACTTGTTCAGTTGGGTTGACTGAAAAGGATCAAATTGTGCTTTATTCATCCAAAAAGAAATTTGAAAGCAACAATGAAACCAGAATTTTTCTCTATGGTTACATGCTCTTTGAATTTCAAAGCTTTCCTTTCAACCCATTGTTCCAGTCAGATAAATGTTTTCAATGTTATCTTTACTTGTATCTTATTATTGCTGCTAATAATATTTACAATCAACAAGATTATTCATCAAAACTGATTCTCAATTAGTTTAATCATTAGATGACAATTTTACAGTGAATATTGAAGACAGAATCGGGTAAAGATTGATTCACTATTAAAGAGCAATTAAGGGTTGAGATTGATTTGGAAAGAAATCAATTTCTGGAAAAGTTGAAATTTTGTTTCGTTCGAAACATTCAGTGTCTCATTCAATTGTCCTTTCAATAAAAATTGACCATTTTATTGGATAACAAAAGCCTGGTAAGTTCATCTCAACAAATCTCAACTCAACTTGGGAGTTGAAATTGACTTAAAGTTAATTCAAAACTTTTGTTTTAAATCCTCTTTTTTTGTCAACAAAATCGATTGTAAATTGAATCCAAAAAATGAACTTGACTTGAACATTAATTGCAGCAATTAACCTTTAACCTATGGCATGGGCAGTGTAACTGTTTAAAGGTTTGAAACGATTAAATGAGGGTTTAGTGAAGAAAACATAAATTTACATAAATTTTTACTTCTATTGTTGGATTTGTTGTAATTAAATGGAAACAAATTAATTGATTCCGAAATGTGTTGCGATTAAAGTTGAAGGTATTAAGTTATTTCAATTAAAATGATTGTAAAGTCCAATGAACTCTTCTCACTCCGATTAGCAAATATTAATATTTATACAAAATGATAATGATAATGGTATTAATAATGATATTAATAGCAACAAATAGGAATAACAAAGGGAAGGTTTCGCCTGATATTTACTTAATAATGAGCATCATTATCATTAATGATTCCGATTCATTGTGATTGAAGCAATTTAAATTGTTGCCACAGTTGATGTGTTAAGATGAAAATGAAGATCTTTTTATTTAATCATTTTTTCTCTTCTTTTTTTCTCTCTCCTTCTAAGAGTATCAACAATTGCCAATATTTCAAGTGTAATGATAACAATTTATTCACTGGGAGTGAACATTATCATGATAGACAGACAAATGCAGGGAAAAGCATATCGACTGATAATTTTACTTTCACTTTTCACTCAATTTTTCTTTCTTCTTCATCAACACTTTTCCATCATTTTCATCGGCAAAACTCTTTTTTCTTCTTCTTCTTCTTTTCTCCTCTTCGATGAACGATTTCTCAACTTTGTTCGCTTCACTTAACCTGTCATCAGCTTCATACGAGAACGATTCTGTTTATCAATCCTAATCATCATCATTATCATCTTTGTTTTTTTTTCTCTTGCCACTGAATCTTTGAATATTTTTTTCTCTTCAACCTTTTTGCTTCCCTTCTCTTTGATTCTGAAGAAGATGAGTTTAAAAAAAACTGTTAGGATAAAGATGATAGAAATGATGATGAAAAGATGTTGATATCATTCAGTTACTTTACAGTTCAATGATATTATTGCCAATAAACTCAATCTTTTGAAAGTGAAAAGCTTTCTTTTCGTTTTTACTTCAAATTTTAAACATTACGATTGAAATAAAACGTCAATTGATTGTTGACAGTTTAATTGTTTGCATTTCATTTCATTTGAATTTCATAATCATGAGCAAAGACTTGTATCAATTTTGTGGCGATTTTGGCACAAACCAAAGAACGCAATCATTTGACGAAGTTTACTAAATTGTCTGATTGTCAAGTTTTCATTTCGATATCAAATAACGCAATTTTTCTGTTTGATCTTGCATCTAATCATTTTTATATAACTTGCGATTGTGCGATTTGTAGTTAGTCTGAGGTAAAATCAATCCAAAACAGAAAGTTGAAATTAAGACTTCATTGTTTGCAAAAGACGCTCAGACTTCAATTTCGAGTTATTTTCTGTTAAATTTCTGAGTTAGGTTTTTAATGCTCAAGCACTTTTGGTTCGACAGATAAGACGAAGAAAAGGGTCTCAAAGTATCGTTTCCATTACAGCAATCAACCAAATTAAATCTACTTTGTTGAATTGCGATCAACGTTCTTACTTATTCTGCCCTTTTACCCTTCCACCGTGAAGAGCTTTAGACTAAGTAACATGTCTTTTGGTACAAAAGTCAACCGCAAATGTGAATCAATTGCTGGTGAAAAGTTTCCGTGCATGGTTAAGCAACAATATAAGTTACAATGAAACTTTCTTACCGTTAAACATTCACTAATTAATGAAAATTCACACCAAAAGCGAAAATATTTACTAATTTCTCGTAAGAATCGCTATTAACTTTAAAAAAAGTCTCGGATCACAATCTAAACACTTATTGGAATAACCTTTAAATCCACTTCTGATGAATGAAGCAATCCGTTTAAATCAGTATGTAAAAGCAATTTTTAAGAGCAACTAATTCAATAACTTAAATTTTGATCCAATTAATTTCGACTTAAAACTGAACAAATGAGATTAAATTGTTGCTTAAATGACTCTTGATTGTTCCATCTAATTGAAATGTTATTTTATCCTTGACAGTTTCAGCTAAAGAAACAATATCTCAAAAATTAACCGCAATCAACACAGATTATGAGGCCTGTTATAATTTTTCAGTCGGTGATAAAACAAAAGGTGAATTTTACTCTCCAAATTATCCCAACAACTATCCAAATCAAACTGATTGTATACTCAAAATAGAAGGTAAGTAACAATTAACCTTTAATTTTCCAATTAACTTGAGTAAATTGACATTTCCATTGTAAATCAATGAAATAAAAGGATAGAAACATCTTAACAATGTTCAACAACCAAAGGAAAAAACCAATTGTTTAACTATTTTTGACTTTTAAATTGTTTCAAGTTAACAATTGGATAAACTTTTTTCTTTTACCTTTCCTTTATTATATTTAAACTGAAAATTGACTGTTAGATAAAAGTTTGCTTTTGTTTGAGAAGCAAAAATTCCAACTCAGTGAATATGGATTCCATTTGGAATGGTGTAACAGTAAATGTTACCAGCGAGTGAACATAAATTGCATTTGAAATGTTCACATAAATGCAATTGAAAGTGCAATGAGAAAAGATGAGAATTAAAATTTGTTCACCTTTTCTGTTTACTCAATGATTGTTGATTCAATTGTTGGAACACACACAAATTATGATTACAAGGTAACACAATTAACCCTTGCTAATTGAATTTTTGTCTCATATTCTACTGATCACAATCAAAAGAAAGTTAACCTTAAACCATTGTATTACAATTGCAATTACAAACAATATGTAGACAACAATATGCAAACTTGATTATCATTGTTGGGTTAAGCTTGGAGTAAATCAACTTGCGATGATTGATTGTGAGTATGAGCAATTGAATTAAAGATAATAATCAGGATGAACATTTTTTCTCTTCTCTTTTTTTCTCTTTCCTTCTATTATTATTATTATTAGTTTATCCTTTACACTTGCATGATGATAATGATGATCAAGTTGATGATTAACTAGATGATCATTATTATCATCGTAAGTAGACTTTTGCTGAGAGAAGCTTTTTTACTCTGTTAATATACAAGAAGTGAAGTTAGTTTTGATACCAAAACAGGAACAAAAAAAACACTAAACAAAACACAAAGCGAAGTATAAGATTATTATTATTTGTATCATTGACAGTTAACTAACTTATGAAAGTGTGTAAAGCAAAAAATTAGTATTCAATTGCAACCTTTAACTTTACTTTTCCGCATTCGCTTAATGGATCAGTTTCATTGAACAATTCGATTCACCAAATCTATCGAGAAGTTAGTTTGCTCGATGAAGTTATTGAGGGTGAATAAGGATGCCAATGTTTCTTGTTAAATGAAATATTTTCAGTTACGAAGTTTAGTTATTTAAAATATAACTTAAAAGAAGTAGTTTAAAATATGGTTTCATCTTTCATTTTAGAGCATAAAGTATCTTTATATTAGTGTTTTCAAGGATTGAAAGGCTTAGAATAATAACATTTCATTTTGAATGGAAAACTTGAAGAAATCTTAAAATTGGTGTTTGTTGATGTTAAAGGCAGACTTTAAACAGACAAAATTTAGGATCTTTTATTGAATATTGTTTGAATCTTTTGAAAAGTTTGGTATAAAGACCTGAAAATAACCTTAGATTGCCTTTAAATATACTTGGATTAATTAGAGATCCAACCAGCTTCAATGCTTGAGATGAGAAATATTATCAAAAATGATGAATCTTATTTGCATTAACTGGTGCAGCTTCGATGAGCTCTTTGCAGTTATGCTAATTTAACCTTTGTTTACGGGTCAAAATTTGCGTTTCAATCAAGGAAAGTATTTTACAAATGGATTGTTTCGGATAGCAAACGAAATGAAAACAATAACTTAACAGAGCTTCATCACAGCTTTTGGATATGTTACACCAACGAAAAGTTTAAAATTCTATTTGCTTCGTTCCAGAATTGGATAACAGTTTAAAATAGTTGGAGTTATTTTGCATTATTATCCTTGCATTTATCTTGAAACAATATCAATACGATTCTTCATATTTCGAACGGATTTACAGATCGAATTGGCTGACATTACAAATATGGATGAAGGTGAAACCAGATAAGACCATTGACGAAATGCACAAAATAATTATTACATTTGTTGAACTTTTGGTGATTATTTTGAAAAATGGATTGCACAGAAAATTGAGCAAAAAAAGATCAAATATCAGATAATAAATTTTGACTCACAATTGATGATCGAACATTAAATCTGATTTAATGTTAACATGGAGCCCATCTTAAGTCCAAGTAAATTGAGGGGAAAAAATTGAAACTTAAGTTTTCTTATTTACTTTTATTTGTCAGTTTTAAAATGGAAAGGTTTCTAATAAGTCGAGATTGACAATCATTGAATAACAAATTGTTGTTAAAATTGAAAATTGAAATGAAAGCTGTAGGAAAAAGCAAGTGGGTTGAAACAGGCAAATTAACTATTACATTGAAAGTTGTCATTATCAGTTGTAAATTGAAAATGATTGCAATCGGTTAACTTTTACTCGAATCTAATTGCAAAATTCCATTGCCACACGATTAACTTGATGTTCATCAACATTTTTCCCTCACAACCTTCATGGAACCTTTTTCATCTCTTCTTTGCTCAAAATGATTAACATGAAGTTAATGTTTGACTTTTCCCTCATTTTGTTTCCATTAAATTGTTTATCAGCCTTTCACGGGAACTGAAACACCCTCAAGGTTGATCATTGATCAGCTCTTGAAGCATCTTCATGATGATGATCACAGGAATGATAATCATCAGCATCATGGCTTCCTGATTCTCCCAGATTTTCTTGTCTCATTGAACAACATTTAGATGGCACACACAGTTGATTAACAGAATTGATTTAAAGCCATTCACTGGGAGTGAATCCAGATGATAGGGTTAGGGTGATGAAGATGAGGATTAGCACCATTCAACTTGATATCATGTCTCATTTCTTGGTTCATTTAATTTGCTTCCTCAATGACAGGTCACATTGTTCCATCATCTTCAAACCAATCTCTTCTCTTTTCGCCTTCTTCACTAAAGATAATCAATATTTTCACTAACTTTGCAAATTAATCACCAATCATCCACTCAACCAGCAAATTATCATCATTTTCATCGTAATAACAGCAATCAGAAAACATCTCAGTTTACCTTTTCATTAACGATTCAATGTAAACCAATATTCATCTTTCCTTTTCATCAATCAATTGCTTACCTTTATTATTTACTGGAGAAGAAAAATTCTGTTCAAGTTTTCCTGTTAATCACATTTTTATTTTGTTTGCTTTTTTGTTTTTCTTGTGATCAGTTGTTTATTAAAATCATTTTTTGTTGCCATTTTTGCCTGTCAGCCAGAAAAGATGAACATGATGAACAAAAATGATCAACATTCTTTGGAGTAAATCTTGGAGTAAATCTTGTTGGGAATCTTGGAGTGAATCTTATCTTGAAGATTGTTGCTGACAAAATGTCATAAACGTTGACTTTCAATGTCGACTTGACACAAAGGCAAACAATTTCAACAGCAAAGTTTCAAATGTTGTTCACTTTTGAAACAAAACTCAATACCAGTCAATTGATTGTTTACATTGATAATGGGTTCAAGTGAAGACGCTCATCCTTTAACTGTAACCACTGGCATCACCAATCAATGCTAATGTTTGTTACCCAAAAAAAACCAGAAACATCGTGAATGGCTATTTAGATTGGGATAAAATTAATTAATATTATAAAAGCAACATTTATCTGCACTTGAGAATCATTGAGAATGGGGATTGGCTTACGGATAGAGTTGAACTGTCAAATTGGCAATGTTGCTTCAATTAATTGTAAATCAATTGGAAGATGGAAAATGTTTAACTGACAATTGAGTTGATAGTTTAGGCGATAATTATAATAATAATAAAAAGGTTAACAATGGATTTGTATTGGTGATATACAGATGATTATTTTCAAGTGGATCCTTCAACAAATTTCAACCATTTATTTCGTTCAAATTGTGAACAATTTACTTCAAGAGTTGACCCATAAGAGGTGAACAAGTAAAATTATATTTAAGCTTCAAACCAAAACATGGTTACACTTTCGGGTTTTCATGATGATAATGATGATTATTGTGAAAACCATCATTATCATCATCAAGTACATTTCCTTTCATCTTAATCATTCTCATTTTTTTTCTCTCTTCTTCTTCACCTTCTAACCCAAAATGTCTAATGTTTAGTAGAACAAGTTTTTGGTTTGTTTACCGAATGAAAACCCAAATCACTAACCAATAATAAACATTGTCTTGAATCTGTTAAATAGTCCTAATAAAATGGTATCCAATGTAAACAACTTACAATAGTTAAGATGATTACAATTAAAAACCAACAACTGTATTGGATTAGTGTTTTACTAGAGTGCCATTAATCAATCATAAACAACACCTGAAATGTTGGTAGACAGAATACATTAATCGTTACAAACCTGGTTCAATGGAATCATCAAACCAGATGGAATTTTCAACACAAAATCATCGTTAATTGAAACCAATTTTCAGTTTAATTTTGGGTTTTCACCTTTTTCTTGTTACAATAATAACCAAAATAACCCAAAAATGTTTACAAAACTAGCTTTTGTTTAAAATTAAATTCAACTGAAGGGTTTATTCATTCAAGTAACCTTTTCGTTTAATGAATATCATTTCAATTTTTATCTTTTGAATCAATAATTATGTAAAATGATGTGATAACTGACAAGTTTGCAAAAATGATTATTAGATTCAACTTTAGTTATCACAATGATTGGAGTGAATCAATGAAACTGTCTCGACTAT
Source organism: Tetranychus truncatus (assembly GCA_028476895.1). Taxonomy (NCBI): domain Eukaryota; kingdom Metazoa; phylum Arthropoda; class Arachnida; order Trombidiformes; family Tetranychidae; genus Tetranychus; species Tetranychus truncatus. The sequence goes on from CM052061.1 coordinate 9,485,868, forward strand.
TATCAATTTGTTGTCACAATAATTGAAAATAAGCCAATTATATCAGCTAAACTTGAGCAACTTGACCTCATCAACCTAACCGACTAAATGTAAACTCATCAAATGGACAATCTCAGTATCTTTGGTTAGTCAGAAACATTTGGGTAAACCTAAACCTTTTTTCACTTTTCATCAAATTTATGCTTTTTATCCGTAGCTTATTATTTTCAACTGCACAACCAGTTTCAGGTAAACCAGAAATGGTCACAAAAACTGATTAATATTAAACTCTTTTCCTTTCCTTATCAGCATAAAATCAATTAAAGCATGTAATACAACATGAGAAGTCCGAGTTGAAATTTACAACCTTATCTTTGGGTACAACTGAACAATTATTGTTTAACCAAGTGTAAAATAATGAACAAGTGAAAACAAGTTAACGACAGAATATCAAATTTCAATTCAGTCTTTTTTTTCCTCTCTTCCTGTTCACCCTGTGTTTACCATTATTAATACTTTCATGATTATCCTCCATGATTCCTACTGCCATTGTTGCTCATGATTAATACAATTTACCAACAAACCTAAGCAAGTCTGAAAAACAGGAAAATTGTTTCATCAACCTTCTAACCTGATTAACCATTATTGATAACTTATAATATCGATGGATGTCACCAGAATTTGAAACCTTTTTCCCCTCTTTTCCATCATTTTGTCCCATCAAATGTCCAACCATTGATTTGAACTTTAAAATGATTCCAACTTTAACCTTTCAATTTGCTTCCATTATTGTTATTAATTTTGTTCAATCTTTTATTCATTTTTAATCCAAATGTTTTTGTATTTTGTTTCACTGCTTCAAAAGCCTATTGATTCAGTAATCTTTTGTTTCAAAAATATATTTTACATTTAAATTGTTAACTTAATCATTTAACCTTTCATCTTTACATTTTAATTTGACGATGAAAAACTCAATTGAAAATGGGTAAACATGAAAAGGTGAAATTTAATCAACTTCAAATGGTTCAGTAAAGGTCAACTTGTCCATGTTAACATGAAATTGGGATAAAATTTAGATTTTTAAAGGTAAAAGATTTGAAGGAAATTTCGATTTTAGCCGCATTTTAATCATGAAATGGGTAAATTGTTAACTTTTTTGTCTCTTATTATGTCTTTTGTTTAATTCACTGAACCCAATCATTTATTTGGCGGTTCATTTAATTGTTGAGCTTCATAAACCTTTTTATAATGTTTACTGGGAAGTAACAAAAATCCAATAATCAATCCTATTAATTGTTAAATCAAACATTTAGATTGAAAGTGAAAAGGGTTTTAAAACAAAATCAAACCTTTGTAATGATGAACATTGTTAACCTGATTTTCATTGTTTTATTCAATGGTTATCAAGTGAGTTAAACAAATTAATTACAATATAATGAAAGTCAATTGTCATTTAATTTTAAAACTAAACTTGTCAATGAGTTGGAAAAATTTAATGAGAAAAACAAAAATGCTAATTTTCTGGTTTTTTTAATGTTCATTTACAGCTCCTTACGGACAATATATTAAAATTGAATTTCGTGATCGCTTTGCCATGGAAGCTTCACCCAATTGTGAATATGATAGACTTGAAATTCGAAACGGAAAATATGGCTATTCAGATATACTTTCAGTTCTGTGTGGACACAATTTTCCTCATGAGATTCAATCAACTCATAATTATCTCTGGTTAAGGTTTAAATCAGATGAAAGTATTGAATATGAAGGTTTTAGAGGAGTTTATACCTTCTTAAATCAAGCAAGTAAGTAAATTGTTATTCATCTAAATTGCCAATCCAATTTTGCCTTTTCAAAAGACTCAAATAAACATCCAAGAAACCAGTTTTTTGGAGAAAACCAGGAAAAATCTGGTTCTACGTAATTGTTTACTTAAATTGACCAGATTTAAGTTTTATTTCAAATCTAGGTTTTCATATTTGAAATTATTTTTTTCAATCTTCTCGTCAAGTCTTTTCATTTTGATCAACTTCATTGAACCAGTTTTTTGCGTCTAATGGCCGTCAGGGGAAAACATCTGATCGATTTAACAGTTTGGTTTTAAAAGATTTCATTTCAATCTCATTTTATTGTAATTTAATTTTTCAGTTTAAATTTTATTGTTTTGTTTAATTTATTAGCTGCAATATTCATTGACCATTGTTGGATCTGAAAAGTTTAAATGTAAATGTTCAATTTAAGGTTAACCAACGCAATTCTGGCTTGATTTTTGCACCCAGTTTTGGTTTGTTCTGATTTTAATTTTTGTTTTGTTGGTTTTTCTTTCATTTATTTATCAATTTCAGTTTAGTTTTGTATTTCAATCGTCCAAATGTTACTGTTATCGTTCACTGTATTGAATCGCGATGGAAATGGTTAGATTCAAAATGCCAATTTAACTGTTGAAACATATTTTTAGGTTAACTTACAAACTGCGTGAACTTTGAATGGTATAAGTTAATCAAGCAGTTGAGTTAATAATAATAATGTTTAATATTAAACAATTGTTACTTACCTTTCCTGATCTTCAGTTTATCTGGGGTTTTTTACACAATCACAATGACTTGTTTACACCGAATCTCTATGTAAAAGTCATTATTGGCATCCTGTAAACATCAATTGTTGCTGAACCCAAACCTAATAGGCTTGTTACCCTTTTGCTTGTCAACCAACTCTTTTTCATCCTCAGAACCACATTAAATGATAACCTTTTTCAATGCTTTTATTGATTTTTTTCTTCTCCATCTCAATGTTAACCTCCTTTCTTTCCAGTATCATGATAAATAAGGTATTTATATATATAAATGGATGTAAACTTAAAGCTTTGTTTATAATAAAATAATTGTGACAAAAAAAGTTGCCAAAAAGACTTACCATGAAAATGTTTGTATTTTGTTTGTGCCTGGTTTCATCCAAGATTGGCCCTTTGCCATTATTTATGATTATTAGTATTAGTTGTTGTTGTATTAACAACACAATCATCAAAATCAGAGACATCCGAATCATCAGCTTCATCATCAGCAAAACCATCTTCTGAAAACAGTAACATTGATCTTTTGACGAAAAAAAGTAAAAAAAAATTGTAAAGTTAATGAGACTCTGGCAGGTTCAATTTGAGTTTGCACTTCAATTAGCTTTAATTTGAAGCCCTTTTTTCCTAGTAATTAACTGGCAATAGATTGGGTTTTGGTATTCACTCTGCTTGTTATGGTTATTATTAATACTATGGTAACTTCTAATGTTAACTGATTCAACAGTAGACAAAATTTGGGTTTTCCTTCTCTTTCACTTTTCTGGTTAATTGTTTCACATTGTTTAATTGGCATTTTATGTAAAGTCAGTTATTATTAAATTAATAAGCAACGATATTAATTTTGTTCAATTCAAATTAATCATATTACTTTAGGCTGTAAATACAAAACAATACAAAAAAAGATACAAGATGTAATTATAATTTTGTCCCTTACCCAAAAAAATAATCAGACGATACCTTTTCTTTATTTGAATGGCTTTTTTTTATTCTCATTGTCTGTTATTTTTGATTTCTTCTGTTTCAACAGTTTGATTATAAGATTTGTTCAAATATTTAACACTTCATTAATTAAGTTTGTGCTTCTTAATTTAAAATGGTTACTGTGAGGTAAAAAAGCAGCAAAATATTACAGGGAAAGTGATCAAAGAGATTCTTGATAGCCGATTGAAAAGGCAAACTAAAAAAACCTTTTGGCAACGGTTTTTCAATTTTGCATCGTGATTAATGTATCTTTTTTTCTTATTTTCATCGCTATTTTAATTACCATCATCTTCAGCTACTATCCCTCCTCCACCAGGTAAGTTAATCGATTATGTACACTAATTTATATACTTATATGTATTAGAAACATGTGCGATCAGCATTACATACTGTATAATGCCATGTTTCCAATAGATTTTCCCTTTTTATGATTAGTTTTGTTCCTAGTCTTATTAACATTTTTATTTTCAATTTTGTTTGGTTCCTAATCTCTTGTAGCTTGTCAACATAATTTAACTGGTGAAAGCGGTCGTATTAATGGTACAAGAATCTCCGATGAAGTCATCAAATATTCTGAAGAATACCAAGTACCGTTGGAATGTATTTGGAGCATCACCGTGAGTCCAGAGAAAAAGGTAATCTCAATTAGCATTTTATCATATTTTTACAACTTCTTGACCTCTCAATCTATTTACTCATATTGATGTGTTTTGTCTATTAGGTAATATTGGTTGTATTATCTCTTTTTACTTGCATGGTTTATTAGTTAACTCATTGACTCAATACTACCGTCACCGACATTTGTCACAATCTAATGGGCTAAAAAGCTGATGTACATTATTATCTTTGTTTTCTTCTACTTCTGCTTCATCGAGGCAAACATTTTTCCACCTTGTTTTTCTGTATTGCTTTTTTTCTCGTTCATTACAGCCATTATGTCATTCATACCTGACAATTTGACTGACAAATCAATAGCTACATCTCAAAGAATTGATCAAGTATACTTTTCTCCTCTCTCTTATCTAGCCCTCCTGAAGATTGTAGTTTTTAAAAAGGTGTCTGCATTGTCTTAATTTCCTCACTTTTGTTAATCGACTCGTGGCTCATAAATTTGTTGGTAATGGTTTCTTGTTGAACTCATTGAAAGAGATATCTTCACACCAATTAGATTGATTTCATTGAGAAACCTGGAAGATGCATTGTGTAAACGGAAAAAGTGTTTGGCTTTGTAAAAGAGGAAAGAAGATAAGATCTGAAGATGGTGAATCCTGTTTTTTTATTAACAAGAGCTAAAATAGTGATTATAATGACATTGATGGTGTTAGTATTGTAACTAAAGTAGCTTGGTTGATTATTGGTTAAACGAAGCTCTATATTTGATGGTCAGTCATTTGAGCTGTTTTCAAGGTATTGTGTTGTCCATAAGCTCCGCAGAGCATCACCATCTACATGATCGTCATCTTTCGAATCATCAATTGGTTTCATTCATTTCCAGTCACTCACTACTGTACTTGCAGAGTTATTATTAACCTTAGGCAAATGACTAGATTCTGAAACCGGTCAAATAATCAACAAACACAAAATGATAACATCAACATGGTTTTTGGGAAAACAATTGGCTTCCTTAATGAATAAAAGAGACGAGAAAAAAGATAGCAATGATGATAAAGAAACCCAAGAACCAGGAGTATAAGGAAGGGGTTGAGTAAAGATGACCAAAGACCAGTATTACGTACATAGTGATAAAATAACAGACAAGGGATTATTGCAACAAAGAAGATTATTTGGTGACCATGGTCAATCAATTCTTCCTCTCTTTTGGCTATTCTTACTCAATCTCAGTCTTAACTCTTTTTCCATGTTTCTTTTTGCCTTTTCCATCTGAGTCTTTCATTTTCTCTCTATTTCCCTCTCTTGCCTACAGAATTTCTGTTTACTATAAATACTATCAAACATGGACATTCTATTACAACTTAACTCAACCATATATTAACTATTCTGGAGCCAATTATTTTTGAAGAGAATCAAAAGATGAAGAGGACAAGAGGAAAACGAGAGAGGGAAATAAAAGAGAGGAAGATAAAAATGGAGAAAAGGTTAAGGGAATGAATGAACAAAAATAGGAAGAATTCCTTTTTACTATCATAGAAAAGAAGACGAGGACGACGACGAAAAAGAAGATGAAGTGAACAGTAGGAAAAAGCCATGAAGAATCTTTCTTTTGATAATGTTTCACATATTTACAATGGAGGCTGCAGGGGAGGTGGTTTGTTCAAGATTTAAACTTCTTGGTCTTTTTTTCATTCTCACTTTTTTTGTTGGAAAAATAGAAATGAAGAGAAAAGGAAAAAGCATGATGAGAAAGTCAAGGGAAGAAGAAAAGGATGATGATGATGATGGTGGTGGTGAAGAGGGATGCATACAAATTATAAATAGTAAAAGTTAGCAATGCAAGCACATTAGACCTTTTCTTGAAGCTTTACTAAAAAATATGTACATCAGAGGCTGATTTTTTTACAGAATGAAACAAATGCAGAATAAAATTGAATCCTCTCTTGAATTTAACTAAATTTTGAAAGAGCCTAAAGTTTTAGCTCATGGTGTGGATGGTGCATGTTTTGATGATTATTGGAATCGAAGTGAAAAAATTGTTATAATGATAATGATTGTGATGATAATGGTAAAAGTTCAATGAGGCTTGAACTGTAGCTTACTCCTAAGATGTAAGTGGAAAGGTAAGAGTGGAAAGGGCCAGTGAAAATTCATTGAACCATTATCAATTTATAGCTTCGATTATTGAGTAATTGATAACTCATAATTTCCACTTCTTAAATTGTATTTCTCAATTGTTTTATTCAATTATATTGATTATCATTTTATTTTCTCTATTTTAGATGTACTTAAATTTTACCGATTATAAGCTGGAGAAACCTAATGATTGTCATTTAAACTACATCGATATTTATGGTAATTCTCTTCTGGAGACAAGCAGGAAAGAAAGATTCTGTGGAACTGCGACAGAACCTCATAAATCCGAAACAAATAAAGTACACATTCGACTTCATGCCAAACCTGGCGCCTTGAAATTTGCCTTCACCATACTCTTCACAGCCTTTAGAGAACCTAAAAATCCAGGTAAATTGATTCTCGTGAAAGTAAAAAAGCAAACTGGAAAAAAGTTGTATATTAAAATGATCACCTCATGAGCCTTTTAATTAGTTATTAATTAATGATGTCTTTCTCTTTCTATCTGAGAGTATATTAAAAGGATAGCTTGCATGTTAACACATAGATTATTTTTTTTGTCTTTATTCTAAAAGTAAACTTCTTACCTTTCCTTAAGTGATTTGTGATACTTCAATCAATCAAGCTGTTCACTTGATCAAATGAGGTGTAAAAACATGATCTAAAAAAGATTGCATTCGAGTTTCTGAGTTGCCTGATGAAAAAAATTATCAAACTTGCAAACTTTCACCTTATATTCAACATATTTTCGCTTACCTTTTTAAAATAACTGAATATTCATATCTTGTGAATATATACTTGTACGAAATTAAGTTGACTGTAAATAATGATTAGCAGAGAATGAGCAAGATAAAAAAAATCAACTTAGTAAATTAAACTTGATAATTTTGTCTTGCTTGTCATTTTACTCTTTGAGTTTACATATTTTAATTTTGAATTACGTTTGTTTTCATACAATTGACACTTGATATTAACAGAGTTTACTTATTTTGTCTTTTTTTACCATTTTTCTCAATCAATCAGCTAAATGTGATCCAAAAACCGAATTCGATTGTGATGATGGGACTTGTATACACATAAGCTTAAAATGTGACGGTCATCCGAATTGCATATATCGATATGATGAGGATAAATCAGACTGCGAAAAAGGTAACATGAATTGTCTGGTATTTTAATTTAGTTTCAACTGAATTGTTTCGATTGATTACTAAATCGACTCTTTTCTCCTTTCTTCATTTCTTCTTTCTCAACTCTATCAGACTCAAAAAGTTTGACATCATTTGATTCAAATCATATGATCATCATCTTAATATTGTTTTTCGCCCTTGTTATCGGTATGTGTGCCTCAATTGTTGTTTCATGTTGGGGCAAGATTCAAGAACGCCGTCAGCGCGAGTTGGAATACAAACTGAGAAGATCTCGTGAACCTTCAGTTGAACGTGATCTGGACCGAACCATCACCATGACTCGAATGGAACCGGTTCTTGACTACCCACCACCACGAGGCTCAGATGGAAGTGGAGGTGGAGGAGGTGGTGGTGGCGGAGGTAGTCTAATTGGTAGTGGAGACAGAGGAGGGTCAACGGGTATGCTTATTCGTTCAAATTACACTAAATCAAGTGCTAACCTTATGGATGCAAGTAACCCTGAAGAAGATGAACATGGATGTTATGTACCTGATGTTGGTGGTTATTATCGAAAAACAGCTGGCGGTGATCATCATCCTGGATCATTAATTGATGATTTAGGGAGTGGAGGTGAAGATGGTGTACACGGGGGTTTAGAGAAATATCCACCCGAAAATGTTATCCGTTATCCTGTGTTATCCAACGATTGTCCCTATTATCATCAAGATTCAGACACGGGTCTTAGAAGTGGCAGTGAATCGCCCATTCCACCGCCCCCTCCGCCTCCAGCTTTATCTCACCTTCGATCACGAAATACTCGGTCAACGACAACCCTTCCCTTGGATGCAAGTAAATTAGATACACCTTCTCCGCCACCTCCACCACCTCCTCATGGTCTTGGTGTATCATCTTCCATTGTATCCTTGGACAATCATCATCATCATCATCATCTTGCTCACCATTCACATCCTCCTCCATCTTCACACCCCACTCAACATCATCCTGATTGCGCTCAGCATCCCGGTTTTCCGAGTCATCATCATGATTCTCTTTCTCTTTCATCTTCACATCATCGAGCTCCAAATCCTGGAGATTACAGATCCGCCTCTGTGGGTCCTCCACACCATCATCACCATGCCAACCTTGATGGCGGTGGTGGTGGATCTCACGGTGAGGATACGGAAGATGAATCTGATGATAAAGTGCCTTCATCTTCAAGTCGTCATGGCCGATTTAGGGCGGAAGCTGTTATTGAAATGAGCTCATCAAGTGATCACACTGCCAATCGACCTAGAAGTTTTATTGAAACTCGATCAGCTCCTGATGTTATTGTGTTACGCTGACAACCGGTTTTACCTAAATACATAAATAATTTAAATACCGATCAAAATGATCAGAAATATTGAAGAAAAACTTTTAAACCTATTGATTATGATTTTTGGTGATGAGGATCAGGATGATAAAGAAATTTGCAACTCTTGTTTTTTCACCTTCAAATTTCAATCTTTTCCTTACTACGCTGAGGATTGGTCATTTATTATTATTGATTAATAATTGAAATTGTAATTGTTATTATTCTTCGACAATTCCGCTTCTTCCATTGGGATAACATTATTATACATGTGAATTCAATCAAATTTCAGAGGAAGAAACTTAAACAAGAACATTTTTATTCTAAACCAAAAAAAGGAAAAATTTTTTTTTGTTAACTTCGTCAACAACAAATTTAACAAATCATCAACAGGAGCCACCAGAAAACCAACAAACAACCTAAAGACTGGATTGCTGATTCAACATCTTCTCATTTCAAGTGTAATATTGAAAGTTCTTTTTATTTCTCGACTGATCAGAAACAAAAAATAGTGAAAGAAGTAAAAAAGCAAGAAATAATCGGATGGACAATTTATTATATAACTCATTATACAACACAAAAGGCTGAATAACTTGCGTTTTTTGGAACGAAAATTGTGTTTGCAACATTTGCAACTTCCTGCCTCTTTCTCAATTTTGGTCTATCTTTCCTCTTTTAATAAACACCTTTCTTTCATCCCTTTCCTTTCCAATTTCCCTTTCAACCTTATCCTTATTAGGTTCCTCTTTCTTACCAAAATAAACTGCCCAGTTACAAGGAGAATCGGAAATTGGATGGATATATTTATATCCATACATATGTGGTTAAACATACTCATCTCATTCCCTCAATCTCTCTCTCACTCTATCTTCTTATCCTTTTTTTTCATCTCTTTATCATCAGAATCATTCTCTGAATAGCAAAGTTTATATATATATATATTAATAATTATATGATTCATTTGTGGTTTAGTTTATTGAGAAGCATGTAAGAATCATGTACAGTTGTCTGGACACTTTGATCAGTGTTGATTGTTGATTTTATTGATTGACGATATACTTCTTTCTCTTTTTGCTATTATTATTTAATATTATATATTATAGCTACTAGATGATAACTAATAGATATTCTCTTCTCCATTGCTTTTCGTCCTCTTTTTTATCTTCCTCTTCTTGTTTTTGAGTTACTCTTCACCATTACCAGCATCACATCATGATCATCATCACCATCAACATAAACGACAACAAGAACACGATAACAATAATAACTACACATCAAGATTAGCTTTGTATTACACACAAATAGGGAGGACAAGCAAAAAACCCTCCAAGTCACAGGGAAAAAACTAAAGAAAAACAAATGGGAAAAAAGAAGAAGAAGAAGAAGGAAAAGAAATTCAGAATGAAATAGCTATTTGGTCAGACGAGATTTTTGCGATTGCATCTGGATTGTATGGAACCAACAACAATGCCAGATAAAGAAAGAGGGAGAAAAATGAGGCTAAAGATGGTAAAAAGGATGAAAAACGAAGACAAGAAATAACTTAGGATCGAAAGAGCAATACAAGGGGAAAAGGGATGCAAGCAAGAACTTTTATCAATGGATTTTGCTGTTACTGTTGATGTTTTATATTTATATATATATATATGGTTACATCCCAATGCTCATTGGAATCTTTTTTATTCTCCTTTCTTAGTCTCCATCTTCTCTGGTTCTTTTGTATCTAAAACGCAGGGAAAGATCAAAAAATTGCAGTTAGATTCAAAGACTTATTGATCTGAGTTATATCGTTGACAGAACTTTTCTTTCTCTTCTTCTCTTTGCTCCACTTTTTTTCTTTATCTTCTTTACATTTGATTCTTTCTTATTTCTTTGCCTTCCTCATCCTTTCCATGCATCTTTGCATCCGTTATCTTTCCCAACTGCAATTGATACTGTAATATTATTTCAACTAGCAAACAGTGTAAACAAAGCAATCATTAAGCAGCAAAAAAAGTAGTGAGACTCAAGATGAATATAATAAGAATGGAAAATAAAGGTGATAAGAAGACGATGATGATCATGGTGATCATGGTGAAACTGGGGAAAGTGGTGTGAAAAGGATAGAGAGATTGGTTAATGTTTCCTCAGGAAAATGAAAAGGGCAACAAGTCTTGAGGGACATTTTCAGCGAAAGATAATTCCTTCTTGTACAGTAAAACTCGATCAATTTCTTAGCTTTTGCCTCTTCACCTTTACATTGCCTCTCTCCTTGTTATCCTGAACACAAAATAATAAATGTATAAATAAATAAATATATATATATACAAACATGAAGCAAGAATAAAATACAAAATGAAAAGAAAATCTCAAAGATGAAAAAGTTAGATGAAGCGAGACGCATAAGAGGAAGACATGTTAATGCCTTTACATTTCAACGATTTAATAGCGCTCAAAATGTCGAGGAGATGAAAAGGAATGATTTGTTAAGATAAAACGTTATTTAATGAACGCATACTTAATTATAACACTTTCCCTCATCTCATCTCTACCAAACTTTCCCTCCTTTTTAAAAAAATTACAAGCAATGGCAGCTTAAAAAATAACTAAATCCATTTATTCATAACTTCATAACCTCTCCACTTCGATCAACTTTTTATCATTTAATTTCAACTTTGGTTGTTATCATCAGCTGATTATAGTTAACATGAATTATATTAGTGATTGATTTACGGATATTATTGAAATGTGTAAAAACCATCAACAGTAACCTCTTTTCCTTATGTGCTAACATGCTTTGTATCTCTTTCTTTTTGTTTGATTCCTATCATCATTCTCAAGCATCTCTCAAACTGTCTCTCCTTATACCTCTATTTTTTTCATCATCTCATCCTTCACAGAGATGCTTCTGCTCACATTAAACAAACAAATTTACTGGTAAATTTAATGGCAAACAATTTTAGCTATTCTCTCCTCTTACCTCTCTTTCTTTACCTCTCTGTCGAAGTATAACTAATACTCTGTCGCTCTTGATCACTTTACCTGTTTAACTTATCTTTAATCTACTTCCTCTCTCATCATCTTCAACATCGCAAGCATCATCATTACTATTACCACAACCACCAATAACATTATCTTTTTTTTGTACTTAAAATTTCGGTGCCAATAAGCATTGCTCAACGAAGACCTAAAGTGAATGTGAAAGATGAAAACTCAAAAAAAGAAGAGCTACTACGACTTTTGTAATCAAGCAAAGGGAAACATTTCATCCACAAATCTGACATCAAAGAACATCAACAACATAAACCACAGAATGACAACAATAATTAAAGATTAAATAATATACAAAAATACATAAAGAACAAACAAAAGATCACATTTCACTCACTCACCTGAAAACTTACTTTCACCATGAACAAAAAACAAGAAAACAATTAAACACACACAACCACATAACAATAACTCTCCAAATAAACTAAATCAAGAAGAAGGAAAATTGGAAAAGAGGAGAAAAATGCGAGAAAGAATTAATTCATAAGTCAACAAAGATCAAATATTCAAAAAAGGAATTAGGAATCAACTGATAAAACAGATAATACACATTTTTGATTCATTCTGCTGATTTTATTCTGGCAATATGCAATTCACCCAGTAAGGTTACAAAACTAACGTGAAGTGGGAAATGGATAGAAACCCAGTTTTGGATAATTTCCAACTAACAAATCTGATCATTTTATGTTGTTGATCAGAGGAAGGCCTGTAAACCTTTAAATAAGCTCAATATCGGCAACCATCAACAATTTGTTTTAATCAACATTGTCATTGCTGTTTTGATTGCTCAGAAATGATGGACTAGATCAGAATACACAGGATCTTTGGTAAAACAGTAATATTACTTTAATATTACTTAAAGATCCCTCAAGAACCAATTGATATTTTTCAATCTGGTAATTTGGCGATCAGTAGCTAGTACGATAACGCTTCTCTTTACAAATACAAAACAAATAGGATCTTTAATGGTTAATTGCTTCCTTCTTTTTTGATAAATTTTATGGCAAAATTTAGGAAATTTAATAAAAATGAAATGGATTCTCAGCTAAAAAAACTGTCGCTTATTAATTTTTGTTCACTTCGCGAAGAAAAAGGATTTGAAATTATGATTCTTGAGTTTAAGGGGATCGGCTTTTTCCCACCACAGTGTCTACCAATTTGTTCACCGCTTTTCGGATATGATAGATACGATGATGTTGAATAGTGGATGTGTTAGATTTGAGTGAAGGACAAGATGGTGCAAAGAAGTGGCTCCAAAAAATGGTGGATGTGATGGAAAAGAACCGTTACCCGTAAAAGTTGCTTTCAAATTTAGCGCTTCTTCTAAGTAAGACTTGCTCACTTCGCGTAATTTTCAGTAAACATCACGTCTGGTCACATTTTGGCTCTTTAATTTTGTATTTTTAATTTACTAAACTTTTTATTTCAAAATGGTTATTGCTATGGGATTCGAGGGAAGTGCTAATAAACTAGGAATCGGCATTATCAAAGATGGTCAGGTTTTAGCTAATCCCAGATCAACTTATATCACTCCTCCTGGTCACGGTAAGAATTTTTCAATAGAAATGATGATGCAATAGATGTTCTATGTTATACAAAAGGACCTGGGATGGGTGCTCCATTACAATCAGTAGCAATTGTCGTTAGAACTTTAGCTCAGCTTTGGAACAAGCCAATTGTCGCCGTCAATCACTGTATTGCTCGTAAGGTCACTATGGTTCTATTTTTCAAACTTTATTTAAAATTTTGTCTTATTTTCAGACATTGAAATGGGAAAGCTAATCACTGGGGCCAAAAATCCTATAGTACTTTATGTTAGCGGAGGAAATACACAAATCATTGCTTATTCAGCTGGCAGGTATCGAATCTTTGGAGAAACAATTGACATCGCTGTTGGGAACTGTTTAGATCGATTTGCAAGAGTTTTAAAGGTTCATCAGATTTAAAAAACAAAAAAGAATATCGTCAACAACTATTTTTTTTATTTCAGCTATCTAATGATCCTAGTCCTGGGTATAATATCGAACAAATGGCAAAAAAGTAAGCTACCGAGCAAGCAAGTAGCAATTCTCTATGGCACCGACGAAAGATATTGCATTGATAATGGGACAATGATTACTCAAGCCGGTACTTTGATGTTCCAATCTAGTCATTTGATATCGATCTCTGAGACAACTATAACTCAAAGATTCCGCACCGACTAGGTTGATGTCGATTGGATCAAATGATTTTTGAATGAATTTGCTACTTTGTGTGAATTGCTTGTTTTTATTTCCAAATACAGTGGATTATTTTCTCTATCAACAGTTATTTAGTCAATGCTGATTTTATTCCCGAGTTTTATCCTCTGTAAGCTACCGCATCAATATTTCGATTTAACCTTATTGTAACGAGATCAACATATGATATGTTATGTATGTTCGATTTGTAAGAGGTAAAAAATTGACCTCACTTCCATATGTTGCCAAAGGAATGGACGTTTCATTCTCAGGACTTCTTTCATTCATAGAGGCACATTTGTTATTTTTTCATAATTCAATTTTCAATCACTGATTTGTTGATGTAATCTTGAACGTGAATAAACATTGGTTTAATATAAAAATACTTAGTAATTATCAAAAATAATCAAAAATCCTTCAATGTAATTTTTTGATAGCTAGCAGGATCTGATACAGTCGACATTGGGATAGATTCCAGGGTTTTTTTCTTAATAAGTTTTTGTTTTTCCACCACCTCTCCAATTTCAGATTGAAATGAAACAAGTATTTGCTCCTCGGCCTTTTTCAATGTTTCCACTTGGTTCTTAATTTCTTTTAAAGATTCCAATGCATCCTTCTTGCATGGCTTTAACAGTTTTGCAACAACATTTGCATCCTCCGAATTATAATTGAATTCTCTTTTGGGGATAGCATCCAGTATCCGTGGCTCCAGCTCTGGACTTTCCAATAAAGCCGCATACTTTGGTGTCAAAAGCGGCATCATGTCAGCAATAAATTTTTCTTTAAGTTCCTCGTATTTGTTTTCATCAAAAGTCTTTTGTCTATTAAAAACTCTCATTAAGGAATCAAATTTTTTCCTTAAAATTTCTTCCACCTTTTTGATGACTATCATTTGAAAATCCATTGTACACGCTTTTACACTTCGATCAGGATCCTCTAAAAGAGCGTCACTAAGATTAGATGATGACATATTGAAAGTATTGAACACTATTAAAAAAAGATTGATATTTAAAATTAAATGTGAATACGAAAATAAAATAATTGTCAATTAATTCACCAACAATTCATACAAAACCGCCAAAATACTGATGCGCCTTCATCAAATTCATTGTACGCATATGTTGAAAAATTTAACTAATCTATCAAGTAGCTCCATCTATAAGCTATTTAAAATAAAGAAGCTGGTTTGCTTCTGTTGCGGCTTATCAACAGATGATAGTTTCCCATTTGGTTTATACTTTAGCTTATTCGTCAAAAATCATTGTTAATTTTGTTATTATTTTCCGATATAGTGTTCTAGCAAAGTCCGCTACCATGGAAGAATTATTGGCATCCGTCAACGATGTTGAATTCGACGTTGAAATCGCCTTGGCTGAACAAATCGGTGCTCTCAATCTACCTTTCCCGGGAATGGACAAATCTGGTGCAGCGGTCTGTGTTTTTCATCTTCGTGGTAACTGTCATCGAGGTGCAAATTGTCCATTTAGACATATCAAAGGGGATCGTAGTATAGTTTGTAAACACTGGCTTCGTGGTCTATGTAAAAAAGGAGATCAATGTGAATTTCTTCACGAATATGATTTAACTAAAATGCCGGAATGCTATTTTTATTCCCGTTTCCATGCATGTTCTAACAAAGAATGTCCTTTTCTTCACATTGATCCGGAATCTAAAATCAAAGATTGTCCGTGGTATGATCGTGGTTTCTGCCGGCATGGACCCAATTGTCGCCATAGACATACTAGACGTGTAATATGTTTGTGTTACCTTGCTGGTTTTTGTCCTCTTGGTCCAGAATGTAAATTTGTTCATCCTAGATTTGATTTACCTATCAACGATCCAAATGTTCAAGCAAAGAAAGGAACTGTCATTTGTCATTATTGCAATGAATTAGGCCATAAAATTTATAACTGCCCCAAGATGCCTCCTGAAGCAAGAGAAGAAGCAATACAAAGTAAACTTGCTCAGCTTGAGCAGCAACACTCCGGCCAACAACCTATTCAGCATCCACACCATGCTCCTCATAATACACATCACAATAGTCATCATAATACGCATCATAATCCGATTCATAATCAGCCACATAATAATCACCCTCCTCATCAAAATCAAGGACCGCCGATTCCTAATGCAACTAAAAACGGAACTGATAACTCTAACTCTAATCCATCGGATCCCCAGGGGGCTCAATCTAAAGAAAGGATTCATAGGCCTCTTGATCAAGTAACATGCTTCAAGTGTGGAGAAAAAGGTCATTATGCTAATAAATGCCCTAAAGGTCATCTTGCATTTCTTAGTAGTGCTCTTAAAGAACTTCAAGCCAAACGCGGCGATGGTAAATCATGAGTTTCAAAGTGATCAGTTTTATCATTTATGATAATAGTAAGCGGCGTTAAATGATAAAACTTGGGAATCAAATCAGCATTGACCAAATACCTGTTGACAGAAAGGATGGTCGATTTGGAAATAAAGACAAGAAATTTACACGAAAAAAAATTTATTCAAAAATCATTTGATCCAATCGACATCAACCTCGTCGGTGCGGAATCTTTGAGTTATAGTTGTCTCAGAGATCGATATCAAATGACCAGATTGGAACATCAAAGTACCGGCTTGAGCAATCATTGCCCCATTATCAATGCAATATCTTTCGTCGGTGGCATAGAGAATTGCTCCTCGCTCTTCTGCCATTTTTGACATCATCATTTGTAACCTTTCATTACAACCAACTCCTCCTACAATCAAAACTTCTTTTGAGTTTGTGTTGGACATGGCTCGTTCTGTTGTTTCGACCAACATCGCAAAAATGGTTTCTTGGAGCGAAAAACATAAATCTTCTGGAGTATATTCACCAGTTTTTAGCCAATTTTCCGTTCGTTCCTGAAACACACGAACAGAGTGAAAGATTACATCAACAAATCAGTGATTGAAAATTGAATTATGAAAAAATAACAAATGTACCTCTATGAATGAAAGAAGTCCTGAGAATGAAACGTCCATTCCTTTGACAACATATGGAAGTGAGACCAACTTTTTACCTCTTATAAATTAAACAAATGTATTATATGTTGATCTCATTGTAATAAAGTTAAATCGAAATATTGATGCGGTAGCTTACTTTTTTGCCATTTGTTCGATATTATACCCAGGACTAGGATCATTAGATAGCTGAAATAAAAAAAATAGTTGTTGACGATATTCTTTTTTGTTTTTTAAATCTGATGAACCTTTAAAACTCTTGCAAATCGATCTAAACAGTTCCCAACAGCGATGTCAATTGTTTCTCCAAAGATTCGATACCTGCCAGCTGAATAAGCAATGATTTGTGTATTTCCTCCGCTAACATAAAGTACTATAGGATTTTTGGCCCCAGTGATTAGCTTTCCCATTTCAATGTCTGAAAATAAGACAAAATTTTAAATAAAGTTTGAAAAATAGAACCATAGTGACCTTACGAGCAATACAGTGATTGACGGCGACAATTGGCTTGTTCCAAAGCTGAGCTAAAGTTCTAACGACAATTGCTACTGATTGTAATGGAGCACCCATCCCAGGTCCTTTTGTATAACATAGAACATCTATTTCATCAACTGTACAACCACTTTCCTTGAGACATTTGTCAATCAGTTCGTGTATCACATTTTGATGATGCTTAGCAGTATCTCGAGGCAGAAAACCTTCATTGGTAAAAAAATATAATTGTATTACAGTTTAAAAAATACCCAAAAGTTGATGTCATCAAGCAAATTTACTTAGATTACACAAAGAACGCTGATTTCATTGGACTCTCTACACTTTTCGTATGACAAAAATTGGTGGCAAAAATTCTTACCGTGACCAGGAGGAGTGATATAAGTTGATCTGGGATTAGCTAAAACCTGACCATCTTTGATAATGCCGATTCCTAGTTTATTAGCACTTCCCTCGAATCCCATAGCAATAACCATTTTGAAATAAAAAGTTTAGTAAATTAAAAATACAAAATTAAAGAGCCAAAATGTGACCAGACGTGATGTTTACTGAAAATTACGCGAAGTGAGCAAGTCTTACTTAGAAGAAGCGCTAAATTTGAAAGCAACTTTTACGGGTAACGGTTCTTTTCCATCACATCCACCATTTTTTGGAGCCACTTCTTTGCACCATCTTGTCCTTCACTCAAATCTAACACATCCACTATTCAACATCATCGTATCTATCATATCCGAAAAGCGGTGAACAAATTGGTAGACACTGTGGTGGGAAAAAGCCGATCCCCTTAAACTCAAGAATCATAATTTCAAATCCTTTTTCTTCGCGAAGTGAACAAAAATTAATAAGCGACAGTTTTTTTAGCTGAGAATCCATTTCATTTTTATTAAATTTCCTAAATTTTGCCATAAAATTTATCAAAAAAGAAGGAAGCAATTAATTATTATCTCAATGGTGACTGTACCAATTATCCAATTTTTATTTAGCGCGCCTTCCACATTGTTTATGAAAGAATCAAGATAATCACCTTAACTATGGGCTAATCTTGTAAATAACTGATAAACTTTTTTTTGAAAACTGTGCTCGTTTTTATTGGAAGTAAATTAAAATAAAACTGTTTACCAGAAATGAAAGTAATAGTAATTTCAGTACTCATTTCATTACAAGTTTACCTTGGATCAAGTCAACAAATTGACTTTTATAGTTGGTCGCAAGTGATCGATGAAAATTTAATTGATGATTTTTACCATTATATAAACAAATTTCGGATTGAATTACCTCCAACTTGTATATCGAAGATGTTACAACGTAGTGAATATGCCGAGTGTTATTATGGAGCTCTTGACCGATGGCGAACCAAGACAGACCAAGAAAAATTGGCTTGTTGTTTCATTCTTGACTATGAATATTGTATGCTTAACCTAATTAAATCCGAATGCGGTCGCTACGAAGAGCTTAAATACCGATCAACTGATGGTTATGCTGCAGCTAAGAGGCACATCATATCCATATTCAACTGTCACCATCGTTATGATGACATTGATGATTGTCGACTGCCGACCTGGGCAATCATATTGATATCAATCACAACAGTGTTACTCTTCATAATCATTTTGACCATTTTAAAATGCTGCTACAACCGAAAGCAGAGGAAATTGAACAAACACAATTATAGAAATGTCCATTCACCAAACTCACTGAACTCACCAAGCATAAGATTTAATCTTCAACCACTCAAATACGATAATTCATCAATCTAAGCTGAACTGAGCAAACCATTTCAATCTTCAAATTTGTTATTTTCAAAGCATTTTCACCATCATTTTTGCTCTTTTTGAGTTTTGTTTTAGTTTAGTTTTCACACAATTAAAATGTATAGTATTACAGCTCTAGATAAGTCAATTGTGATCAATTTGATTTAATAATTGTTACGAGCTTCAACCTAATCTTAAATTGTTCAACTACATTTTTAGGTTCAACATCAAATGATACAATTTACATGTTAACAGCCATACCGATAAAGGCTATCCATTACAACTTGTAACTTATATTTTTCTCTTGATAATCCAATGATTGAATCAACTGATTGTCGCCCTTAAAATAAAGAACAGATAATGAAAAAAATGTTTCATTTTGCAATCTAATTGTAATTGTAAAAATTAACTTCTCTCAACTCGAAACTCTTGATAATCGAGTCAATTTTTTTGTTCACCTTTTCGCCATCAAATGGCTGAGCGTTAAATTATTCATCATAAACTTACAACCTCTTTGAGATAATTCTTGATCACGTTCAACAATTATTTATGTTTTTACTTCACAGTTGACTTCGTATTTAAGGAACCTTCAACTCTTTAAACAACCGTTTTTTTGGTGACAAACAAAAAATTAACCCACCTTTGCTCATCTTCATCAGGCTCACTGATTTTCAGGCTCATTTTTACCTTTAGCCGTTTAAGTGTTCACTTCAACCTCACTGATATCCACAATGTTCATCATGTTTAAACTATTCAGTGTTTTCCTTTGAAAATAACCGTTTAACCTGGACTTAACGCGACTATTATCAAAACCTTATTCTGGTCATCTGTTTAACCTATTTTCAATATCATCTGTGAACATATAAACTGTCCATTCTAATGAGTTCAATTTCAGAGAATCGGTTTAATCCAAAAGCAACTGTAGTTAAAATAAGTGATGGAAAAATAATCGACCAAAGTAAAGTGAGTAAATTATTTTTTCTTGACTCTAAATAGACAAGTGAAAATCAAAATCAAAAAAGGCAATCCGATTTCTTCTATGGCCAGTGGAAATGATAATTTGCCTTTATTCCAGAGTTTTAAAGAATCGCGAAATTAGTCTCAAAATTGACAAAAAAAGCTGAAATTACTCCAATATACCTCAACAAAGGTCAATCAAAAGGCTCTGGTCCACCTCAAAGACACATTAGAAATCGATTTCCATTGCGCTTGATCTCAAACGGCTATTTCCACTGACCAAAGAAAAATCCGATTTTTTCGCTCTATCTATTCATGGGCACACATTTACAATTTTTCATCAAGATTGCTTTATGTTTGTCCAAAATATTTTTGAAAATTGCATCTTTATTTCAATGGTTAAATTGTGCTTATAAGTCCAATCAATCTATCTTGTCTATCTATACATCTTACATGTTAGTCCATTTTTAAATAATCGTCCATAAATTTACCCGTCATACCTTATTAGAAATGGGTGTTAGACAATTTTTGAAATCGGGTTCATTTTTCAATATTTTTCTAGAAAAAAAATGTGAATTTCAATCCAATTTTGCTTCTAATTTTGTCAAGTCAGCATCAGATCTATTATGAACCTTATCTACATTACATCTGTATTACATATTTTGTATAATATTATGAGCCATTCTTAGATATTTCTGGCAATATTTTGAATCTCTTGGCCTTGTGGAACATTTGCTTGTTAAATGTAATTGTTATGATGATTATATGCTTGTGTAAGCCTTGATTGGGTCACAAGGGGCGGAAAGGATTGCCAAAAATTGGTGGTTCCTTGTTTATTTTGCATTATTGGTTGGAAAAAGTAGATTTTTTTGTCAACTTTATCTCCCATTTTACCTAAATAATTACAATAATAAGAGGGAAGCAAATATTAACTGTATTTTTACTTGGATATATCATGGTAGAGATGATTATGATTGTTTAGATGATGAATACATGTAAATTGTTTTTGCATGGAAATGATTAGACTGTGTTAAGTCAACTGAATAATCAGCCTTAGGGTTTTACAGGTTTCAAGTTATCAAGATTAAACATCCATTTAACCAAGATTTAACAACCATTGAACCATTCATTAAAATTACGGAAGCTTCTTCTTCCTAATATATTATCAAGTTGATATTTTGTAAGGTTTGTTCAAATTTTAAACTTTAAAGACACAGAAAACCAAATTTTGCGAGAAACAATTAATTCATCTCATCAACCTCTACTAAATTGACTGATATTCACTGATTTATATTAAAGTCACACATAAATTTGAAACTTACAATCAATCAACCCTAAGCTTTAATCAATTAACCTTTAACAACTCTATAACCATTCTGGTATCCTTGCAGTTCACCATGATAATTTATTACTGACACTTGAAATCAAATTTTATTCGTTATTTAAATCAATAGATTAAGCTTGTAGAGTATCAGAAGACCAAAAGTATGATCGAAAAAGCTCGTCACCAAATAAATTTCGCTTTGTATTTCAAAAAATCGGTTTCGGTAACAGCAATTTATTTTTAATATTTTTTTTGGTAATCACAAAAACAAAATCTAGTAAAACAATGTTACCAAGATGAAAAACAGATTGACGATCAACTTTATCGATCATACCTTATTATTGAAAGCTTATGTTGAGTTCATTTTTTTTATTTAAAATCCATGATTTTTTCAATTTTTTGCTCGTAATTAAATCAATTGTTTCTTTCAATGATGAGCTTTATTTAACAATAGTAAAATTATTGATACATTTTATATTTTTTATGTGTTTTTTTTGCTCGTGAGGCTTTGGATCTCGTTGGAGCTTAAGTGGTGATGGATCTTTTTTAAGGCTCTCAAATTCAATCAATCATCAAATTAGATCAATTAAATAAACAATCGGATCAGTTTCCCTTGTTTCATGTAACAATACACTTTCGAGGTTAAATGTATAAAACTAAACCAAAAAAACAATCAACTGATTAGGTCTTGAAAGTGATCTTCATTCAGTAATCATCTGTTTACATTTATGTGTTTGTTTTTTGTGTGTTTCCCTCCTGATAACTTCACTCTTAAATATTGACAGTCAATCAACCAAATATATTGTTGTTTATGCTTAATAGCTACCTGTATCATCACCAGCAACATGTTCAACACACAACGAGCTGTTCGTTGTATTGTTATCATCTCAATCCATTGATCAACTTGATTACGCGCATTTAACGGTGATGATCTTTTTTCTCGTCTGTTGTGCCCAATAATCAAGGTTAAACTATTAACTTGTTTTTGACATATTTTCCTTTTCTTAATGATTATCAAATTTTTATCAACTGGTGAACAATTAACAATTAATAACATTTTCATTCATTTTCACTTGGCAGTTTGGCAAAAAATTATACAATTATACAGCTAACCAGGTTGAAGGAGCTTCAAATTGTGTTATATCCTCGCTTCCAGGAACATCGGGTTATTTCAATTCATCCATATTAGACAATAAAGATGCTTCATCTTCAATATCATCAGGTCGCTCTTCAACTCGACCCGGCTCCAATACCAATAACAAGATGACCGGAGCAACAACAATCCAAGTGACACCGAATCACACCTTTAAATATCCAATCTCCAGCACAAATGTTACTCGCCGATCATCACCTCAAGAAACCTTTAATGAAATTAGCAAGACAACTCAATTACCTGGAATTGATGTTCGCGATGACTTCTGGAATCGATGTAGAGTTTATAAGAAAAGGCCAAAAAACATTTTCTTCTCTCAACTATATTCTATCTTTCATCTTGCTTGTACCATAACCCTTCTTCGTATTTCAGGTAATTCAATTATTCCTCTCAAGGTACTTTGTAAATCTAATGATGTTTATTCCTCACATAGGCACGTCCATACCAAACCGACACTGGTTCACTTTAACCGTATATTACTATCATGGCTACCTGTTAGGAACCTCAATTTTGTTCATCATTTTAATCCGTTGTTGGACAACTAAAGACTACTATGGACCTGGTGAGGGTCATCCCGGTAATTATTATTAAATGTTTTAGGATACCAAAAATTAAAGCAAAAGTCATTAGTAAAAAACGACAGAACTTTTTGATACCCTTAATACACCCTTAAAAGTTTATTTTGGAGCGTTTAAATATTGAACTAGGTTCATAACTAGAATTATTTGGATTTTTCACTTTTTTAATTTCTCTATGTAAACTTTATTAATTTGCTTCTCTTTACATTTATGGTTAACCAGAAAACACATCAATACTGTTTGGTTCCATAGCTCTTGGTTTGGTACAGTTGATTGCTATTGGACTTAATTTGGCTCAATGTCTTAACGACCAATTCATTTTCATACCAATTCTTCAATTTCTGTTTGTTTTTTTATTAATGCATTTTATATTTACTCGAGCTCAACGTGGACCTAAATACAGTCTCAAAAATATTGCTGTTGCTCATCTTTTTGCTTGTCAAATGTCACTTTGGTTAGTTAATTTTGATCCTAACTATGGTACATGTAGCCATCGTCAAGCTCGATTATCACCTCGATCAGATACATCGTCACCATCATTAATATCCTCCAGGCCTAACATATTTCCAGCATCATTTTCTGATCTACTTTTACCCATTCTTCACAATTATCAACTGTTAACGGCATTCATTTTAGGTTACATGTGGATTCAAAATAATCGGTGTCATTACAACAGCCTTAAACCGAGACTCTCAGATCTCGATGATAACGCTTCATTCAGTTTTGCCAAGAAACCAAGTTCAATTAAAGGCTTCTTTATGGGCATTTTAATTATTTCAACTGCTTTAATTGTCTTGTTGCTTGGTAATCCAGAGATTACTCTCATCACTCATACATCTATTCAGGTAAATTGACAAAAACATATTTACTTTTGATATATTGACAATTTCAGTTTGAATAATAATTGAAACATTTTCATATTTCAGGGTTTATCAGCAGCTGCTGCCTTGATTGGACTCGTATTGAGAGGTCGTAAACGGAAGGGACTCCACAAAATTGCCGATCCTTGTTTGGATCCAAATGATAACCACATCATGTCAATTATTACTGTTGCTGGTGCTTATACTTTAGCAATTTATGATATTGTTACAAGTGGATTGGAAAACACATTGACATCTTACAAGATGATGAACCATGGAGCTTTAATAATTCAAATTACTCTTCAAACTTTTTTACTTCGCTCTGATGGTCGCAAGATTCATCGATCTCGAGACGTTTTCGCCTATTTGATTTTATCCAATTTTAGTTTATGGATACTGGAAATAACAAATATGGCAACTAATTTGACAAATCAAAATTCAATATCAGCTCGACATCTTCCTCAACTACTTGTAACTCTTAATAGATTTTATTCTGGACTCGTGTTTATACACTTTTGGAAACTCAAGTAATTCAAAGAAACCGTCTATTTATAAAATATATTTTAAGGCTGAATTCAAAGTCAACGTTATTTTAAAACCTCATTTGTAATTACTATCTAACTATTAAAACTAAATTTTAACCTTTTGATCGAATTCAATCGATGTATCAGTGGTTGATAAATCAAAATTTACTCTCATAGCAATGAGATTTATTTATATCTACTAGCAGAGTTTGAAAAGCTTCTAATAGGCAGTGAAGACTCTTCTGAACTCATCACGAAAGGCTGTATATGAGAGATTGTACTATTGGTAGGCATCGAATAAAAAACTATCTTAATAAATTTTGAGTAATCGAGTATTTTGTCTTCATCTTACAATGAAACTAATGACATGAAACTTGGATAGATTAAATGATAAAATACATACTATACAAAATGTATATTATTATTAGGTATGACTGGTAAAGTTTTGGACATATTTTTCAGTATTTAATTGCGACAGTTAGACTAGACTTACAGACACCATTTAACCATCGAAGCTAAGGTGCTCTTTTCAAAAATATGTTGTGTAAAAATAAACCGATTCCGAGCAAAAATTTGCAAGTTACGGCCTTAAATGGACAAAGGCGTCAAAATCTGCTTTAGTCTTTCGTTAAAAACCTTATATTATTTTCAACTTCATCACAGAGTTTTGGCAAAAGGGCAAAATTTGGCCTCAAAGTTGTTAAGAAAGATGTGATCCGCCTAATATAACTATATATGAGCTTTCGAATATCGAACGAGATTATTGCCCAAAAAAGATCGGAATTGCTTCAATATTCGAATTCGATTTCGAATATTACCCCGAAAGAAAAAGATTAGGAGATCTTTTTTGGGCAATAGTCTCTTTTGATATTCCATTCGATAGAGAGCCTCCATTTCGTGCGTATTTATGGGTGCTCCATTGTTCAAGTTTTGATGACGATCAATGCATACCATCGTATTGCAACATATCAATGGCAGAGATTTTTTGAATCGAAGAATAGAAATCATTAAAAACGGTGAACCAAAATATCGACCACTTTACACTGGAAATCAGATAAGTACAATAAGGTCTTTGGACATCGAGCCGTACCTGATCCGAGTTGCAAATTGCGTCTAGCTGAAAGAGCAGTAATCGGATCATATCTTAATTTTGACAAACCTATGGCTAATTATTCTATTTAACTCGAATTTGGAATAATGATAACACAATTTAGCATAGAATGCGAAGCTTATTTTAAATGTAAAATTGTTTTCTGCTCAAAAATTCAGTCCTTTGTTTCAATGTTTGCTTCTTCATCTTTGAATCTAATTTCATCTTCCAGTCAAACTTACAAATTTGTTAGTATTAATGATAAATATGGATATAGATTATAATTGTATATTTGATAGCGCATTTTAAGTTTTAATCAGCACAGTATGCTGGTTAATATTTAAAATTTCAATTTTAATTTGCAGACATTGAAATGGGGAAGCTAGTTACAGGTGCCAAAAATCCTGCCGTACTTTATTTTAGCGGATAAAATACGCAGATCATTGTTTATGCTGCCGGAAAGTACAGAATTTTCGGTGAGACAATTGACATTGTTGTTGGAAAATTGTTGGTATAGATTTGCAAGAGCGTTGAAGATAATTTAATCACCATTCGTGTTGTAAAGTAAGTTTTCTAGTTGAAAGTTATATTCCGACGCGAATGAACGTCGTTGAAATGTCAACTAAAGTTATTACCATAATTTGGGGAAAAAAAGATTATTTTGAGACCTAAACATCATCAAAATGTGATTCATGAGTTGATTGATAAATGTGTCGCAGAGGGAAGTGGTTGTACAGCTGATGAAATTGATGTGTATATGTTACACCAAAGGACCGGGAATTGGGAAGGGCTCCATAACAATTAATAGCAATTGTCACTCGAACATTAGCTTAATTGTGCAATAAGCCGAAAGCTGCCGTGAATCACAACTCGTAAGGTAATAATCGTACGGTAATCTCGTGATTATCCTGTCAACAACTAAAAGGGTTACACAATTTTCACCAGTTCCGTTTTGTATGTTTGTATATCTTTGTTGTCAAATAAAATTGTTAGAAAGTTAAGCCAATTCTTTTTCTTTCTTGTGCTTCTTCTTCTTCAAGAAAGATGGTGTCCGTATTCCTTTCTTCTTTTTATCCTTTTTAGATGATGATTTATCTTCTGACAAATCTTTCACCGGAGAACCCTGAAATTAGATAAAAAAATAAGAAGGAAATTATGAGCTGATGCAAAAAAATGACGAAAAGGACGGAAATAACAAGAAATACGCACCTCTTTGCTACTCCTTGAGGCTCCAGAAACATCACCTAATTTTTCCTCTCCATTTACGGCAGTATCACCTATTGAGTAGAAGAGAAAAAAATTATAAAGAAAAAGTAAAGATTAGAATAGGCAAGATTCAGATTGAGACAATTAAAAAAACAAAAATTTGTTAGATGCTAAATTGAAAATGAAATGAAACATTCTGGGAAAACAAAAACTTACTCGTACTATATTTGGGTTTACGTTCAGATTTAAATCGACGATCAAAGTAATTATCTTCGACAGCTATGAAGACAAGCCAAGATGCAAATAGAGAAAGAAAGAAAGACGTGCAAAAAATATAACATTCAATTAAAGCATGCACAATAGTTTATGACAATAAGTTTTTAAAGATTGGGTATGGACAGTTTGTAAAGAGAAAGCAAGAAAGCATGGAAAAAAGGACAAGAAAAAGAGCGATTCTGTAAATTTATGATGTTGATGTTGTTGATGATGATAATGATGATGATAGGGATGTAAAAGCAAAGGATTGGGTTGGGTGAAGATGAGGATAAGGATGAGGAATTGACATTTGAATGATCCCTTTCATTGTTAATTGGCACTTTTTACATTCAAGTGTGAATATGAGCATTTCAGGCAATTAATTAATGATTTTAAACTAGTTTAAAATAATCTATGATTTATCTTGATGAAAAAAGAGTGAAAGAGTTGTGAGTAAATGAAATCTGTAATAGACGATGTTCATGTTCTTAAACTATTTTCATGTTAAGCAACTGTGAATGGAAACATTGATTGGATAACAGAAAATAGGAAATAAACTGAAAGTAATATTTATATTACATGTTAAATATTATATGGTTGATAAATTAACTGACAATGAAATATAAGAATGTCTGTCAACTGATGGTGTGAAATAAGCAAACAAAATAAGCACAAGTTTAGGATTAGATGAGGATCATGTTTAAGCAAAATACCATTAAATCATCATTGGTATTGATATGGGAATATTAAACGGGTTTTGAGGAGTAAAAATAAAAAATTGTTAACGTAAAATACCAATAATAATAATGCTGATATGCTGTGCAAGACAAAAATTAAATAGACTCAACAGGTAAAAGCTAACAAAAGCTATATTGATTGGACAATATAACGTAATATATAAAATTGTAATAAAAATGCAATACTAATTTGGTAAAGTAAATATACCTTCAGTTTTACGAGACTCCGAAAATTCTGAAAATGATGAGTGACCGAGGTGGTTTATTGAAGTGTTAATTGCAGTGAATTAGTTGAGAGATTATTGCATGGTGAAGTTTATATTAGTAAGGTGGTGTTTTTGTTTGGTGTTTATAATGATAGTATTTGATTAAACGGTGAAACAGGTTGGTGAAAGTGAAGATGGTAATGTTTATGATGATAATGATGATAATGGTGATGGTGGAGAAGAGAAGAGAGGAAAGGGAAGAAAAAGAAGAGAAGAGTTAATTTCTTAGTATTATTGTTATTACCTTGTGCAGCAAGCCGCGCTGAATGTGAGCGATGCACACGATTATTGCTGTTTTTAGAGTCTAATGAGATGAAGAGAAAGAGAAATAGGAAGAGAGAAAAATGATGATCAAGGTAAAAGTAACTAAACAGTTAGAAAGCAAAGGAAAATGGAAATTGAAGCAGCTTTTCATGCCAGATGATTGTATGTTGTATTTTGTTACCCAGAAAATGAGCAGCAATTTAAGGTAAAAAATGGTTTAAACATTTTTCAAACTTGATTGAGAATAGTATAAGGCTAAGATTAATGTCGTGTAATGTTGAAAAATATCAAACAAGCGATTGTTTTTTCAACACATTGGAAAGCTTTTGTTTCAATTGTATTGTTGCAGAAAAACACTTGGAAATCAGATGGAGCTGTAAAATTGAATGCAAGCAACTTAATTGTGATGTTAGTCTTTGAGTACAAGATTAGTTACTTTGTGTAATTGTTGAAGTAATAATTTCTATGTAATTAAAAGGAAAAAAAGTTATGTTCCAGAAATGACATCAACAGGTTGCAAGTTATTAAAAATGAACTCAAGCCAACGAAAGTAAGATTAAGTAATAAAATTGCAAACTAACCATCAGGACTTGGTGTGATAATTATCTGAAGATCTGAAGATTTTGAATGGTTCAATAGAGATTTGGAGGCTTTCATTGAAATTTTTTTGTGAGTTTATCAATGTTTTTTTTGTTTGGGTGAGAAAAAAGAGAAGAAAAAAAAAGTGAAAATCAAGAAAAATGTGAACCTTAGTCGATTGATGAATCGAAAAGTAATTCAACTTCACTAATTTCAAAAAATATACTTCATTTTGCTTTGATTGCAAGGTCTAATCAAGAATACTGAATTAAGTTACAAGTTGGCTTTCCATTTAGACATAATACTCAGACAAATTATAATACTCTGACACTGAAGAGAAGACAAAATAAAATCATTTTCCTTGTATGAGATGATTGGTGCTAAGGGAAAGTGTAGTCTCCAAGTTTCCATTTTAAGTCGATTAAAGATTTTAAAATAGAAAAAATATAATATGTTGAGTAAGATTAAAAATTTGACCTGAAAAAGATTGTTTACCTTCATCAGAGAGTGGAGATTGAGGAGATTTAGAAATTTGTTCAACAGGACTAGTTATTTGATCCTCGTTCATGTGTTCCGCCACTGGTTCCAATAAAAGGTGTCTGAAACGGTCAGGGACATCGTCAACTAATATTGTGATAATCATGAAAGAGAAGTGAGAAAGAGTTAGAAAGTTAAAAAAATAAGTGACTAATTGTTGAGCTTGGCTGATTTAAATTCTAACCTGGTTCTCCTCGCTGTTTTTTCTCAATGTACTTTTTATATTCATCCAGTTCTTGGTCGGAAACATTGTCGAATGGATTTTTGGCATATGCACTCTTATAGACGGTTGCATTATGTTGGTATTCACGTTGAATAATGCCTTTAGATGCTGCTCCAACAAGAACTACATGATCAGTTTCATCTCCACTTTGACGTTTATTTAATTCTTCCCAGGTACCACCTTCCAAAATATGACTTTGTGGACCACCAGATATTTTATTTTGAAGCCTAACTTGTTTCATCTGGAGAAGAGTATCAAAATGAAATATTGATTAGTTAATTAATTACATAAAGCATTATTGTCTGGATGTGACAAACGAAACAGTAGTTGAGGTGGGAATGAGAATGAAATGTAGGAAGTTATGGGTTGAAAGGGTGAAAAGTGACTTCAAAAAACTGAGACTGATCAACAAATATTCCAGACGAATCATGATTTCCTAAATCCATTAGATTATCAGTTTTGTCTTTCATTTTATGGCCTTGGACTCTTTTTTCAAGTTGAACAAACCCTTAGGATTCAACGAGAAAAATTGAGGTCAGAGTATAGCAAGCCAGATAGATGAAAAAGAAGATGGAATCAAAAAAGAAAGAGTAAAAGAGAGAGAAAAACTAGTATAACAAGAATGTGTGATAAAATTGAGATAGAGAGCTTTTGAAACTGAGTTTGTTCAGGGTATGAATGCCAACGCCCTAATTCTTTGCCTTCTTCTTCAACATCGTCTTCCACATTCTTATATTTTTACAGAGGCAAGCACCATCATCCTATTAAATGTGTCTTTAACTTTTCTGTTTGTAACTTGCTCCATGTTTGTAAAAATAAACCACCAACACTGAATCTATGTGTAAGTTTATTGATATTGAAAGATCAAACCTCTTTCTGTCTTCGCTTAAACTCGCCAGGATCCACATTAACAGGCACAAATTGATGATGATTATCAATTTTAACTGGATTACTATGTGAAGGTGAAGAGTCTTGAACCCACTGAAAGAGATAAAATGAAAAGAATTAATAAAATTTAGCAAAGCATAAATAATAATATAATAATTCAGACAGGTTGATCATATTTATGTCTTTTTTATTATTATTTGAGATCGATAGAGAATGAGAGAGAAGAAAAGGAAACAATAGAATGAGACAAAAAAAGTTTCATGATGAGAATAGTTTAGAAATTTGGTTTCAATCATTAACCGTTATTATAGCCATGATTATTATGACTGTTGTTGTTATTGTAATTATTATTGTTGTTCAGGTTTAGGATGAGTTGAGGATTGAGGACGACAAGGATAGGGAAAAAGGGGAAAATAGTGTGCAAGTAAAAGTAGTAGAAGCGCAAAAAAAGCAAAAAGGAGAGGCCATGATAATCAAAATCTAGTTATAATCATGGTTGGCAATGTATTGTTATGAAAGGTAACAGTTAAATCATCGTGCCATTATGATTATTGCTATTGTTGTGGTTGCTGAAGATGATGATGTTGATGTGGATGAAAACATCATCTCTATCTGAACAAAAAAGAGCGTAAAAGTACGCTCTTTGGGATAGTTTTGTGAATGGTTTACAGAAAGCAAACAAATGAATCACAAAAAGTAAAAGCCTTATTGATGTTTACGTTTTCAGCCTAAAAATTACATACGTGGTGAAGAAGCTAGTAATTGGTAAATAAACGATCTATCAAAATATTTGAATTAATTTTGAAATAAAATGTTATAATGACTAGTTGTAGTGAAACAAAGTGAACAATTATCTGAAAAGATTGTGATGTAATTAAATCAAATAAAAAGTATAAATGAAGAGCTAATAAGAAGCTAATAAAATGTGAAGGGAAAGGTGCGGCATTCAATGAATAACATAAGTTATTGAGTAACTTAAGTGGAAAATATTATTTGGAATGGAAAGGGAAAAGAGAAAAAGGAAAATTGATTAAATGCGATTAAATTGATAGTTTATATTGATTAGGTAGATCAGAGAAAGAGAAAAGGAAAGAAAAGTGAGACTAGATCAGAAAACTTCTTCAGCAATTTTAGTCTATGAGAATAGCTTTGATTTAAGCGTTAAATAAGTGTGAGTAGGTGATATAGCAACGTTGAAATCAATCGGGTGAGACATTTTAGGATGACGGAGAAAGAGACAAGGAAAAGGAAGAGAGCGAGAGAAAGATGGAAAGAAAACTGAAAAGGGGAGGAAGAATAAGCTCATGAAGAGTGTGAATGAGAGAGTGAAAATGTGAAGGAGAAACTTGGACTGACAAGAGTAGGTTTAAAATGAAGTAACCACTAAGAAAATAACAAATTTTGATTCTATTATTTCGTGAGTTTAAGCAACAGGTTTCAAGGTATATCAGAAAAGTAAGAAAAAGAGTGAGTGAGATAGAGAGAGAAGGAGAATGTTTTGTGAGTCATGAAAGGTAGCACATGAGTGGGAGAATCATGGCCACGGCTAGTGCTTTTAGTGGTTACTTTGAAGAAGCTTTAAGAGTGAGAGGCACAGGGGAAGTGGCGAGAGTAAAGGAGAGTAAAATAGGGGTTGTTGATGTTAGCGGTGGATCTTAAAGTACAGGTACACACTGTAACAAAGTTTGAAACACATCCTTGATGCATTGAATTAAAGTCAGTCTTCTGGTGGAAGAAAAAGAAGAAGAAGTAAAAAATATGAGGTAACTTTTTTGTATTACTTATTCTCCCTCTCTAATTCACCATCAATCACTTTTATCTTCGATATGAAACCTTGTTAGGCAAATTCTTTGACCATTATTATCATCATCAGCATTGTTGTTATCATCGTTAATCGTTAGAGGATTTCATAAGCTGCATATTAATTAAATAAGCGCAAACCAGTTAACCTTTACCATCATTTTTTGTACTTCTTTTTCTTCTTTCTTGTTGCTATTTCTCTTTCAACCATTTTTGCTTTTTCCTTCACTGCTTTGACTGATTGATTTTTTTCTGTTGAAGAAAAAAGTTAACTTAGCAAGAAAATTGGAACATCTAAACATCATTAAGTTTTATAAATTTGGTGAAATATGTTTATGCAAATTGCTATAATATAATGTAACAATATATTGAGCCAAACCCAAAAATTTTAAGCAATGGTTTTCGATTAGACATTACATCAATGTTGGGTTACTTTTTTTCATGATAGTTAGGTTAATAATCATGACAAGAGATGGACCCGAAAATTTATCTGACAAGGTTCATGACTAGATGGATAGTTTTAGTCTTGCTTGAACATCAATAGTTGAAGCAGATAATCTAGGTTAACTTTTTGGGCTTGTCTGAACAATATTGTTACAATAGCTTAGAGTAGGTGGAGAGTAGATTGAGGAATATCTTCAGAATAATCTAAGCTTGCGCAAATATTAAATGTATTCGTTACATCTTTGATCTCTAGTTTTTTATTTACTCTACTTTTCTCTCTGCCCTTTTAGTTTTTTAAAATGAATAGAAAAATTGAATCATCAAGAGGGAGGACAAGGTTAATTAGATTAAGAGTAAAGCAAGCAATTATGAGTATCATTTGTGGATGAGATTGACTTTGATGGGAAG
This sequence comes from Tetranychus truncatus, assembly GCA_028476895.1. NCBI lineage: Eukaryota > Metazoa > Arthropoda > Arachnida > Trombidiformes > Tetranychidae > Tetranychus > Tetranychus truncatus. The sequence continues at coordinate 9,519,184 of CM052061.1, forward strand.
ATAGATGAGGGATAAATAATTGTTATTTTTTGTCTACCCAATTAGATTGTCATCCATGCAAAATATAAACTCAAGATTGAAGCTAACCATAAACTATCAGATAATTTGGAAAGAGAGTTAAGTGTTGGGGATAGAGGTAAGGGAGGGTCGCTGTTTTTTGAATGTAGTGGCTTATGATTTCACTATTTTGTTTGTTTGTTTGTATGTTTGCGTGCGTCTACGTGCGTATGAGCGTGTCTGATTTGCGATTGGTTAAGTTCCTTGTACCTTGGTAATTTTCTTGGGATCAAGTGTGCCGGTTTCGGAGATTTCCACTTTTTGGTATGAATTTGGTGAATTGACCCATTTGAGTTTGTCTTGAGTTTTTTTTCCGTCGACTAACTTTTTCAATGGACTCAACCATTTGTCGCCTTCAAAATATTGATGAAGAGAAGTAGCTGCCGGAGGTATTTCTACATCATATTTTGGTCGTTGTTGGTCAGCGCGCAGTAAAGGTTGTCTGTAAATATATCCTGTACGGAAGCCCTGTTAATCAAAAACAAGATTAATATTTAATAATAAAATTGGATAATGGGAATAACACTTGTGTTAAAAGTAAAAATAAAAAGGTAGGTTAATAGCTTTAATCATGTGAAGAGAGAAAATTGGAGAGAGCATTAAGATTACCGCTAAGATAAGAATAAATTTATTTACCGCATTGTCAAGCATTCGCATTTGGGCTTCAAATTCAAGATCCCAGACTTTCCATTTCCTAAGCTTTTCTTTACCATCATCCTCAGGGGTTTTTGCTTTGTTTGCCTCGTTTTCGTCGATCTTGCCAGTTCCATGAATTTTAGCAACTGAACTTTTGACCACACTACGGACTTGATCAACAGATTCTTTTGTCATTTGGTAAATGTTGTCGAGTCCAATGGACGAAATTTTAACCTGAGTTTCACAGGCAAGAACCACATTCTGCATCAAATGGAGAGCTTCCTCAATCGATTCACCACAGGTCAGAACTCCATGATTCCTTAAAAATAGAACCTATCAAGAAGATAAGAAAATTATCATAGGATTAAAGAATGATTTCAAGATGGTTAAGAAAAAAAATAACAAGATTAAAATTGACATTTGAAATGAAAGTTTTCTTGGTAAACAAATTATTTCTCCCGAAAAGCTTTCCTCTTAGATAAATCTGGAGTTTAATCAAACAATAAATAAGATTTTCAAAACAGTATTGCACAGATATAAGACATAACATAAATTAAAACAGCTAATAAGAAAGATAAAAAAGGGATGAGAGGAAAACATTACCTTGTTGAATGGACCCAGATTACGAGCGATGGATTCACGTTCATCGGGATCAATCACAATCCCTTTGAACTCGTGATAGCTGACATCCCCAATAATAGCTGATTCCTGACTTATCTTTAATAAACCACATTTCATAGATGAAATAGCGACACAGGTAGGATGATGGATGTGAATAATCGCTTTGATGTCGGGTCTCGCTGAGTGGACCGCAGAATGCAGAACAAAACCGGCTCTGATGATAGAAAATAAAAAGATGAGAAAAAAAGATAGATACAGAAACAAAAAAAAGAGAGCAAGGTCAGTATAAAAGTAAGGTAGGTGAATTGAAAAGATGAAGATGAGTGGATGGAAAATTATGATTAGCATCAAAAATTGATAATAAAAGATAGCAAAAAAAAGAATAGGGTCAACAAAAATATCAAGAGATGACATGATTCAATCAATTTTCGTGCAACCAACCTATTAAATCCGAAATTTGTGGAGCCCGGGTTGATAACATTTCCTTGCATATCTACTTTGAGCAGAGATGAGGCTGTAACTTCATGGTATTGTAGACCAAATGGGTTCAATAAGAAATGCTCTTGGTCCTGGCTAACTCTCACCTAAGGAGAAAGATGAGGAAAGATGCAAATAAACACACTAATATATAAACAAAGTAATTATAGAAACATAGTGTAAACACTGTGCAATCGTAAGTCAAATGTGAAGGAAAAGTGAGTGAAACAAAAAAACTTACAGAAACGTGATTGTAAATGCTTTGAGACCAACCGTAAAGGTCAACTAAACGGTAAACAGCAGCGAGTTTACAGCGAAGTAATTTTTCACCTTTCGCATAATTAAAGGCATCAACTCCTCGTATATCATTGATGGGTATCGCTGAGGAACCGAATCTAACTAAGGACGAATTTTTCGCAGAATTGGGTAAAAGTAATTCAGTAACTTGTTGAAGTGCCGATAAACTTGACGGGGCATAACCTTCGTTAATTTGTGATTCAATTATCCTTTCCAACTCTTCCCTAAACAATTGACTATTAATAACCATTTCAACTCGTTTACGTCTCTCCATCTCTTTGAGATCTTGCTCGATGTCTGGTGGTTTGTTAACTTGATTCATACCGGCATAATCATCGGCTGCTAAATCAGATGAGGATGGATCATTGTTTTGATTACTGTCTGCAGAAATATTGAAATCTCCATTGGCTTTCCTTGTGGTTTTAGAGACCTCCATTTTCACTCTCACCACAAAAACATACAAACACACACTCACACACTAAATATCCAAAAATGATTTAGCTTCCTGGTGGAGTAGAAGTTGCACTAATAAAATAAAAAAAACTAGATAATTATTCGTTGATCTAATAGATAAAACAGAATAAAAACAAGAAAAAAATAACATGAAATCAATTCACAATTAACCAATTTTCAAAATGAAAATTTAACCAGACAACCTAAGCATAGTACTATTGACGGTTACGCCTAGCAATCAAGTCTCTCATTGATTCCGTAACCATGATCACCTCTAACCCCGCCTAGTTTTTACTGCCATCTGTTGATACAGAATCTCAATAAGCTGAAATTCAGGTCAAACTTTTACCTTGAAATTATCACAATTAAATTGTAATTTAAGTGTTAAATGATGAATTAAATGATTGCAAATGTTTCAAAGTAAGCGTAACTGAAAAGGATTGAACATACAATATTTACTTTCTTTATTTTGTAGGAAATGTTTACAAAACGAGAAAAATATTTTCTTCTGATTTGGCTTGAAAAATTTGTTGCAAATCAATTCAATCAGGTTTATACTTTTAAGGTAAATTGTATGTTCAATTGATGTGTAATTGATTTTACTAGATTAAATTAATTAAAAGTTTTCCGTATTTTTGGATTTGATGATGAGTCTCCAAATCGACAGATGGCGATGGAGACAAGGCGGGTTTGGGTGATCATGGTTACTGGATCAATGAGAGACTTAATTGCTAGGCGTTACCGTCATAGAAAATTGTTTCTTAGCCATTCAAAACTACCTGATTGCTGATTAATTTAATGTTATTGTTTTCTTGTTTTTATTTTGTATTATTTATTTAATTGTCATTGAAAACCTTTAGTTATTTTTTTTTTACTTTTATTAGTGATATTTTCCTACTAATTAGTAATCTATAGCATTGGATATTTTGGTTTTGTGAGTTTAAAGAGTAAAAATGGAAGTCTCTAAGACCGCAAGGGAATCTAATGGAGATATCAACCTTAAAATTGTTACACAATTTATTCTTCATGCTCCTCCGGGAGAGTTTAATGAAGTTTTAACCGGTAAGTACTACTGATTAAGATTCTTCATCTTTTATCCATTTTGACTGTATCAAATTATTTCAAAAGTGTATAATTTCATTTTCATCTTATATGCACTTTTTATTTTTCTCCTATCTCTTTCCCTTCATATTTAGATGTTCGTTACCTATTAAACAATGATGCATTGCTTCGTGATCAAGCAGCAGGGTGGGTTTGACATCAGATTACCGTTATGCAGAACACTGTCGTTTCTATCTAATCACGATTTATTTTCTTCATCTGTTTCTTCCTCCCTTTTTCATCATTACTTGCGCATGAATTTAGTGTTTTTGTTCAGTATTGTAAGGATCAATTGACACCACTTCAAGTTGAGAATTCTGAGCACGGGGTGAGTCAATAATTTGTTTACCTAACATTGTTTTCTTAATCAAATCATCCTCTGTTCGTTCTTCTTTTAGGTTTTGATTACCGAGTTTAATGAACTACCTGATGGTAGATTCTATGATCCAAGGTCTCAAAAATCATTCAATTTTGATCCAATTAGAGAAGAAGCATCTGATTATCAACCCTGGACGCCTGATGCTACATCTGAATCATGGAGACTAAATTTGGAAGAGTTGTGGACCAACTACTGCAAAGAACATTATTTTAATGGTTGCTGCTCTGTTTTTGGATCAAGTCATAATGGCGAGATCACATTGACTGCTTGCATTGAAGGGCACCAATTCCAACCTCGTAATTTTTGGTAAAGCAATCAAATCAATTGCATTTTTTCAATTATAGTACAACGCATTGTTCTTACGTTTTTTATTTAACTGCAGTAATGGTCGTTGGCGGTCTATTTGGACAACGACTTTCAATCCTTCATCAGGCCAAGCTGAACTGAGAGGAATAATTAAAGTGCAAGTTCATTATTACGAGGATGGCAATGTTCAGTTAGTCAGCTCGAAAGAAATAAAAAAACCATTGGCGATTAGTGTATGTTAATGTTTTTGAACACTAGTATTAACTCAGAGATTTATTATCTTGCATGTTTGGTAGATTACCAAATATAGGTATATTATTACCTAATTACTTGAATGCTCTTGAGTTTCATTGCAATTATTCACTCATTCTTTATGACTCATATTTTATGTTAATCTAGTAAGTTAATTGATTATTTCATTTAGCAATAACTCATAACTTATGAGTTTAAAGTTCGAAAGAAAATAATTTTGATACCAACATTCAAGATATAATCTCAAATCGTCAATTTAATCCATGGCTTATTAATTTCTTATTAATAACTCATTGCATATATTGTTTAATTTTCTCTTTTAGATTGATTACATTCCGATCTTTAAAATTTTTTTGAGTGATTAATAAATATTTTCTTTCTTTTGCAGAGTGAGAATCAAATGTCACATGAATTTGTGCAAATAGTTGAGGATGCCGAAAATGAATATCAAACTGCAGTTTCTGACAATTACCAAATCATGTCTGATACAACATTTAAAGCTTTGAGAAGACCACTTCCAGTTACAAAAGCCAAATTAGATTGGAGCAAATTATTGAATTACAAAATTGGATCTGAGTTGAAGCAACATTAAATGTCAATAGCATCACACCAAGAAGATCACAAATAGCCAAACGAACTGAGAAACTGATTGTTAAACACAAAAAAAAAGAAAACTCCAGTTGAAACTGAAGGTTAAATTGGCTCCTGTTTTATTATTCTCTATCAAGCAGAAATATCGATAGGTTGCTATTAACTTTGTATTGTCTTAATGAATTCTGGCTGAGAAAAAGTTCAGCCTAAATAAGAGTCCAGTGCTTTCTTCCCTCCCTTCAGTCTCTCCAATCATCAAACCTGTCCTCATGTTCATGTGAATCAAATCATAAGGGTTAAAAAGGTTCACATGAACACAGTAAATTTTCTATACACCCATGAGCAAACTAAAAGTGTATCTATCGATGTTAATGATTCAAACAAATGACTTTTTAAGAAAATTTGGACCATGTTTGTTACTAATTATCACCGCCTAAATGAAAAAAAGAATATTGAATGGAAATACAAAATTAATATTTAACAAAGAAATCGATTCCTTGTTGCATATTTATCATAGTTAATGGAAAAATGCCGAAAACTTTTCTCATGTTCCAATAATTTTTGAAAAAAATTGATACTGATCTACTAAAATTTGTAAAATTCATTTTAAGTAATCAAAATTTAATTGTATTGTCCGTAACATTATAATCATTATCATACAACAGTTATGTTAGAAACTGAGAATTCTTAATCAATCGGAAAATTTCAATGACCATTTGTTTCTCGATATTTTTATCTATGTTTATATAGACAGAATAAATCACAGTATATGAAGATTGTCCGACCCTTTTGAAAAGTGTGGTTTGATCGCGCTGAAGGGTAGAAAGTATTGTTCGTTTTCATTCATGTGGACAATTTCCTGACCAGCAATAGGATCCTCGATAGTCACGGATGTTGATGCATTGCATTTGACGAAAACATATTCATGATCACCGGAGGAAGTGTTTTCGGGAATATTACCTATCTTAAAATTTTTCAAATTGGCAGGCATTTGATTGAGGATCACCTCATCTAGGTAAGTATCAATCGAGGTAACATAGTTATCAAGATATTTCACCTCCAATGGTGAAAGTAAGATGAAAGCTTGTTTAGGATCCTTACGAAGAAGACGAACAAACTCGTTACACCTTGATTCCAATTTATTTAATCGAGTTCGATAATATTTGTTAACAAGAAAGGCAAAACGACCCAGCTCAATTTTATGTTGTTCAACAACGAAACTTCCTAATTTAGAGCCAACACGTTGTAACCCTTCAGACATATATCTCATCTGTTCAAGAATACATTCCAGGACAGTCTCCTCAAATGGTAACATCTCTTCGACCAAACACTCATTGTTGACAATTTCAATTAAACGGCCATAAACTTCACGAGGTGATGAGAACGGATTATCCTTTTCTTCTTCTCCTTCGGTTTCAGCTTCGGATAATCTATCTGCTTCAGACTGTGTTTGTTCAACAGACAGTTCAGATGGTGGATCCATATGACAAAACTTAATTAAAATAATAAAACGTAAGCAAAACTGTTTATTAATCAAACTAATCAGTATCACAGCTTTAGTATTTAAAAACAAATCTTACACAAAAACATTTTGCGCGGCTTTAAAAGCTACTGCCATCTACAGGGTGTAGCAGAATAACCTCCGTGCGTATTTTTTGAATAAATTTTTTTTCCAAGATTTGTTCATAAAGGAAATTCAGAGTTCGGAAGAGCATAAGTGCGAGTTTTCAATACTACTATCATCAAATTAACAGAGCGATTAAGCGGGGGCATTTTGTCTGTCTGAAGATCATAAAATCCTTTATTGGTGGACCAAATCTTGAGACGGTCAGATCAGATGAATTAAACAATTAGGTTAATCTTGTTTCAATAATCAATTATTTCACTAATTGAACGTTTTTAGGATTATAGCTTCTTTCGACCATATTGTACAGTATTTGTTCTCAAGATGTTAGCCATCGTTCAAACCCAATAAATCCAACACATTTTCAAAATTGACTTCCACTTTCGGAACTACTTTAAGCTTTTAATCAGAGGAAAATCCATATGATAATATGATAATATCCGAGGAGCGCAGGCTATTCGGTGAATTTGTGAATCCCAAATATGTTCAATTAATGAAATAATTGAAAACTGAAACACGATTAAAAAAATTGTCACATTCATTTGCGCTACTTCTGTCTTCTTCATGTCATTAATTTGCTCTGACTTTCTCAAGATTTCTCTGTCAATGAAATTTTATGATCTTTGGACAGAACAAGAATACAGTGTCACATTCAATCGCTATACTGACTAACTCATTGGCTCTAACTGTCCCAAACAAGTGAAGTCTCCACTTTTTACTTGAGTTGCTGAAAGTTATCACACAAGATGGCAGTATCTTACAAAACAACAGAAAATTTCTCAAGCTATTGAGCATGTCTCATCTTGGTTCTCTTCTTTGAATTTGTTTACGGCTTGAAAGCATTTAGTTAGTTGCTTTTAGGTGAACAATCGTTAAAGTTAACTTATTACTTGTTCCGTTTGTTTATATTCAAACTTCAGAAGTTCAGTGTAATGTTATTGTATCGTTTTTTTAACACCATTTTTCTTCTCTAAACCGTGATCTCATTTGGACTATTTACTTGTTAAATTAATATCAAGAGTCTGAAACCTTTTCATCATTTGTTTATATGTCGTCGAATAATAATCTCGTTCAATCCGAGTTTCGGGTTAGTTTTTTATCTTTTTATATTTCTTATTTGTAAATTTACCAATTAATTGATCTTAACTGATCTTTTTTGAGAATTATTGTTTCTAATTATTCTAAAATAATTTTTAATTTTTACAGTACGACGACGGTAAAAGTCCTTTAGCTTTATTGGCTGAAACATGTCGTAATATTGGAGTTGACAAAACAACTAGTAAATTAATCAAATCATCCGTTGATCATACCAAATCATTTTCATCAAAATCTTCAACTTCACCATCATCCTCTTCATCCATTGAATCTACTAGGAAAAGTAATGACTCTTGTCGCTTGTCTGTTTCACCTTTAAGAAATGGATCAGATAAACAATCATCTTTATCCGTTTCATCAAATAGCCGTATCAGTGCCAATTCAGTGCCTGATAATCGTGAACCAACCAAGTTCTCTTTCAAGCCTTATGAAGATCATGTTACCAATAAAAAGACGAATACTGAAGACTCTAGAAGTCATTCAGCATTCAACCACAACTACCCACAGCAGGTACAAAGCTCAAGATCACCTCTAAATAGTGATAATTACAAAAATAACAAGGATAACAGTAATAGTGTGAATGCTACAAAAACATCTGAATCTGTTTCTTCAAAACGAGAAAGTGAAACTAATGGAGGAAGCCCACCAACAAGCCACAGCAATGGTTACGAGGAAAAAAATAAAAAGATTCGTTCTTCATCATCTTCTACACCTTCCTTGTCAAACAATTCATCAACGGTACCAAAATCATCCTCATCTTCCACTTCTGCAACGACAACTTCAACATCAACATCCGTCACTCATCAAACTAACTCTTCAACATCAAAATTACATCAGTTAACTGTAGATAATGTTAATAAATTTGTACCATATTCATCGCTTTCACCCTACTTGGGCCTTCCTCATCATCCTCAGCTTTCAGCTCATGATCCAGCAGCCGCTGCTCGATTGAATGCTGCTGCTGCTGCCGTGGCTGGCTACTGCCATTCACCTAGCGTATGTCGTGATCCTTTTTGTCCAGGCTGTAGATTTAATGCTGCCGCTGCGTCTAATGTCCTCGGACAGGTATCAGCATGTGCCGCTGGTTGTACTCAGTGTTCACATGCTTCTCCCTCAATGGCATCATCAATCAATTTAGCAGCTGCACTGCAAGCAAACTCACCATACCTGGCCGGTAATGCATTTTATCCATTACTACCTGCACCTCATCACCCTTCTAACCCTAATAACCAACCATCAAATCCCTCAAGTGTGACCCAACCTGGAAATAGTTTCAATGGTAAAAGATTTCCAACCGCTGAAGAAGCTCATCAACATCTTCGCAATCACGCCTCTTCTGATCCATCAGTTGCTGCTCTTGCCTTTCTTGGTCAATATCCTCATCTTTATCCCATGTTAACTAATCCTATTGCTGGTCTAAGAAGGACAAATTTCGATCCGATTAACCGATATCATCCTTACAAGCCTTTTCCAAACTCGCCAAACGGATTAACCAGCGGATTACCTCATCTTCCCTCAGCACATTCAGTATCACCCAGATCTCAAATGAACTTGAGTTATCCCCCTCAAGGACCCTATGCAGGGCGCTTGGGTCCACCGATTCCGCCTTAATAACAATCATAATCACTGTCATCATCATCATCATCATCACCATCATCATCAACACTAAATAAATGTTAAACTTAAATTCTTAATAACCTATTAATAAAGTCAAACTTAAATTCGAACAAGAAACTGGTCGTATAAGTATTTGTGTTCAACTCTACTTTCGTGATTTCAAAAGATGCAAAGTTCGTAGCGATCAACATTTGCAATAATTACATCTGTGTAAAACTGAATCCAATGAAAGCTTGGAACAAAGTTGAGGTTAAAAAGTCAGGCAATATCAAGATAATCTTATCAACAGACTTTCCAGACTTTGTTTGCACACAAAATGGTCAAAAGATTGAGTAAACAGCATTTTATTAAAACAAATTAGTCTGTTGACAGTTTAATAACTAACAGTTGACAAGCAGTTTTCATTATTGACTGTTGATTGTGCAAAAATAAATGCTTGCTTTTGATTAATGAGAATGAAAAAAAACGCCAAAAAACAAACAAACAGATTGGCAAAAAAGCGACTCAAAATTGGAAACGAATGTGAAAAGACTTAAAAAGACTTTCAAAATGATTTAAACTACAAATGCAGACCCTTTAATGGTTTAACAGAAGACAATTACAATCAGTTACAAAAGTCTCAATTTGGCAATTAAATAAGATTGAAATGCCTTTTTTAACTGTGCAAGTTAAAAGAGTCGCCATTTAATAAGAACAATTATCTTAATTGTAATCAAATTAATGATGATAATGATGAGCCAAGATCTATTATAGTCATAAATGCTGTTTAATCAGCAATCCTTGTCTTGTTCAAGGCTCAGTGACACTAACATGTAATAAGATGAACCTTTGTTTGCTGTTTAAAAGGTAATCAACATAATTCATTTTGAAGATGCTTATGATGATTAAGGTTTGGATGTGAGCCATTCCTCTTTAACCGTAAATACATAATCATAACATCATGTTAATCTCCTTGAATCAATCAAATTATCGTTTACAATTGAAATTGAAAAGCCTGTAAAAAACAAGGAAACAGTAACAAGTTGATTAACAAGATAACAATGATTTGATCCATGATCTTATGAACAAAACATTATTTAAATTAGTTTGAGTAAAAAAACCAGAAACCAGAATACAAGTTTAAACTCTCAACCAGCAACTTGATCGACAATCAATTTTTAAATGTTGGCAAAAAAATTGTGATTACTTTCAATAATAATGATAAAGATGATCAAGAAAAATAACAATAACAATAATAATGATAAAAAGTAATGTTAATGTGAAAGTGAGCAAAATTGTGAAAAGATGTGAACAAAAATTGAGTTGCAAGACTGTGATTGTAAGCAGGAAAAGTTAAACGATAAAAATGATATTATTGTTATTATTATCATTATTACTAGCTTTTTATTATTATTACCTAATATATTGAAGTTGATACCTACAGGGAGTGATTTTGTTCGAGCTGATAAATCTAACTCCAGAAGAGGTTCAAGATAAAAAAAGAAGGTTATAATCGTTTCGATAGGATTCGGATGTTACTTGAAAGATAAAGATGATGATGAGTGAAAGACAGTCTGACATGTTGTTCATCTTGTGTGGACGATGAGAAGATAAGAGTTGGTATCGTTTTTTTTAAAGCAATATAATATTCTGGGTCCAATCCGATTGATGGATGACTGCTATTTGGGACTTGAAATAGCCTCATAAGAAGCATTTAATGGCCAAGACAATTTATGATTTTAATGGGTCCTAACTGTAACCCAGGAGGAGAGACGATGAGGAAATTTCATCTTCAGAAAGTGAGAAATGAATCTGTTTTCTTCTTCCTCTTCTTCCTCTTCAAATGTTCAACTATTTTTTTTTCTTTCAATGGGAAAAGCCTTTTGGGAATAACTTAAGAGTAAAGATTAGTTTACATTTTATTGAATACTTTTTTAGTTGATAATTTATTTGACAATCTTTATCATCATCATTAACATTATTTTCATCTTTATCTTCATTGTCATCATCCACTTTTAATATTTCAAGATTCATCATTGAAACACTTTCAAGTGTCGCCACTCATTTATCCTGCTGTTTATCAAATTTGTGTTTTTCTTTTCCTTCTTTTCTCTTCATTCTGGATTATTCAACAATGAGGTGAAATATATATCAAACCAGATTTACATAAACAGCTCACAAAGGTAATCTTCATCTCTCTTTTTGTTGGCAACTTTAAAGATGTATTGCAGTTTATTTGAAGCCTTTTCTGGTTTCACCCATTTTCAGTCTTTTCATCATTTACTTTCAATGAACAACAAATTTTAACCCACTCTATGTCATCCCATCATCATCATCATTAATATCATTTTCATGCTCATTAATCTTTCCATGATCATCTGAACATCAGTCAAGAACAGTTTCACTTGAAAATTTGAAAGACACTCAACCTTTTACTGTGAACAAAACCATCGACTCTTTGTTAATGTTTAACCTAAACCTAACCCTGGTTTAGGTTATGCTTTCCCTTTTGGCATCGTCTTCCAATCTACATTACACTGTAAAGTGAAGGTAATAGCAACATATAATTAGCTTCAATTGTAATCAATTTAATTTCCTTACTTGATTGATAATCTAGTTAATGAGTATCTTTAGTAATTAGTGTTAAATCATTGGCAACAATCAACTTGTAATTGTCATGATTGTAAATGGTTGTATTCCCGGCGCACAAGTCAGTTAATTTGATATTTGTTTTTCCCTTTTGCTGTTTCTTGTATACAAGCCATAAACAGCAAACCCATTGTTGCTGTTTTATTTTTAACAAAAATATAAAATTAAGATAAATTGATTCGGATGAGAGAAAAGATGAAATTACTAAGGATGATGAAGATAATGATGATGATGGTATAAAGATTTAAGTGACTTTGGAAGATAGAGAGAGAGAGAAGACAAAATGAGTGAGTGAAATCTTTCAACGCCAAACAGGAAAAAATATTGCGGTACATTTTGGTTGAAAATGAGGATCATTTGTCAACAAAGTTAACATTACATCCTCATCTTTAGCTGATCATCATCCTCTTCAAGCATCTTGACGCATTTCATTCCGGTTGATCAAAGCAAAATCCAGACCAACATAGAGCCAACAGTTAATATCAAGTTGAGATCAATTGAAATGTGACAAAATGTTGCAAGTTAATTTAGCCAATTGAGATTCAATGTCCACAGTTGATTACTTGATCAATTGTTTAATGTAAAGTTGACAATTATTGACCAGGAAATTGAATAATCAATGATCACGATTAAAGACAAATAAACTGTTAAAAGTGTTCTCCCGTTGAGTTAATGTAATCAACATTTCCATCAATATTAACTATTATTAACAAACAAGTAAACTGGAACAAGGCCACAAGCGTCGATTGAATTATGACCTGACTGATCATCTTGATTCAACTATTAAAGTTTTGATCATCTTTTCCGTCATCATTATCATCATCAGGGTAATCAGAAAATCACGAAATTAGATGAAGTGAGTGAGTGAAGCAAATGAAGCAAGAATTACATTAAGCTTGTTACAAGATAAGATGACTGAGCTTTCTTCTTCTTCTTCTTCTTTATCATCGTCTTCATTTATTGATGGGAATCACAATTTTACTCTAATCATTGGCCATGATCCATCTTAATTATCTGCCATTTTTGCCTGTTTAACCGTCACTTGCAATCCTCACGGTTAATTATCATCAATCCATCATCTCTAGCTTCAGGCTGTTCAACCAGATTATCAAGCTTTAAAAACAAGGAGAGAAACAGAAAAAGATGAGCAAACAGAGAAAAAAAGAGATTTTACTTTCGTTCTTTTCATCATCATTTCATCTTCTTCGCCAGTTTTTATTTTCTTGTTGAACAATTTAGCACTTACCATTAGAATCATCAATCAAGCCAAAATTTTGGACACACTTTAAATGAAACCTTCATTTTGTTACAATAAATATTAAAGGTTGGCGAAGAAGAAACGACTTCAATTTTCACTTTGAAACAAAATGGTTTCCAAGATTATCATGACTGTGACATGATCAGTTTTACAAAGCATTTAAAATGAACCTTTAAAGTCCATTATGTAAATTAATGATGATTTATGTGTGCAAACAAAAACACAATTTTTACTTTTCCTTCATTTGTTTGGTCAACATTTTTATCACCAACATTATAATAATGATAATGGTGATAATAAGATAAACATTTTGTCCTTAACTCTCTTCTTCTCATCACCATCATGATCATCATCATAATTATTTTCACCAAAAGATTCGCCTTGAAATTTACTTTGATTTTATTTCTCAACTCATGTTCATGTTAACTCGATTCTGATTAATCTTTTTCTGGCCAAATTTATCCTTACTCTTGATCATCAACATCATCATCATCAATCAATCATACGTTAAAGCAACAAATTGAATAGCATTTTTCAACTCTCCAAATGACATAATTGATGTTTGCATCAACAAAATGTTGACTTCATTTTTATAACATTATTATCATAATATCTTTCAACCTTTTTTTCCTCAGCAAACCTTTTATCTCCTTTTTTTCATACCTTTAGTTGAGTTTTAACTTCATCACTTTTTTATGCTTCTTATTACAATCATCATCATCATAATTATCATGATTGATCAAGAAATAAATGATTAAATGACGAATTTCACTCTTTCTTCTTTGCTTTGAACCTTTCAAACATTCATCAAGTGGCAAAATGGCCAAAGCTAACCTTGCCATTAATCTATTCAATTTGAGTTCATTTCATTGATTATTATCATGATAAATGGCAGTCCATTACTTTAATTATCATTTAATAACAACATTTGACAGTTGAAACTGTTTTACTTAATCGTTTATTAACAGGTTCAATGAAGATCAATCCAATTTTAAAGTAAAAAAAAGAAGCAAAATCTGTAAAATACAAGAAACGTTAACATTTTCATTTGCAATCAAATCAAGTTTAATGGAGTAAAAATCCAGGCCATTTGATCAATGGCCAATCAATGTAATTAAATTACAATTATCTGAATAAGAGTTTTAATCAAACAAAAATAAAGTTGATTGATGATGAAATGGATTTGCAAATGTTTAACGAAACAACAGAAAACTGGAAACAGTGAAAACATTGTATTAACTGAATCAGGTAAAAGGCTTGTCAACTTGCAATCAATTTGATAACTTGTATTGTTTCACTTGAGGCAAAAGTAAACTTTATCATCACCTTAATCATCATCAACTTATAGCCAATTTAGATGTAAGTTGCGGCCTTTCACTGGCAAAAGGTACGAAATGGTGAAAAATGGTGAACAAGAGAAAGCTTGAAATTTAATCTAAAACCTGTTCAATGAACAATAATATCAACAAGATAATATCACAAAAATATAAACACTATTTCATTCCCTGTTTAACTCCCTGTCACTCCTATTGACATTAAATTTAGCCTGGAAACATTGAAAAATAGTTCAACTCTAAGAGTAACAAATAGCAAGTGTAATTGACTCTAAACAATTTATGTACACTTTTATCTTGTTTTTGCCCTTCAAATAATAATAACTTTCTCAATTCCCTTTTCAAACCTCAATCATCAATTGCATTTTCCCAGTTTACCTTTTGTTCATTTAATATCTTTTATTATTATGGTTATTACATGATATCAATCCATCTATCCATGTATTGTTCAACTTGTTTCAACTCCTTGAGGGACAAAAAAGTCTAAACTGTAAAAAAAGTAAACATTTTTTTAAGCTTCAACTTATTCCATTCACTGTTTGTTATCAAAACTCAGAGAGAAAAATTTTATCTAATAATAACTTGATATTTCTTTAGTGAAACATGATAATGATGATAATATGGGAATCGAAATTGAAAATTGCTGTGAAAATGTAAATATTAATGGTTCTGCCAATATCTAATTGTTTTTTGTGTATTGATTTACACTTTTGCTTTGTCAAATTGAAAGGTTGACTTGGGTAAGACTTTGATTGTTCAGATAGATTTAAAGTAATTTTGATGGACAAATGAAGAGTTGAGTTTGCTCTTGTTTCAAGTGCAACAATTCTGGGTAAAGGAAAGAAAATAAAAATGTAAATGATTGACTAAGGAAATGAGATGAAAATCTTCAACAGATTTATCATCCATTTCCATTCATCTTCTTTTCTCTCAGGATGAACCAAAAAAAGAATCCAGATCCTTGAGTAATATGATGATGAGAATAAATAACAAAAATGATAACATTACTTACTTTGATATAACAGTACTTTACCATGACAGATAACGTACTTTTTTCAATACAATATATTGAAGTTTATATGGAAAAAATCAACTCCATTGCATGACACTTTATCTCATTCATCTTGCAACAATCATCCATTGACATCTTCATCATTATCTTCAATATCGATCGGAAACAATGAAATTTGAGAGACAAACTTTTTTTCTTTTCAACATCTTTGTTTCATCATTGATCATTCCTGGGTTCATGATATTTTTTAACAGCACTTGGAGTAAAGAATGGTCACACATTAATGGCAATATTCAGTCAATGTTGAGTCAATCATTGATATTTTGCTGCATAAATCAAGTGAAATCAAAATGTCCAGTTTAGCCATGGATTTGAATCAGCTGTAAAGACCAACCAGTTTCATTTATCAGGTCTAAAAATCCTATCTAAATGGTTGAGAGGATACAAAGGAAAACAATCTTAATAACACATTTATGGTCATCATCGTAATCATCAAAATTAACATCTATTCATGTGTGATTTTGATAATAAAATGATTTTAAAATTACAAAACTTAAACTTACCAATTCGGGGTTATTATTGATCATTTTATTGTAATTTTCTCAAATTGGTTTAACAATTTTTCTACTTCAATTGAATTGACACAAATTATCATCATCTTTTGACAAGTTATTGCATTTTATTGGCGTAAAATTGACTATTTTTTGCTTCTCATTTGTTACCTTTTTTGTTAACTTTTGTATAAATCAAATTAAATAAGTACCCATTCAATTGGATTAGGATTATTGTGAATATAAATTGTCACGAATGCTAACAATCATCATAATCATTATAATAATCATCATGATTTATCATTTTGAATGAAAGTACATTAACCTGAATTGATTATGTTCATTGTATTAATACTTATTGTTAGCTTTGCTTTTCAACTGTTTCGGTGCAGAAAAAAAAAACAAAACGTTTTTAGTTCTCAAAGCATTAACAGTATCAATCTTTTAATTAGTTGATTGTTGACTTGAAATTTTATCCAGTTTTTGTCAGTCAATCTATATTAGTTTAAATGAGTTGATGATCAAGAAGATTATTAATCAAATTCACCCTTAAATTGAGTTTAATGTACATTTTGCTTCCTGACCAAAAATGTAAATTAAACTTCAAGGCATCCATTAAAATATAAAGGTAAATTAATCTGATCAATGTTACGTGTAAAATGGTAATCATCATCTTAATCATGGGAATCATCATCATATATTTTAGTGAAATGTGTACATTAAATGGTGAAAGAAACTAAATCTTGATTCTAATTTAATTGAGATTAATGTTTTGATTAATATACGTTTAGATTTTTTTTTGCGCTTTTCAATATATTGCCTTAAACCATTTCAATAAGCAGTCTAAAATGGCTGTTATTGTTGCTGCTGTTAAAAATACATACATAATACTATTATATATTATGTATTACTTAAGGTAACAATCAAAGTGTATAAGGTTGGTAATAAATTAATGATTTAAACCTTGACAAGATTTAATCATTAATAATTAGCTTAATGAATGAAAGGTGAATAATTAACAAATAAAGTGTCATTATTAGCAAGTAAAAATTGAAATGCTTAGACTTACAATGAAACAAAATGGTGTGATAAGAAACAAACACAAAAATTGTTAACCAAAAAAAAGTGAAGCTAAATTTGTTCACGTTCAATGGTTAACCAACTGTTTAGTTTTGTTTCAACTGGATTAATAGCTAGTTATTATATACACCTTTATGATGAGGGTGATTATGATGATGGAGAAAGAACAAGGTAAGAGGATAATTTGATTGACAAGTTAACATTGAAAAGAGAGTGACAACTATGATGAAGATGAAATAAGGAAGAAATATCTTTTAGGTTAACATTTATGTGTTAATATTTGCTATTTTATACTTGAATATCTTCACTAACTTTGTTAACACTTATCTTCCCTACTCGTTTCTGCGTCTTCCTCTTCTCTTACTCTCTCTCTCTCTTCTCATCCTCATCACCATCTCTTCAATAACCTGTCCATCAACTGGATTGACATTGATGGAAGTTTGTTAACAACAACAACGGTAGAAGCAAAATACTAACAATGAAAGAAACAGATTTTAACTTAAACCACTTTAAATCTAATGTTACTAGATTATTGGCTTAATTTTGACGTTAAAACCTGTTATTGTCATTTGATCCTTATGATTAACTCTCATTTGATTACCCCGTAACTGAATAGTTAACGATATTTTAATAATCGATTATTAAAATATATATATATCTGTATTATTTAGTCTGTGATTCATCAATGATACATGATTGATTGGCAATAATTAACCTTTATGTTGTTATTTTGCTTCGTATTCAATATTATTATCATTTATCAATTTCATAAATGACCTTAATAATATTGATGATGATGATGACGATAATTATTTTGTTTCCCTTCAATGTAATTGATTATTATCTTCCTTGAGCAATAAACGGCTAAATCCTGTTTTTCTTCTGCTTTCTTGAAATCTCATCTTTCCTTAGTGATAATTTATTAACTAGCAACCATTTTGTTATCATTAATCCTGATTGTAAGTTGCAATTTTAAAACGATAATCAAGATTGTTAAATGGTTCCTTCCGCGCCTTTTATTGATCGGTATCCATGTGAAATTATTTGAAAAGTCAGAATTATCTGGAAAAAAAACAAAGAGAAAAGAAGAAAAATTACAGATAAAGTTGAATGCAAAAATGATTTAAAGATATATTGTTATTAACATTAATATCATCATCTTTTGATATTATGGTAACTTCAACTGTTCATTTGTCATTTTTAATGTTTTATTGAACCTGAGAAACCATTTATTATCAAATATATTTTAACTTGAAAACAATAATTCATTTTTTATTATTATCAACTTAATTTATTGATCGTTTTGCTTCTCCTTTCCCAGTTAGTAGCTATTATACAATATCCATTCGCTATTACGATTACTTGGTTAATCATCTTGAAACATTAAACTTTCCATTAAGTAGATGATCATGAAGGCCTTTTGATTGTTTCATGTTTTTTATTTCGTTGCTTTCTATTCCTTTTCTGTTCAATGGTGTTAATTGTTTAACTGGTTTTCATGATCTTTTGTCAATCTTTAGTTGTCCTGAGAAATGCAATTGAAATAAGAGGAAAAATTAGAAACATGAGTAAATGCAACTTTGATACAAAAACTTGGATTATTTATGATTGCAAGTTAATATTGATTTAGTGTTGAGATTAACAGACTTACCAGGTTAAAATGATATCAATTTTTATTTCTCCACTTTTCTTGGCAACCTTTTCCTATGAGAAAGATGAGAAGATGAAATAAGAAAGAAGATTTATATAACATGATCATCTTCAGTCTTTCCTTCTTCTTCTTCTGTTTTTTCTTTCTCCCATCATCCAGAATTATCCTGGATGTCTTAGATTCTTGTGATGTTAAAGAGAGAAGCAGTAAGAAGATGAAAAATTTTTCGTTAGCTTTCCGTCTCATCTGAGAAGTATCAGGAATTTATGGAATTCAGTGAGAAATTTTTAACAAGACAGATGAGAATGAAAAAAAGTTGATGATAAAGATGATGAGAATGAAAAGAATGATGAAAAAATGGGTCAAAAGATGAACAAAAATGATGTGACAAAGTGTATTTTTGTTCATTCCTCTCTTTTCGCTGTTCCCTTCAAGAAGTTTAACTTTTTTTGTGACTTTTTTTTACTAATGATGCTTTAAAATGGATCCTCTGCGACATCTTTTGATTCTTTTAAAGGTGAAGATGACCAGTAAATAAGATGATAAATTATCTCAATGCCTCCCCACAAAAAAGACAGCAACATAAAAAAGGCTATTTCACTATTTAACGTGATTTGTTGTTCAACTAACGTCAAATAATTTTAAAACATTCACATAAGCCATTGACTTTTTTCCCTCCTGTATCAACCTCTCATCTTTGTCACTTTTCTTTTCTTCCTTCTCATCTCCTTCTTTCCAGTGACAAGTTTTCTTTAATTTGTTATCCTCCTATTTACAATAGATTGAATTGATTTTCAAATCTTTCTTTGGACATTACTGACTTTGATTGAATAAATATCATCTTTTCCAAATGGTAGTCACTTTTCAAATACAAACGGTTTACTATTGAAAACGGTGTGAGATAGAGATGGACGATTGCACATTGGAGATCCATTAATCTCCCTTGAATAGCCAATTGTTTAGCTTATTGTTTTACAATTGTACCTGATTGTGAGAAGTACAAAATAGATATACATTAGAAAACGGATTAAAGGTAGAAGAATGGTAAAGAAAGAAAGTTTAGTTACATTTAAATGAAACCAACGTGTGAGATTAAATATGGCGATGTAAGGGAAGAACCAAAAGACGAGTCAGAAGATACATTTGAAAGAAGCTGTTTCCTTTTCTTTCAATCATTAATCTTGACCGAGGTTTCACCTAATGACATTGAAAATCAAGCACCCATTGAAAGATAACATGATGATGATGGTAAATAGTAATGATGATCAGGATGAAAGAGTTGCGTAGCAAAGCTTGTAAATCAGTTGAAATAGGACAATAAAAATTGGACACCATTAAAACCACTAACGCTGCCAACTTGGTAACATTAAGATAAGGTTAGGAAAGTACTTACAAAAAAGAAATCTCAAACAAAATGCTTATGGTAAAGTTGATGGTAAGCACTAAACTGTTTCAAGATAAATTCTCATCAGAATCGAAATAAATAACTCAAATTAACTAACAAGTAAAATGAATTTATTTGTAGTAGAAAGCATGCAATAGCCATTGAATTTTAACACAATTATAACACTTTCCCTCAACATTGGCGCCATTATTCAATTAGCTTTATCTTGTTTTCATCTTTTGTAATCTTTTGTTTCAACTCACATGCCTTTAACAATAATTAATTGTGGTCTCAATGTGTTAATTGTCTAAACCATTGGCAATCAGCCTCTTAACCAATAATCTTCTTAATTGTTGAGACTGGTTCTTCAAGGAACGAAAACTATTACTGGTGTTACTACTAAAGCACAACAGTATAAGTCTTCAAACTCGTCTGGTAAGTTGATTTTTTTTACAATTGAAATCTTTCATGTTAACTCGAATATTGTTTTATTTATTATTTTTCTGTTTCAAGGAATCCATCAGAAATGTGACCGGTAACCTCAGCGAATAATTATCATCATTAAAATCAACTTAAAATAAGCTTGGAATAATCTTGGATGGCGGTTGAAGACTGGCTGTCAACTCAAGTCCAACAGCCTGTCAGTAGAGATAGCATAAATTAGTATTTTGCTTCTGAGAATCAATTGAGATTAAAGATGGTTAAGATCGTATTAAAAGCAAATGATTATCTCATTATTTACCAGTTTACATTGTAAATATCTTACATCTTGTGGTTGAACAATGTTGCAACAAAATGGCATTAAAATGATGGAAGCAGTTAATGCCAAACTAATGGAAGTAACTTGGTTAAGAATATGGTTGCCGATTTTACATAAATTTTGGTTACAAAAGAAAAAGAATGGATTCATGTGTTACTACATCATTTCCTTTTCCGCAGTTAAGTTTAAAAAGTTTAATATTATAAAAGGAAGATGGTGAAAGGAAGAAAAGGAAAGCGCAAAAGAAAAAGGTTAATGTAGCAAAGATGATGATGTGTATTATATTAAATTGAGATTTGTTTTCATCATCAAGAATATCTCATTTGTCATTTACAGTTAATTAACATTGAGACATTTTTCTTTCTTTCCTCTTCTCCTTCGCCATCTTTCATCTTGTTTTTCATCATCCTTATCCTCATCCTCCTCATCTTACAGCAACTCACACACATATAAACTATCATCAACTCACCCTGAGTGGGCTACTCATTACTTAGTGTATATTTTTTCATCATTTTTTTCATCTTTTTTTCACTTTCCTCTTTTCCAGATTCACATTTGACGAACCATTTTTTTCTCGTTTCTTGCCAAAATAACAATCAACCTTGCATTAAATTTAGATTTATCAGCAAAAACAAAGTTGAAGCAGTTAAAATGATAATGATGCTGATGCTGCTGCTAGATGAGCCTGATGATGATGAAGCCTTAAGGCTAGTTAAATATCATGAGGCGTGAATTGTAATGAATAAATCGTGCCAATCATGTGTTTTCCTTCCAAATGAATCAGCTTCTTATTAGCTATAACAACATGGTGAAAATGATATTCCTCCTTTTATCCCATCAAGCTAATCACTTGAAGATGAGAGGTTTTGTAGTCTTGTAAATGTCAACACTATACTGATACAAGTTGACAATTAGACAGTATGTTAAGTGTTTTTTTAAAAAGAAGAAGAAATAGTTCAATTGATTAAGCATTAAACATTACAATGACAGTAATACCTCAACAAATCCTGAATCTCAAATTGTGATCAAACATGAAAAGAAAATGAGGAAATTTAATTTCCCTCAAAGCCCAACAATCGGGGATAAATGACTTTTTTTGAGTTCAACAGAACGGATTTTTTCTTCTCTTTTTTCTCTGCCATGTTTACTTTTCTTCTTGCCAATGTCTTAAGGCTATTTTACTGAATGGTCAAGCTGTCACACTGTATCAATGTTAAGCATGGTTGACACCCGATGCTATTAGTAAGATATATGTGAAGCAATTAAAGGAGAGATTCGAAGGCGAAGATTTAACCAAAAAAAAGGTTTAGCAAAAGTTTTTCCTCATTCTAATGGTTAACGGAGGCTGGCTTCTTAACAGTCAAACCCTTTTATGAGCTTAATTTATTAGCTTAATCTTTCTTATCCTCTGCATCTTCCTCGTCTTCATGTTTCCCTTCAAACCCAAACTTTACATGAGATTTTGTGGTTTTCAAGGAATCCATTTACTTGTAAGTGCAACTCATTTTAACTTGATTACTCTGATTAACTGTTGTTAATTTTGATTGTTTTCTTCTTCAACTGTTAATTTAATTGTTTTATATAAATACAATTGATTGATAATGTGCAGATCTTGAGTCTTGATTGAACCCATTTCTTGTTCACTGTCATTTTAACATGAAATGAATAGCTTGCAATGTATTTCTTATCATTCATCTCTTCCCTTTTTATCATCTTGATTCACTTTAAATATGCTAATAGATCAGGTAATTGATTGATTTCAAGTTGTTAGGGTTAAATATAATTGAATAGACAACAACTCTTACAACAGTAATTGTTCTCAACCAGTTTCATACTATTACTATGATTAACAAGCTAACCTCTAATTTGATTATACACTCTACCAAACACACACACACACTTATTGCATGAAATATCAACTGTAAGATAAAAGTTAATTTAATTAATTACATCATAATTGTTTGATTGAAGTGAATCAAAACAGAATCAAATTGTGGTTTGTCAATTGTTAATCTCATTGGTTGGGTTGATTTGTCAAACAGCAAAGATGGGAATCAACCTTTACTGGATCAACTTGCCTTTTCAATACATTGATACATTTTACACTTTCCCTCAACAATTTTGATTTATTACAATTTGTTAACAATACAACATTTTCAAGATTGTTTATGTTAATCCATCTCACCGTATTTACTCACATCTAATCCAATGATTTATGCGTTCAATTGTTAATCTAATTGTTGATCACAGCGAGTAACCAATGTTTACATGACTTTCCCATTTCAAAGCAACAGCAACTCTCAGTTATTCAAAAATCTCACTTCTCTTTTTTCCCTCAATAATATACATTTCTTTATCATTATCACCATTATTATAATCATTATCATCATCCTAATATATCTGTATTTTACTATTAATATATAAGGTATACTTATTGATATATTTGAATAGATTCAACTGAATCCTACAAATGATAATATTAATAATAATAGTGATATTAAATCTGATTTATGTTCCTTAACGTGACTTGAGATCATTTTGTTTGACATTATTTTAAATCTAAATGGCTATTTGTATGTAAATGTTTTCACTTCTTAACCTTACAATTTTTTTGTCTTTTATTATTATATATATTTTAGATATATATTTACCTGCTTTTTTTGCCAACTTTGTCTTCACCTTTTTTGTGTTTGCTACTCTTGTTATGCTGTGTTCAACCTCTCTAACAATTCAACCAACCTTATCCGGATTATTGAAATTATTCAACCAAATATTAGTTTTTTTTTTCGTTCCTTTTGTTACTTATTTACTCTTTTTGTCAAATATCCTTTGCTCGCCCGTTCAACAGTGACAATTTATTATTAATCAATTTACAGGTAAAGCCTACTTTGTTTCTATGTTTGTTCAATTTACCTTGTTTATGACACTTTCCAACTTTAATTATCGCTTTAAGTCTCTCATCAATCACAGGATATCAACTACAGGTAATGAAAAGTTGCGAGATTTGAGTCACAAATGGACAGTTGACGGATTTGAAAGCTTTGCTGACTGAACCGGATTCTCATTTAAATCATTGGCTTTACACTAAAATTTTTATATTATGGAGCAACTTTGGAGACTCGAAATTTTAATTATGGAACAGAATTTGTCTGGAAAAGTCTTAAAAAAAGCTCTGAAATAGTTTTTCTCTCTTTGGTTTCAAACTGCAATTTTAGTTGCTCGTTGCATAGGATTTATAGATGAAAACTTGATTTTACAGAAAGGATAGTTTTAGTTTCGATTGTTGCATTTGGTACATTTTACTCTGAATTTGTGATGGAACTGAAAAGTTATGAAGAAAACTTTTTGTGCCGAATGAAAGGTTGATTATCTGATTTGTCGGACGAAATTGGAATTCGGGTTTACGAAAAATTCATGAAAAGAAGAATTGGTGGAAATCTATTTATGAAGGAAAAAGAAATTCTGTTTTTTTGAAGGACAATTAGTTTTTTGTTGAAATTTTTCTTATTAACCGTCTATTTGCTGCTCTTTTAGGTTGACCAAAGCAGAATGATTTGGCCTCAGTTGGGAAGATGGGAAGCTTGATTAGATTAAGTTGATTGCTGCTCAAACGTAGTCAGGTTTGTTTAGCTAAGACCTGAAAAGACATGGTTATAGGTAAAGATTCATTCATTTAAGATTTACGTTGTTTTGTTGAATATAAAACAATTTTTTAACATTTCTTTTCCTTCTCAGCTTGAACTGATTACAACTCAGTAACTTTGCATGAAATGATGAACCAGGATTTGTTTACATGAATATTGACTGGTTAAAGTACTCATTGACAGGACAAAATACAATATTATTGCTGTTATTGTTTATTCATTATACAATGAAGGTTTGTTTAAATAACTTGAAGATGAAGAGGATCATTTTATTTGACAATCAATATTGTTGTTTGTATTTGTGTTGAAGTATCCTGTTGAAGGTTAATCCAGTAAAGATCAGGGTTCATAATGAGAATCTGAGAAGTGGAATATTGAAGTACATGATGAGAATGGTGAAGATGATGAAGGATTGTCCACAAGATGAGATGAGGCTTAAATCAGTCTTTGAGTAGCATATGATTGAGTGAAAGAAGAGGAAGGAAGGAAGAACAAGATTTAAAGTCATTTAACTGTTGGACATTATTTAGGGAATCATGCAAGTCTAGTGTAAAATGTTTCATTAAATTTAATGATCAACTTGGGTTTAATTGGTTCCATTGATTTTTGACCAACAGATTAACAATATTTCATAAAATGTTTACCAAGCTTTCATCAACCTCTGTTTACTTGTTAAAGAGAGCTGAAAAGAGAGTGAAAAGTGATTTATAATTTTGTTCATTTTGATTTATGGTTGGACACTTTTTTTGTTTTACAGTACTTTGTGTGTTGATTGAGTCCATTTACAGAAACAATGAGTTTGTTTTGTTAGCTGTCATTGGTGATGGAGATGATGATGATGACCTTTCCTGTCTTAAACTGTCTCTGTGCGGGATAAAGATTAAAGAAAAGCAAAGAAGATGAAAAAGAGTCACAAAATGATGTGAAAACAAAACCAATTGACAGTTAAAAGTCTCTTAAGGCTCTTAACAGTTTAAAATGTTGAAGTTAGTGAAAAGACAAAGATGATGAGCAAGATGAGCATCAGAGTGATGATTGACATTTTACTCTTGATTATGTTAAACTTGTCTCCAGTTGAATATGTTTCTTGTGTTTCGCTTATCAAATAATGTAAAGTGCAATCACAAGTGTAATAATAAACTGTAAAATTGAGTTTTGACAGTTTTGACATTTCATCTGTTTAACACTATTATTAAAAGTCGCTTATTTCAATAAAGTATTGATAACAAATCAATTGTAATATCATCGCCATAATCGGCAACATTTGAAGATTGTTTGACTTTTCCGACACAAAACATTGAACATTCAAAATGCTCGATTACATGATATTATGAAAACTGTGATCACCTGCCTCAATACGCTAAAAGACATCATTGAATCCACATTCCACTTTCTCGATTTTCATCATTTTAGGTGTTTTTCAAATGGTTAACCTTCCTCGAAAATGTTTTCATTCTGTTGAAACTCATAACCAGAAAAATGGAAAAATGATCTCTTTGGTTCCCTTCAACCTAATCTAGATTAACCCATAAACTGGTGAAACATTTTTTCTTGCCTTTATTTCAGCTAATTGTTGAATTTACATGAAACTGTTTTCCCCGACAAAAGCCACTCGAGATTTGGACGTTTGAACATTTGTATTATTTTGCCATTATTATGATTACATTTTATCACGAATTGTTAGTTTCCTTAGCAAATAAGGTAATGTCTATTAACCATTATAATGGTTATTAATACATTTATTTATTGTCAATATATTAGTATTTTGATTATAATGTTTACTTGGTTACATTTGTTTAAACATTATTTGTTGATGATTGATTAATGTTTAAACTGACAGTATTAATGGGTTACTTTAATGTGAACAATTTACAATTGTTTAATGTTTTAGTTAATGAAAATGGTGAGCAATAAAAATTTAATTTCAAATGTTTAATGTTACAAATTAAAAGTATGATTGGTATAATCAATCAATAAAAGAAGCAATTAATAGTTGAGTAAATTTAATGAAAATAATAAAAAGCATTTTAAAAGGTTGAAACCTTTTCCACTCGATTTTTGCTGTAAATGAAGAAGAAGAGACTGAAATCTTAATTAAAATTACCTGAAATGATGGGTAAAGATAATGTTTGATGCAATAATAACGATGATGATGATGATGTTAAGTAAAGAAGTGAAGTCTTTTAATGAGCGATAAGTTGCACATTTTTGGGTCCAAAAGATAATAATATGATTGAGTTGATGATGATAAGAGGCACCTAAGGTAGACTGAATGGTGGGTTTCAGGGTGGGCGTTGAAGGGCCACCAAGTAATAATTTGGTAGGGCCAAGTATCGCGAAACACTCCTTTTCATCATTTCCCTCTTTTGCTTGTTTAACCAAAAGAAGAGGAAAAAAATGAAAAGCAAATTGCGCCTTGAAAATGAATAGCTTTTCAATGCTTATCTTAATGTTTTTTACCTCAAATTATCATTTGCTTCCTATCATCATCATCATTATTATCATCACAACCATCATTATCATTGTCATTTGAAATATTTTTTCTCAACTTGCCTTTTCTCCATCAAAATAAGACTTTCATTATTATTAGTGTTATTATTTTGTTTGTATTTAGTCAACTTTCAGTTAATTTTTATATTGATTATTGTGATTAAACATGCAATAAATCATTATTGGTGAAATCATTATTTTCATCTTTCGATTTGATTGTCTTTAAATGTTAACCTTCATCTTTTTTTTCATATGCAAATGGTCCTCATCAGGGAACAGGTTGATATTACCATAATTAGTATCAATGATTGTAATAAATTTGAAAGAAATTTCAAGGTAAATCATGTTAATTGTCCATTCCAAATTGAATTGATTTTTGATTACTTTAATTATTACAATTTGCAACCTTAAATGTTGAGTCTAATTCATGCTCTCATCAAAATGTCAACCTTAAGGTTTATCACTTTTCATGAGAAACAAATTGTTGCTCTTCAATGGACAGCTTTTGTTTACCAAGTCTCATTGAGACTCTTTTTTAAACCCATTTTTAGGTTCAATTAAAAATTATCAAATGACTATTAATCAATAACCAGTTAAGAAACGGGTTGATTAAAGTGTTTACAGTAAATATTATGCAATGATTAACCTTCACTAAACACCAACACAAAGATTGTTAATTAATTAACGATTGCTAACTAGGAAAGCATTAATTATAACCAGCAAAGTGTTTGTTTGACACATTTCATTATTAATTTCATTTTCATAATCATTTTTCCTTCAAATATAATTAACTACCTTTTAACCATCAATCATCAATGATCAATGAAAATTGAATCAACTTTGATTCAACATTATTTCATGCTTCAGTCTTTAGTTGAACAAAATGAATGCAAAAAACTGGTTAAATCATCATTTTAATGCTACAAGATATTTAATCATATTTTTAGGTTCAATACAATTACCTCATACAACAGCTGTTATCAATCAATAAATTGTTAAGTTTCATCTTTATATTGAATATTCAATAATGATCCGGATTACATCGAAACCTGAAGATTCATTGTTTCAATCAAATGATCAAATGAAACCAGATTCATTGAATATCCATTTACATTTTCTGTGTCTGTACTTTTCAAAGCATCTTTTTGGTAATTTTGCTTTTCACTTTTTATCATTTGAACCAGATTCGGACAATTTTGGGTTAAATAACTGTTATGACTATTTTTCATTTTGAATTGTGACTGAAGTTGATTTTAAGCACTTCAAGCCTTACAAATCATTTAGAAGCATCAGACTTGAAATCTTCAATTTCATCCATTTCTTCATTGAAAACCTTTCTTTGAACTTGATTCGACCTGGTTCATAAACTAATTTCTGGTCAGAGTATTGAACATTTGGTTACCAAAAAAAAGTCAATGTAATTCATTATTATTTGTGACTAAAATTAACTTCTGTTTAAAGATTAGACTTTAAATGGCAAACCTTGAAAGTTTTGAGCCATTAATTTGATTATATTGACCTTAAAGGTTGATATTTTGATAACTGAAATTGAACTAAACGATAAATAATTAAAGGACTATTTGATTCCCATTAAAATGGTCTCACCATCACTGGATCAACTTATCGGGTCAAACATTTTATGCCTTTTTTGCCTTTGCCAGTCTCAAGCTATTAATATTATCCGTAATCATCTTACTGGGTAGTTTAATGCATTGTTATTGATGGTGAGGACGATTACAAGATGATAATCCTCTCAAGCAAATAATATTATTACAAATAAATGGTTCACTTAATCTGTTAATCTCTCCTGTTTGCCTTTGTGAGTTTTATGATGGAAACACATTTTTCACCTTTTTTCTTGCTATAAATTCAGTTGAACGTGTTTTTTGTTTTTAAACCTTAAAACAGTGACAATTAAAGGATTGTGACTTTGACTTTTGACAAAAATTTTCAACTTGTGATGCTTTTACAGTTGGTTAAACAGGATTAACGTACAAGTTTGATCATCAATTTTGAAACAATTCATTTAATGTCTTTTTTGTTGCCACTTTTTTTTATAACATTATTCACATTCAACCATTTATTGAGTCTTGTTTCAACTCTTTGTTTACTTGAGTTGACTTTTTTTCGTGTTACATTTCAACTGTTAATAACTCACATCCCTGGTTGGACTGGTTAATTGGTAAAGTATATTATTGTTATTGAACTTGAAACAGAAACAATCTGTTGATTGATGGTGATACCTGTTCATGGCGATAATAATACAAATTGTTGCCAGACAATTGTTTCAAATTGTTGAGATTGTTGAAATTGTCACTCAAACTGTAATCATTACAATTCTGTTCCACCAAATTTTATCTCCTTTTTTGTTTGATATTTCATTTCAAATGCTCTTTTGTTTGCTTCTAACCTTTCAAGGTTTGATTAACTTTTGCAAAGATGATAACAGTGATTATCAAAGTGAAAATTGTAGACCAAATGAAAGTCATTTCCGTTTCCATTGATGCAGCAAATGATGTTAAGTATGGAAAGATGAGGAAAGAAGAGGAAAGTGGAGCGATCAAGATGAAAGGTAATCGCGCTTTCATTGAGAACTAATAAAATGCTGAAAAAAGTCAAACTTCTAATTCAATGCAAGAGTTAAATTAAAATTTGACTTTTACCTTTACAAAGATCAAACAAAATTTATTGAATAATCAAACTTCATCAGAAGTTCTAGTTTGTGATTTCAGCGTTTCTTTTCGCCGTTTTGAACCAAATTGACATGAAAGCTTCAGATAATTTTATTCCTTGAAATAAGTGCAATCGCTTGTTGGCCATTGAAAGTTACATAAAAGATGTTTATGAAAAGTCTGTTGCATAACTGAATAAAAGTGTTTAAAATATCGAGAACTGTCGATCAGAAGTAATTGAATTTACTCAAAATGGTGGAGACTTACAACTTGTTAGATCTAAAAAATGTTAAAATTAATTTGCTTTTTTGGATATTTGCTGTAGATCGACCGAAATTTGGTTTCTCAATTCAACCAAATCCGATGAGATTAGGATTTTAAGGATTTTGATTCAATCGCTTTGGCAATATGAAGCTTAATATTAACTTTAGGTTAACTTTACCAGAAACTCGATGCTAGCTTAGTCCATTGAAATTGACTTTTTAGTGACTTAGACTTTTCATTTTCAGGTTCCTTCAAGTTTCACTTATCTTGTTTTGTTACCTTTTTGTCAATCATTTTTAATTTTCATCTCAATTAAATATCATTGCAGTTGTCTTGAGGTTTGCCTTGAAAAGATCTCAACCTTGAACTAAAGGTTTACAGGTTAATTACAGGTCATTTCATCTTTTGATTAGTATCATCAACATGACCAACATGATGTAAAAATGATGAGGAAAAGCTGATCTTTTGGGTGTGTTCAGCTATCATCTTCATCATTTCTCTGTCTCTACAATTACAGTGATAATAACGATTTAATAATGATGATGATAGTGAATTGCAAATGATGATCAAAACGTGTTTTGGGATATTATTGCTGCTGTTGATGATACAAAATGATTAGCTTTTTTTTCATGCAAACTTTAAATATCGGTTTAGTTGTTGATAGTTTCTATTCAACATTAAATTATACCTTTTCATTTGAATGATTTTCACTCCCAATGATCATATTTGTGTATATCTTTGTACCTTTGGGTGATTATACAGTCAAATACAGTTTACCAGAGAAACATCTCATCATTAAGAATAATTTTCTCATTGAAATCCATTTCAACTTGCAATTAACCAGCGAAAACATAGTCAAATGATAATTTCATTGGTTAACCTTGATTATCAACCAAATGAATAGAAATATAATTTTTTTTTTGATAAAATTTACTAATCTTTAATGTTAAAGTAAAACTGATTGGATGAAAGTATTGACAAATGTTAACACCAAAAGGTTACAAGTTAGATTGATTAGTGAATTGTTATTGATCAGTAAAACTAACCACAACGGAAAATGATTCATATTACAAGATGAACATTTAATGTTGATCACAATTAACCAACTAATATTATGCTAATAATGAACAATGAAAGGCAACAACACAAAAACTAGATCAAGTAAAAGCTGAACAATTGAAAGATTGATTAGGATAACCTTTTTTATTTTATCTTACATAATATATAAATATATTTTTCACTGATTCTTACCATTTATATAACTATGTTAACGACAATACAGAGTTGATTGATGATCCCTTGATATGACAGACAAGCGCAAATAATGGCCTCGTCTATTATATTATTTTGCCTTACAATTTTTTTTCATCTTCTTCTTCTTTCTCTTCACCTCTGGTTAAAAATGTTGCCATGAGAGTGGGAGAGACAGGGAATGATGAAGATTGAAGATTGAAGAGTGAGGAAAAGTCATCAATCAAAGGACAACAACAATATATAAAAGTAATGGCAAGTTGTATAAGTAAAAATGATAATAGAAGGCAAAAAAATGACGATAATCAAAGGTTCATTTAACAGAGAAATCCTTTTTTTTGTCAGAATTTTTCATGTTTCTCTTTTTTTCTCTCTTGTCTCATTGAAGGTGACAGTAATGAATGAGATAACAAAACAATGTAAATTAGTTTATCAATAAATTTGGGTTCAAAGTTGCTTTTCAAGAAAAATTTGGATCTTTCAATTTTTTCACTTTAAACCTGAATCTGGTTTATCATTTAATTTTAATTATTTCACAGATTTGCCATTTTTCTTGGCTAACAATTAGATTCTCATCTAGATTTAATGATTACCGTGATTATCATTTTATTGTGTGTTTTTGCTTCTCTTGATGTTACCTTTGTTACCTCAACCTTTACAATGTTATGTTTGAAGGTTGAGACCAAAAAAAAGATGTCCATTATTATGTTATTTATAAATGTGTATAGATATTGAAAGGCAACTTGTAATTGAATGATATCGTGATTAAGGTGAAACACTTGGATTACGGGAAAAGATGAATAAAGGTTGTTACCTGTTAGAGATGCGTGATATTAAGACAATCTGACGATGTTTAAAGACGATGATGATAATGATGATGATGGCTATGATGATGGAAAGATGGTAAACCAAGCAAAACTCAATTTGAAAATAGTGTTTCACCAAATCTATTAACAGTTTTGTACTAACAACAACAATCACAAGGAAACAATTTAAGACAATTTAACTTTGCTTTTTGACTGATGGTCAAAAGGCTTTACTTAAATATCATTTTTGGGTTTATCATTTACCTTGACAGGTACGCGAAAGACCAAGTGATAAATGAATATAATGAGGAGGGAAAGATAATTGAAAATACCTTTAATTGAATATTAAACAGATAATAATGTTTGCAATATAATTTTTTTTTCTCAATTGAAACCTTTTCTTAATACCTTAAAGACAAAAATTGAATTCTCATCTATTTACCTTTAATTGTTGAAGAGGTTCAATTGATATAATCAGTTGGTATTAAGATTAGTTTAATTGAAAAAGTAAACTGTTTTAATACAAAATGATTGAATAGAGCTTTTAGGTTTACATTTGAATCTTTGGCCAATTTCATTGATTGATCATAATAGCAGGTCAACAAGTTAACAATCACATTTTCAACGTTTTTCAAAGCAACTATAGATGAACATTAATAATCTTGATCATCATCATTCTCATCTTCACCTTTGCCTTGTTATTTTTACTGTTCAGTTGGTTCAATCAATAAGATTGAAAAGCTCGATTGGATTTCATGCTCATCAATCATTCAGATTAGATGGATCACTTTTGATGTTTATTTTGTGTAAACTGTATTCATCAGTTGATGCCTTTTGTTAATGCACTGTCTTCATCATCATCAAGCTACCAAAGCAACCCAACTACCTTCAATGTAACAACAAATGTTTCATTGATTTACTTTGACAAAATGGTTAAAAGATTTCATTTGAAACTCTTTTTTTTATATTTCTCTTAAAATTGTAATTAATAGTTTAATGATGGACAATTATCATTGAATTATCTTGACTTATGTTGGTAATTAAATCAACTAATTAGGTTGAGGCACAGGTTCAGGCAAATTGAGTTATGTTATCCTTAAAAATTTCAATACTGATGAGTGTCAAACAAAATTTACAGCAGAAAAAAAAATATTCAGCTTTTGAAGTTTAAATACATATTTCAACAGTCATGTCATGAGACTGAATCAATATAATCAATTTATTATCATTTCATTGGAAGCGACAGTTGAAACTTTGAAATGTTCATTACCTTAAGCGTAATTTTATTGAGTTAAGAATTAAGAAGATTTTGATTTTATCATTCATGTGACAATTAAATGGTAATTTAAAGTAAAATTATTGAAACATTAAGCTTGCTTTTGCCATTGAACCAGCTAAAGTTAATTCCGTTAAATGTGTTTTAATTGTTATCTAATTGCACTTATGAGGATGAACCTTGTGAAGATGATTAAGTTTAGGAAATGTTCAGATTGAAATGTAATCAGGGTTAATAGTAAAAGGTTGACAAAAATGTCTGCCTTTTTTTGTGCCAAAAAAGATGCTGTTGATAATGTTGAATGTTTATGATGGTGATGAGGAGGAGGAAGATGAAGGCGACTTTAAGTGATCAAAAGTGATCAATTGCAAGTTGTCAAAGGCAATTTTCATTCGGCATTTCACCGTCATTATACTTGACAGAGAACCATAAATCACAAGGCAAACGTTAACTATCAACAAACAGTGAATTATACAGTTGTAATAATGAAAAGTGTCTTGAGAAGTCATTCTTTGGCAAAGAAACAGCTTCGATTTTTGCCCTTTTTCAAATCAATGCTCATTAGTTTGTCATTAATTTTTTGCTCAAAAATCTCATTTTCTCTCTCAACTTGAACTGTTATATTTATTTTCAATGTTTCAGTTTGAGTTGATGTCAATCTTGTTCAATTTTGATGTACCTTTGAATTAATTAGCTGATGTTTGTTTCTAGTTGTCACTGGGTTGGTTATTTTGAAAGGTAAATCAACTGGTTTTGCTTGGGGTTAACAGTCAAATGAAGTGTTTGATTATGTCTTTTGGTTTGCATTTTGTTCAATTTCATTTTTATAATCATTTTATTGGCGTTGATTAACTTAATTCAATGCTTGTAAACATTAATATTAACCATTTGAATTTGGTTAAACACTGTGAATGATATTTTGCTTTAGGTTATAACAGCAAGCGAGAGAAAAGGTTGTTTGTTTGGTAAAATATTTACTCAAGAGTAAAATGATATGACTTTGTGTGTGCTAATGTGTTTATCTACAATGATTATTGTTATTATTTTGCTTTGCTATTAGACTGTGAAACGATAATCGGCCTCATCATCGGCACAGTTAAGGAATGAAGGCCACAACATTAACAATAACAAGAAAAGAGAGGGCAAAAGTAATGCCTTCACCTTTTGCCTTTACCTTTGGATATAACAGACATGGATAAATGGCCTGTTCAAATGGTACACAGCAAGAAAAAGGTATAAATTAGCTGTGATGGGGCAAAGGGCGCTTGATTGATGTCCAAAAAAAGTAAGTATTTCGATGGTCCATGTAAGGCCTTTTTGTGTGTTGAACTGTTGTTGTTGATGATGTTGTGGCTTAAACGAGTAAGTAACTAGTAAAAACTAAGCAACCGCAAATTATGTTTTTTTTTGGCCTGGCTGTTTGAACCATCAATTACCGTGAATGGCACTCCACCTCCGACCTTTTTGCTGTTTTTGGCCTTTGGCTCTTGCCTTGGTTCCTGCTTTGGTTGCTGACTTTGGTTCCTGCCTTGGATCCTACCTTTAATGTTTTAATGGTTTCATCCCTCGACAACACAATGGGCCTTTAAAAAGAGATTGAACGGAAAGTATGTGAAGTCCACAGGAAACCAACAATTGGTGAAGGCGAAAGGTGAAGATAATACGGATCAAAAGGTTCTCTCTTTCACCCCTGATGAGATGATAACTTTACTGGGCTTTTTGTAACATCAACCTCCCTCTTTATGGATAGATAAATGTTTGGTAAGGTGACAAACGATTCCGCTTGTTTGAGGTTTTGCTTTTGGTTTTTGCTTCTTTTTTTTCTTACTCTTGGATTTCGCTGTTAAATCTGGACCTAAGAGGCTGATGGACCAATAAATTTGATAAAGTTGCAGTTGAAGACTCTCCTATTAGATGTCATTTATTTTGTTTAGTGTTACCTTCATCCTGAAAGCTTCAGGGTTACCTTTGTTTGGACCCCTTTGCCCTAGGATCAAGTTTTATGTCTTCAAATGTAAACACCTCATGTGGTGTCAATGGAGCTTTTAATCATCAAGACTCCCTGGAAATACAAGCTAATGATAAAAAAAGCAGAACCATCTAACACTATTGGGTTATAATGATTGGCAAAAATGGCAGGATCAATTGTATGGTTAACAACCACAATAACAACATGATGAAGATGACAAGGAGAAGAAAAAAAGCAAGAGAAAGAAAATAGAAGAAGAAGAAGAAGAAGCAAAAGATTGAAATGATTTGTGTTCATTCGCTATTCATGTTTGCCCTTGATTTACATGTTTAGCCTTTTATCCATAACAATCAAAGAGCCTCTATTTTACTGTCACTGTTTAACGCCTTCTTTAAATGATCAATGGATCTTGATGAATACCTGACTATTGATATGTGTTGATGATACCAACATTTTTGGGTTTACCTACATTTTCTTGGTTCAATAACAAACAAAAAGCAGACCAAAGAGACGATGAAACGACCAATCATCAATTTTCCCAGCTTTTAACTTCTAAATCATTGTAATCAAATGTCATTGTAAACATTTGCTCATTGTAAAATATCCTAGCTTCCTTGGTCTTTTTTATATTGCTGTTGTTAACAGTTTGATGATGTTTAATGACAATTTATAAGCTTCAAGACTAGAGCAAATAATGATAGCTAACAATTAAAAGGTTTTCTTTTTGTAACAACCTTTTTGTTTATTATCATATAAAGGTATAAAACTTGTAAAATGTATAGTAATTAATGAGCAATTGTTACAATTTACTAAGCAATTGTTAACTCAGTCGGCTTTTCAGCTTCATTTTAACCTCCAATCGACTTACAATTGGCTAATGGACTAATCACTGATTTTATTATTTTGTCACCAAACATTGCTATTAATTATTGTATAATCAATAAATGTATAAAATCGCAGTTAACTTGAGTACACTGTAATTGTACAAATTAACTCTAACCTTAATGATGATATTGTCAAATAAGCAGTAAGATAATTAAAGTAATAAATTAATTAATTTTTATGGCTAAATTGAAATTGGCGGACTTTTGTTGAAACAATTTTAAAACCAATGGCAACAACCCAAAGAAAGGCATTTCTCAATGGTCTTTCAAATTGGGTAAAAGGTGAAATTATTTTTTTTATTTGGTCTTTTCTTTTATTTCACTAAATTGCTGGACTTTTCGCTAATTGTTATAAGTCTATCATTATTGACTGTCTTTACTTTTATATAATTAAAAGGTAAAGCTGATCATTAATTGTTATTAATGGTTATCATATTGTTTCGCTTGATAATAATCAATGACTCTGGTGATGAAGACAAACCCATAGAAGCGATTAGAAAAATGATAAATGATGTGCCATAGGATCTCAATTTATCTTTTCACTTGCCTCTACAACTGTTCATTTTATCATTATTATTATTTTGTGTATTATTATTATCAGTTTCATCATAATCATCATCATCATTACTCTTATTCTGCTGCAAAAAATACTCAACTGTTTGTCTCTAAACCTATTTGTAAATCTTCAACTGGCTCATCGTCTTTTTGCATGCAAAAATTTTCTTCCTTTTTCATAACCATCATCAAACATAATGGTTAATAGTTTGAAAGCTCATTTTTTGTCAAATTTAGTTAATGGATAGAGTCATTTTTCAATGTTAATATCAGGGAAAAAGGACCAAAATTTATATTTATGGCTATAATAGCGATGAAAAAATCTAACAATCAAATGTTAAAATTGTTATCAGCAGCTAAACAGCTCTCTATTTACTTTGTTACCAATTTGTTAATTGTTTTACAATTACACAACCAAAATCAACAACAGTAATATTATGTCAACAAAAATGATGGAAACAATTTGACACCAAATTTTAAGGTTACAACATTTCAATGGAGAAACCTGGACTTTTGTGGAATGTTAATTAAACTGTAAACTCAGTTAAATTAAATTGATTGCCCAATGAGTCGTGATGTTAATCAATGGTTCCAGAGTCAGGCTACACTTTTCTGGTAAATACAGATTGTTTGAACCAGAAAAATTTTAAACAAATGAAGCCAAAACGCGACCCAATAAGTATAAAAAGGTTAATTAATGTAACCAACTGGAGCAAACAAAATAATTTATTAACTCTGTAAGTAATTCAACTTTTCCTCTTCCACTCTAATAGTGATAATAACGATAATTATTACATTTAACATGAGAAAAGGATAAATTGATGTGAAAGTTAATGATGACAAGAGAATTGTAAGATGGAAGAAGAAGAAGAAAAAAAAGATGAAAAATGATGAACATTATATTTACTATGGAAAAAGCAAATTGATTCACATCCAAAGTTTAATCGTTTTTACCTTCTTTTATCTCATCATCATCAGTACTTTGTAATAACATACAAAGGACAATGTTAACCACTATCATCACCCACAATTGTGCATCATCATCAGCATTACAATGATCCTTTTTTGTCTTCTTTCATCATCACCATCATCATCAGCATCAACATCATCAACATCAACTTGATCCTCTTTGAATCAACCAACTTTTATGTACACTTTGTCTGCCAACTATTTGGCAAGCAATTAATCTTTACTCAGCATCTTGCAGAGAGAGATCATCTTGATCATCTTCATCATCATCATCTTGATCATCACAAAAAAAGATGGAAAGAAAGGGAAAGATTATAAATCATGTCAAGTCGTCCATCATCCTCTGAACAAAGGATCATTTCTCTTACTTTCTCCATCTATCTTCTTTCTTCATCTTCATCCTCATCGTCAGCTTTCCTCTCTTTTTTGTGTGATTTTTCTTCTTCTCTCTCCATTCCGAGTCATTAAATTGCATCGGAAACACTGGTAAGCCTTTTTTACTTTACTTTTTCACTTCATCATTTTCATCTTCACTTTTCATCCTTCCCTTAATCACAGCATTAGCACGTTAAATCAACTCTTCAATTTACTGCAAAACCTTACAAACCAACAAAAATTGTGCTCAACAATAAACGCCTTTTTACGCTATTCTTGTTCTCTCCAAAGCCCATTACCTTTGATTCATTTTTTTACCAGTTTTTTTGGTTAATTGTTGTTTAAACTGATGTTACTCAATGAAAAAACAATCACAACCATGAAAACTGATGTTTAACCCGATCATTATCAAAATGCTTTCTGATAGATTTCACAACTTTCCTGTGCTCTGATTGATAATCTTGAAATTGTTGAGTGAATTTTTCATGAATTCAAGTATTGAATGAAAGCCAGTTAGTTTAGATGATGAAAGGTTGAGACAGAGAAAAATTAATTTCCCTGAAAATTGACTTTATTTTCAAAAGCTAATACCGTGAAATTGAATAGCTGTTTGAATAAATTTCTGGTTTCCTTAACATGAGACAAATTTGACTTGGATATTACAAGCTGATTGAGTATAAACATAGATCTGGATAGATTTAGAAAGTATTGATTGCTTTCAATTTATTCAAAAGCATAATAGTTAACTCATTTTGTTGGTTGACTTTAAAAACAATCTGATTGAACCATCGTTTTTTTGGGTAAATTCATGTCATTCTGTTGATACAGTGTTCATTAGACGATTGCAACAGTTAACAAGATGATCATGCTATATGGAATGGAATCGTTTCTCTTGACTGTTTCATCCCTATAGACCAGTGAATCTTTGATCTGAACGTTAGTTGTACCAATAACATGAGGTTCATCAATCAATCAGCTGACTGACAATCCATGACAATTGCAGGACAATAACAATTGATAACATTTGTTGTATTAACTTTCCTCTTTTTATTCAGTTCATCCATCTGTAGAACCATCATCAATTGACGATCCATGGTATTATTATATTGAACATTGAACATAATTTAACCAATCCATGGTTGTGATTATTGTTGATGAAACAAACAACAAACAACAAAAAAACATTGCTCTATACAACACAATCAAATGATTTGGTCAACTTGATTATACTTTGATTTACTATTACTTTTGTTGTTGTCAGATATTACTTATAATTCAATTGATTTCATTTCATCTGATAGATTAATAAACTGTCAACAACCAGCCAATGTTCAATTGATAATATGTTATCAATCAAAGTCAATCTATTTAACCTTTCCATTGGAAAAAATGTTTATTATCAAAATGATCAAATTTATCAATTTATCCTACTTTTGTTGTCATTTAATGCAAAAAAATGTTTCTTTTTTAGGCAAAATTTCCAATTTTATCGAAATATTTCTCTCAATTTGCTCTAATTAACCTTTTGTTTACTCTTTTAATTGTTGATTGTTGGGTTATTTTAACAATTTAAGATATTTAGTTAAAAATAAAAGCGTTTAATTGTTATAACATTTTTCAATTCATGCTTTTAACATTGATTTACTCGTCAATGGTTTTCAGGTTCAATTGGGTTTATTGAACAGACTAAACATTTTTAACTTTTAAGGTTAAACAATCGTGAAGCATTTATTGGTGTGAAATAAAATGATCAAAATTCAATTAACTGTGAATTGTGTTGAAAATGTTTCACGTGTAATTCAATTTATTGCTGAGAACAACAATTAAATGTAATTAGTTTTAATAAACTCTTATTGTTACTATGTATCGCCTATTAAACTGTGATATTTATTGTCTCATCAATTACTATTAATTCAAGTTAAATTATTAGTTTGTGGATAAATTAGGATAAAAATAGTATAATAATCTGCAAATCGTTGAACTAATAGGATGAAGGAAAAGGCAGATGTAATTAATGGCAATCAATTTGTCGATATTAAAAGGTTGCCAGGTTAAACTTGGATCAACTGTTGGTCTATCTTTTTGATTCATAAACATTCAACTGAATTATCTGGTTAACCGCCATGAAAGCTATTTGTAAATGATTGAGATGTTTGATATAAAACCTATGATCTAGTCTCAATCAATAGTCAGTTAAACTCACAGCTAACAATATTAATAGTGAATGAATCAAATTCTGGTTATTCATCGGTAAACTTTTATTATTAGGTTATTGAATCAAAGATAATAAGTGGTTAACCTGGAGATAAACAGGACATGATTTAAGTTGATGTAAGTAAAGAAAATTACTGTTGATAAATGATTTTTATCTGAAAAGGAAACATTTTACCCTTTAACTGTCTAATATTGTAATTGGCGCGTCAAGCGAAAAATGAAATTAAGAAATGTTCCCTCTTTCCTATTGGCGCCTATTTATTTACATGGTTTTACTTGTGAATAGTGATTTAGCTTTGCACAATTTAACAATCATTTTTGGATTTAAGTTACTTATATTTATGTTTGTTGTGACAATTATGATTTATCTTATTATTGTTATTTATTTGTAGGTTGTCATTGTTCTGGTTTATATGTATATCTCTTCAACTCATCATCTTTTGGACTGCAGTACATTAATTCAAAGGAGACAAAGGAATAATAAGACTCATAAGGAGATTGACAAGGATATTCAATAGGAAGGTTAAATTGGTGATTCAAAAGGAGGCTCAAAAGGAATATGGAAAGAAAGAGAAACAAATCTTGGATAATCCAGTTGAGCTTTAAGCCGATAAACGGAATTAGCTTGGAGAGAAGAAACAAAATCAACTTGAAAGTGGAAAGTACAAAACTGTAACGTATAAGACTTATACTGACAAAGATGAAAAGTGGAAAAGAAAAGGAAAAGTCCTCTTCAACTCAACATCAACAAGACTTCATCATCTCTTTCGTTCATCTCCATTGTGTACATTTAAGGTTGACGGTTTGATTGGCAAAAGATTGTTTTCCAATTTAATGTTGACAATACAGAGCAAGCTTCCTCTTTTCCATCTTTTTTGTAACTGCCTATGTAATGTAAGTGTTAGTATGTGTTTTCTTGTGTGTGTGTGTGTGGTTGTTTGTCTGCATGTCAATATGTTTTTTGTTTCTTGATTGTATTTTGTTACGGAAATTACCTGGTTACTTTCTTACATTGTATGCAGTTTTGTTGAACGTTTAAGATAACAACACAGATTTTAAGCTGCTTGAGCCAATTCATTGTGTAGTAAGGAGAAGAGATTAAGGAAAAAAGACAAGTAGATGATGATGGTGATGATGACGGTTAACAGACTGATTAAAACACTTTGAGTTGAACCCTAACATCGGATTAGATTGACAACTCAGTAAGGTAATAAGTATAGTTAGTACAAAATACGAGATGAACAAAGAGGAAGATTGTAGTTTAGTGTTAATTTAGTGAAACCTAATAATCAAGTTTACTTTCTAATCCATTTCTCTCTTCCTCTTTTCCTACTAGAGCTTGCTGTCACTCAAACTGTTATCTTGAGACGCCTACTAATGTCTATCCCTTGTCCTGCGTGTGTCTATGTCTACGGTTATAGACTTTGGTTGCATGCCGTAAAAGATTGACATTAGACAGAGACAATCTGGTTAAGATGGAAAAAAAATTATCTGTTCATGTTGATAATGTTACTTACGATTGTAATGAGATTTTTTCCTACAACTTGAGCTTTCAGTATAAATCAAGTTAATTTGCAGTAAACCAAACAACCTAGCAATCTGTTATATTACCAACAACTTATAGAACCCATCATGTTTCCCTCTTCTCTAAATGTTATTGTCACAGTCAAAACACAAAATAATTAAGGTTAATTAAATGTAAACCATCAACCTTTCAATGTTCATGCTTTTGTCACTTTTTATCAGTGGCAAAAAAACTGTTCATATTTTGTGATTATTTTCATCCCAAGAGCAAAATATTGATAGAAGTTGTTTAACTTTCCTTTTTTTGCATTTTATCATTCCATGTTGAATTTATTCACACTTTAAAAGTTATCAAAAATTGACCTTGATTGGGATAATTACATTGAAAGATTGATTTGTTTTTCCTAAATAGTCATTGAAATTACATTTTACAAGTTGATTGATTGTTTTATGTGAATCCTAATTCCTAGTCATTTTTCATTTTTCTCCACCTTTTCATCAATTTCACTCCATCGACTCAAAATCTAATAATCCGGATGATCGATTATTTCAATTGTCCAAAGATTTAACATAAATTTTAACTAACCTTTTACATGTCAGATTATTTCTCTATTAACTTGCTAAACTTAATCTTTCTCTTCTCGTCTATTGAATTGAATTGAATTGAATTGAATTGAATATATAAATCAGTTTGCTTAAAACCATTATCTATATTTGTATGCTAACAGATGCTGTAAGTTTTCAAAATGGTGCATTAAAAAGGATAAAGATGATGATGGTGATGATGAAGACGATGGTGAATAGGGATGAAAATGATGAATGATGTTTACCTATGAGGATAAAAGATGAAGACGAATTTGATGCTAATACTAATTATAATGATAATGATGGTGGTGATAAACAACGTTCAAAACGCCTTTACAGAGCCAACAAAATCGTGAAAATGTGTCGTAAGTTGTTGCTGTTAAGATTGTTTAAGAAGATAACAGGTAATAATTTGGAAGAAAAGTTGAAAGAAGATGAAGAAGACAAGAAAAAAAAAACTTATCCACATCCATCTTAATTTCTCTTCTTTTGACCAGTTTCTGTTTTTTTTTCAAGTCTTGTTTCCTTGTCAAACTAACTTATCATCCTTTTTGCTCTTCCTCCTCCTTTAGGTTTCTTTGGCCGAAATGTTTCCCTTGATCATCATGTGGATGATGATGATCATCATCATCATCATCTTTTACCAACCAGTTAAACTTGAATGCTATTCTGTTGTTCAACAAAATGATGTTCACACCAGGAAAGTGATAGATTCATTGTTTTCCCTGGTAACCCTTAGCTTTTGATGATCCATTTTAACTCCTACAGTAAATATACTTATCTGTAAAAGAGATTTTGCTTTAAAATTGATTGCCCGTCCAAAAAAGAAGTGAACAACAAGGAGAGGAGAGAAAAAGAAAGACACAAAAAAGAAAGGAACGAACAGTTGAGTCAAGTCGATGGTGCCTAGTGTGGTGAAGTTACAGTTGAGATGGTGATGTTGATGATGATGATGGTAAAAGTTGCAGTTTAACAGATTATTGATTGTTGACTGTAGACATCTCATCCATCAAGATTACAATTTGAAATCGATCAATGTCCTCGGTCAACAGATTCTAATGGCTTGTCTCTCATGAGGTTACAAGAAAATTTTTATACCTCTCCATCATCATATTCATCTTCTTCCATTTACTTCTTTCTGTTTTTTTTTTCATTTCAAATTTTAGAGGAAAACAAGTGACCCTTACTTTGGTCATTCTCATTAGTCAACTCCTCCATTCTGGATAAATCACCATCATTAATATCATCATTCTCATCCTGCTCTAACAAGGCTATAATCATTGTTGCCTGTGGCTGATTTGATATTCAAGTGATCAAACTCTGGTTTTATTCAATACAAACGTTGCAAAGCTGGTCATCATCACTGTAACTCGTTAAATGCTGGCTAAATATCTTTAGATGATTGTTTGTTTTGTTTATTGACTTATTTTTTTCATCTGTATTTTTATGATTGTTTATTGATTGATCCTGCAAGGTGATAGATTGGCAAATAATAGTAATAATGAAATGTTATATGTAATTATTACTTGACTTTTTACCTTCTCTTGCTTTCTGTTATTTGTTATTGGCAATGTTTTCACCAAACAATCAATCAATATGTTAATAGTCATTAATAAGTACAAGTGAAATTGAGATTAGATAATAGTTAAAGTAAGAGAAAGAAAAGATGATATTAAATTTAATTGAATTTGATGGTTGAAATGTATTAACGTTAAGTGTTGGTGAAGCAAAGCAAACTAATCAGCTAAACTTATTTTATTTCACCTAATAACATCGACAATGTATTTTATTATTATTATCCTGGATTTGTATTTGCAGAGTATTACATTTAATGGTAGCTAATTATTTTTGCTAACCATAATCTGATTGATTTAAACAGTATTTACTTGTTAACATTCGGTTATTAAGTTGATGGCAACTTGAGAGAAGTTGATGATCTCTAATGGTAAGTAATAAATTGAA
The DNA here is from genome assembly GCA_028476895.1 of Tetranychus truncatus. NCBI lineage: Eukaryota > Metazoa > Arthropoda > Arachnida > Trombidiformes > Tetranychidae > Tetranychus > Tetranychus truncatus. The sequence continues at coordinate 9,563,788 of CM052061.1, forward strand.
ATAATGATGATGATTATGTTGATGATTAGAGTTTAAGTCTTAAATCATCAACTGTCATGAATTTCACTTAAAAAAGATTAAAATATTTCAATAAAAATTGGTATCAACAAGGATTAATGTCAATCATTTTGTGAAAAAAAAGCATAATGCAAAAGATTCAGGTTTGCATTGAGTTTACAGGCAAAGGAAAATTAGAATGAAAATTATCAATAATCCAATGATTAACTTTAAATACCAGGTAATCACAATATATTGAAACCTTTTAATAATTGAAATTTTAATACTGTTGCTATTAATAAATGTAATGCTGAAAATACTTGCCAAATCTATTAGTATGAACTGAATTTTTAGTTTATTGAATCACTTGATGGTAACATTGTAATGAACAAGATAATTTATATATCAATAGAGAGGAAATGTGTTAATTAAGCTGTTAAATCTGTTTCACGATTTACTTGGTTAATTCAGTTGACAATTGTAATTAAATTGTTTCTCTCGGTGAATTGGTATTCTCACTTGTAGACTATTTTCTACTTTTTATTGGCTTTTCCAATTACATATTCCAGGTGAGTAAAACACAGACACGTTTCCATATGTTGACTGTGTAACGCTGTAAAATTAAGGTCTACCTTTAATGAGAGACAACAATTGATTAATGGTTAATTTATTCAAATCTAATAGGCATTGTTGTGAGTGTGTTTTCATTTGCACCTTTTCACGATTACACGAAAAAAAATGAGAAGCAATTGGCTGATTGAGAAGTTAACTTGTTTGAAGGTTACCTGTTAAAAATTGGTAAAAATTAGAGGCGTTCAATGTTGATAAAAATATGAGAAGGTTGAAAGTTGAAGTTGTTGATGATAATGAAGTAGAAGATGATGTTGATGTTGATGATGATGATGATAATGATGGTGATGGTGATGAAGAAATTGAAAGCAAATCTTGAGTTAAATCAGCGGGAAGTAAAAATAAGAAACATGGTTGAAGCTGTCAAAAAACGTGTTAAACATGTCAATATGATGAAAGGAAATAAGGTTGAGCATATAACATGTTTAACAAGCTTAATTATTGTTGATTTATCAATCAATTGATTACTAATAAGCTACAATCGAAGCGATAATATTTCATGTTACCAGGTTAACAATAATAATTGACAATTAAATGATTAAAAACATATATCTGTGAAGGGAAAGTATAGTAATTGAAATTTTAACCGGCTTACTTAGCGGCGGCAACTGGCTAAAGGGCTAGATTCATGTCAGCAAAAACCAGATGAGCTAATCAGAAGACAGGATTCAAAGAGCAAACGTTTAATTTTCATTTTTAATTTCAGTGTTAATTATAGTTTTTAAATAAATATTTAATTTCCTCTGAATTTTTATTTGGTTTACCTCATCTAAATTACCATCCAAACTGAAATATTACCAACACTGGTTTGTGATTGAAAGTCAACAACAGCTTTTAACATCATGTTCAAGTGTAAGTAAATTTATCAATACACTTTGACAGCAGACTCTTTCAACCTTTTTACTTATTTTTTCACCTTTTTTTATTTTTCTCCAATCTTTTCTTTCGCTTCTTCTCCAATTTATGCTCATAATTATCGTTATCATCATTAACTTATCTATCTTTCTTGCTTTTTTAGGGATAATTGAATAGTTGAATAAGAAACAATCAAACTGTCAACATAATTATTTAAGTTACAAGAGGTACAATTAAGTTGGGAAGTAAACAAAAGCAACACCTCAGCACCTCGAAGGAAAATTGTTGGTGATGTCAGGGGAAGAAAGAAAGTATCATCGGAATATGAAGGCGTTGGAAGATAAGAAATGGTGAAGATAATGATTATGATAAAAAATGATGAGTAAATCAAAGGAGAAAAAAAGTTGAGGTGATTTATCTGACAAGAAGGTTGAACCCAAATCACACCTTGTTACTCAGTTTGATGTTCATTAAAAAGGGCTGATGATAAAGAGATGAAGAATGAGCTTGAGATGAATGAAAATTATGGTCATGACTATGATTATGATGATGTAGGTAAGTTAATAATAGGAGAACTACAGGGAAAAAACATGAAACATTCATTAACATGTTAAATCATTTTCATGGCAAATCAATTTTAATTTTTATTTCTCTTGTTAAAAGGTTTGGACATGAAGTAACAATTTGATGAATTGAATGACTGATGAAGCCAATTGGAACCAGAAAAGCTCAATGATAAATCCATTCTTTTCAATCATTAACATGTTATTCATCTTTTGGTTAATCTAATTGACTGCATAACTATTGAAAAGTCTAACAAGTTAAACTTGATTATGATTATGGTGATGAGAAAATACTGGCCACCCATTGTTTAATCTCAATCTTCATCATCACCATCATATTCCCATCAATTGATGAACATCATTTATCCATCCAATTGTAACCTTATCATTCTAATTTCCATTTTCGCCGATCATTCAACCCATTTTGCTCATAATTCAATACATAACCAGATAATGGAAGGATTTTTCTCTTGAAACCTTCAAGGATCAATAGATATTAATCAACAAATTGGCGTTTCTTCACGACTCTTTAAGCTGACAGCATTGCGGTGATTCAAATGACTCTGGTCAAGTATTGATAACAATGAATAACTTGACTTTTTAATCAAATTAAAAGGTAAACACAGTAAGTTGTTTCCCTGTTCATCTTTTGATTGACAATGTTAACATTGCGTGATTGCATTAATGATGACGATCTTCATGTTGAATTAGTAAATAAATAAGCTGACAAGTGACATTTGCTTCTGAATCAAGATGATGTTGATGATCATGTTGCATGATCAACATAAATGATAAATTTAATGATGAACAGATGAGAAGAAAGAGAGACAAAATTGAAAAATTATCACTTTCACTTATGAAAAGGTAACTTGATGTTAAACCAGGCTAAAGGTCACTGGTTATTTGCTGTCATAATGATGATATTAATGATGACGATGATGATAGCAATGTTGTTGTTGATGAAGATGATGATGTTGGTGGTCCTGGAAAAGCATATGTTGATGACAAGAAAGATACAGAGAGATTAATGTAGGCAAGATGTCAAAAGAGGCGGATTGAAAAAAAACAAGATGAAGATAAAAGAGAGAAAAGTAAAGTAATAATGATGATGATAAAAATAATATATATTTATAAACACAGTAAGCATCTTCATCAATACATAATAGCCATCTTCATCTTCAATTTATCTTCCCTTTTCATTTCCTTTTCCACTCTATTTTTTTCTCCTCTTCTTCTCATCTTCCTGATCTTCTGATTCTCTCCTCTCTTCAAAAAAAACTTGATATTGTTATAAATAATATACTGATACCCACAAACCAATTGAATATCCTCTTTCACTGGTTTTTTGTGTATGTGTGTGTATTTTATTGTTATTATTGTTACTTTCCTCTGTATTCATATCAATATCATTGTATTCAATCTTACACAGTACAACATGAGCTACCATCCATTCCAGGTCAAAATGTTGATAATAATATTGTGGTTAAGTGACAATTTAACTCTCACTCATTACCAACAATTCTCAAGATACTTTGCTTTTTTCATTGTTAAAAATATTGTATATCTTTAGACTAACGCATTGTGCTCCTGAAAATGTATTCATTAATCATTCTTTTTCCTTCTTTCATTAGATTGGTAACGATTGTGAGATGATTCTGACTAGTCCATCAACAGCTTCGGAGCAATTCAACTGATTAATTCCATGTTTTGATTGTACATGGCAATCAAAACTCATTTACTTCACGTTTGGTCCAGCAACTAATATTGGAACTGTATGCTTTGAGATTTGGAGGGCGAAATTTGCCTATCAGTTGTTACTTACACATCAAAACGACCTTTAAAGACAATTTTCAGGGTGTTTGGTGGTAAATAATGATCGACATATAAACAGTTTGGAGGCAATAAATAAATTTGGAATGAATTCCTTCAATTCTCAAAAGCTTGGCAGCTTACATCTACGTGTGATATTGAACCAAATGAGGAGTAAATGAGTTGAATTGCCCTGTACATCCATTCATCTGGTTGAATCAGTCCTGTGCAACTACCAACATGATTATGAACATGAATACGAGTGAGGATAATTGATGGCTAAAATAGATGATGAATATGAATGGTTAATATGGATGATAAACTTTGGTTGTTAAACTTGGATGTAACTTATGCAGTTTGCTGAATAAGATGAATTCTTGGTGAATTAACTTTCCTACTTTTTGTTCCTGTTGATAAATTAAGTTGGCGTTAAGTTATTCAAGGAATTTGCAGGAATTATTCAAGATTATTATGTCCACAATAATAATAGTTAGATAATCATCATGCCTACCAAAAATTCTTGCCTGGTAAATCCACTATTATTAAATTGTATTAATTTGGCCTGATAATCACCAGCAACAACAGTGCCCTCCGCATCAGTTTTATTGTACAGAATAAGTGAAAGTCAAAACAAATTCTCACCCTCTTAACCCATCACTGATCAATTTGAATAGGAAACAATAATCTCCCAAGTTTTTCTGGTTAGGTTAACATGAAAAGGTTGATCCTGTTTTTTTTCATTTGCCTCTGTTAACCAACTAACAAGGGAATATATATTTATTTATTATTGTTTATTTTTTCACTATTTACTTTCTTAATAGTCAATAATTTAACACTTGATTATACCACCACCGCCAGTGAGCAAGTTAATTGTGAACAAATTGCTGTTCCCTATTAACTTCAAGATTCCTTTGGGTTGTTGAGCCTTAGCAAAGTATCTGGTAACTCAATGTTTACTCAGCTCTGTTTGTTGATTTAGCTTTTTTTAATCTCTTCTTCATGTTAATTTAATTTAATGATGAATACAAGCAAACAAAAAGGTTCACACTTTTTTTTATATCAGGAATTTAATCAACAGGAATTTCAATCAAAAAATCATTGATACTCTCAGACTTTTTAGGTTTCCTATTCATGACATTGTATGGAAGAAGTGAAGGCTTATAAGATATGTTTTTTTAAATAAACGCAAAACGTTTAATTGCTGCATTAATAGTATCATTAACTTAAGGTAACATTTTGGTTGAAATGGCATAACAACCAAAATCGTGAGTTTGAGTTGATAATTTTTAAACAATTAAACTGTTGTAACGATAATAAACAGTAATTGCAATTTGTTTCTTGGTAAACCTTTAAGTTAGACTGTGAACATAATCAAATTGAAAGGTTGATTAATGAGACATGATAATTACAATAATATTATTAGTTATTGTGATGATGATGATGATGATGAGAAATGGGTTGGTCAAGGATGTTTATTGAATGGTTAAGCAATGAAAAGATGGATAAAGATGGATGAGATTGTATATCATTTATTAATGTAGGAGGTTAGTCTTGATGTCAAATAGTTGAGAAACGATTATTATTGTTAATAATAATGATGATCAATGATAATTTAGTTTAAATTGTAACCCAAATTGTAATGAAAAGAAAAGTTAAAAATGACAATGACAATTGTAACAATATGAAAAGGGATAATGATCAAAATTAACATTAACATTGAATAGTTGCGCTTTTACTTTCTTTCCTTTTCTCTACACAATATTAGTTTTCTCATCCCAATCATCATCATAACCATCATCATAATCATCATGATGATTATCATCATCTTTCTACTGACCAAACTAACCAGGGTCTATTATTATTGATTGTTATCGATTATAATGGATGACCATTTGATGAGCTTGTATTTCTGATTCTATGATTGCTTCTGTCAGTTTTGATTGATCACTTTATGCTTTTTATCCATCTTCTTCTTCTTCTTCTTCTTCTTTTTCTTCCCTTTCCTCCTCCTCATCATCATCATCTTCCTCCTCCCTCACCTCACCCTTCAACTTAACTACAACTAGGGTGGCAACATCAGGACCACCAAATTTTTTTCATGTCAAATGGACAACAACAAGAGTTACATGAATCAAACAATCAACAAGATAAAAAGTGTAACATGAAATAAAAAACTCCAAATCAAGTCAAGTGTTGTTAAGCAATTAATATATACAACAATTGACGTAATTGTTGTCAGTAAATAATTTAATTATAAACAATTAATCAAGGAATTACAATCTTTTGATAACAATTTATATTTGGCGCTTTCAAATTTTCCCTCATTTCTATTGGTTTACATTTAACCAAAGAGTAAAGGAAGAAGAGACAGCAATTCAATACAACATCTGAACGAAAATTTTTTTTTGGTGACAGAAGATGGCGCGAGAAAGTGACTCTTTCTTTTCTCTTTCTTTTCCATTTTTTACTCTCTTTTTCTCTTTCATTTCTCTTTCTTTTCAGAATTCAAAATTCAATTAATACAATTAATATTAACATTAGAAAAGCCTTTTTTGGTTGTTTTTCAATGATTTTCAATGATTTTAATGATTTCAATGCTTAGATTTCTTATTTATGATAAATTTATAATGATTTAACAAGAAAAAGGCCATTTTAACTAGTAAAGTCTGAATTCATCAAGCAAAAGTCTACCAAAAAGTTTTTTTATTTATTTTATTTTGATACAACTATTGGTATTTCATTTGGAACAATTTCTTCATTGGCGATTCTTGTTTTGTTGCCTTTCCTTCCAGGTCATTTGCCACTTGGATCTTTTCCTGAGCAAACACCATCATTTGCTCAGCTTTTCTTTTCAAATCCCTTCCCTCTTGCCTTATCCCTTCTGCTTCCGCCGGATCATTACCCAAACTTGAATTAGCCTGTATAAACTTACCAATGGCTTTATCATGAACCCGACAAGCCCTTCGCTCCACTTTCCTTGCTCTCCTGGCGATTTTCTTGGCAATCATGGGATCAATGTCCCCAGAGGCTTCATACTGAGCTGCCACCTCAGCATCCCTCTCTTTCTTTCTTTCTTTGGTTCTGGATGAGGTTGTAGCCTCATCCATATCAGGTTAGTTCTGAAAAGAACTATTTTTGTTGAATTAAACGTTTGGTACGAATGAGATTCGAACGCGCAATCAAAGAGACTGTAGACAAACGCTATATGGTTTCAGCCAATAGGAGAACCCGAAAGTCTGTGTTTCAAAAAGTTGTTGTTCCTTGACCAATTAAAAGATAGTAGATAACGCCATCTACAGTCTTCCTAAATATAAATTCTGCCTTAAATCAATTCCTCAGCATTACATACTCAATAAGTAGTGCTTCAAGTGTATGATGAGTAACAAGATGTTTGACTGTCGACAATGTTCGTTATACTGAAATTTGGTTGACCTTTGAGTCAGCATACCTCTAAAATCGATCAGTTCATTGTGATTCTACACTTTATCTCAAAGTTTGAAAGTTTAAAATGAGCACAGTTGAAAAAATGATAAGAAATAATATGAAGCATTCATGAATAACCAGTGCAAGGAGCAAAAGTATTTTTGAATCAATAGAGATAATTTTATTTGCAAACAATCTGAGTAAAACTTGTTGTAGTCTTGAATACACGTGATTATGCTGCAATTTTTACTTTGAGTGATCGATTTAAAACATCAATTATGAATCTAAAAGGATTGGCTACTAAATATAAACTAAAACTTATATTCCATTTGACCGCTGCGATTTCAAATAAAATTTTGGACAAACGATAACTAATCCTGACTTGCGATATATCCTATGGCAGCTATTTTGATTCTTAAATAGCTCAAAAAAGATGAGCATGCAATCTCAAAGGATTCACTGTTAAGGATGAAGCGAAAATCAAAATCGACTTTATGTGTTTTGATAACAAGCACAGTTCAGACATAGCATGAGTAATTTTGACTGGCGATGCATTGAATTGAAGCTCATACATCGCTCATCACGATGCAAAAAGAAAAATCTCAAAATGTAAACGCAATGGCTAACAGAGATAAACCGAAACGTATATGCAACGGAATCTCAACTCCGCTCGTTAAAGCTGGATTCAAACAGGACTAATGCAAGTTTGAAAGGCCGAATTCGGTAGCTGGCTAGCTCCACTCTCCAGAAGACCTCTAATTTCGTTGCGAAATCTGCAGAAGCGAGTATCAAATTCGAAATATTCGGTTTACGGAAGTTGATCTGTAGGTCCATAACGTGATGACTTAGAAAGATGGTTATTGATCCATTCATTCGTATAATTTTGCCTTAGCAAGATATGTGAATCACAATATAATCGTTCCAAGCCATAAATATGATGAATTGAGGAAGTTAAAGCTGTTCAAGCATTTAAAACGTGTTTTCAACGTGTTTTCAACGTGTTTTCAACGTGTTTAGAGTAAAATCATGTAAGTTGTTTACATTGGCGGCTTTTTACCCTAGGTAGCGGGTCGTTTTGACCTGGTTAAGGCCAGGTAGAATGACTAGCTGCCTAGGAGGTTTAGTTTAGAAAAATCAGATCAGGTCTAGGGTCACGTCCGATTGCGTCATTTTTTTGAGATTTTCAATTTTTCAGATATTTTTGTAAACGATTTTCAGAAGATCATTTTACTAGAGGATCCATATAAATTGCAAGTCATTTTCTTGTCAATGATGGATAGATTGTTTGATGTTCTCAACTCTTCATTGATATCATTGCAAAACGGTGAACCATGGAAGACTGCTTTGAGGAAAGACGACGATAATATGAGGTATTTGAACCATTTGCTTGAATTACTCGTATTCAAGTCAATAGCATATGTCTATCCTGATAATGCAGGTGGAAATCGACGTGGCAAACCACCCTGTGTGAATATGCTCTCCCAAACAATACAAGGGATGCTAAACGTATCTCAATTCTTGTTTGATTTTGGTTTTCGTCAGGTTTACACCAGAAGGTTCAACCAAGATATTTTGGAAAATCATTTCGCTCAGGTTCGGCAACAGAATCGCTTTAACCACCACCAATTACCGTAAAATTTTCCGGAATGCCATCATTTGACTCGACGCCGATTTGCCTCGTCTTACAAACTGTGAGCCAGACGAAGATGTGCCACTTGTTTCCAGAGAAGACTTGCCTGAAGAGGAACCAGAAGCATCAAGCATTTTACAAAATGCTATTCATCAGCTCCATCCAACATCATCACAATCAATTCAAGAGTTTTTTGCCACTTTCACAGCTAAAGATGATCCTTCAGAAGATTTCAGTGCCTTGAGTGATCATACCATCAATAATAATTCACCTGTTCGTCATGTCATTTCATACATTGCTGGATACATCATCAAACGCATCAAAAAAAAGAAATCATCATGTTCAAATTGTTTATCATCAATGGACACTACTCATTCATTGTCCGTTCATTCATTTACTCGCGCTAGAGAGTATTTTGGAGAAAATGCAGCTTCTCGTCTTCAATACCCTACATTAACATACATCAACATAATCACTTCATGTTCAAAAATTTTGATTGACGAGGCACCAAAAATTTTGCACATTAAAGGGCTCAAATTTCACCTACATCAAGCTCTCAACCAAATGTATTTTTCATTCATTCTATCCTGTCATCAGAAAGAAATCAAAAAGACTACCATCCGTCATCTAATCAACATGTTCACCGGTCGCCAACTCAAAATCATCAAGTCAGCATTCATCGAGTCTCATCAGTCACATAAAACAATTAATTATGCCATTCATGAATTCAGTTCCATAATTTTCACACTGTCTTTTCATCTAGTCACATACAGTCATCAGTCTAGTCATATAATTATCAGTTCATTGTATCTATCACAAATTCATTGTAATTATCACTATTATGTTACGGGTTCTGAAACTATTTTTGTTACAATAAACTTTTTCTGCAAACAAATTCTGAATTCATTCATTTCACGGGAATACACCTTTGCATGGTGCAAACAATAGATAAGTTGTTGTAACATAATGTTAGGAAAGCCTACCGGTTGGCAAATTTTCATGAAATAAGAAATCTAAGCATTAAAATCATTGAAAAGCATTGAAAAACAACCAAAAAAGGCTTTTCTAATGTTAATATTAATTGTATTAATTGAATTTTTAATTATAAAAAGAAAGAGAAATGAAAGAGAAAAAGAGAGTAAAAAATTTGTAAAGAAAGTAAAAAGAAAGAGTCGCTTTCTCGCGCCATCTTCTGACACCAAAAAAAAATTTTGGTTCAGAGTTACTATTGAATTGCTGTCTCTTCTTCCTTTACTCTTTGCATTTAACCGTTTCTTTGTAATTTTAAACAGTCATTTACTTCTGACTTATGTTAAAGCGTTCATTTTTGCTTGTTAGCCCGCTGTTGATTAAGTCTTGCTTTTAATTTGATAATTTTACATGTTCTCTAGTTTCTGCTTGATAGCTATTAAGTTATTATAATATTGATTGTTATTAGTATTACTGGTTGATCGGTTGAACACCTTTTCTTTACCTGGTCACGGTTACTTGCCATTTTTCAACTTCATGCTTCTTTATCATTTGGTGGTTATGTCTTGATGATGATAAAAAAGGTAACTTTTGCTTCTTCTTCTTCTCACTTTATTGTTACAAACTATTTTTCATGTTGACAGGAATCATTCATCATGTTTTTATTATAATTATATATTTATAAATATACACATATGTGTGTTTACTTATTTTGTGTTCTTTTTCTTTTGTCTTCCCAACATGTCAATGGTTTGCCTGGTAAAATCACCAAAGGAGTTGCTTTGTAAACACAAGATGACTTAACTGTTAGCAGGAAATATGCAAATTTGATCAGACAATTATCATAACCGGAACCAAAATGGCTACATCGTATTTCCATTTACTATGAGTGTCGTTAAAATAATTTATTCCCACCTTTAATATTATCACAATCAATTGCATCAATCAATCGCTTTTTTGGCTCCGCATTCAAAGGGTTCAACTCATAAACCTTGAATCAATCTACTTGCTAAACAGTTGAATTGCCGGTGAAAATGATAATTGATTATACAGACACAACATTTCATGTTATTTTTTTGTAGTAATTTTCACAAAAGTGATTTTTCTCGTTCTTTCGCAATTCAACAGCCACATCTTACCTGTTAAACAATACAACTATTGGTTAAACATGTTCTCATTTTTTCCAACCCTTGAATGCGTTAATTAAATGATTCCGTGTGACAATCAAGTTTACTTTGCAGTGAAATTGTGATACTTTTCACTGTTTACTTGATTAATGAATCCTTCTTTTCACATCATCTTATTATTCATTTGAGTAATGAACACTCTTCTCATCATTATCATCAATTCCCTTTATCTTCAAGGTTTCATTGTCATTTTCATTTCATTATCATCTCTCTGCTACTATTATTAATATTACAATGTGTAATGATAACTTTTCACAAGTAATTCTTATATTATTATCAAAATAGTATATATATATAAAGGAGAGAAAAGATTCACGACAGGACAAAACTCGTTAATCTTAAAGTGAATGATAATAATATTGATGATGTTGATGATGATTATATATCGTTGGTGATTGGGTTGAAAATAAAAGAAAGGAAAATATGTCCAAAACAGTAAAGGTTATCCTTTTTAGGGTAGAGAACAAGATTGATTATTTTAACCTAGAAAAAAGTAATAACCTTGTAAAGGAACCCAAAAAAAGTACCAAGAAAATAGCAGCTCTTATATGCCTTTTGTACCTACTTTTTCTTGTCTATTTTATACATCAGTCGAGTCTCTTTTTTTATAAATCCATCATTAATCTAAACATCATTTTCATCAATTTGAATCATTATTTTCAGCTTCATCATCAACTTAATCATTGATCAAAGGAGAAAAAAAATAATCACAGCTACAAATGGATGACATTTTACTGAATCAACTTTCATTTCCCATATTTCCACTTTCATTACAGCCTCTTTTCAAGATGATTTAAATGGATGCTGATTAATTATTGGACTCAATTGGACAGTCAAACGAGATAAAAAATGAACCACAATCAACCAAAGTACTGTTAAAACATGACAAGTTAACCATTCCAATCAAAATTTCAATTGAATTACCGTTTCAATTGAATTGCTGTTTTAATTGAATCACCATTTCAGCCTTAATAACTCATTAACCTGTTTTTTTGTTACTGATCTAACAAATTATAATGATTAATACAAATAGCTTACTCGTAACTTGATGACCAGAAATGATTATTGATTGCCTGATGAGATGATGAAGAAACAAAAAAGATTAAATTAACAGCCCAACAAACAGTAATAATTGTAATTAATTTAAAAGCAATCAACGATTAACGCAAAAGCTTTTTGCTGTGTTTAAGATTAAACTCCAAACCATTAATCATTTCTGCCATCACACTAATCATAATTAACATTATGATGATGATGATGAAAAAAATTAATAATAATAATAATACGTATAATAAGCCTTTAACTAAATAAATGATTTTAAGTTAAAGAAAAGGTTAGATTGAAATGGATTGAAAAGTTATCATTATACATTTCATTAATTTAATGCTAACCTGTTATTAACTTTGAATAAGGTAAGTATTAAATGATTAAATTGTTGTAACTCTCTCTCACTGTCAAGTTAATTAATTTTCAAATAAACGCTATTAACAGTCTTACCTTGAGGCTAAAATTAGTGTCAATGTGGTCTGTAATTTAATAGTAATGATTAAGATGAAAAATCGGGGCAACAGTGTTTATGTTTATGCACTTAACATGAAACAAACAAGTAACGAGAAAACCATTTCCCATCTCATAATCAACATTAAAAGATAGACTATTATTAATTCATTTGTAAATATTTAGCAATTAAATTGGACAATTGAAATTGTCAACTTCACTGTGTTTCACTTACAAGACATTAGATCTGCGACAAATTGTTAATTATTTAAATTAATCTTTTGTAACCTTGTCTTAAGATTGTACATTTATGTATTCAAAGTATGGTTAATTGTTACTTTGATAATTCTGTATTACAATTAATGAGTAAAACTGGTTGATGAACATTTACATTAACGAGCAAAACTAAACTCCCTTAGGCTTTTAATTTACTCCAAACCATCAAGTGTTACAATCAACATTTAAAGCTTCAATAGTAAACTGATTGAAATTGTCACAAATGATTTACAAGTGATTAGGTTTATTAGCAGGAAAGTAGAGTTTGAAACTAATAATGTTTACATACGTCTATTCATTTGGTTAATAATTAATCAGTTTAACTGACGATTCAACTCGGTAATACAATTAACTGTGTTAACAAAATAATCTAAATGATCACAGTTGCTGCAATTTACCCATTAAATTGTCATCTCATGCTTTTTTTGCTTCCAACCATTTTATTTCACTCATTATTATTAATCATTACGATTCATAATGAGTTTATTAATAAAGTTAGTTTTAATAAATGTTAACTTAAAGTTAATTTTCACTCATTTAAACACTCTCCGTTTAACTAACCATTCATCTTGAGCAAGTAAAAAAACCTCAAACCTGGCATTTTATTGCGATTATTTTAAAACACAATTTTTAATGAAAACTAATTGCTTCATATATAAAATTGTAAACAATTGAATCAAATTCTCAATCTTGTTCATTAACAATGAAGTGAACAACATGTGAAATCGCAGATGGTGCTATTAATAGATACTTGGCTCTAACGATTCACAAGTAACTTCAATGTTTCTAATTGTGAATAAAATCAATTAATTAAACTCAATGTTTAATAACATTGAAGAGAAATCAATTGAACAAAAATTGTAACCTCTGCATCAGTCATTTCAATTGTTTTTGCACTTCCATTATAATCAACAGATCATTAATCAATCTTCAAGGGAGAAACAAAGTTAAATTACATTTTCCCAAACAATTGATCATTTATCTTGTTGACCATTTTGAAACTGTCACACTCATAGTGATGGTTAAACATTCAATCTCAGCTCTATTGGTTTGGCAACCATTTAAAGGAAAAAATCTCGATACGCTTTTCTGGTCATTTTGATTCAACGGTCCATTTAGACATTTACGGTTTACAGCGATATTTTGGACCTGGTTAACAGTTTTTGCTATCCAAAACAAGTGAATAAGGAAACATCAAATCGATCCAAATCATAATCTATGAGGATTTCTTGAAAGATTTGCCATTATTCAAGAAAATGCCGTAAATCTTTCCAATCTTTCTTGTACAACAAACAATAATCCTATCAATATTTGAATCAGCTTAATCGATCTTTTTGGCCTTTACGGTCTTTATTTTCCGTGTCTTTCCGCTCTTCTTGGTTTCCTTGGTTTACCTGCTTCTTCTGGTTGCCTTTGATCATTACTTCTGTTTGTCCATTTCATCTTCACTAGAATCAAGTCTTTTACCTGAAAACACACAAATAAATACAATTAGTGATGAGTTTAAATGGTGGATATCGAATGACAACATTTATGTTATAATAATTTGTTTCTTGTAATGTACATACTTTGTAAATTCATTGTTTGCCTTTATAAGCTAAAACTACAACTTAAATGTAACTCGACATTTGATTGACAGACTATTGAAAAGGCATTGGACCATTTAAGCTGGGTAAAAACAGGGTAACAACAATGTAGAAAGTGAATCCGATTTTGGTGAATTAAATGATAATTGACCTTAATCCTTGATACTGATAAGACTAACAATTACAATCCTCAAGTTACCGGAGTAATTTTGGTGCAACTTATCTTGTCAGTAAATCATGTTGCTCTTGTTAAAAACTAGTAAAAATATTTTGCAGTCACAACTGATATAGCTGATCAACAAGAAGAAATATGTTCAACATGATAAAATAATAACAATAATAAGGTTAAATACACTTTGAAAGGTTTAACAATGGTAAAGACTAGAAACAAGATGATAAAGTTAAACAAATCATTGAACCAGAAATTCAAAAGGAAACTGAATGCTGAAAATATATATTTATACCAACAACTGTGAGTTTATCAAATGGTTAAAAAGAAACGTAAAAATTGTATCTTTCAATTGAAAGGTTAAACTTGCAATTTAACTCTCTAAATTAGATTGCTAATTGTAATGATTACAAGAAAAAACTAATAAGTAAATGATATTATTGTAATAATAGTGGTAAAGATGATGAAGTGTTTACAGCTTGGCAAAAACCTTATGTATGTAATTGCTTCAAGATAACTGGGAGTTGGACAGGGAATCGTATCATTACTTGAAGCAAACAAACAAATGAAAAAACATAAAAGTCGAAATTAGGCGGAGTTAAGGTCATTTATTTGTGCACGGATGAAAGAGGAATCTGGATGATAATGATGATGACAGGAAAGGCAAAGGTTTGCCCTGAATATGGCAAATACGGTCATCAATTTTGACAAATGACCAGAAATGTTTTTTGTGAACAAACTCTATTTCGGGTTTTCTTTGTCAAATAACCAAATACAAAAGATGTTTTTTTTCAAACCTCAAACACACATCATTCAATTGTAACAATCAATTAAAAGTGAATGTAAACGATTGACATAATAAATCATTCTAATCAAAATTTGCAATTCTAATTACATCAAAATCCGTGAAGCTGTTTGATTTAACAATTTTGAACAGCTTTTCCTTCCAATTTGAATTTGTATTTCTTTTTTTGCTTTTCATGATTTAAACTAATTAAATCAATAACAATTTAAGATTGGATTAATTTGATCTCTTTTGAGGTCATTTCAATTGATTTTTGTCAATCTTTAGTTTGGTAATTTAAATGATTTGATTTTGCAAATTGTTGTTTTTTTATCAAATTATCAACTCAATCGACCAACAAAATAGCTTTTAATTTAGCTCAAGGGTTCACTTTGATTCATTACAAATGATTCAAAGTTAATTGTGAGTTGAAGCAATCAAATTATCAGATTCTTGAGCAAATTTATCAACCCTTAGGAAGAAGAAAGTTTCACTGATTGAAGAAGATGAAAAAGAAGCTTATGATGATGATGAATAAAGTGAGTCCAGTGGAAAGTGGAAAGTCATCTAAATTAGGTTTACAGATTGATTAATGAGTTGGTACCTTTAGAGTCATTAGTTAAACTAGCCTTGGAGTAACCATTAACTCTCTTCATCATCTTCATCTCGTTTTACAATTTATCTTTCTTTCTATCTGTCTATCTATTTGTCTTCTCTTTCTTCATCTTTTTCTCTCTGTTGTAACAAGTTTTTTTTGCTTTGCTTTTCAGGGTAAAATAGGAATGAATTACATTTGAATAAAATGTCCATTTATTTTGGGCCTTCAGTCGTCTTTTTGTGTTCATATCAACTTTGGGTTCCCCTTCACAGTTAAACTTGCCAGTTAAGACACTTTTTAACGTCAATTTGGTTTTAACAAATTACAAAAGGCAATAATCAAGCTGACAACAGTTGACTCTTTCAGTATGTTAATGGCGTTTTAAAAACACCATTGGACGCTTGCCATCAACATCATTACCATTTTTTTTCATAACAAACACAAAATATGGCGATGAAAAACAAAAAATAATAACAACTTTACTGTAAATTAACTTATTTTGTTTCACTTTAAGCGATAACATTGATTTATTAGTTTATTATTCATTAATATTGAAATCTCAAATGATCAAACTATGATAAATTAATCATTATTGATCGTTTTTTTATTTTCATTTCATTACTTAAATTTTTTTTCTAACTTGATGTTGTCATTTTACTTTGTAATGTTATATTCAAGGTTTATTTCAATCTATTTTAAGGACAAAAATTTAACGCATTGGACAGACTCATTTGTTTAAAATGAAGGAAATCAAATAATTGATTAAATTTTTACTAATTTTTGTTATTCACTTTTAATCAACTTAAGAAAATTTTTGCTTTAAGAGGTAAACAACGCCATCCAGTAATGAAATAAGAAACTAGTTAAAAGCTTTCGCGGAACTTCATTGCTTTATTGAGCTACTTTTAATAACTGATATACACATTTAAATTAAACATGTTTATTTATTTGATTTGAATTAGTAAATTTATGGTTAAACAAGCAATTAATAGCATTGAATAATGCGGTATCAATTGAAATTCAAAAGAGAAACAAGAAAAATGTTAACCTGTTTAAAGTTTGTTTCATTTTTATTCGTATTCTTGTTACCTTTTTGTTACGAATTAACTTAATTTAAGCTTTTTCTTAAATCTTTTTTTTACAGTAAACTGATAATAAACATAACCCAAGTTATGATTTAACCATATATAAGGTTGATTGCAGTTGACTTGATTAAATTAACGATTAAAGCCATATAAAGTGTATGTGTGTGTGTGCAGGTCTGAGAGGTAAGGAAAGGCAAAAAGCCTAATTCCATTTATGCTGTATGGGTTTTTATCAAAAGTAATAATAATAAAAGTATAATAGCAATTGAGAGAATCAAAGAAGTTAAATCTTATGTAAAGAATATGGCGAAAAAACTGTAAAAGATGGAGAAGAATAGTAATAAATAAATAAAAAATGTTACCTTACCTAGATATTATGTTTCCTAAATTTCATTTAATGCTTTTTCAAGTAACTGATAATGTTTATCAAAGTGACTGTAGTTTCATGTTGAAAATTTACAGTCAACATAGAGGTAATAATAATAAACACTAACATATACAAAATTATTATTCCCGTCAGAAGCAAAACTAATGGTGTAAATAATGTAAACAGAGTAAAGATGATGAAGGTGATGATGAAAAGAAAGATGTCGACCTTAGGGAGTTTAAAGTATGAAATCGTAATGTTACAAGTCATCTAAATTGTTTAGGAGACACGCACAATCATCTATTTATATGGTTTTATAGTACCAACTGTATGGGTATAAAATTAATAATATTGATAACAATGTTAAAAAGACGAGAAAAAATACATAAAATCAAATAAATCAAATATCCACAAATATCAATGAAACAATGACAATTGTCACAGCAAAAATGTAAATCAAATGCTCTGAAAATAGCTATTAAGATCACCTGATTAATAAGCGCCAAAATCTTACCCAATGGAGAGACAGAGTCAGCCATTACTGTTTAGTCATGTTTAATCAACTCACAACCTCTTTTAGCTTTAAGTTTGAATTAATTGATTCGTTAATTTGTCAATTTTAATGTTATTTTATCAGTAATAAATGTAAAATTCATCAACAGTTTGGTTATTTGATGAAATAAATACATATCTTTTGGCATATCATTGGAAAGCCTCAGGAAATAATGTTTAACTAAACAACATGACTTCACCCGGGATATCAAGATGCAACTCAATTTACCCTGAATCATTTCTAAGATAGTTTAACGTTGTACATTATCAACTTAACCATCATCTCTCCGTCAACATAATCATCATAATCGTCATCACCATCACCATCGGAACAACAATTTCCGCATCACAACTTTTTTCTCTTTTGCTTTTCTTTCATTCCATCTTATTTCTAATGCTATGTTTATGTTTATTGCTTTTATATTATATATTATTTATTTTTTGTTACCTCTCAATATAGTTGTCAATGGTAAACATGGATCCAAAGATTGAACCTAATTCAACTATGTAATGCCTTAAGCGGCAGTCAACAAGCATCACAATTGCCGAAAATATGAAGAAGAAAAAAACGACAACAATTGGCTACATTACTACCTATCAATACACTGGGAAAGTAAATTATACAAATTGTACAAATCATACCCAAAATTTTGTCAACTTAAATCAACTAACATTAGAAGCTAACGTTTCTGATTTAAATTGATGTGAAACTTTCGCACCTCTCGTCAGATTCATTTCATTTTGTTCATTGAAAATTTGATACCATTAAGATTGTTATTATTTAATGTTACTTAGAGTCCCTTTGAGAAGTTAACCATTACCATTATTATTATTATGATTATTATTTTGTTGTTTTTTCTCATCTTCTTCTCCTTAGACACAAAACTGATTCTTTATTACCTTAACTGGTAATCTTTATTGGCCTAAAATTGTTGGCTCTGTCAAAATTTTTATCATCCTGATGATTAAAGATAAACCATAAAAGCTGTTTTATGGTTAATAATTTTAGCTTCTCATATATATATATATATTTTACACTCAAATTACTTTCAAGTTAACTCATAATAATAACAATAATAATAATATCATTTTCCCTGTAAAAATGTAATTATATTTTTCATCATAATCATCATCATCTTGTTTATCATTGTTATAATAATAATGATAACAATAATAATCAGTCAATTGTTATTATTTATTTTTATTATTATTGTTATTATCTTACTCATACTTCTGCTAAATTATATTTTCTCATCAAACTAATGCTCAGGTTAATCGTTAATCATCAACATCAGTATCATCATCATTACTTGTATCATAATATTGAATTATTTCGCAAAAAAATTGATAACAATTTTCTTTTTTTTCACAGTTTTCCATGGAATCCAGACTGGGATTGTGTTGCATGATATCAAGAGTTTTTACCATATTTTGATATAATAATGGGAAGCATACCAATATATATTTCTATGCATGCGGATGCCAGAATTGTCTCTGGGAGGGAAAACTGTGAATTGGATGATGTGGATAAGTTTAGGAACCAACAAGAATGCAAAGAGAAGTGCAAAAGATGGATAAAGTTCAATCCCTGAACATTATATCATTTAACTTAATGGTGATAAATATTCTTGTTGAAGAACTGTTAAAGAAGAGGAAGATTCAAGGGAAAAAGGCAAGCAAAGAGTAAGATGAGGATAAGGATGAGAAGGATGAAAAAGTGAAACTGTCTTTTGATGTATTCGTAGAAACATTAGAGTAAATAATTGTCTTCACCAAGATTTAGAGACTTTTCTTGTTTTCCAATGAATGATGATCCCAATAGAATCATTCATCTTACCTTAACTTTAATGTCTACTGTTATCTACTTTTTCTCCCTCTTTTATCATCTTACTATTTATCCTGATGATCATCATCATCTTTGTTTTATACCCTTCTTTCATTTTCACTTTCTCTCACTCTCTCAATTATATCAGCCTTTGTTGTTTTATGTGACAGTTTTGCTTTCTAAATCATTGTTGCTTGTTGTTTGTTTGTTTTTTTTCAAGATCAAGCACTTGGATGAAGATGATGATAATGATAATGATGATAATAATAAAATATTATCTCCAACTAACTAACTAATGTAACCATTTATCGATTTAATGATAAAGAATTATATATTATGGTTGAGGTTAATTCTCTTGTGTAATTGTCTTCCCAGTGTAATGTAATAGTCAGACAAAAAACATCATTTCAAACAGCTAGTTAATCATTCTGAATGCAACAAAACGAATCATTAATAATTGTCTTCTTTTTTCATCTTCATCTTCTTTTCTTCTTTACTTCTATTCATGTTGTATTATTAGCATTATTGTTGATAATGTGGTAGCTTGGAAGATTTAATTGTCTTCAGAAATGAAAGTTTGCTCATACATTTACAATTGAGATGAAAAGATGATTAATTGCTTCTTCTTCTTCAGTTAATCAGTTGTTTTAAGTATCTTTCAAAGTTTAAGTCAATTGATTTTTTTAATAATAATACTTTATATACACTTTGTATTGATAGCTTTTTTTGTTTCATCCCTTTTCATCTCCTAATAGCTACAACAACCCAAAATTCACCATTTCAAAGCAAAAAGCCATTTCTTTTGGGTAAACATCAATTGTTAAATTTTCATCTTATTGATCAACTAGTAATGATCATAATAATGTGTAAAATATTTTATTGTAATGACATTTGCAGGGACAAATGAGATAAAAGAGTTGTTTCATGTTTACAAATAATTTCCTCACACTCAATTGTTATTTCAATCATTAAACTAACTTTATCTTTTTCTCTATTTTTAGGTGAAATCTGGTTTTGTATCACATTCAACCATGCTAATAATATTGGTAATGATGATTACAGTGATGATGATAATCATGCCTTTTGCCGGAAACAAGACGTATAGATTGAAATGATAAATTCAGGCAAATGAAGACACCAGGAATGAAAAAAAAAGTTCAGACAATTGTAACCAAAGCCAGGCATGGAAAGCAAAAAAAAGGAGGAAAAAATCTTTCAAATTACCTCAAGAATCATTTTGATTCTATTGCAAATAATATCATTTTGCATCTTCTTTTCCTTTTCCTGTTCCATCTTTCTCCTCCTTCATCCTCAATGACATTTTCATCATTGATTGTGTCAATGGCAAAGGAAAAGACATGAAACAAAAAAATATCAGCCCAAGAATAATTTATTATGCTCTTCTCTGCCTCTCTTAATTGAAAGTGGAACATTTAGTGAGTGGGCCAAAGGGTGGTAGGCTATTTAGGATCCCTTAATGATCATTCGCAAATCTAATATTTATGTTGATTAAGAGATGAAGAGAAAGTAAAAGAGGAATAGAATGATTTAGCTATTTGATGTCTCTTTCTGTCTCTCCTTTATACTTTTGTTTGGGTTTCATGTTTTTTTCACTGCCATTTAATCATCGCAACACATTCACGAGGAAATATAATTGTTCAAATTGACAAAAAAACATTGAAAGTTATCATTAGGGTGATTAGTTTTGTAGTCATTGCTTCCATCCCTAATGATAACTTCATTTGATGAATGTTAATTGTGAAACAAAAAGATCAATTAAACGATTAATTTTGGAAAGATTTACTCTTTTTTCATTATTCATTTGACTCTTTGGTTGTTATACATCTACCATTTGTCATTTAATTGCTAGGTAAATGTAAATTGTTCAATTTAGCTTGCCTTGTTTTTTTGGTTTCCAGAAAAAACTAAAATTAATGATACTGTTACAATTAATATACATTTGAGCTCATTTGATATGTACATTAATGTTTTTCTCTGTTAATATTTGCCATTTATAATTTAAATACTTTCGATTGGTAAATAAATGGAAAAATAATCTCAAATTACTGGCAATATTGAGTTTTTCAATTCTTTCTGACAAGCAATGAAATCAACGTCAATTTTACGTTTATAATCACTATTTTTAACACTGAGAACACATGTTCAGATAACAAACACGTTTTAAAAGATAACTCAGCTAAAGTTCAAATGTTCAATAAAAATAATTATCACATTTTAGCATAAATAAGAATAAAAGTGATTGTAAATTGAACATGTTCAAGATTGGTTTATCATTATTACAAAATCAATGCACTAATTAGTGTTTTGCTTCTATACCTGATTACAGACTAGAGAGTTCTGATATCCCGATGGAAAAATTCAATAACAAACAGATACATTCATGTACAAACGATTGGGGAATTTGAATTTACACTTCTGAAGTTAAAGAAAGTGTTGAGGATTTACCAGAGTTTAGGTTAGATGAATACAATTATCTGTTAGATAAAAAAGGTTCAAAAGGTTAAGAGCAAAGAATTGAAAGTTGGAATTGCTGAATGGATCCAATGGGCCGAATGGATTGTCTACTTTTCTTTTGGTTAATATAAATGATTTCATTATTTTGAATCTTAATCTCTTATTGATCGTCCTAGATTAATATTTGATTCTTAGTTCAGTGTCGGTGATTTAAGAGACACAAATTCATGAGATACAAAATGTTAAATATTTGTGTAGGTAAGTTAATTGAAAAAAAATCCCAAGCTTGCAGCTTTTATCGGGTAATTGATTAGTAATTTTTCAATTTCATTTATTGGCTGTTTTGGTTATTTAGGAAATTTAACAATTTCATTTACCTCAATTGTTTTCTGACTAAATAAATGGAAGATTAAACTTGTGGCACAAATTCAAGGGAAAATAGTTAATTTGATTTATTAAATTACATTTTGGTAAACCAAAATACAGAAAATTGTTACAAAAATTACATCATGAGTACTTTAGTGTCATCTAGGGGTTATTAAGCTAAATACTGTTATTGCAAATTGGAAAGGCTCTTAGTTGACATGCGCGGGTTTTGGTTTATTAAAAACAACAAAAGATATTTTTCTCTGCAGCCTAATTTTGATAATACCTTTCTTTATTATTTTCAACTAAATTTGATTTAAAAGTGTTTTGATTTTATTTAGTTAATTAAACATCGTTTTCATCCCAGTTTTTAGTTCCCTTTTATTATGGGAATATTATGGAAACATGTTCATTTCTGATGGTTAAAATACCTGTTGTCATCCAGTCTGAACAACTACCCAGGATCTAAACATTTTCAAACTGTTTTTCATCAATTGTTTTTCTTCATATTATTTTCATAATATCTTCCATGATGGAAGACTGTGCTAACCCACCTCTTCGAGTTTCGTGCGTAAACAATAAAAATACAAAAAATTCCGATTCTCAGATCGAAAAAAGACCTGAAGATCAGAGAGCTCCTGAAAAACCTGTACACTATTCGTAAGTCTTTCTTTTTCTCTTTCATTTACTTTCTTCCTTTGCCTCTGCCTCTGTCTATGTCTCTGTCTCTTTCTGTCTTTCTTCTTTATGCTGTTTTATGTTGCTTCTTCTTTGTTTTGATGTTATTATTTTGGATTGATCAATAACTAGTTAACAGTTAAATTGCACCAATTTAACAAGCAAAATTTTATTTTTTTCCTCATCTCTATAGGTATTTAAAAGAGTTTAGATGCGATCAATGTCCACAGTTTCTTCAACATAAGTGTACAAACCATAAACCCTTTACTTGTTTCCACTGGCATTTCATGAATCAACGGAGACGTCGACCCATTAGAAAAAGAGATGGGAGCTTTAATTATTCACCTGATATCTATTGTACCAAATATGATGAAACAACTGGCATTTGTCCGGATGGCGATGAGTATGTGATATATTTTTGATTTATTTTATTTAAATTTTTTTTAACGACAAAATTTGCTTTGAAAATGCCATATTTAAACAGTTAATATTGCCTTAGAAAAATGGAGGGATCTAATTTTGACAGTTTATGTAGTAAATCTTGTCAATGAATTGCGTTATCTGAACCTGATGTTTTATCATCATTAAGCCCCAATTTTGTCACTGATAATATTTTTCCAAAGCAAAAGTTCTTGATTATAATCATAATGCTAAAAGATTAAAAAGAAAGAATAAGTATGCTCGTAATTGTTGTTACCCTTGAAATGGTGATAGCTCATTTCTTTCATATTAAGTGTTGTAAGAGATTCTCACAAGATTCTCGAAAGACTTTCAAATTGTCAGTATCATATGAGTTATGGCATTCATTTAGCTGGAAAGAACAAAATTTAATCACATTTTCAATTATTAACCAGCAACGAGCTTTCCACGCCTACTTGTTACTCATAAACCAGTAAACCTTTTATTAAAACAATCTGTTTCTCACTTGTTAAAATATCATATGATTATTAGTGTATTTTCCTCTAACTTTCTACTCTTTCATTTTTTTATTCAGTTATTTACAATAACTCATCTCATATTTATATATTTTGTCAACTTTCATGAAATTGCAGATGCCCGCATCTCCATCGCACTGCTGGTGACACTGAAAGGCGTTATCATTTAAGGTATTACAAAACTGGTATTTGTGTTTATGATACCGATAGCCGTGGTTTTTGTGTTAAAAATGGTGCTCATTGTGCTTTTGCTCATGGCATGCATGACCTCAGAAATCCTGTATATGATATTAGTGAATTAAGATCAGCTGAATTGGGTAATACCACTGGTCTCACCGGAGAAAACTCTGGAACAACTGGCGATGCAACTTCTGCTCTTAGTGCTTTAATCGGACCTAATTCATTAGATAAAGAAAGGAATGCTCTCACAGATGATCCGCGTTGGCTTGATACTACTTATGTGCTTGCTAATTATAAAACTGAAGTTTGTAAACGACCTCCCAGACTTTGTCGCCAAGGGTAAATCAATTAATTCAGATTATTGAATTTGATTGGCTGATTTCACTAATTCTTTTAATCTTATGTTTTATTTTATCTTTGTCAGGTATGCTTGCCCACAGTACCATAACAATAAAGATAGACGAAGATCTCCAAAGAAATATAAATATCGTTCAACACCATGTCCCAGTGTAAAACAAGGTGATGAATGGGGCGATCCAACAAATTGCGAAGCTGGTGATGCATGTGCTTATTGTCATACTAGAACAGAACAGCAATTTCACCCAGAAATATACAAATCAACTAAGTGTAATGATATGCAACAAACAAACTATTGTCCGCGAGGGCCTTTTTGTGCCTTTGCTCACATAGAAAGTATGTTTCAATATTTTTTTAATTTATTTCCGAATTGAATTAATTTTATACTCTTTTCTATGTTTAAAGATGAAATTTCTGCTGCCAGAGATTTAAACATGGACATAAGTACAGATTTAGCTACATTATTGTCAAGTAAATTGCCACCAACAACAACCACGACAACATCGAACTCTTCTGGTACCAATAATGGAGAATGTGAAAATAACAATAATAATACTTCGACGACGCCATCAACGGGAAACAATGCTACAAGTTGTACAACAACCTCTGTTACCACTTCTAACTCTTATTGTGCTTCATCAAATTCTAATAGCATACAAACTAATAATATTACAATAGCTAGGCCTATTCATAACAATAATAACAGTAACAATCAATCTAAATTATCTAGTACTGGAAGTAGCAGTATTGCTTCTTCTTTACCTGATCATTTTGGTACAAGTTTCGATTCAAACCATTTTGGTAACCTCCAGTCACAATTGTTTAATCGAGAAACAGCTTCACCAATGAGTAATTTGGGAACAGCACCTACTACCGGATCCCAAGTTAATCATGGTCAAGGAACCAACTCCATAGCTAACTCTGGTTCAAATTCATCAGTAAATCCAACTTCTGGTCCTGGACCAATAGCACGACCTCGATCATATTCATCTTCAAATGCACATACATCAAGTATGGCTGCAGCTGCCAATAATCATATAGGAGAAACTTTACTTTCATCTTATTTCAAGAATGTTGAAGAGAAACAAAATTCATTTGGTCAATCAAATAGAAAACTGTCAACTCCTTCATCATCTTTATTCGCCTCTGGAGCTAACAATTCTAGTTTATTTAGTAGTTTAACGAGCAACAGAGACAATGGAAGTTTCTTCGGGGCTTCTGGTTTTCCTTCAACAGCTGATACGGTTGAATCATGCTTAGGACATGTTGTTGAAGATCTTAGTCTTGATGATATTCATTTAGAGGCATCCTTAGAGAAAGAGTTAGGACCAAGCTCTCAAAGTCGAGTTAATAATACTTTAGTTGATTCAGTTGACCCTGTTTCTAATACGAACTGTGTTCTTGGTCGAAGTCCCGGCCAGCCAAGTCTGATAGGCTCGACTGCCCCTGTAAATATTCCTGGTAAGTTAACGATCTAATTAAATAACATCGATTTTACTAATAATTATTTAATCTATTCTTAATCTACTTTTAGGAGCCCGATTAGGAGGTCACCGATCCGCAATAGCAAATTTATCTTCGCCACCTATGAATGCGTCACCTTTAGCATCTTTAGGAGCTCATTCAGTGGGTGCATTCGGAGTATCCCCTTATACTAGGACAACATCTCTCAATGCTCATGGAGTCTCTTCATCAGCTGCTTCTAGCTTATATGATTTTACCAGTGGAGCCAATATGTCACCATCTTCAGTCAACCCTACATCAACTGGTAGTGCCAGTAGTGTCGTTCAAGCGGCAGCATCAATGTTAGAAAATCAGAGATTAAGAGAGGAATTAGCTCTTATTAAAGCTAAATGGAGTAACTGGGAAGAAAATCTGCTTAAAGCTAGTAATGTAAGTATTTTAGATTCACTCACTTTAATCGTTTCAATTTTTAATCTGAAACAGTTACCACATTCACGTATTTCCGTTCAACTCTTTTTATTCATTATCTTCTTCATTTCCCTTTGCTCTTCCACTTTCGTCATGTCTGTTGCAGTCTGCAAAATTTCAGTCATTTTTTAAATGATTCATCTTTACGATTTAACTTAATGATTATTCAATTTTTCACAATATTTTTTTTCATTCACAGGCTGTTGAAGTATGGAAAAGAGAAGCTGAGGAAGCTAAAAGAAGAGAAAAGCTTTTGGAACAACAAAGAGACGAGGTGATGATCGTAACACATTTTCATTACACCTTAATCATCTGTGTTAACAATGAAAATGGCTCAAAATCCTCTTAATTTGCTCCCTCTCATTGAATAAAATTTTCCCTCCATTTTTCCTTCCCACTCTTACTTTATCTTAAGCTAATCATTTCCATTGTTAACACATAATCAATTCACTGTCAATCAAATGATTGATAATGAATTTGAAGGTTTTGTCTTTTTAAACTAATTGTAGAATTTTCATATCTTTCACATTCAGGCTTTCATGACGATCAATACCCTGAGAAAGGAAGTTGAACAAATGACCGGTGGTCCCTTTTTACATACTCTTAATCGAGCATCAGAATTAGAAAACTTGTCTATTAACCAATTGAAACAGTTACAGCAACAGTTACGCTCTGATCTGGAATGTATTGATAAGGTGAGTGCTGCTGTACATGGTTGGTGAAAAAGCGAAAGTTAAAAGATTCAGTCCAGATTTAAAATTTGAGAGTCAAAATTATTAATATGATAATATTAATAATTGTTTTTTGTAATTATTACTATTATTGTCAGAAAAGAAAGTTGTTTTTTTTTCATTACTCCATTCATTTTTTTTTGATTGGCATCCTCTCACCTTTTTCCTTTTCCCATTTAATTTTTTTCATATTCGTATACATCATCAAAAATATTAAACACCACCAACATACACATTCACTCATCATATCGTATCGCCTGCAAAATGACACAAAATCAACAGGAATTATCTAGTAGAACGCAAATAAATGCGTGAATAACAAATTCCAGACAAGAAAAGCTATTAATGTCTAATGCCTGCGCATGAAAATCTGTCTCTATTTTTTCCTTTCATTCTATCTTTTCTCTTCTTCTTCTCCTTTTAAATCTTAAAGTTTATATATGATTATATTTAAATATATTTGACGGTTTATCTTATATAAACTGGACTGGAGTTAAACTCAGCATCTCACCCAGATATATACAACAACCCACAATTCACGAAGAAACAAATCCACTCTAAAGAAATAATTTCAAGCAAAAATGATTTATTCTTACTCAAAACGGACCCTTAACCATGGCCATCTCATTTAAAACAATTTGGTTTCTTTCTTCTCCGTGTGAACGAGTAAAACTGATGTCAACCTAAAAGTCTAAACTTCCAATTGGAAACTCTCAAATTAATTCACAAAATTAACCACTATGGAGATGCTAATTAAGATAATAATAATGTCAAGGAAAGCGCTAATGAAGATGACGATTAAAATTGAAATTGTGGACAAAGATCAAGCAAAAAATGATCCAAACAAGCAAATGGACTAAAGATTATCTAAAGAGGAAAGGAGAAACAAAAAAAATAGTTATCTAATTATAATATACATACATTTTCAATGACAGTGGGAGAGACAATTCGCTCTCTACATGTAAACTCACTTATACATATAAATTGATAATATGCATATATTAAAAGTATATGTATAGGTGGGTCAAAAATATTTGATTCAAAAATAGTTTCATCTGAAGAATCGGTAATATCAAACAAATCTATCTTTCTTTTGTATTAGAGAATGATAAATTTAAAGTGTGTCTCATCCTTCTCATCACCATCACCATCGACCTAATCATCTCTTTCTCTTTTCCCATTGCATATATGAAGATTATCTTCATCTCTTTACAAGTTATTTTTTGTTTATCTTTATGAAAGTGATGAAAAACAACAAATCAGAGCAAAAAAGAGTTATTATAATAATTATTTTTCCAGTTATTCAGATAAAGAAATATTATATTCTCTAAATTATAAATAAATGAATCTATTAATGTATGAGACACACTTTATATCAATTTTAGGGTCAAATTAATTAACAAGCAAATGTTATTAGACTATTTAGTTAACAAAAAAAAACATTTTCTCATCTTCTAATCTCATCTTCTCGTCCTCTCTCACTCTCAAGATTATTATATTATTACAAATGTCAATCCTCTTCTTATACTCTCTGTAAACTATAATTTTAGACGCAAAGCAACCCAAAAAATGCCGAGAAAAAATCATTTTTTCACCTAAAAAGTTTAATATTTGAATGATCTTGAAAGTAAATGCTATGTAATAACTCTTTTCCCTTTTCCTTTTTTTCTCTTTCGATGATGATGATGATATTATCATAAATTGAACATACAAATCCTATTCAACTTTTATGATAAATCATTTAAAAAGACAACCAAAACATCCTTTGGACCAAGGAGATGCAAATGATGTTATATTGTAATAATTTAACGAAACTAGAAAAATTAGCGCTTTAAATCAACCAAAAAATACCAAGATTGCTTTAGTTAAGATGGCAACAACAAAAAATTATATTTGCATCTCTAATCGTTGTAAAAATACATCTTATTACAATCTTAATCACTTTTTGTTTCCATTTACTTCTAATTTTTTTCTCATTTTTTCTTTTAATTGCGTTTGGATTTTCAATCAAATGAATCCATCATCGAATTGGAATTTTGTTTACAAGTTTACATGTTTTGTTAGTATAATTTGCGTTAACCAAAATGCTGTATCCTGTTTCGCGATTTGATGAAAAGATTGGAGTTAAAATTAGCAAATTTTATGAATTTATTTCTTAATTATTAATATCCGATGAGAAATATTTTGCTGGTGAATCGGAAGAGTCTACAAAACATTACGTGTTATATGCCGAAATTAGCTGTAACAATTGAGATGATATTTGCTAATGATTTGTTTCTAATTTGAGGTTAGACAAAGAAAGGTTAACTCATTAAGATAAATCAATATGAATTGATTAGTTGATTGAACGGTTAAATATCCTTAAAAGGAGGACAATCAACGCTTTTGGTTTAACATTCTATTATTACCTTTCAAGGTAATCGTTGCCCTGATATGATTATTAAATATGGTTAATTTGTTTTTATTGTGTTCCCTTCAACTTGCACCATTTATTATCAGCCATTTGATAATCTGTTAGACACTTTGACTCCTTTGTATCTATTTAAGGATTGATTGTCTTCAATTAGCATAACTGGAATGTCATAAATCTTTCATTTTGTATCATAAACATAAATCAATGATTGAATCGGCAAAATCTGTTCACTTTAAAAATGACGATAAAAATGAGCAACTGATTTCTTAATCAAATTAAATTATGATCAAGACGCTGTCTATAAATAGCTTCAATTAAACAGTATTTTAATAATTTTATGAGAGACTTGTACGATTTGTGAAACTCCTCTTTGTGAATGTTTTTTGACAGCACAAGGATTTAATGATAAGTTTAAAGTGAATTAACCGTTATCAATGTCTAGTTGAACAGCTTTGATTAAAAATGTTTGATAAACATTAATTGGAAATAAATAAATTCAGCTTTTATAAGGAATGGAACGATTGACAACGAAAGAGTCAATAAGAAACTTATGTGCATATTTTTGCTGAAATACAAACTATAAAACAATGAATGATCAAAAGATGGCACCAAAAAAGGTTAAAATGTAAATACATTTAAGGTAAACAAAAATTAATGAAAACTAATTCCTTTGTTAATAATGTTAAATAGAGAGTTCCATAATTAGATAATGATTGTTTAGAGTTAATTAAACTCAAAATTTAAATTGGTTATGTTTCGGCTCTATGATTAGATAATTCTGGTGTAGCTCAAAGGAAACGTAAGTAATTAAACCTTAAAAAGAAATACATTGATCAAGATGATGGCAAATTAGATGAAAACGATGCCGTTGATGATGATTAAAATGATGATGATTATGATGATGATTGGGATGATGATAGCTAGGTAATGATGATAAGCTCACATTTTGTTACACATTAAGCAGGAAATTAAACGGTTAGATTGAAACGCGTCCAAAGGTTGCGTTAAACAAAATGTAGATGGAGAGTTTACCGGTAAAATTTTCCTTTCTCTTCTTACAATTATTCTCTGTCTACCTTTTACATCATCATCATCATCATCATCATCCTGATCATCTCTTTCATTCCATCTGTCTCTAATAAGTAAGTCTTTCTTTCTTCCATCTGCCACCTTTTTTATCTCTCTTTTTCTCTGTCTTCTCTCTTTGTTCACTTTTTAGAATATTTTTAATAAAATCCAGTTTTCTGTCTTTTTCTCTGTCTATCAATAAAGGGGGTGTAATGTATGGTATTTTTATTGTGAGGGGCAAAGAGGTGTGGCAATCTTCATTGGTGTTGGCTTTTTTTATTTAAATATCAACTTTCACAATTAGTTTTTACAGCAGTCCAGTTAGTTTGGCTTCAATTTGTCTTTGTGATCACTTTAATAAGTTTTACCTTTATTCGCCATTTCTTATTATTCCAACAACTTTAACTTTTCTCATTTAGTTTTGTGAAACTTGTAACAGACAACAAAATCAGGTAAGAATATTTTACTTTTTTTTCTCTTTTCTCGGTGTTTTCCAACAAACTTTCTTGGTATCAACAGCAATCTGATTTATAATTTACTTTTACTTGTTTGAATTACTTGTTAAGATCAAGATGTCTTCTCCAACCAAGGATGATCTTAAAACTATCGCTGATGAGCTTAAAAGCGAGATCACCTCTGAACATCATTTGAAACATGCTGAAACCAAGGAGAAAAATTCTCTTCCCTCAAAGGAGGCTATTGAATCGGAGAAAGCTCAACAAGAATTGCTCCAAGGAATCGCCAATTTTGACGCTAAAAGTCAATTAAAGCCAACCGAAACTCAGGAGAAAGTTGTTCTTCCAACAAAAGATGTCATCGAAGAGGAGAAACAAGCAGCCAAGGAATAAAAGAAGAGCTAAAAAACAAATTATGGGAAATTTCTTGAAGCTTATGGCCATTTTTTTATCCTGCTAATATCACTACTACTTCTACTTCCACTTATCACTATTATTTCTATTCCTTTTTATTATGCCATCAAAATCGCAAGACCATTCAGCAACAGCCATGTGTGTGTGATTACATTAAAAATGGTCGTTAAAACTCTCTAAACTGCTCTCCTTTCTCATTATTTAACATCGTGTGTTGCAGTCAATCTCTGAAATCAATTTTCACCAGACACCATTACAATCGTATTCATGAAACCCTGATGGGATTGAAATAAGTAGATACTCAAAAAATGAAAAAAAAAAATACTCAAAGCATTGCTAATCAAAGTGAAAGAAAAGTTTTCAGTTATGACTAAATGTCATTCATATTGTTTGATCCATCTGTTTTAGTATTTCATTATCCAGTTACACTTGAGCTTTTCCTCACGAGATCAACAATCCAATTTATTCAATTTCTAATTGTATGCCTAAAGTTCATTTAGAAATCATTTTGTAATCTCTTTTTGTTCCCGCTTTTGATTCTCTTAGCATGCAACTCGTCAAGGGATTGAAGTAATTTTGTTGCGACGTGTTTTTAAAGAAACAATTTAATTGTTGCTCGCATTTCTTTCAAATTGTTTCCGTTTTTTGCTTTCAACCCAAAAGAATTACATATTTTAATGACTGTTAACCAGTCAACAGAATCAACTGTGAAATGATTTTTCAAATGTGAAAGTTATTCCGAATCTGTTAACTCGTTCTTGTTTTTGTATTTGACAAGCAAACAAATTTGTCATTCAAGTATCATTTATCACAATTAACTTAAATTGTCCAATTTTTCATCAGGTTTTCTGAAAATTCAAGTCAAATTACATTTTATACCTGTAATATTACAGATTAACTTCTCAACCAAAGTTAACTTTTTTTATGATTGACAACTAATCAACTTTCAAAGGATGTTTTCTGACGCTCAGTTGATAGCAACATTAGCTAGTGAGACAAATTGATGATGATCCTGAATAAGTTTGTGTGATTACTGAAATAAACTACAGAATCTATTGGTGAACAAATCAAGTTAATTATGAACGCTTATTTTGTCTCAATCAATATTTGTCAACAAACCTTGAAAGTAAACAAAAATTGATCTTTTCTCATCTAAATTGTTAACCCTAGCAGTGTATCGACCTTATATTTAATTTTTTCTTGTTCATTATTTTGTTTGCTTTCAGATAATCATTTCATCTCATCCTGATTTTAAATGGAAAACATTTCCGATTTCCTGTTTTGTTATCCATTGACTCCGATTTTGGGTTGACATCAAATAGACGGTTGATGTTAATGATAATGATGATCTAATGCATGCCACAGCCCAATATGCCTGAAAAGACAAGCAAAAGATAGCAAAATCACAATACCGATTAGATTCTTACATTTCCATGGTTCAATTTAGAACCCGATTTGGTATCCAAATCAATCAGGGAAGGTCATGATTGTTCATATGATCAATATTAAATTGTCAGATGCTTGTAAATACATTATCTCATTCATTTGTCCCTTTTGTTTATTATGATTCAAAGATGATATCATTAGTGTTTACCTTCAAAATTTAAAATTTACTTGTTTTTTACATTGTATTTCTGTTCAGTTTATTTACAGTCTCATGAAATTAAGTTTAATTTATGGTTGGCTGTTTATTTAAAAAGGATACAGGCGATGATTAAAAGGAAGAGATCGGCTTCCTGAAGTTTTATTGAATCAACTGAAAATGAATTGATAAATATATGATTATATACCTGATAGTGATTTGCAGTCTTGTCTATCAATTTTTAGGTTTTATAACAAGACTCCATTCATGAGATTCGTTTATTATCTTATAATTAAGTAAATTAAAGGCAGCAAATGTTAACAATGTAAAACCAGTAAATGTGATTCATCGATCCGCAATACAATAATGACTACTCAATTTCTGATTATCATCGTAATCAATTGTTACACTTATTGGTATTTACTTACAGCTGATTAACGATTCAAGTGTTCAAACCTTACACTGTTCAGGTTTTAAAACCATAAATCAAAAAGCATTATTCACTTAATTGTTGCTGATCCTTATTGTATTATATCGCAACTCACTTGATAATGGTATTACATACATTCAATTGAAATACTTTACCACCAATAAACTATCCTAAATTCATTGGGAATAATAAAGTTGTTCACTGATTTGAATAATTGTTGGTTTCTGTCAACGTTAAGCTTTGACTCTGAGGTGTAACTCAGCTTGTTAATAACAAGTTAAACAATCATCAATAGTCATAACCACATTTTCCTGAACACATATTTACATACAATTAATGTGAGGTAACCAGAAACAAGCCAACTGTTTGACGAAAGATCAGCTTCAACCTAGAAATGTATTTATGTTTATTTTATTTCACCTTTTTCTTTATCAACCTTGAGAGCTGAAGTTAATCAGAATGACTCTCGATATAATGATAATTGTCATCAATTTGTGACATGGTAATCTTGAAAGTTAACAGCAGTTTAATCGAGAAAAAGTAGGTTTCATTGTATTCAATAGGCAATCCTATTTGACTGACAAACACTTCACAAACTTGTCCGTTATGATCAAACATAAATCTCAATGGTCACATCACTGATCATTAGGAGACTCGCTAGTATATTTTTTTAAGTTGGTTAACAGTTAGATTCGAGAAGATGACATTAGCGATTTGGTTAAAATTTTAGGTTGATACAAAATTGAAATTGAAGTAACACTCGGTATTGTTATTATGTTTGCT
The DNA here is from genome assembly GCA_028476895.1 of Tetranychus truncatus. NCBI lineage: Eukaryota > Metazoa > Arthropoda > Arachnida > Trombidiformes > Tetranychidae > Tetranychus > Tetranychus truncatus. The sequence goes on from CM052061.1 coordinate 9,598,389, forward strand.
TATGGCACGATAATTGAAAAGGTTTAAGTATTCAAACATCTTGTAACTTGGTTGACTGTTAAATAACAAGTGATAATGTTGATGATGAGCCGTTTTAGTGTTAAAGTCACATTTTACTGGTGACTCACTAATTACTGTATAGCTGAGATGTTTCATGGATAGTTTTCAAAATTTTTAAACTTTGGATTAAATGTCGTCTCCTCCGTTTACCGACTAGACCTTGCATGTTTCCAGCAGATGTTGTGGCTGGTACAATTGAATTTGTAGTCAATACGGATCCTCGATTGCTTTGGAGTAGTAATATAAAGGGTATAAACATAGCAATTAAAAGACCAAATAAACCAGCGATTGTTAAGACAACAATGAACAGAGCTATTTCCTCGATGTGTGATTTAGTGGAAGAGGAAGATGATGATGATGTCAAATCTGGGAAATCAAATGGTGGAAAATGATGGCCTGGATGAGGTGGTGGAGGTGGAGGTGGTGGTGGTGAATATGAGGCTGAAGCTAAAAATGGCTGGTGATGAGATGGATGATGGTAAGGCCTATTGAAACCATTGTAGCCATAATCATATCTTGGACGAGTCGATAATGGTGGGTAAACGGCTGGTGATGGGTAATCTATCCAATCGTTAAAATCAACCATTGGAATCATGTCATAAGAGCTGGCTTTGTTGGTATTTACTTTTTGTTCGGTGATTATTGTTGGCTGTTGTGGTGGTGCTTGTTGTGCAGATTGAGCTTCAGTGTTTCCAGATTCCTCTGGTTTTGGTTTTGGTTTGAGCTGATCTTCAAGTATTTGAGAGTTGACTATTAAAGGTGAGGGATTTTTAATTATTGATTGGACAGTTAACTGTCTGTTTGAATTACAACAGTTTTGATATCCAATTGAGGGGTCTATGTGCAGGTACAACAAACACATAATTATTGGTAACATCTCAAAATAGAGTTTAGTTTACATTGATCACTAAGTTAAGTAAAAATGGTTCTTTCATTTGAGATAACATTTTGCCAACTGTTAGTAATTTTAATGGTGATCAATTTTGTACATTGAAGTTGTACTCCTACCATTTACTTGTGTATTTAATTGCAATCTTGTTAGTTACCATTGGAATGGAAGAATGAATTAAGGTTTACTGGTTACTATTTCAATTGTCAATTGTTAAATTTTTCAGAATAAAACCTCTTGGAGTTCATATTTAGATGCTGTCTGATGCTATGATTCATTCATGTTGCTATTTGTTTAGCCTGATTATTTTGTTAACTCGTATTAAATGGTTGACCGATCCACAATTCTAGGCCGATTTCTAGTTAAATTGAACATGGTTGTTTAAGATTCCGTTTTTGCTGAGCTATAAAAATGCTGAATAATTATTTGTGTTTTGATCGGTTGGTTAATGATTTGCATGGTTTCTTAGTCTTGACAGAGAGAGGTTAAGGTAATGATAAGCCTCTTTAAGATTATTTTGTTTGTTTTTCATCTTTTTGTTGAAAATTTGGTTCCGGATCAATATTTAATGATTAACCGACACCAAGGTTCCATGAAGTAGCCATTTAGTTAAGTATCTTCACAGTTTCCATATAAATGCAATGGTTAATTGTATATGATTAATGTATTTCAATGTAAACTAAAATCTTTGATCTTTCCCCGGCGAGTTACTGGATGAGTAAACAATAACAAAGGTTAAAAACTGCAATTTTGCTATTTATTTCAAACCAGAATTGAAGAAAAATTTGATTTTATTTGATTTTATACATCTTTAGCTGCTTTTGATGTAAATTTGTGCTCTCAAATGACATAAGACACTCGAAAGAAAAAAGGTTTGTTTATATGATTAAAACGAAAAGTAATTAATAGATCGATTAGATATAGCACAATAATTTCCGGATAATTATTATGATTTGTTAATGTAGAAATTGAAAGACAATTGAACTCAGCTAAAATTTGCGTTAAGTTAAGGGATTCCTGAAGCTTCTTAACTTGTCTGAGATCTTATGTTGCTCTTTACAATTAACAATGTTAATTGTTTACAGAAGACGAAAAAATTGAAAGTGAAAGACTTGTCCATGATATGACGATAATTGAAAGACATGAGTATGATTAAAAGTTAATGAAAGGGTAAACCTTGAAAACCAATTAAAGTCTTTGGACGAAATGTGTGATGACTTGAAAAGTATCTTGAAAGACTTGAGTTGAGTTGAGTAATCTCTTGATTCAGTTTTCTGTAAGATTGAGATAATTGGAAGAATTGTAGAGAGAAATATTGATAACCAAATAACTCTCATTTCACATTAAAGTTGATTAGTTAACCGGATTTTAGTTATATCATTGTATCATAATCTACTTTTTTGATGAACCAGGCTCGATAAACAGCATAACCAGCGACAGTAAGAACCGAAACTAATATTGTAATAACACCAACAACCATCGAAGCACTATCATCTTCGTGATAACTAACCAGATAGAAAGGAGCAATAACACCTGATCCGAAACCAACCAAACCACATCGAGACACTGAAATATATAAAAATGGATAAAAATCACTTTTAAATCAGACAAATTTGATAATTTGATAAATATTTGGATGGTAAATATAGCCTGTTACGCGTTTGACAAAAGTAGTTTCAACGTGAAAACTTACTTGGAGAAAATTTTCCATTCTTGATTTCGTAAGCTTGAAGTTGAACATTGGATAATCTGAGTATTACAGATCTTTCTCCTGCAGGGTTGTACATGTTTATTATTGATGGACTTGGACAATAATATGATTTACCAAGCAAAGTTTCAAATTGGTTGAGGGAATCCTGATCACTTCTAACAATTAGTTCTCTACCTGTAGTTATCAGAAATAAAGATAAACAAAACAAAGCAAAAAGGTGACAGATTTAAATAGATTTTTAGAGTGACTTATTATTTTCTATTAAAAACTTGATCTGTGAAACTAACCATCAACTGATTCCGTAAAAGCTGAATCCTTCGTATTATAAACAAGGTTCATTCCTTTGACTCCCCAAGAATTGGTTGATTCATGCTGTTACGAATAAAACAAAAGGTAAATCATTTGTTAGTACAATAAAATAAAATTATATCATGATATAGTGGTTAACCAAGATTTGAAAAATGTTAATCAATTGTTCAACTTGGTCAATGACGGTCAACTGTTAGCCCTTCCAACAGATTACGTACTTTGCTAAAAACCATGCGGAATGTGAATCCACCTCGCCATGAAATATCCAAATATGGGTTGGTGTCAAGTAGGCTGACGCAGTGTGCTCTTGTTTCAGTATCCCGGGGTATTTTAGCGATTAATTGCTATATTTTTGGGTAACAAAAGAGATTGTTTATTGTAGGGACGAATAAATGTTTTGAGATTTTAATTGACTTACCTGAGAGCCTGAGGTAGCTTCATAAGTTATGGTGAAAATAGCTTCAAATTTAGCTAAAATACAAATTTTCCCATGTTCATCTCGACCAAAAAAAGTGAAACTTGGAGCGGTTTCCATTAAATTAGACTGCTTATTTGCATTCTCATCCTGGTAACTTGTTGTTGTTATTGACTTTGAAATAGACAATACATTCGGTTGATCATATGTAGCTTTAGGTTAAACATGGTAAATCTTGAATCGTCTCTCACCTCTTTTATTTTTTTACCAGATTTACTTGATTTTGTTCTATTTCCAGCGCAATCATAGCCTAGTTGTAGAATTAGAATCACAATCAGAGATAAATTAATTATATCATGTAAAGATAAATTTATCCCTTACCCAAGGCAACGAACAGCAAAAGGAGTAAGCTTTTGCTCCAAATATTCTGGCTCCAATCCATAATCTTGCCAATTGACAGCAATTTATTGATAGTCTTAAATTATCTGTTCATAGATAATCATTAATTAGTGGACCAATAAAAAAAATAAAGTTAAAATGGAGAGGGAATCAATTATAAAAATGGTTAACTGTAACAAACGTAAACTTAAACTGAAAACAACTTCTTTTAGCTTCGCTGCATATGCGTGCAAAGAAATATTGATCCATTCCAAATGTGATTCCGAAATTTGATTTCCCAATTAAATTTTAGTAAGAAGAAAATTGCAAGATAATTTCATTAAATAACATGGTTTAACTAGTCAATCAAAACACCATAAGCAATAATTGCGTTGGTTATTCAACGAATTTTCAATTGCAATCAATAAGTGATTTCATCGAATTTCATTCTTAATTAACTCAATTAAATTTTATTTCGTAAAATATCAATCAAAAAACTCTCTAAATCATATTTAAATAAATTCAAGTTGAATTTAATCTATTAAGAAAGATTGAAATCCATGAAAATATGCTGCCCGGCGAATAGTGTGGATAAGCTATTTCAAGAGAGTCTCATTATTACAGGTCTTAACAACTGTAAATTATTATTCAATTCAATTTTTTCACTTGTTAGTTTCATCACCTAATCATATTAAGTAATCGGACCATCATTGTATTTAAATCCAGTGGTGTGATTAATTTGAACAAATCTCTTTAGACGATATTCAAAAGAGCGCATTAATATTCAGCTAATTTTGGGTTTTATTATTGACAGGATCGAAGTGCAGCATCAAAAAATTTTGTCGCTTGAGATAAGTGCAATTTCTTGTTCTGTAAAAGTCACATCAGAAGAATTAATTTAGCGAAAAAATATGTTTCATAACTGTATAAAAATGATAATTGAACGCTATTTTTCGTAAATTATCAATCACTATCGAAATCCTTGATTGCCCTTAAACTGGCCTGGGCTGAGGCCTAAAAGTAGCTTGAACGTAATAACCTTTTTAGATATTTGCTGAGCAGAAATTTGCTTAAATTTGTGTGTTCAATTTAATCGAAACCTCCGAAGATGAATGTTCAAATCTGAATGGAATTAAATCGTATTTTTAAACTTATTTGGCGATTTAAGACTAGATTATCCCTTTGGCTATTGTGAATTCGGTCATTGTTTTTGGCTGTTTTCAGGTGCAAAAGACCTATTAAGAAGAATGAAAAAGCTTTTATCAATCAATTAACTTTGCGATAAGATGCTTATCTTTTCTTTTTTCCCGAAACTCGTCAGTGATAATAAGTTATCTGAAAATTGATTCACCACAGAAAGTAGATATGAGAATTGAAGTCTCCTTGAATGTATCACAGTTTATGACTTGAACTCACTCTTCACTCTTGATTATTGTCTAGCCAATTTGCAATTTGCCATATTTAATTATATTGCTTGAATTCTTGTCACCATGTTATCTCGATTCAGCACCGGATTACAATGCCTTGGACGACGATTGACCTCCATATCATCTCAGCGTTTTTCAACCGATGCTATCTCGGACCACTCAAGTGCTATTAATGGCTTAACTCCTGATCAGGTAGAGTTACGGTCATCAGTGAGGAAATTTTTAAACAAAGAGTTGCCCCTTGATTTGGTTGGAAAGATTGACAAAGATGGACACTATCCTGGATTCCGGGATTTTTTTAAAAAACTCGGTTCAATGGGACTTCTAGGGCCAACTGTTTCCAAAGAGTATGGTGGACTTGATTTAACCTATCTTGATCATTGTATAATCATGGAAGAAATAAGTCGGTCCAGTGCTGCCCTTGGACTTTCTTATGGAGCTCACACAAACCTGTGTATAAATCAAATATTTGTTAATGGAAATGAGGAGCAAAAAGCTAAATACCTACCTGGATTAATTGATGGATCCAAGATTGGTTCTTTAGCCATGTCTGAAACTGGTGCAGGAAGTGATGTTGTTTCAATGAAGACAAAAGCCGAGAAAAAAGGTAACTTAGATTGCAAGGTACTCAAGCAAAATGCACAGCGTATACACTCGTTAGAGATGTTAAAATGATCTAGTGAAGCGTCTCAAAAGCTTTTGACCCACATGTGAATGAATGACAAGGCAACTAAAAATTGATTTGTATTGATAATAAATGCCTAAATTGAATTTGGTTTAATTCATTTCATTTATTTTTGGTTTTCTTCAGGTGACTATTACGTGATTAATGGAAGCAAGTTTTGGATCACCAATGGTGCTGAAGCTGATGTTGTTTTCCTTTATGCTCGAACAAGTGATAAAGGAATCACTGCCTTTATCATAGAGAAAGGAATGGAAGGATTCTCGCTTGGACAACAAATTGATAAACTTGGGATGAGAGGATCACCAACAACCGAATTACTTTTTCAAGATCTGAAGGTCCCTGAAAAGAACATTGTCGGTGGTTTGAACAATGGAGTCTATGTATTAATGTCAGGTATTTATTGTTTCTTGAACATTCCTTTGATCCGATCGGGTGAACATCACAACTAATCTATTGGTTACCACTTTGAATATTTCAGGTCTTGATAAGGAAAGGTTGGTTCTAGCTGCTGGTCCTGTTGGTATCATGCAAATGGCCTGTGATTTAGCGTTTGATTATACTCACCAACGAAATCAATTTGGTAAACCTATTGGCACTTTCCAGATTCTTCAGGCTAAAATGGCTGATATGTATGTTGCTCTTAGTGTGTCTAGAGCATATGTTTATAATGTTGCTCGAGCAATTACAAATTATTACGCTCGAAAAGATATTGACATCAAAGGACCCTCGCCTTATACCAAAGATTGTGCTGGTGTCATACTTTACACCGGTGAGGCTGGGACTAAGGTTGCTCTTGATGCTGTTCAGCTTTTAGGAGGCAATGGATACGCTAATGAATATCATGTTGGAAGATTGGTCAGAGATGCTAAGCTTTATGAAATTGGTGCTGGTACTAGTGAGATCAGACGGTGGTTAATCGGACGTGAATTGAACAAAGCCTATTTAGGAAAATAGACACTTTTTTTTAATGAATACAGAGTTCTTACATTCGTGTACATGTGAATGCTACAGCTTGGTTGTAAAGAACTTTTCACAGATGTATTTTGAAATGTTAAAAATACAAGTTATTCTAAATAAAGGGCGACTTGTTAGTAAAGTCCTAAAAATTTGGAAATTTCAGCGAGTTAAGCATGTCATAGAGAGACAAATGATACATCATTTCAATCGCAAAACTATGATCTTTAATCTGATACATTATTGTAATTAAATACGCCATCTTTTCTCAAATAGACTGAATGGGCTCCTTTTAATAACAGTTCGCCAAACCCATGTTAAAACACAGAGAAATTGAGATGAGACAAAAATCTGAAAAGTTCGCAGCCTATTTTACACATATTTCCCCGCAAGGAAGGTTGATTGAGAAGTTTTGGACTTATTATAAGAATCAGCATTGAAAAAGAGCAAACTTTTGATTAAAGTGATAATATCAGTGTATTCTTCGAATCTCCATTCTTTCACAATGAAACTCATCTTTTATTACTTTTGGAGTTTTTTGCAATCTTCTGATAATAAAACATTAAACTGCTCAAAAGCTACTGTGATTTTAGCCTGTAAATGGGTTCACAAAGTGAAGAATGCAACTTCTTAAAACCAGAAAATGAATTTTCCCCTCAAGCCCCGGATTAAAGGACTAGTAACGAGTAGAACTTTCACGGTCACCGAAAGCAGTTGGCTTAACTGAAAATCGGAAAAGTGTGTTGCACAGAAACCAAATTTCTTAAAATAAAAGCATTTTCTGATTGATCATCAATAGTGTAAAAATTTTCACAAGAAAGTTGAAGTCGAGGATCTTAAGACCAACTCAAGACTATCTTTATTTATCCATTTAACCATACTTTTATACTTAATTCAGTTCACCCTACTTGAGTAAGCAATACTTAGCATAACCTGTGGGCTAAAATTTATGGACAAAAGGTTCTGATTTTGATTTTCTCTTCCATACTTGAGGTGAGATCGAAAAGTTAAAGCTTTTGTATCTAAATTATCTAAGTGAATCCTTTCTCGGAAGCTTCATTCGCTTTGAATCTCAAATTTTTTATGATGCCAGAAAAATATGTTTTACGAAATTTTTTAGCTGAGTTTTTGATTTTATTGATTAATTGTTGAGTGTTCTCGGCAACAAATCGGCATAAACTTTAGCATTAAGATGGCTCCAGAATGTAGGGACGAAGTTCAAGACAATTGGGGGATTAGAGGACTTCGGAAAATTAGAATTGAAAGTTCATTCAAGGTTTGAAGAGTTCGACTGGAATAGTGAGAGTCGATCGATGACGATTTATGCAGTAACAATATCTATCGATATCTCATTTTTCAGTAATCGTCCAACTCTAAAATGGAAGACCTCAAATTGAGATACAGTAATTGTCACTTTTTCGATATTTTTGGAGGTACTCCATTATTTGGAATAATTAATACTTTTCTGTTAGGCTGATAGTTTCTCGCTTTCTTTCTTTTTTTATTGAGTCTTTCTGATTTGTCAAATTAAAATGAAAAATTAGAAAGAAAATTATTAATTATTCCAATAGATGGAGTACTTCCAAAAATCTCGAAAAAGTGTGGTAAATGGTTTCGAGAGGCTTTGTTAGATGACTCTGATTGCAGGGAAAAAAAGAAAGAAAAAAGAAAGAGAAACAAAGAAGAAGAAGAGACTGCGATGAATATAAATCCGATTTGTTGCCGGATAATTGCACAAGTGGTGCTAGTAGTCAGAGACCCTTTCTTTTCTCTCTCTCTTTTTAATCAAAATTAACAAACTTAATCAGTTTTAAAAAATTGATAATTATTGTAAATTTCAAAGAGAAAAAGAAAGCTTCTTACTACTAGCACCACTTGTGCAATTTCCGAGCACCAAATCGGATTTTTATTCATCGCAGTCTCTTCTTCTTCTTCTTCTTCTTCTTCTTCTTTACTCTTTGCTTGTTACTCTTTGATGTAAACAAATTTTTTGATGAGAAAAAGTTAAAAAAAATTAAAGAAAAATTAAAAGGGTTGTTAGTGGCGCCATCTCGTTCTGCTCCTTTTCCCTATCCTTATCTCAAAAAGATAGTTGACATTGCGTGCTACCTCTTGTTATACTCTTTGCTCTTATCTATAGCTCTCATTGCCGTGCTCTCTCTTGTTATTACTCTTTGAATTGCTGTCTCTTCTTCCTTTACTCTTTGGATATCAACATGCCGAGTAATTTTAATGTTGTGCTCGGTACCCAATGGGGTGATGAAGGAAAAGGAAAACTCGTCGACTTACTGGCTGACAAGGCTGATATCGTGTGTCGGTGTCAGGTAAGTTCATCAAGTTTAATCATTTACCCGCCATTTTAACCTGACTAGTCTATTTCCACTTTTCTTCATTTCCATCTCAACCACTTTAAAGGGCGGTAATAATGCTGGACACACTGTGGTAGTCGGTGACTCAGAGTATGATTTTCATCTGTTACCCAGTGGTATAATTAACAAGAATTGTACCGCTGTGGTTGGCAATGGAGTTGTTATATCTTTGCCTCAGTTATTTGACGAGATTACTCGTAATGAGGCCAAAGGATTGAAAGATCTAAAGAAGCAATTGATAATCTCTGACCGGGCCCACATGGTGTTCGATTTCCATCAATCAGTTGATGGATTACAAGAACTGGAGAAGGGCAAAAAAAGCCTAGGAACTACAAGAAAAGGAATCGGACCAACCTATTCAACGAAAGTCAGTCGAACTGGTATTCGAATGGCTGATCTATTGGGGGACTTTAGCAATTTTGAAGAAAAATTTAAAGTTCTCGCTGTTACATATCAAAAGCAATTTTCAGATTTAAATATCGACGTTGATGAAGAGTTACAGAGATATCGTCGTTATGCTGAAGAAATTCGCGGCTGTGTTGCTGACACTGTCACATTTCTTCATCAAAGTATTAAAACGGGTAAATCAATTCTAGTTGAAGGCGCCAATGCAACTATGCTAGATATTGACTTTGGCACATACCCTTATGTTACCTCATCTAATTGCACCGTTGGTGGTGTTTGTACGGGTCTTGGAGTTTCTCCAAAAATCATTCATGATATATACGGCGTCGTCAAGGCTTACTGTACTCGAGTTGGAGATGGACCTTTTCCAACGGAGCAAAAGAATGAAATTGGAGCTTTGCTTCAAGAACGTGGTAAAGAGATCGGAGTCACAACCAAAAGAAAAAGAAGATGCGGCTGGCTCGATATGGTTCTTTTGAAATATTCCAACATGATTAATGGTTACACACAGTAAGTTGAACTTCAATATATAATCTTTACTATTTAATCAATTTCATTAGTTGTTTCGTCTATATCTCATTACGAAATCCACTCATTCTTACAATCGATTTTTTCACTTTTAGTCTAGCTGTTACAAAATTAGACATTTTGGATGATTTTGATGAAATTAAAATTGGAGTAGAATATGAAATCGAAGGGAAAACTTTAACAAGTCCTCCAGGTATTTATTATCTTAATCTTATCTTTATATTCAATTATTTTGCTCTGAATCTTTATTCTTAAATTTTTCTTGACTCTTTTAATTTTTCTAGCCAATGCTAATGACTTAGAACGGGTGACTGTTAAATACACGACTTTACCAGGATGGAAACAAAACATTAGCAGCTGTAGAAACTTTTCTGATTTACCTTTAGAAGCTCAAAGGTATATTCTTGTTATTGAGGAGCTTTGTGGCGTGCCTGGTAAGTTAATTTTCTTATTAATCGAGAATCAATATTACATCAGCAACCGGATGTAACAAGATATTTATTCTCATGAATTGTGTAAACCATTTATGATGAATAAATCTTTCGTTCAAGGGTATAATAGCAATAAGTAACTTTAGATTGCATCAGCTTTCTATGTCAATAATTCCCCCTCTAATGATTCAATTTTCTTATCTTTTTTTCTTTCATTATCATTACAGTGAAATGGATTGGCGTGGGGCCTGATCGTTCTTCAATCATCGAAAAATCATAATTGTCGGCAGACTATTCAATCATATTTTTTCATACTTTAACGTCGACATTACTAGTAAAGCAAGAAAAGTTCATCATCATGATGTCTCGCAATTTAAATTTTTGTCTTTCTCTCTCCCTCTTTTGAACCATAATTTTGGAATATCCTCCGGCCACACTAAATGCATCAATAACGAAAAGTGTAAATCAAATTGAATTAGTAAATTAATTCTACTTGATTTCAATATTGATGCTAATCATCTAAAAAACAAACATTTTGACGACCAAACACTATCACACAGACGATTACAATCAACGAGCATTGTTAACCACAACAGTCCCATTAAAACTTTGTATTTAACTTACAATTAAACCAGTTCAGTGTTTCATCTCATCTTTTTTATCATCTGGACCATTAATTTCTAACGCTATCTCTGTGCAATCAAATATGGGAAATGGTTGAAATTTGAGTTGTTTCGCTTGTTTATTTTCGATTGATAAATAAAGAGTGGCCAACTATCTCGAGTAATACTTTATGATTAATTGTTGCAAACTGTTTCTGGCTCTCCAGCTGAACTTGCTGATAAATTTGTAGATTTAACTTGTAACTATGCGTATTCAAAGTTTTAATTTTTAAAAAGCCTTGAAAATCACCATGGTTAGCTATTTTACTACCCCGGCTCCTCAAGTTTTTATATCAAGAATGAATCTAATCAAAGATCACTCTGATCAATTTAATTCACGGACTCTGGAACTCATTAAAGCTCATCCAGATTTTATCACCTCATCATCATCAGACTGGCCTCTTTATTTATCTAATCATTAATTCAGTTTCGTGACAATCAAAATGTTGCAATTTGTCTAGACTTGGAGTTCAATCATTATAAATTTGAGTGATTTTCTAAATCAATTAAGTCAGTTCTCAATTGGACATAATGGAAATCAAACAATTAACCCTTAATTCATGGCTCATTGACAATTATTGGCTCAGCCTGACTCATTCAATACAATCTGGCACATGGAAATAAGCTGAAATATTAACTATCAACTAGTGGATAGAATCTTTAATCCGGATTAAATTGTGCAATGGAATCACTAATGTAAATAAACCTCTCTCCTGTGTTTACCAACTCTCATTTTTCTGAGTTTTCTCATCAAGGACGAAATTAACATTGATTTCCGATTATTGTATTGAAACCCATTTAGTTGAGATAATTTTGCATTATGAACAACAAATCAGGTTGCCAAGCAAGCCAAGAAAAAAGAGTAGTTAATCCATCAATCAAAACGATTACTTTAAAAGCAATCAATTGAAACAACATACAATTTGGATATTTTATTTTCAGTAATTATCTTACAATAATAATACTGTAACATTACTAGAGGCAAATCAGTTGGATAGCAAGAAAAAAGAGTGTCAAAGATGCATTATATTTAGTTACAACTGTGTAATTATAAATTTGCTTTCTTCGATCTACACAAGTTAACCAAACATTAACCTACAATCTAGTTTAATGTTGATTAAACAGAATCATAAGATTCATCGAAACACTGCCAAGAATTAATTGAATGTAGGTTCAATGAGTAAAGCATTGTGTAAGTTTTAAAGCCAATTTGTCTTTCACATTTAACCAAACATTAGCGTTTTCATGATCGTGATACAACAAAAATAGTCTTGCCATTGTCAGTTTGTTATGAAGATAGATGGTGATGGTGATAGCGATATTTCTCAACCTTGATTTGCCATGCTAGGTGAAAATGAAGGATAAAAAATGAACTAATTCTTGTCAACCTATGATTCATCTTGGCTCATTTTCATTGTTCCTTGAATCCACAAATTTGGAGCCAAATCTATTCGCCTTGAACTACTACAGTTAGTTCAATTGTCATCTTTTAAGTTAAATAAGAAATGAAACAATATTTTGTATTTTTTCTTTTTCTTTAATGTCATTGGAATAAAATTGAACAGAATGTGTTTTTTCTTCAAACAATCGATGCTAAATGACGGAGACAGAAACAAATGTAATTATTGTTGCAATGAATTGTTGGTTTCTGTCAAAGAAAAGAATTAAAATCTGAATTTTTAAATACTGTAAACGGTAATTGATAAACTGTAACAATTTGAGGTTAAAATTTGAGTCAATAGAGTTTTACGGATTGGTTTGTGTGTATGGGTTTATATTGTAACAGATTTGCATTGAAATAGACTTGAAAACAAACAACATCTGAAATAAAATCATTTGATCAGGTCAACTTTAAATATTAATTATGATAATCCTTCCAGTCAGCTTTTAATCAACTAAATCAGACTTGAATTTAGATTTGCTTTTGTAAAATTTGTTGAATCATCTGAGTTTTGGTTTCGGGTTTTTAACTCTCAATACAGGAAAATGTTTTGTAAATATGAATGGGAAAAATGAAAACACCAATCAATTGGGTTAATTATTTGAAATAAAAGGGCAATTTTAAAATTAAATAATAATAATTGTTCACTTTTGGAGTAACAATTAAAATGACATTTAAAATAGGTTCATCACAATCATAGTTAGACTCTTCATTTGGACTTGGTCAATTTGAAATGTCTTTACTGCATCGTTTATCTCTAAATGTGACTTTAAATTGCAATCACAATCTTGTTTCCATCATTCAATTTTCAATTAATCAAATATTTTCTCATGATTATCTGATATTTTCTGATCAAATCTGCTAAATCAAATCCAAACAATTGAATTAAACCTGAGAGCAAAGAAAATGAAAAATAATTAGAAACAATTAAAATTGTAAGCCTGTATTCAAAGTGAACATCATTGTGATGTTTCCATATAAATTAAAATTTTGCACCTAAGTTCAAATAAATGAATAAATGAAATTGAATGTGAAGTAGTTAAGAGTCACATTTTTAGATTATGACAGTTAATATTAACATGTTATTATCATTGTCATTATCAATTACTTTTTGGTAAACAAAGTTTAAGGACGATTAATTAGATTGCAATCAATCTTTCATTAGATACAAAAAGTTGACTCGATAAACAAAACTATTTCAATTCTTTCAACATGTATTACAACAAGATTTATATATTTATATAATGATGATTTGATTTATATACCTTAAACATTCAATCAAGGTGCATCAATATAAGATACATTGAGTTTACTTGATTTCATTTAAGAATAACATTTGTCAATTTGACAAAACAATCATCACTTAATTATATAAAATCACTTGATTGAACAATATTTTTGTTTCACTTTCATTCACATGAGTTATTTAACAATCTTTTCAAGTGAAAATATTGGTTCAACCAGATCATCAATATTTTGCAAATTACATTAATTCATGTGTCTGATAATAATAGTAACCATGATAATGATAATTGTAAACAACAATGATAATAATATAAGGTAGACATTGAGGGATTGGTTAAAAAGGAAGGAGACATTTGAAAACCAATACAATTGTACTTGAAGCAAGTTAATTAAATATGCACCAAAGTAAAAACAATTTTCTCTTTTTCTGTATAATCTGACCATTTACCTTATTTACCCATTTGGTCATTAAATATTAATCTTAATCTTGTCTTTACACATAATAATATATAATTAAATATCTATTATGTTGGTCATCTTTTTAGCAAATTTGGTTTCTCTTTGTGACTTCGTTTCGCGAGGAAGTTATTGGTTAGTTGGTTTTGGCTTTTAGTTTTCAAATGTCAATTTGTGAGAGTTAATTGTAATAAGAGAAGTATTCAATTGTGAGTATAAAGAAGGAGTTAAGGCCAAAAGGGTTGTTTACATCTCCTTAGTCGATCGATCGTGGCAGAAACAAGGAACGAATTGATCGAGGACAAGAAATTTTCATGTTAATCAAAAAAAGAGGATCATTGAAAAAAGGGACCAATTTCAGGATAATTTGAATGAATATGACTTAATTGTGAGTGAGTGTTAGTGTGAGAGTGAATGAAAATGTGAATGAAAGTGTGAATGCAAGGGTGAAAGGGTGAATATGAGTGGTTGGAATAATCTCCATACAATTTAATGTGATTCACTAACAAATTTCAGTTTTGTTTGAACCCACCAACCCCAATCTTGTAAATAATGCATTCAAAGATTGGAATCGTTCAACGGAAAATGAAAGTTTCAAGGTAAAAGAGGTTATTTTTCAATGATCCTTTGCAAAGGTGGTTAAAAATATCAACTAAGGACAGTTGAAATATTGGCAAAGGTATTTTGAATGGAAAAGAAGGAGAGGGAAATGGAAAGGTTTCTTGTTAACAACAGTAACTCCGTAAACAATATCATTCAGGGTTGCTGGTTAAATTATTTGAATCAAAGTTTTAAGAGATACTTCTCGTCAAAATTAAATCAATTTTCTATTGATTCTGCCTTTGCTCCTATTCCATTTAAAATCGATCGATTCCCGATTTAGAATGCCCATAATCGCATAACAATGAGAAAATGAGACCAACAGAGGGTTAGTTCTTGGAAAATTGCGCTTTCTTAATTTCATAAGATCTCATGAATCCAAGAGAACATGCCAACGAGCAATCTATGATTGGGAAGAGAAATTATCATTAGAAGAAAGAATAACAGAATATGACAACTTTATCAATAAATTCATTAGTAACCTGTTCTCCACGAGTCTCTTTCATATCATTCCAATGAGACTTTTCTTCTTCGCCTGTGCTATTTCGTCCCAATGAAAACCAACCAATCATTTCTTTACGTTTCATGCTCCTCTTGTTGTAAACGGAAATTAATAGAGTAACATCAGGAAGTTGAAATAATGCAACCTTTAGGGTGAAATGATAAAAAAAATGTACAATCGATGTAAAGATATTTTTGATTAAGAAACTGAAAAGGTTAACTCACTTGAAAAAGAAAGGTTTCCTTAAATGTTGGATTAGGTTGCCCGCGTCTAACCGATGTCTTTGACCGGGCTATTTCTTGTCCAGAAGATGAAACCAAGGCAAGCTTAACATAAGTATCTGGGGCTCGACTCATGGCTGGACTCTTGAATTGGCTTCCTCGAATCACAAAAACCTGCATTAGGAAATCAAAAAGTTGATTAATTGAAGATGAGTTTGACGATGAAATAAAGCAATGCTTACTTGTAATCTTCCAGTAGTTCCATTGTAAGACAAACCTATCAAAAGCTCGGGAGAACATGCATTTTCCACTGAATTATTGGACCCAGAGCTATCACTTCGAGCAATACTAGAAACATCAGACCTTGAATCCGCCTTCTAGAAACAATACAAGTAAAAAATGAATAAGAGGTTAACATTTCATGAAAGTTGTGCATAAATTACAAATTGATGATGGTTACAAATTATCTATTCCATTATACTCTAGATGATCATGAACTTGTTTTTATGCAAAACAATATTCATCAAAACAGATTCAATTGGAAATTAATCATTGTGAAAACAGAATATATAAATGTACTTAATAACGCTTCTGTCATTTATGGGGATTAAAGGATTTCCTAATTAGCATAAACCATATAGATATAACAGCATTAATTATTAACACTTTCAGTGTCAATAATGAATTGAGCGCAATGATGTATACACATTATATGTATTATACATGTATGTGTAATATAATGTGATAACTCACTTGGATATTGGAGCGAGGCTCTAAGTTAAGCCAAATTTTGGTCTCCTGCTGTAAAGGCTTGTGGGTTCCGAATGAAACATGACACTCTCCGATTAAATGTTCACGTTTCATTCTTTCCCAAGTGTACAATCGATAGCGGACACCATAATTAAGAATTTCTTCGGGATCGATTCGGTTAAATGTAAATGATTCGTTAAATTCTGGACATCCTGTTCCAGTAGGTTTGGGTTTAGTTGACTGTTTGGATTTTCGATTAGGTGTTAGGACAACTTTAACATAGACCTGGTTACTCCCGGATCGTTCTTTGGTTGGAATGGATCGAGCGCGAATTATAGTCAAATGAAGTTTACGAGTTGGTGGATCATAGGCATGACTGACCTGGAGACAGCCACATTTGATAATTCCATTACCATTCACCATGGTATCAACATCTTCATCTTCACTTGATTTATTCCCTGATTCCGATTCAAGGCGACCTTCAAAACCTTCATTGAAATAGGATTCATTTTCTTTATTTGAGCTTATTCGGGGTCTCTTATTCATCCGTCCATTTCCAATTTTAATTATTCCGTTTGAATTGTTATTTGGATCACACATCAATTTGGAAGCCTTTTGTTTGGCCTTTTCATGTAAGAAGGGAACCAAAGCTTCCTCTTCAGTATCTTGACTTCCAGTTTCACTTGAGCATGAGGCAGCATCAGATGAACCAGTTTTACCTATTTTACCTAAAAATATGACAAACAAGAAGATAAATCATCAATTAAAATGAAGCTTGATCGGTGAAATGAATAGTTACTCTTTTACAAAAATTATTCATTTATTGAACCATTATATTGATGCTAACCTTTCTCTGCCATAGAAATAAGATCAATTTGATTGCTCAAATCTCCCAATTCTGGGCCATTTTGTCTAGTTTCCATTGATTTACCCTGATCACATTCTTTACGCTGATTGTTATAGTTGCGTTGATCATAAGATGGTCGACAATTAACTGGCTCTGGAAGGATGGAAACAAAAAGACAAGTAAATAAAAAACAGTTGAAAATCAATAATTCTACCATTAAAGATTCCAATATTTCACCGTCATTTCATCATCTACACCAATCAATAAATCACCCAAACGTGCATATACATAGATAAATCTGAATAATTAAAAGCAAATCTATTGACCATTGAAATTTAAAACCTTTCAAGGACTATTTACTTTCAATGGCAACAAAATGAAGTTCAATGAATATAATAATATCATTTAATGTTAAAAGAGTAATGTCCAGAATATAACTTGCATTAAAATGTTAATCTTCAAGTCTCAAGAGGTAAACAAGTAAATTAACTATTCAATTTATGAATAATTTCTTATTTAAATCTCTGTAACGATTGTAGTTACAAGCTTAATTTAGATAAAAATAGTCGTTTTCCAGCTTTTATTAGTTAATTTAAGAAGAAACAAATGAAACTGAGTTATTGATCTGAATACACATTATTTATACATGAAGTACATTATTGGAAGAGATTTTAGCGAAGTGTAGGATGGTAATCGGTAAAATTAATGTTATTATTTACATTTAATAAATTAATCAATTGACCTTACCTTGATATAAACTGGACTGATCAGTTTTTTCACTATTTACGGAATCATTTCTTGCCAATAATTTATCGGTACTGCAAGACTGTCTAACAAAATGTTTAGCCTCTTTTTTGTCATTTGACCGGTTATGGTGATTATGATGATGGTTTGATGTGGCTCCTGTTGATGATAATTTTTTATTTGAATGTTGTAATTGGTGATGTTTATTAAATGATGATTGTCTTCTTGATCCATTAGTTTCCAAGCCAGGCTGATATAATCTTTCTTTAACCTCTTTTTCACTGTCAGTTGATGATTCTTCTTCATCATCATAACCATAACTTGAACCTAAACATCAATCATAACAAGGAAGAAAAAGAAAATTAAAATTAAGATCATGATAATCAATATGAAGGTTCTTATAATCTATCAATTGTCTATAGTTATGGTCAAATATTGTCTTCGAGTGAAAAAGTTGACATCTTGAATAATGTATCAATTAATGGTGAACCAAAATTTTTACCCTTTTCCGGCTTTTTCTGGTAATCAAACCAGGATTCAAGTATAGACTAATAGCATGTTAATGTGACTAAAATGGCAAACAAAACTAATCAAAACAAAATGATCAATCAAACATGAACAAGGTTACAAAATGGCTTAATATACGTAAGTTATTTCATTTATCGTGTCCAGGTAATCTTAGCATCTGAGCTTAATTTCGTCTAAATTGTTACATTGCTATTTCTGTTTTATTTAAAAGATTCCATCAATAATAATTTAAATACAGTGTTAAGCAAAAACTATACTAAGGACATTACTTGGAGATAATTATTAAAATGGCAACAACAATGATAAATTAATTTGTTTTGTGTGAATTTACCTGAAGAATATTTTGCTTGTCTAAAATAGAGTGAAGTACAAGTTTTTTGGGACCTTTTGGAAGGATTGAAGTCACTATTTGAGTTCAATTGTAAAGAATATTGAAGTTGTTTGTTGATATTTTAATGTTTGGATTGCCATTCAAAGTAAAGGCCATGTTTTCAAGTCAAGGTATAGTGAGCAATATTTCTGACACTAAATTTCGTATTGATATAAAAATGACATGAAATTGATTTTAAATTATGAATTGAAAATTTTCTAGCCCCATTCAATCAACCAACCAGAATCAACTGGTTAGATAACTGAACTGCTAGATATTTGAAGATGCTAACATGTCTCGATAGAAAGTCACTTCAATTTGAAAGAAACCTCGCGTCAGTATAAGTGAGCCTTTTTATTCGAGTTGATTTCGAATCAATCTCGATTTGAATATTCTGCGATTTATGAGAAATTAAACAATATTCATCGATAAAAGGGCAAGGATTGATCCTGTGTGAAATGACTGAAGTATTTCCAGAATACCATCCAAATTTTACAACAATAATTACTGTAAATTCTTACCTAATTGTCGAGTTATTTTACATTTTTCCGTCTTGGTGGGTTCATCACAACATGGGAAATTACCAACATTTGAGAAGCACACTTTTTTGCTCAGGTAAAGATACAAAACAAGCAAACCAACCATACATATTGCAACCAGACCAAGAAAAGCACTTGTCTCTGGTGGCACTGAAAGAAAAGATTGAAAAAATTGATGTAATTTATTGTAAAAATTCACATGAAAATTAAGTTTAACTGCTTCAACGTAAACATCGAAGCTCTTTGGGGATCACAAAACAGTTTACTTAAGGCCCAATACGAGGTTCAGAACGTAAGCTTTTTATTAATTGAAATAAATTATTATTATTTACTCGATATATTTTATAATCCTTACTAGGTAAAAGAGCATTATTTAAAATACTAACTGTGAAATCTTACTGCAATTCAAGAATAATTCAAGACATTCAATGATCAAAGCACTCTGTTGAGTTTAATGAAGTCAAACAAAACAGGTCAACAGGTTCAATATATATCTTTGGTAACCATTTCTAAGAAACTTGAGGTTTTAGATTCAATTGAATGGTTTGTCTTAATGAAAAGGCTAAAATTACACTGAACTAATTCAAACAGAGTAAACAATAATTTAATAAAGATCATCTGATTGAAAAGAAAGGCTGAAAATGGAGGTTGAAAATGAGTAACAAAAAAGCTTACCTGATGAAGGAAGGATCATCACAAGGGTCAATGCGATTTTTTATTGTGCAACTGATCCAGATAAACACTTGAGATCAATATTTTGCACCATACACCGATAAATATCTTTATATTTGATTTAAGGATAAAATAAAATTAATAAACATTGATAAAAATGAGGGGAACGATTAAATTAAAATATGTAAATGTGCCTTGTGTTTTGTGTTGTGATGTGATGTGTTGTGTTTATGTGTAATCTAAGTGAAAATGTATTTCTTTCCTATGTGTCTTGTGAGAGTTTGTGTATTCTAATGCTATCTGAATTGTGTCTCTCTGTCTACTTTAAGAGTAAATCATTTTTCGGGATAATCATCCAGCGAAGTTTTTTTCCTGAACAATTCCGAATAACCATAGAAACCATATTGATCCATCTACTTTCACTATTTTCCCTTTCATTCCTTCTTTCCCTTATTTTGAACATTGCGCTTTAACCAGTTTTGTTGTTTAGGTTTTTTGTTTTTTGTTTACCAGTATTGTTATGTCAACTTACCATAACTTAACGTAATTTGAATCATTACCATATCAGCGTTTACTAATATTGCCGCAATTTAAAATGTTTCATTTCACACTAATAAGCAATCTTTTGTGTATGTTGCGTACCTTATCTGTAAAAGTGGGAAGGATTCAATCGTACATTTTAACTTAAGTGAGCTTAATAAGCCTTTGCATACAGGTTGACTATTACCTGACATCGAACCAAAATTGAATCTAATCAGTGTCAAATGTTTGAAATAGTTGCAACCGATTGGGTGCAATACAATATTGGGTTTCAAATATTAGAAACCTAAGGACCAAACTATTCTAGAATGAGTTTACTCAAAAGCTATGAAATTGTTAGTGTTAATGGAAGTTATGATGAAATGCTGATCATGATAGTACACCCAATAACAATAATAAACCAAATAATAAAACAAAACTGATCATTATGATAATTTTTTCAGTTAGAACTGAAAACCAGAAATTTATAATCCTTTTCAAATTTCAACACTTTCCCTCCAAAACCTAAACGACTTCAACTTTTACATTGGTAAAAAAACTGGTCTCCAATTTATTATATTATAATATCTTTATGATATAATCCATCTTCGTCAATAGCAATTCAATCGTATCACTGAAGATTTCAATAAAAGCTCTAGGCATTGACTTCAATAACAATGAAGATGTTTTTGCGGATGAGAATCAATGGGTAGATGAACTTGGAAGATTTAATATCGAGGAGGAGTAACCTCATGATTTGATGGCAATTTTTTTTTTGTTTTTATTTACGAATTATATTTGAATATACTTTCAAAACTTGTCATTGTTGTCGATTTAATCCTAGTTTTTTGTTTATTAACCAACAATTAAATACACAACATTATTGCAAACTAATCCTACTTGCTACAACACAGAAAACAGGTTTTAAATCAACACAAACTATTTACCCATCAATTTAACAACAATCTACCCATGTAACCGTTCAATCTATATGGATCATAGATTTATTTTAGCTATTAAGCTCAGCTCTTCTAATAAAGAATGAGTAATGTTGACCAAACACCTGATATTAAAAAGCTTGAATCAAAGGCGGGTACATCAGCTGATAATTCAAAATCAACAGCAGTTGGCGGTTCCACCAGGAAAGGTTCCAATACGGATAATTTGATTAATGACTCCAGATCATTTACTCCTGTTGATCAACATCGATCTAATTTTCGACGATTTTGGCGATGGGCCCTTTATAGCTGCATTTATATCTTAATATTGTGGCTCTTATCAAATATAAATTCCAGCTCGCTATTGAGCCACCGTGTTCGCTTTTATAGCATCGCAATTTCATCTCTACTCTCGCTGGAACCACCTTATAATTGGAATAAGATTGTCTCTAACTTTGTTTGGGAGTTAGTCAAACCACCAGGATCAGTGCTTTGGCTTGGTAATACAATTAACCTACCCAACAGTCCGTCAAATGAACAGGGCGATGGAAAGATCGCTCCCAGTTGGAAATTACTTGTTTATTTCAGCATGCGTTTATTGATTGATGCTGTTAGAGTCTCAGCCAACATAATTGGCGATTGTTGTCAACTCTTGATTACTGGACTAAACTATTGGTTCGTTCAAAAGGAGTCAAAGCTGGAGCCATCTCAGATAATCGTGTTTTATGGTCAAGCATTTTATTTGATTGCTCTGGTTTGGACAACCATAAATATTATTCAAACTGTTATCCTTATTATCAGACCCTCAGTTTCAGCACATCAACATTCAAGGTGTTGTTTACGTTGCATTGTCCGCTTTATCAACCTAACCATGACCGAAGTCCAGCTGGTTAAAATTGTGCTTCGAAGTTATAACATGATGT
The DNA here is from genome assembly GCA_028476895.1 of Tetranychus truncatus. Taxonomy (NCBI): domain Eukaryota; kingdom Metazoa; phylum Arthropoda; class Arachnida; order Trombidiformes; family Tetranychidae; genus Tetranychus; species Tetranychus truncatus. The sequence goes on from CM052061.1 coordinate 9,620,907, forward strand.
GATTTATTATCAACTACAACTTTATTACAAATTGTTTTTACTCATTATTGATATAACTTAATTTGAACGTGAAATTTTTAATTGCTATAAACAGATTTAAATTTTTTTTCGATACTCACTGCGATATTTTAAGATTAATAGGTAAATTTCATATGGATCCAGAGTAAAGTTTTGTCAAGTAATCAATCTTAAATGGACCGTCCAACAAGAAGTGATCTTGAATTTCGACTAAATTTCACCCCTAATCTTTATTAAGTATTCAGCTTGAATAATCAATACAAGTATTTGCAACATTTATATCAATTCTTATAAATTCATAATCATGTTTTCATTGAGACAACTCTTCTCTTAAATACACATGCAATGTAAGTTCAAGAGTCGACGCAGAAATTGCAATTTATTGATCATGATTCATGATGGTCCACCCAAATAAACACCATTAAATAAAGCCAATAATAACAAAAATTAAATTATACAAAACTAATTATTTGTAGCTCAGTTTGTTATTGTTACAATATTCAAATTTAACACTTTCCCTCTAAAACTCTAACGACTTCAACTCTTGAAAAGATTGGATCTTCAATGTACTTTAATATCTGTATGACATAATCCATCTTTTTTTGGTCAAGTGTTTAAATCTAAACATGGCTTCTAATAATTTTAACCACTCAACGCAGATGTCTAAGGTTAAAATAACGAGCAACTTCAGTGTTAGGTCGATCTCGGTAAGTACAGATATTATCGATAACTAATACTAATTCCTGTATGGCTCATTATGCTTGATTTATTTGTATTTTAGATGCAGGATAGAGAAGAGATTAGACGAAGACTTGCCATGGAGAGTGATTTTGATGATAGAAACAATAAAGGATGGAAGTCATCAACAGTTGGTCACAAGAAAGGCTATCTGAATAAATTAATGACTAATACCAGTGACCTGCGTTTGTGTTTTTTCAATAAAACGCCAGAACATTATGAGGTTTGTTAATTTGACGCTCCTCACAATTTATGTTTCTACTATTTTTGTCGCTTGTTGTTCATCTTTGTTTTTGTTTTTTATTTTGCTTTAAAGGAAACTCGAGACTTGGAAAGGCTCCGTCAAGATGCCTTCAATCGCATCACTGAGGATTTCAATAAAAAAGCTCAAGGCATTGATTACAATAACAATGAAGATGTTTCTGTGGATGAGAATCAATTGGTAAATGAACTTGAAAGATGCAATATCGACAAAGAGAAACCTCATGACTTAATGGTGAATTTACGACGTAATAAAATGGAAAGGTTCAGATACATTTTAAATACAGCTCGTCCAAATGATATGAGTACCTTCCATCGTTATCACAATTTAATTATCGCTGAAGCTAGATTCGCGCTCAGTCAAGCAAAGGAAATGGCTCAAATGCAAATGGAAACTGAAAGATCTAAAGTAAAGCCCAATCCAGTTGCTGAGTTAATCCAATTGCCAGTTGATCGTCATTTCAATTTGGAAATACTCAAAGAAATGAGTGTTCCTAAATTGCAGATTATTGTGAATGATTTACTTTCACAAATTGAAGGTAAGGACCGCAAATATTCTTAAGGAATCATCAATTCAATACAAATGTGAATAATTATATATTCAATGAGCATATAAGTTGCGAGTCTTTAAAACGATTTCATTCCATTTCACACTAGTTCGCATTTCCCCAGAATCGATGATAAACTCACACTTTTTGCAATTGTACTTGAAATTAACTTTAATTTTGATTTCTTTTCGAATCAAGGCCTGAATGAAGAGCTGGTACAAATGCTCCAAGAGAGAGACGAACTTCATATGGAACAAGATTCAATCCTTGTAGATATTGAAGACGCTACAATATTTTTGTAAGATTTTTTACTTCATCTCTTAAATTGGAGTTTCTTATTCTGAAAATGTCAAGCTAATTATATTTTATTTTGTTGTTCTATAGGTTAAAACGCATGAAACATCAAAATTCAAGAAGTCTTGAATTGACAAGGAAAGCATCTCATTAATTGTTGCTAACCGTACAGTTTCATGGAATCGTTTATTTGAATCACGTTAACCTATTGGACAATTCATTTGGATCTCAATTTTACTGCCAAGCAATTACTCTAATTCACTCTTAAAATCATATCTAATTATTAATGTACAGTTGAACTTACTCGCCCTGTTTGATTATTTAAGAACTAACTTGATTGTAATCTCTATTTACAATGAAATAGAAAATATTTAAAAAAAGTTTGCTTGATTTGTAAAGTTGAAGACAACTGTGTTTTCAAAATGACAATAAATCAAATGCTACATAAAATTTTGTCTCTTTTTCATTTTGAAAATTGAAATCAATCATTAGCTTTTTCAAAGTTGCAGCCAACTTCAGTTTCAGTCTTAAAAAGTTTCAGTCAAGGCCAAGGTTATTCCTAACATTTAATGTGTAAGACATAAGTTATGTAAGGGTTAAAAGTGTCTTCATTACATTAGTTTAAGCTTTGATCTTTCCATCTCTTCGCAGCCATAAGTAAATCACGATATAAATGTAAAAAGCTTAACAATGAACATGAACTCATCTTTATTTTTATTTCATTTTTAACTCATCTTTTCTGAGTAACTTCACAAGCTTTCAAATTAAGTTCGCCTCAACAAATCACTTTATGCATCTTTATAATACTTTTCAATGTCACAACCAAAAATTGGATGTTTATCATCATTTTCATTTAACTTGCTCAATCATCTGTCACAAGTCAACTTTTAACAGTCTCAAGGACGATTTAGAACTTAATAATCATGATTAGTCTGTTTTAAAGTTGCAGGACAATCGGATATAATTTTGTAGCAACTTTCAAAATTATCAAATAGAGTAAACCTTTGGAAGAAAATTTTTTAAATCTTCTCAAATTTATAATTTACTCATTTTACCAAGCATTTTACAGTATCTAGCACAAATTCAAGAAATGATTGTCAAAAAACTGAATAATCATCTGTTCAATACGAATTGGGCTAAAAGGGAATCTTAGCTTTGCAATGATTATTTCTGCATAAATCTGTCGATTTTCATGATCAAAATTAGTTGACAATAAATTATTGCATTTATTAATATCTGGACTTTCTCAAAAATCGTGGATCATACTTAAACATACTTACATATTTTTAGCGGCATAAAAATGAGTCGATTTGTGCGATTTGAAGTTTCTATGATCGATAGTTTACGAGAAAATCGAGTTCGAAGTTTAAACTTTGATCACCTTTCGTACAATCACGAAAGTAGTTTTTTTTCATGAAACTCAAAGTACTGATGCCATTTTTGATAATCAACCAGAAAATGGATTCAATTTGAGAAATAGAAGTTTTCTTTTTGCGTAAAACTGAATAGTTCGATTTTCATTCTAACCGATCACATTTTGTGACCGTAAGAGTCAAAGAGCTGACACTTATAATTTGTCCATAAAAATCGTTGGCTCGAATCATGGATTGATAGTTTTGCCAATTTATTCACAGTTCTCTTAATTTTGGCCATTGGCTTTGAAACTTTGAGCCTCGATATTTCGAAACTGGTGGGACATACAGTCATCACGCTTTCACCAATTTAATTAAACAACTTTCTGGGCCATGATATCTGGACTGTTAGTACTCAGAAACAACTTATTCAACAAACCATACTCATCTCATCTCAACCCATATTTTGGTAAATAATCCAATTGCTGGTTAAACTTCCAAATAGAATGCAAGGAGTTCTGCCGTAGCTTCGAACAGTTGGGTCAAGAGTTGAAACTTAGTGAGGATTGTAAGGATATAAAAACTGAGTCTATTGGCACATTTAAATAATCGCTCTGATGTACAAATTTCTAGAAAAGGGCGATCGAAGTTGAAAGTTCGATCGCCTTTTGCACAACTATGGAAGTAAGCTTTGCTAGGAAACTCATGTCGCAGATGTATCTTTTGATGACCAACCAGAAAATGGTCAATTCCAAAGAATAAACTTTTTATTTTCTGCAAAACAGATCAGTTCGATTTTCAGTCAAACTGACCGCATTCTGTGATCATATGAGTTAGAAAGCTGAAAATTGATTGTAGTCCATAAAAATTGTTGGTACACATTATTGATTGAGAATTTTTCTCGATTTTTAAACAGTTCTCTTGATTTTGACCATTGATTCTAAAACTTTCTGTCTCGATATTTCGAGAATGGTGGGACTTACAGTCGTCACGTTTTCACCGATTTAATTCTTCATTAGCCAATAATTCAATTTAATTTAATAACTTTCTATTAGCGCATTTGGGGCAGTTTATTTGGGTTTCTAATGAGCGAAAAACAACTCATTCAGCAAACCAAGCTAATCTTAACCCATTTCTTGGTTAATAAACCAATTTTCTGGTTAAACTTACAAATGAAATGCAAAGAGCCATGTCAAAAGCTTTAACATTTGAGTAAAGAGTCAAGACTTGGTGGTTTTGTAAGGGCATAAAAACTGAGTCCATTGGTGCCATTGGATAAATAATCCAGCGGACAGTTTTCTTAAAAACCAATTGTCACCCTTCAATCAATCAGCTAATTAAAGTTTTTAGTTTCGAGGTATTTCAGACTCAAATGGATAATAGTCAATATCTCAATACTATTCTTTATCATGTTGAAAGATTCTATCGATATGCTCATCAGTTGATCTTAGTTTATGATGTGACAGCTAATGTGTTTATTGAGTCTTTTAAGCAACAAACCAGTGTAAGTTAACTGCAAATCAATGAAATCAATTCATTTTCCAACTTTATATCCTAATAACTTGGGCTGTCACCCTTTGGTACCATCTAAAATATATCACCGACTATCAATTAGTCCTGAAATCTTGCGAACTCCGCTTGTTGTTGTGGCTCACCGCTGTGATAATCAATATTTCCCTTTACTTTTAGAGACAATTTTACGTCAACCGGAGTTGAAGCCTAACAAAGTAATGGTCGCTATAAAAACCAATTGTCACCCTTCAATCAATCAGCTAATTAAAGTTTTTAGTTTCGAGGTATTTCAGACTCAAATGGATAATAGTCAATATCTCAATACTATTCTTTATCATGTTGAAAGATTCTATCGATATGCTCATCAGTTGATCTTAGTTTATGATTTCGTTGCTTGCTTCAGATTTCTTACCCTTTATGGGACAGTTATTGCCTTTGCTTCACTATTCCGATGCCAAAGTCAACTTCATACCTGCTTGGAATGATATGAATGGCTGGCTTCGATGGCTTCACTAACACTTCGACTGATCCTAGTCTGGTTTACAGAGTTGACAATACTAATTACCTAATTACTATTATTAGATTAGCTTTTATGATTAAAAGGTTATCGAATAACCAGTTAGATGGATCTTTATAGTCACTAGAACTGTTCAATATTCAAGGAAAACAAATTATTGGCGATGGCATAATTCCTGATCAGTCCAGGCTCTTGCCTACTTGTAAAACCGGTATTAATGGCCATGTCCTTGAAGCTAATGATCAGACTTATGATGGCGATCAAGAGCGAAGTTTTTGCTCATGCAATATCATACTTTAGCTGAAATACCTGGTACATGTATTGTGTTATAAATAACTGATAACTTCCACAACAGTCCTTTTGGCTGACATTTATTCTTTGATCTGTCGAGACTACAACCTTAATCCTCCAAAGAGACAAATTCAAATCTCTTCAAGGTTGAAAAAAAAGCGCTAAGAACCAAACTAAACCAAAGTAAGTAACAAATAATTTAATACTGTGGAAAAGACACTAACTTGTATGATGATTAATTGTAAGTGCACAGGAAAATTACATTATTTTGTCAAAATATGAGCAATAGGAGCAAAATTAAGCTCATTAGTTTTTTCAAAAACTTTTTCTAACAGTTAGACAGTTTGCGAGTTAATCGCGTTCAAAGTTGAAAGTTCGATCGCCTTTTGTACAACTATGGAAGCAAGCTTTGCTAGGAAACTCATGTCGCAGATGTATCTTTTGATGACCAACCAGAAAATGGTCAATTCCAAAGAATAAACTTTTTATTTTCTGCAAAACAGATCAGTTCGATTTTCAGTCAAACTGACCGCATTCTGTGACCATATGAGTTAGAAAGCTGAAAATTGATTGTAGTCCATAAAAATTGTTGGTACACATTATTGATTGAGAATTTTTCTCGATTTTTAAACAGTTCTCTTGATTTTGACCATTGATTCTAAAACTTTCTGTCTCGATATTTCGAGAATGGTGGGACTTACAGTCGTCACGTTTTCACCGATTTAATTCTTCATTAGCCAATAATTCAATTTAATTTAATAACTTTCTATTAGCGCATTTAGGGCAGTATATTTGGGTTTCTAATGAGCGAAAAACAACTCATTCAGCAAACCAAGCTAATCTTAACCCATTTCTTGGTTAATAAACCAATTTTCTGGTTAAACTTACAAATGAAATGCAAAGAGCCATGTCAAAAGCTTTAACATTTGAGTAAAGAGTCAAGACTTGGTGGTTTTGTAAGGGCATAAAAACTGAGTCCATTGGTGCCATTGGATAAATAATCCAGCGGACAGTTTTCTTGAAAATCGAGGTCGGAGTTTCAACTTCGATCGCCTTTTGTTCAATTATGGAGCCAGACAATATCATGAGAATCATTTTGCTGGCATAACTTTTGATGATCTACCAGAAAACGTATTTATTTTCAGAAATAATATTTTCTATTTCTTTAAAACTTCGACTTTTTCATTTTAAGTTAAACTTTCGACATTCTGAAACCGTATGAGATGGAGAGCTGAAATTTATTATCAGTCCATAAAACTTGATGGTTCAAATAAAAGGTTTTTTCAATTAAACAATATTTCTCTTTATTTTGGCCATTAGTCTAAAAATTTTGAACCTCGATATTTCGAGAATGGTACCATCTACGATCACCGTTCTTTCACTGAACATTAGGTTCAATTACGAGCCAAAATTACTGCACCATTCAAGATGCTACTAAAAAAGTTACAGTATTTTCTTATTTATGTAGTTTGAAATTTGATTTATAAACCTGAACACAAATCTCAATCGTTAGAATGATGTTCATTATTGATTGGATCAGTAAATATTTCATTCTTTATTAAATACGGTTTAACCTATAATTTAATGTCCTGTTTGGCGAAAGAGCGGTGATTGTAGATGATACTATTACCGAAATATCGTGACAGAAAGTTTTAAAATCAATGGCCAAAATCAAGAGAATTGTTTAAAAATCGAGAAAAATTCTCAATCAATAATGTGTACCAACAATTTTTATGGACTACAATCAATTTTCAGCTTTCTAACTCATATGGTCACAGAATGTCAAAGGTGTAACTGAAATTCGAAGAATCGAATTCCTATAGAAAAAGAAATAATTATGTCTATAAATAAGTATATTTTCTGATAGGTTATCAAAAGTTACGTCAAGAAACGAAGTTTCATGATTTTTTCTGGCTCCATATCTGATTAAAAGGCGATCGAAATTTCAACTTTGAACGCGATTAACTAGAAAAATGTTAGTCAGAGAAAATTTGTGAAACCAATAGACTTTGTGCCCGCACAAACCTTCCCTATTTTAGCGTCTTTGCTCAGAGAATGAATAATCGACGTTCTCAAAACGGAAGCAATATCTTTGACACCTTTCTATGTTTTGACAATATATGGACCTGAAGTCTAAATATAGTCTTAATTTCAAATTAACTCCATCCGTTTATGGCCATTTTTGTCAATTTGTGTCAGCCACATTATTCACTATAGCTTATTATAATCAGTCGATTCTAATTAAAATTGATTTGTTTATGTTTCCGAGAATATAAGTGAAAAAATGAAAAATGAAAATGTTTTTCTAGTGTAAGTACAACCAGTGTAGTTTATTAATTTAGAAGTGACAATCAAATTGAGTCTAAAATTGATTTAAACATTATTGTTTGTTTTCATTTGTTGGGAGTAATCGTCATATGGTAACAGCAAATTGAAGGAGGGAATAGTGGAAAGGAAACTGATTCAATTGAAGTTATATTTACTAACTTAAATTGTCAATTTACAGGACTAGAGAGGATTTTGGTGGGATTTACATAAGACGATTAGTTGGTTGTCTTGGTTTTAGATGAGGTTTGTTTACAATAATGATTTAATTAATTGTTGATTGGTGAGGAAATGAAAGAAACTGAAATTGATTTAAATCGACAACAATCGACTTTATGACATTATTGTACAAATCACTTTTTGGTTGATTCTGATGATTTGTTGATTTACTCTTGTATTGTCTTCATTTTCATTGTTGATTGTTTCAATTTGACAAATTGTTGTTTATCCCTTTACAATTTATCAGATCCCAAATCAATGATTTGAACAATTCAATTTACATTATTCACAAGAGATTCAGTTTGGGATTATTCATTAGTAACCCTTTACCAAGTTGGCTAATACACCATCCATTGTATACCATCATCTTTAAAATCCTTTGCCTTCATACGTAAATTACACTTAATTTTTTACAATTTTGATTATTATGTTTCGATTAATCAATAATTGTCATGATAATCAACGGTTCAAATTGCTGATTATGGAGACTATTAAATTATCATGATAATAATGAAACAAACTTAACTCTGTCATTTTACAATTTTAATTTTCCTTTCTTGAGATTTCATTTCTTTGGCTTTTTAAGTTTAAGTCTATCAGTAGATAATAATATAATTGTATTCTTTGTTGACTGAGCAAATTGTACTTGTTTTGTCTGGTTTTAAAGGGTTCACTTAATTAAATCAGAAAAAATCATCAATAATAGACTCCTATTGATTGTTGGCTTCTTGTTTTGATGATTCGAATCCTTTTAACGGCTTGATTCTTTGGCTTTATGTTTGGTGGACAAAATTTGTAGTAAGTTGAATGACGATTTAATCACAATGTAATCAAATAGCATTGAAAGTTAAGTTGAATGTGTGCTTGTTGATGTTTTTAGACTGATTTATAAAATGTACATGAATACACAAAAATGGCACAGAAATAAACAAACTATTCTTGAGATACTGGCCTGACTAGCTTCATTGAATCAATCTGAACAAGACACGTTTAACTTGAACCTTTCACAATCAATGACTACAATCAAAAACAAGAAATCATTTCTGCTTAAGAAAGTGATAAATATATCTAATTGTTGCACGGATCGGCCTTATTGTTTGTTTAATTTCATCTTTATCACTTTCATCAGTATTCGAGTGTAAAAGATTAAAGACAGCAAACATGTGTGAGTAAGCAAGCTAATCGGGGAGATGAGAGGTTAAATAAAAGTTGAGGAATGATAGTTTACAAAATGGTGGCCCTAAATAAAATTGGAGTATTTGGAATGCAATGGTAATGAGTATAATTGCTTAGTGAGTGTTTGCAATGGGATATGCAATGCATTTTATGCTTATTTAGAGTGATTGTATGAGGGAAATGATAGGGTTGCAAGCTTATGGGAAAGTGTCTTTAAACACTGATATCTACATTGAGTTCAGTTCTGGACTTCCAGATCTTAGATCGATGTTTGCTGATTTTTCCTCTTTTACTTATGACTTCACAATATTAAAAAGGTTGAAGAGATTCCCCACTATCTAATTGAATAAATTATTAGATCCATTGAGTATATGTCCATTTGAGTATTGACATCCTTTAAGTTCCGTGAAGATTTCGGTAAAGAAGCCTGGTTCACTGTTGATCCGAAGCATTTTACCACTGAGCATATTGATTATAAGTAGACAACGATCCCAGAATTTATCCTTATTATCTGTTTCCATGAGAAATGGTTTCAAGGGATAGGATATTTCATTTCCCATGTATGCGTAGGAAAGGTAAAGGCAGGTTAATACAGTTGCCTGAAGCTCACACTCCGAGTCTATATCTTCTTTGATCAATTCTTTGAGTAACATATAAAGGAATACAACATTGGCCGGATTGATAAATGCAATATCCTATAAAATTACAAAAAGTGAGAAGATTAGAAACCTTGATTAAAACAATTAATCAAATAAAAAAAGATACAACAAAAGAAATAACAAATCTTATTTACCTGCCATCCTTGTAAAAGAAGTGATCGATCAACAGCTCGTAGCCACATTACTGCATCTCCGGATTGGAATGTTTTCAACTTTGGACACCTTTTCGATAGGAAATCACCAAGACATCGAAGTAATTCAGAAGTTGATGCCTTAATTAACAAAAGAGACACATAATTAGATGAAATTATACTCAATATCAAAATTAAATCAAAAAGTAAGCATAAACGGTTAAAGTCTGCGTTTTAACTTGACTCTTTCAAAAAAAGCTAAGCCAAGCTGATTGTGCTGCACAGCCATTATGCTTTTTTTATTGTTACAATTATGCTTAATGTAACGGCTGGTGGATAATTTGTAAAATTTTATCAAAATCGGTTTATTTGAAGACTTAATCAAATAAAATTGTTGATCAAGTTAAAAAAAATGTTAACATTTCAAAAAAGTGTAACCTTATTGCAACGGCTTTTAGTGTATAATGCTATAAAGCATTGTATGGCTTAGAAGGCATTAAAATTGAATAGGCAAGATTATTTTTTAATTTTTGAAAAGGTTAAATGTAATCAGGTTAGACTATTATACACACTAAGTGATTAATTAATTCACCTTTCAATACATCATTATGATGACACCTGAATTTATCTGTTTTACTTTCCGTTTTTTAAACCAAGTTCATCGTTAATCATCTGAATTTTTGCTGCTCAATAATGAATTACCTGGCTTTTTATTTTGTGATTTTTCAGTGATACATATTAAATTGTAACCTTGAGCTCAATAACAAACTATGTATAATAATAGATACAATTTCAAGATCATTTGGGTGTCACGCAATTTCAATAATTGTCATCATCTTTCAACCAACCATCATAACCATCAGCAAATATTATCAATGGGCCTAACAACAAAGATAGAGCTATTAAAAAGTAAAGGATGTTTAAGGTCAAATGCTTTCCTTTCAATTTGCTCATCCTAATAATTATAATAATTGACTAAATGTGTTGATTGGGAGCAAATATAATATCAAACATAATAACTGTCTCTACCTTTTAAAAGATCAGTCAAAATTTCAACCCACCTAAGAATGATCATCATAATTGATCAACATTGACTAATGGATGGTAACAAAGGAGTGCAGTCTTAATAGTCAAGGTAAATACAATTACAAAGTCTATTAGATTTGAATAAGATGGAGTAAAAATTATCATAAAATCTGATCAGTTCAATTGTTATGATCTCGCCCAAGGCGGTAGCCATTTAATACGGTGATTTCAACTTTGAGAAATGCATAAATCTCATGATAATATTTGCAAATAATAAGATGAAAATATTCTTATGATGATCATTTTGGACGATGTTGATATTCGTGTAAAAAAGTGATATATTTAAGAGGCTTTCAAAATGATATGATTCAGTATGTTAAATATATTGGCAAGTGATAAACCCTTACCAATGTTGAATACATTGACGATAATACATGATGAACAGGCGCAGATGAACTGAATTCCCACTCGTAAAGAACTACAAATTAGAACCGAAATAATATCGATTGTAGATTGAGAGGAGAAAAATGAATTCCTATGAAGACATTTCTCTTGGCAAGTACATTTAAAAGGCGAGCAATGAAAAACAAAGAGACTATACATGTTTACATATTTAATAATTGGGTAAATATCAGCTAAATTTAGAGGAATTGATCAAAACTAAAAACTAATGCATTATCAAATGAGCAGTTTAATTATTCTCAGATTAAAGTTTGTAAGTTAATCATGTTGATATAAATTAAGCTTAGCAGCAATTGAAAGAGACAAAGTAAAAATTGTTTCGAGTTTAAGGTAAAGATTCTGGTTAAGGCTTGGATTGGGTTTACGTTTGAATTAGCTTGGGTTGAAATGTTTACTTACTTGAATTACTGTTTTCCTGAGATGGTTTCTTGGACTAATACGATTTGATTCAAGATTATTATGATTACTGTGGTTAATATTGTTGTTGGCATTAGAGTTGATTATATTGTTATTGGTCAATGTGATACCATTCCTTAGGCCTATCGCTGGATTGGGTATGTAACTGTTACAGCTGGGTCGTATTGAGTTTTTGGACAGTAAGATTGTTGGTTTAGGAGGTAAAGCTGGACCCATTGAACGACCCAAGGAAATGTTAGACATGACAACGTCATTGCGATGGTTATTGTTATTGTTAATTGTAGCTAATTTATTAGTTATTATTGATGAGGCTGAACAGCTTGATGAGCTTGAAGTTGTATTGTTGGATGAACATGAAGATGTGGATGAGGTTAATCCAGTAGAAACGGTTGTTGTATTTAAGTTTGATGAGTTAATTAGTGGAGCTCCCAGTGATGTTGTTGTTGCTGTTGTTGTTGTGGTTGATGATGCTGTTGATGATGATAAAAAGGGGTTTCGTTTCTTGAATGGCCTTTGATTTTCAATGTCTTTTGAACAATTTTTCACAATCTCAATGTTATTTGTGATCAATCCAGACTTCAAATTGTAACAAGACAATGATTTTGACATTTGATTATTTCTAGCATTATTTACCAACGAATCGGCATTCAAATTATCAACACACTCCAATGGACCACCAATTGAACTGTCTTTATTGTTGTTGGCATTAATGTTATTCAGGTTAGCATCTTTGGTACTCGAGTTCAAATAAACTCTATTATTATTGTTATTGGTTAGTGATGATTGCTGTTGATTGTTATTATTGTTGCTATTATACAATTTATTTGAACCCTTTTTGTCGACCTTTTCCTTCTCATTTTTATCATGTTTGGCTGCTTTTTCAGCTTTCTTTTTGGTTGCTACACTTAAATGTTTACCTAAATTGAGTGCTGAAATGAAAATAGAGTGTTTCTTTGGATGATTTGAATGATTATGTTTAATCTTGTTGCTTTCAGTTGGACCTGATGCTGAACCAATCAGCCCTTTGGTTAGTTTAATCTTGCCTGAATGGGGATCAGCAAAGTTGTAGTTATTCAAATCAAATCCAGTTACTGGTCCAGTCCCGTTATTATCAGCATAAACAACCATTTTACGGTCTCGGGAAATGCTCATTATCATTCCCATGATTGAACGAAATCAGTGACTGACCAAGGTCCAAATGTAACCTGACTTTGTGCCAAAAAATTGGTTTGCGCGTTGAAAAGTAAGATATAAATTGAAAAGGCTACTTTCAAATGTTAAACCAAATGATTACCGGCACATTTATGAACCATCTTTAACAGTATTCAAATAACTAATCAATGATATTTAATCAAATGGTTAGCTTGATTGTTGATTCAACACTTAATTGAATAGTTGAACGGTTTTCTAGATCAATATTGAATCAAAATTAATTTTGATTCCACAGTTTTGTTTTTCAACTAAATATGGTGATACAAAACACAATTATAATTTTAAAGGAAGATGAAAATCGGTGTAAAAATTGTAACCGAACAGTTAGGGTAAAAGGTAAACAAGGGTTATTGATGTTGAGGTGATGTAATGTTAACGGTATGAACTGGCTATTGTTAGTTTAAACAATTGAACCCATCAAACCCAATCAATGATCCTTTTTACTGGTCACAATAATGGTTAAACACAATTAGTAAATGGTATTAAGATAGGATTAAATTAATTGTTTCATGGTTTGTTTTACATAAAAATTAGATGATATTGGGACACAAACAATAAACACAAACACAAAAAGGTTAAGATTAGTTCTTGAATGGAAAGGGCATGACAAGGAATAATTCAGTTACTCTTTCAATGGCCAAAGTATCAGTTTCGATCTCCTCTGTCGACATGATTCCCATGTATGAAGATGCAAAGAGAGAGAGAGAGAGAGAGAGAGAGAGAGACAAAAAGAGTGAAAGAAAGGAAAAAAAAGAAAGAAAACCGTAATTCAAGTCTTCAAGCTTCCCTCTTTGAAGGCACCATTACTATGGTAACTGTAAACCAGATTATTGATTGAAATTTCATTTAACTTCGCGGGTTCAACTTTTCTGTGCCTTTCTCTCTTCTATTTTTAATCATCCTTTATCATCGTCATCCTCACCATCGTCATCCTTACCAACATCCACATCATCCCATCGTCATGATTGTTTCCTCTACAGTCAAATATCGATCCGTTGCTGCAGCTTCACCATCTTCATCATTATCCTCTTCTGGTATTTCCCTTTGTTATTTATCATCAAATGGTCATGCACTTCTCATCATCCTCTTCGTCATCTCTCTCTTTCTCTCCCTGTAAAGGTATTATTTAGATGCTGATGAGGAGGAATTGCGATGCATCAAACAGATTATATTTCAGCATTTTTACTCCCAGTTTTCACTCTTTCTTCCTCTTCTTTTCATCTTCAACCTTCTTTTCCTTCGTTTTTTTACCAATTTCATCTTTTCTTTCTCTCATCATCATCATCTCTCCATCCCTGTTATAACAACACATAATGAAATAATTTTGACGCTTCTTTTTTTAGAGTCTAACCACTTATTTGTAAATAAATTTTGCCTAAAACAGGTTCATTTTAAAATTTGAATTTGCTATTGATCGACAAATTATTGACTAGTAGAGTTATTGTTGATTAACATGGTTGCTGAAATGTTTTGCTTAGTTAATCAAATTCTGTAAATGGTTTCTGTTGTTTAATATTTATTTTGAGCCTGAACAAAACTCCAATAGGAAAGGAAAGCTTTTATTTTATGCTATGTTATGTTATATTTGAACTGGGAAGATGAAAAGGGAATGAAGATGATTACGTGGATGACTGAAGGGAGTTACTCATGATGATAATGTTGACTCATCGTCTTGGATTGATCTTAATGGTTGGGAATTGATGTCAGACTAGGAAAAAGAAGCTAAAGATGATGATAAACATAATGAAAGATTATACATTGAATTGACTTTAATTGTAATCAATAATCAATCTGTTTTCATTCTGGACATTCAGTTTCCGATTTATTAGTTATTCAGTCTCTCATTACTATTGTTGGACTATTCATGTGATATGAATGTTGAAATGATTATAACAATTGCTTCAACTGTACATTTAATTGTTGCCTTATTGAGCCAACAATTGTAGGACTATTTGAATCTATTTTCAACTCTATCTTCATTACCAAATAAGAGATCAACCCGAATATGCATTAAGATGAATTTATCTGAATCCTGTTGACCATTTAACCTTTCTATTAACTAATTATAATGATACATTGATTATTGTAATAAAGCACAATTTAATGTACCATTAAACAGCTAAAAAGATTCATAACAATTAATAAGTGATATTTAATTAGTGATATAAACTTGAAGTACTATTAACAACGCCTTTAAAGGATTCCTTCAAGATCCAAATAAAACATTAGCTGACCATTATCATTAAATTATTACAATAACTTCAATTTTCAATCATTGACTTTATTATAATAGCTTTTTTTATTTAATTTTAATTGTTAAATGTGTTTACAAAATGTTTGTAATTTAGTTGAATTGAGTGTAAATCTGTGTGAAAGCCTCAAACCTTAAAATGTAAAATCTTCCCTTGGAGGGGATTCAAATCAAGTAAATCCCTTGCAATAGTGATGAATTGTAGTAATTAACTGAAAAGACTCTAATTGTATTTATTTTTGAAAAGCTTTGTTAATTTATTTAGCTCAAATTAAGCATTAAGATTAAATCAGTCAATTTACAAATCTCAATGAATTCTGGTTTAGCTTCTGCTTTTGACAACCCAATAATTAAAAGAGTTTTACAATTATAACAATTTTTACATTTATTTTATTTCTTGGTTGATTTTGGATTGATGTACAATTATTGATGAATTTTTCTCCTAACAGTTATTATTAGCTTCATCACAATTTCGCGGACCTTTTTAAATATAAATGAAACAACACCTACAACTGAGATTTCAAGCCATAAATTGATCATACTAGCCATGTAACAAAAATATTCAACTCGATCTTGTTTTGGAACCATTGTGACTGTTGTTTGCATACCAATTGGATAACCAAGTGTTATTGAAATAATACCTTCATCCAACGCTTTTTCTGCATCTTGTAAAGATCTCAATAAAATCAATTGGAATGATTTGGTTGTACATTCAAGTTCAGTGTGATTTCGTTCACATGTCGATCGGTATCTACTTGTCCTTACACCTCGTATGAAATGAGTATCATTATGCTCCAATGGCAACCTGACCAGTATTTCATCGTCCAATGCACCGTAGTCTTCATAAATAGAGTTGAAGATACACTTCTTAATCAAATCATGTTTAGTTTGTCCATAAAGCGCGAAATAATCGAGACAATTGGAATAAGGTTTGCCCATTGCTATTATTTGCTCGGTATAATAAGTTAACACAAAATCAGAAAATCGATGAGTATCCAGTAAAACGGTTTCAGGACTGCCACGATTACTGGTAACTTCTTGGTCATGATCATGGACAATCATCTGGAAATAAGGGTGCTTTGTGAATGTTGTATTTAGAAGCAATTTAACGATAAAAATATCGGTGAATAAAACCCTTGAATAAGTGAATGACGATTGCTCGCTAAAGAAGAGGGTGAAACATTTACGATGAGCATCCAGATTGATTTGAACTGGTTCAACCTGTAAACAATTAACAAAGTCAGCCTTATCATTTGTGAAGGAAGTAGTGGCTACTTCACACAATTCAATTAAATCTTCTGGTTTGGCTGTGACTTCATTCAACTCATTTATGGTTAAATTAAATCTGATATCCTCTTTGTCCAATTCAAAGGAACCATTAAATCGAGGTATTTTTTCCCTGATTAGGTCTTCATCAAGATCGTATTTATGACAGATGGAAATTGCAGGTAAAATGACATTATCTGGATTGTACACTTCGACCGATGTCATTGTCTGGAAAGTAAAGTAAATTGTCAGCAAATCGGTAACTTCAATCACTGTACCGATACAACAGATGACAAAAGGAATGAGCTGGTCATTGGTGAATATCAGTGATTGGCGAATCCTCTTCAAAATATTTCGTTGTGTTGATTGTTTCATCTTCAACCAACTACAAATTAAAGAATCAACTCTTTCGACAATCAATGCTCAACAGCTTTCAAACTAGTTAGTCAAGTAACCCATGAAAACTAAACGAACAATTTAGTTTATTTTTTGTCAAAAGGTATATTGATTTTGAACAATCAATTTATGAATACTGATTAACCTAATTTAAAGTCTATGCATTTGGTTTTAACTTAAAAAATTATCATTGTTGTCAACAAATCACGACAAGAAATCAATAAAAGCTGGATTACTTGAAACATTAGACTACTCAACCCCTTTATCATTTGATCCTGGTCTTGATCTATTTATGAACATTTTTATGGTTTGTATTATTAAAATAATAAAAGTGTTCCATAGCATAATTAGCTGAATCTTTAGTTGAAAGACATAAATCTCTTTAATGAAACTCAGTTTCAACATTTTCAATCAGGAATGTAAATCACGTTTGTATATTTTATTCGTCTAAACGTTGATTGAAACACGAAGAAATAATTTAAAGGTTTTACTGTCATTAGATATTATTTGATTCATTTATGTTACTTGTACATGAATACCAAACTTGAAACCATGAGTACGAAAAAAATGTCACCTTTTTTATGTCGCCTCGTGATTTGGTGTTTTCATGACAGTCAGCTCAACGCTTTTTAATTGCCCATTATAAAATAAGTTTTCATTATTTGCTTAGGTTGATTGGGAACGGTTAATTTAATTTAATTCTAGGAAAATTCAACAATAAAAATGTGATTTTCTATAGCTAGAGCCATCTGTTGGTATATTAACACAGAAGACAATCATCTGTTTATATTTGCTCGTGGTTTTCATGTTTTTTATTGAATGTTATTATTAACACATTACAATCAATAATAATGTTATCAAGACGATTTATTTCTTTTAGTCGATCAGTTAAATTTAATGTAGAGTACTTCAGAAGTCCTGGAGAAGTTTTAAATTGTAATAAATATGTTGGTGTACATCAATGCTTTCGTAAGATTTCTGTCGATTCAACCATTTCTTCAAAGCCCTCAAAAAAGAAAATATTCTTGGTTGGTGGATTAACTTTTTGTGCGACCTATGCTGCAATCGAAGGAGTCAGTCAATATTGGAATAAGCCAGGTAAATTTGCTGGTGATCATGGAAAATCTAATGAGAATCATCTTGAATGGGATAGTTATTTGAGGACAGGTTAGTTCGAACATTGACGCAGTATATTCCCCATCAATATTGATTTTAATCATGTCTAGATCATAATTTAACGCTATACTTTAATTACGAGTAGTCGTCGTTTAAGTGATATTTGTTCATCGCTGTCCCGAATGCAAGTTACTTTTTGCTTATATAAAATGTATTGCCTCGTTTTTTCCAGCATCAAAGAACAAAATCTAATTTCTCAAATCATTTATTAGTTTAAATTACATTTATCTGAAATCCCCTCATTTCTGTTTTATTTAATTATCATATTTTCTTTTCGTTTAGTAAAGAATAAGCCTAAAGGAACTGTTGCTGGTTATGTCATCCCAAAAGAAAAGTTACCCAGCATTCCAGTTTCTCGAGAAGTCGGTGGTCCTAACAAGCTGAATGGAGTCACTTTCTCATTGTTTCAGTATCAAACCTGTCCCTTTTGTTGTAAAGTGCGATCATTTATGGATTATTATGGTTTGCCCTACAATGTTGTTGAAGTCGATCCTGTCCTTAGACAGCAGTTGAAATTTTCAAAGTATCGTAAAGTACCAATATTGCTTGTTGATGAGAAAACCAAGGATGGAAAAGATTCATCTAAATTCGTACAATTAACTGATTCATCTCTGATTATCTCCATTATTGCTACCTATTTAATGTATAACAAGCAAGGCGAGAGCGTGCAACGAATTATGGATTACTATCAAAATATGGTAAATGATAAAAAAAATATTAATCTTCTAAAATGCATACTAACTTTAAAAATATTCTCATTTATCCTCTACAGGATGACAGTCGAAACTTGGAAACTGATGTGATAAACAAATATTTCTTGATGATTGGGGAAAGCTGGACGCCAAAAAAGCTGAAAGATAATGAAAATCGATTGCATGAGGAAAGATACTGGAGAGAGTGGACGGATAATTATTTGGTGCATGTCATTTCTCCTAATGTCTATCGAACTTTGTCAGAATCTTTCGATTCTTTCAATTACTTTTCCAAAGTAGGGCAGTGGGATAAATATTTTCCAGCATGGGAAAGATATATTTGTATTTATATTGGAGCTATTGGAATGTATTTCGTTAGCAAACGTCTGAAAAAAAGACATGGATTGAAGGACGATGTGCGTACGTCTCTCTATGACACTTGCCATCTTTGGGTAAAAGCAATTGGTAAAAATAGGAAATTCATGGGAGGAGATAAACCCAATCTCGCTGATTTAGCTGTTTTCGGTGCTCTCAGCTCTTTCGAAGGGTGCGAAGCTTTTCGAGATCTTTTAAAAAATGTAAACATTGGTCCATGGTATTATTCAGTCAAAGAATTATGCGACGCACATGCTGGTGCTAAACTTTTAACCAATCCTGAATAAAAATAGTCGAAACATGTAAATTTATTGAAAACAGCTTAAAGCAGCTCAATTATGTTAACCATGATTAAAACCAACTTTAATCATTTACCAATTGTAAACTCGTATCGTGACGTTAGTGTGTAATAAATCAATAAATTATGAAATATTATCTAGAGAAAAAATTAAGCTTGAAATGCCAAATTGTATAAAAAAGAGGTTCATGTTTACTTAAAGGACCGCATAATCACTCTAATAAAGTTGAAATAACATTCTTTTATTAACATCGTGCAAATTAGCTGAGCTACAAGCCGATACATCGGTATGTCTGAGTGACCGTGAAACCATCGGCCCTTTATCCTCTCCTATTTTCACATGTAAAGAGAAAGAACTCCAATAAATAATCAAAAATGCACCCACTTTTTCGTCGGATCACTTCTGTCACAACACATTAATAAGTTGTACACAAGTAATATCTTTTCTGACGGTTTCAACCTTAAATGTTTTCTGACTGATTACAACAGGTGGCTCTAGTATTTTAAACGCTGTAATGTTTTGAATACATTTTGTACATCGTTTAAAACTATTCATATTTGCCTCGTTTTCAGTCATCAATAGAGATGTGATTGAATTGATCTGGTTAGTAGACCTTCACAAGAATATTTTTATGTATAAATTCATTAAACTCATCATGTATCATTCGGGATTTGCTTGAAAATCTGTGATAACGCTATGGGAAACCTTTTCTCAATCAGATGATCAGCAATGTTATCATCTTTAATATTTCCCCTTTTAAATAACGTTGAAAGGCATTTAAGAGATGGTAATTAACCTGGCTTGAATATCTAAATCATTCTAAATAACTAATTTTCTTACTTTCTTGTTAATGTTTATAGCCTTCACCGTGATATTCACAACTTGTCATTAATGTGCCTTGTATTGGAATTGAACTAGCAAGGAAGCTTGCTTTTATTTCGTATATTATTTCCATTTTGCTCCGAAACAATTACTTTAATCAGGTTCGGTTTTTGGTCCATCATGTCTTTGGCATTATCTCGCTCTGTTTTCAAAGGATTCAGATCCCGATTTTTCCATCAAGGTACATCGAAATCATCAGACCAATGCATCAACAAATGGTACCCACATTACCACAGTTATTGTGCTTCTCATTCTATTATTGAACAAAAACGCTCATTCAGTACTTCATTTGATTTTAGACCATCGCCTGAGACTCAAGAAATGGTTGACCTAGCTCGGAACTTTACACGAGATAATATAATTCCAGTAGCCTCAAAATATGATCAAAGTGGCGACTTTCCCATGGATATTATCAATAAAACTCACTCTCTTGGTCTCATGAATTTTTTCATTCCAACTGAATATGGAGGTGTCGGTGTAAATTTTGTGGATAGTCTATTGATACAAGAACAATTGGGGTATGGTTGCACTGCGATCAGTATGGCAATGGCTCTTAATGGATTAGCAGGAATATCACTGGTTAATTACGGTAGCGCCGTACAGAAAGAGAAATATTTAACTCATTTAGCCAATAAACCATCATTTGCTGCTTTTTGTGTTACTGAACCAGGAGCAGGGTCTGATGTAGCTGGTCTTAAAACAAGGGCAGATCGAACATCTACCAATGAATGGATCTTGAATGGTGAAAAGGCTTGGATTAGCAATGGATCAACTGCCGATGTTTATTGTGCGTTGGCTCGTTCAGATAATTCACCAGAAACGAAGCCTGGAAAAGCTTTCACCATGTTTTTGGTTGACAAAGGAACACCAGGATTAAAAATTGGAAAAAAAGAAAACAATCTAGGCCAACGTTGTGCCGATACTAGATCTATCAGTTTCGAAAATGTCAAGTTAACCTCTGAATCCATTCTGGGTAAAGTTGGTGAAGGGTTTAAAATGACCATGGGAGCTTTTGATTATCAACGTCCAATATTGGCATGTAACTCTGTTGGTTTAGCTCAAAGAGCTCTTGATGAAGCTGTAAAGTATTCATTAGAAAGAAAAGCTTTTGGCCAATCAATTTCCAACTATCAAGCAATTCAATTTAAATTAGCTAATATGGCAATAGGAATTGAATCAGCTCGTTTAACCTATTTAAAAGCCGGTTGGGCTTATCAAAATAACGAACAGATTACTTTACTTGCATCGATTTCCAAAACGTTGGCTGCTGATGTAGCTAATCAGAGTGCCGCAGAGGCTGTTCAAGTTTTCGGTGGAGCTGGATTCAATTCCGAATATCCGGTTGAAAAATTAATGAGAGATGCAAAGTTATTTCATATTTATGGAGGAACGGTAGAAATTCAAAGAATGGTTATCGCTCGAGAAATTATAAAACAAGCTAAAGATAAATTGTAATAATTTGCGTAAATTTCTTTCATTTACTGAGTTTACTCATTTGAATTCTAAGTTTTTTACACCAAACTTGACTAATTGTTAATTTTATTTTTATTCAAAGTTTTATATATTCTTACATTTTGTTAAATGATTTTACAATCATCACATAGTTATCAATTATAAGCTAAGCGTTTCAATTAAAATTGTCTTTTTTTGTTGGAATTAAAAAACTAAATTAACACCAAAATAACAAGTTTGGAATAATTTTTGTTTAATTTACGATGAAATTACAATTTGATGGCGGGTGGAAGTAGAATGGTTTTGGTTTCTTTTGACATGTCTAATTAAACAATAAATTAGTAATTTTGTTTGCTTATTCTTGCTTTTTTGATAATAATCTTGTTGATTTGCAATTTGAATAAATAAGCAAACAAGAAAAAAGATGCATTGATTCTTGAGCTTAAGAAATAAATAAATGGCAGTGGAAATCGGAAAAGTTAAATTTCCAGTCATTTTTGCCCAAATTCGTCTCTGATCCTTAATTGAAAAATGTTGATATATCTCTCTACGTTTAACTGTAATTAAAAAGCAATTGATGATCAAAGGGAAAGAGGAAGAAGTGAATGGTGGGAAAAACATGATTCACAAGATGAATGATTTAGCTTGATGATTAATGATGTGCGATTCTCAGAGCCAGTTGTCTCAGGTACGATAGAGCTATACTTTGGAGATCTGACAGATTAAAAACAAACGTAAAAATCGTTAATTTTTTATATAATGTTGATTTACAAGGGAAGTTACTCAAGTGTCACTCATCGATTTTATGTTTGACAGCCTATTCGATAGGGATAAGGGTGTAGATAAATAGTCTTTTGGGTTTTAACTGCGAGTTGAGTGGTTCCTATTTGGGTTTAAAATTTGGGTATTTTTTGTTGAATAATTTCAAATTATTTAATCAACAAAAATTTATTATATTTAATATTATTATTATTTTTAATCCAGATTATTATCTGGATTAAAAAATGCTAAATCACATAAATCAATTTAAAATAAAAAGTTAGCAGAAAAAACGGCAGAACTCAAAATCTTCACACTTTCACCAACTCCTTCATCTAATGGACTATACCATTTAAAAAATTATTTTAAGGCTTTAAAAATGATTTTAATAAAAATTCCCAAATTTAAACCCAAATTTTCTAGAAACCATCAACTCGCAGGCAAAACACAAAGGCTACACTTTTAGCCCTATCGAATGACCCATCAAATATAAAAATCGATGAGTGACACTTAGGTAACAACCCTGTTAGTTAAAAAAAATAATATGCAAAAGTAAAGAGCATACGATACTTACCTTGATTTTTTAACTCTTTCTGGTGAAATTTGTTTCTTTTTAGAACTTGATTCAGAATCTTTTGGTGATTTTGATGGAGATTTCTCTGGTGATATGGCAGGTGAAGTAACGATTGCGCTGTTATCTCGTCGATCAATCTTGAATGTTAATAAAATTGGTTTTTTATCTTCGTTAGGTGGGTTATTAGAGGCGTGCGAAACTTTATTCGTAGAACGAGCTTCAGTTCCTTTTGTACTTTGTCCAGTAGTTGAAGAAGTTATTGTTACATCTTTAATGGAAACAAGTTTGGAAGAGTCTTTTAATCTGCTAGGATAATCCGTTTCGGGTCTGACATTAGGCGGTTCATCGTCATCGAAATCATAAACACCATCACAACGAGAAGTTGTTTTCATCACTTTAACATTATTTGATACTTTTGAACTTGACCTCTTTCGGCTTTCCTTTTTCACTGGTTTATTTGCCTGATTAGCTCCAGATTTGTCATTGAGCGCAGCGACTATCATCTTTTTCATTCGCTCCTCTATATTAATCAAGCGACACGAGTCAAGAGTATTATTATTATTACTATTACTATTGCACTGGTAACCATTAGCAGAAGGTGTTTGCAACGGACTTTGTTGCGATATTGGTTGAATTCGGTTATCATTTTTAGTCACAATAGGATGTCGAGCGACTTGTTCAGGGGCATTCATATTAATTTCCATTCGATCGGCAGTCTCCAAGGGTACACTACTTTTAGTCAAATTAACATTAACAGGCTTTGAAACTTGTGTCTCATTTTTGGGTTTTATTTGGTTAACGTTCATCAGCGTATCGTAGCTTTTATGTTTTGCAAGAGCATTGTTCAGGTTATCCAAATAGTTAACTTGTTCTTGATACATGTAAACCTGCTCTTGAAGTTCTTTGTTACGGCAAACTATTTCTTTAGCTTTGGTGACTAGCTCTTCAGAGGTTGAAGCAACAATATCTAACTCACTCAATCTAGATTTAAGAAGACTAACTCCTTTATCTCTAAGATTGTTAACTGTGCGTTCCAGTAGGTCAACCTGAGCTAGTAGATTAGAGTGCTTTCGCTGAAAAAAATAAAAGATAAACCCAAGAGTTAACAAGATAATAAACATATGTTAAAACAATATGTAAATGAATTAACAACATACCTTTTCCATATCGACTTTAGCAACCAACTCATTCTTGTATTTAGGAGTTTGCATATACAAAAGTAAACTCATATACTGCCGCTTATAATCATCGAAAAGCACATCCAAAGATGATGAAACAGATTCCATTAGATACTGGTAGTCTTCAAAGTTATGAATAGTATTTAAAGGTTTATTCTCGTTTTCTTCAATTTTAAAATCAGGGTTTCCTTGTTTTTTGTAATCTTTTTTATCCAGGGTAGATTCTGATGCCGTTAACAGAGGAGATTTGAGTACATTTGCTTTGGTATCAACATCAGTGCCAGCTGATTTACTATTCGCATTATTAGTACCAAAGCTTTTAACAGCATCCATGAATGAATTGTTCATTTGACCAAATCCAAGGCTAAAACTCTTATTAATGCTAGATTGTGGCGGGGCATCAGATCTTTTGACAGTATCAAGTTTTTGATCGATACATCCAGGTGCAGGCTCCGTCCTTATACCAGCAGAATTTGAAATACTCAATACTGTTTGCGCATGAAGAAGATCTAAACCATTGAAGTTGACAGCCTTCTTTGACTTTTTAATCTCCATTCCTTCTTTGCGTGGTCTGCCGGGACGACGACGTCCACTAGAGCCAGCTTTATTTTTAGTTGCACGACGAACAACGGCTGACACACCAGGAGCATATTTTCGTGGTCGTCCAGGCTTATTGGTACCATTGCCATTAGCTTGAGATCGAACATTAGACTCAGAATGATAACCAGTTTCAGAAGAGCTAGTCAGTTGAGTATTTCCATTTGAAGATTGGTTGCTATTTGAATTAGAATTTTCTCGATACCTGCTATTACACCATTCAGACCAAGCTTTGCGAGTGGTTGGTCCAAAATAATTTTCGTCTTTTATCTTATCATCCTTTGAGTCATCAGATGAGCTGGAATCGTTAGAGTTTGTATTGGAATTGTTTACTTTCGCTGGACGCAGACAGTTATTCTCATTATTATTGGTATTACTGATATTGGCAGTGTTATCCTTATTATTGTTGGTGGTGTTACTATTTGAATTATGATTGTTATACTTTAACAGGTGAAGATGACGATGAAAATAGTGTAAATAACCACAAAAGAAGAACGTAAAGACAATGAAGTTAACAGTTAGTTGAGATATGAAAATGTTGTATTGTTTTCGTTGACAAATTTATGATTGACTCAAGGATTGAGAAATGACGTAAATGAATAAACATAAATAGATAAAGAATACTCACCTTCTTGCCTCCCCTCATATTTAAGAAATAATCCTCCAATTTACGACGATCAATCGTATGATGATAGTAAGACACGGGCTTACCAGTCCAAGAAACTGAACCTTTAATATTGGGCTGAATTTCTCGAACATGCATAATAGTTGCAATATCTACGCATCATGATCCAGGTATAGAAGAAAGAGAAGAAAAAGAAAGGGATAAGAACGGGGGTTAGAAAATAAGAGCAAAGTATTGACACCAATAGAGACAGAAGCTGAGAAATATAGAAAGAGTTCAAGACAGATTGGATCGATATTATCTTGGACGATATCACGTGGTTTATATTTTGCTTCTCTTTCTTTCGTTTTTGAATAGATATTTATGAAGAGGAGGGGGTGAGGACATCGACATGCTCAAACATATAATATAAGAGATAGATGCCAAGAGAGTTAATGAAAGAATAAGGATAAACAAGGAAGCTAGAATTTGAATGAAAAAATGTAAACATTCATGATGCATACCACTTAGATTACGATCGGTTATTCGGAAGTTTAATGGACAGAATGATTTTGATGAAACAATCCGGGCACCATCTTTAAGATCAGCAAAACGTAATTTCAACATGTGATCCACATTAGGACCGAAGGCAAAGTTATTAACAAAAATGAACGATGCGTTGGTAATTAGTTCTTTATGTTGCTCTTCAAAAAAATTTCCTTTTAACAATTCATAATCCCCATAGATTTTTCCATACCAGCGCATCCAAAATTGAAATGATTTTTCTAATTCACGAGCGTACATGGCAGGTACTTCAGCTCTTTCAATTCCAATGCA
Source organism: Tetranychus truncatus (assembly GCA_028476895.1). Classification (NCBI taxonomy): domain Eukaryota; kingdom Metazoa; phylum Arthropoda; class Arachnida; order Trombidiformes; family Tetranychidae; genus Tetranychus; species Tetranychus truncatus. Next base: position 9,647,403 of record CM052061.1, read on the forward strand.
CTTTTTGGCTTTGGTTGAGGCAGCAATTTGCAGGACAACTTGACCAACGCCAGAGCCGAGGTCAATGAACACATCATTCTCGGTAATTGGTATCTGGCTTATCATTTGAGATATAAACTCAAAAGAGGTTTCCCCGTATACTTCAGGTGAGAAAGGCTCATAATTGTTCAATTTATCTGGATCAGTTACAGCATGATTGTAAGCCTTTTGGATAATGTGTCGCAGAAGGCCTTGTGACGGACGAGTAGGTACTGCAACTGGAAGTGAGGTCCCAGCTCGCATTTGGCGAACTGAGTCAATTACCCGATTATAACGATCACAGACAATTTTCATACTCTCATAGCTTTTCACATCACATCCAGAAAGTATACAATTGTCAAGGGCTAGTTTCATTTCCGGGAAATCATCACAGACCCACTTGATGGTCTCAATAATTTCGACCGCACCTTCACCCTTGGCCTTCTCATCCATCGGCCAATAGTAAACACAAGGGTCGCCATTTGCAGGCGAATGTAATACCAATTCCAACATATTATCAACTGATCATAATTTATAAATTGTTGGTTGTAAATCACAATATTTTCTTATGTTGATAAACACTGATATAACAAGCCTTTTATCTCTTCTTCATTTTGTAAACCTACAGTACTCTTCACTGTCTACACTTCCCTATTGGTTTTGGTCACCAAGATGGAGTCTCATTGCTAAAGAGCTGTTAGGATCCGGTAAAAAACTTGATTCGGATAACCGAAAAGTATTCGACTTTTTACTTTGGTTACTGTAAATTTAAAAAACAGACAAAACTTGTTGACTAACTATTTGCACAGAAACAATCATCTCTAATAACGAATGATTAATTGTGATTTTAATCTATAAATCATAATGAATTGAATTATTAAAATGTATTTAAGATAGAAACAAATCTTTGCAACATTGAGATTTCTTAAAAGTTGTTTTCTTATCCAAGCTTTGATTGTAAAATGTTTTCAATTCAGAAAAGCATCTATTAAAATGAATTTGAGTTTTTTGGTTCATTAAATCTTTTATACCGTAATTTACTTTTAATTGACTTAAAAATAATTAATTCATACACAAGACTCTCATTTAATTGTTATCAGATTAAAGATGTAATTTAATTTACAGTAACCAAAGTACAGAAACGAATATTATCTGGATCTTTAAAAATAACCGAATCAAGTTCTCACCCGATCCAACAAACTTTAGGCTTGACTGTATTTCTTTTTTGCCATAATGATAACTCAATGGATGTTTGGGCTGTGACACTTTTATTTTCATAGTGAATTAAATGAGTGTTTTTGTTTTGATCGTACATCGATGAGATTCAATAATGGGGCAAACACTCTCTGCTGATGGAGCAGATACCCGGGACAATGCCCACAAAACCATTTCAATCGAAATTCCGCCAAATGAGACAGCTAGTGATGATAAAAGCGATCAAATGCCGGATCGAGATGAAGTTAATGCGAGATTTAATGAAGGTAATCATTCAACTTTTATACAATACATATAGTCTTCCATCATCTTTATCCTCTATTCTTTCTTCTTTGCTATCCTCGACGCGCTAGTCATAGCATTAATGGATTTACCTCCAGACAAGGCCAAAGCGCTTCGATCCTATGATATCGAGAGGAAATGGGAGATGATCAGAGACCAAGAAAAAGTTACAGCCAAAGAATCGCCAGAATTTTATTTGAGAAAGCTGCGAGCCTATTTGGATCCAAAAGCGAGTCGTAGTTCAAAGAAACGACGGATTGTCGGAGATTCAACATCAACTCAAGTTCTTCGTGATTTAGAAATCTCTTTGAGAACTAATAATATCGAATGGGTTCGCGAATTTCTATCCGAGCGAAACAGAGGCTTAGATGTTCTCATCGACTATTTAACCTTCAGATTAACTACTCAACAGCAGCAACAAAAACTTGCTCAATCAGCCAACAATCGATCTCCTGATGGGGGAAACGGTGATAACTTGTCAGAATCTAATTTGAAAAATCTAACTTCAACCCTTAATTCTTCTCAGACCATCCGCCCAACTCAGAATTTATTCCGGTAAGTGAATATGAAAAATTCAAAATGAAGAACACTTTTAATAAAGTAGTCTGGGTGGATAACCATAAATAGGGTTTCACAATAATCCAACAAACAGCGCATTTTTTCTGCATTTGTTGCTCTTTATACTGTTGCATGTATAGTTTAATCATGATCCCGAAATCTATTCAAAAGTAGAATGCATAGATTCAAAAGATATTATGATTCAACATTATTTCCTTTATTTGACGTGATTTGTGCAAAAATGATTGTTTGATGAAATTTTAATTTTAGCTCTCTATGGATTTTTACAGGAGACCCTCTTTATTCCGCTCTTTCAATAAAAGCAAATTAGGAAATGTTGATGGTGATGTCCATGTTTCTATCATGTGTATGAGGGCCATAATGAACAATAAGAATGGTTTCAATATGATTATGGAACACCCCTATGCAATTAATTCAATTGCATTGAGCTTAAATCACCAAAGTTTAAGGACTAAATCATTGGTCTTGGAGCTTTTGGCAGCCATTTGTCTGGTCAATGGAGGGCATCAATTAATATTAAACGCGTTTGATAACTTTAAAGAAGTCATGGGAGAATCAAGACGTTTTCAAACTTTAATGAACTATTTTACTAAACCTGAAGTATTCAACATAGATTTTATGGTAGCCTGTATGCAATTTATAAATATTATCGTTCATTCAGTTGAAGATATGAACTTTCGAGTTCACCTTCAATTCGAATTTACTCAACTCGGATTAGACGATTATTTAGAAAATAAGCTACGTAATACCGAATCCGAGGATTTATCTGTTCAAATTCAAGCTTATTTGGATAACTTTTTTGACGTTGGTGCTCTCATGGAGGATGCTGAGCAAAAAAATTTAGCTACTGATAGAGCTCAAACTTTAGCCTTGCAATTATCTCATTCTAATGAAATAGCTAAAGAGTTAGAAACTAAATACAACGAACTGGTGCTACAATATTCTGTTTTGGAACAAGATTATAAATCAGCCAGTGAAGAAAATCACCACTTATCTGAAGAACTATCAACTTTAAGAAAAACTATTCAAATGCGAGAAGAAGAGTCCAGACGGAGACAATCTCTTTTAGAATCAAAGATTATGCAATTAGAGTCCAGGACAATGAACGGTAATTAGAATTTCATCTAAATTGGCTTTATTGGAAATAACTTGATCTAATAATATTAATCTTTTCTTTAATTTTAATTACTAGGACAAACTTCACCCAAAGATGATTCAGAGAAAGTTCCCAAAAAAAATACAGCAACTTCCCCTATGACGCCACCAGAGAGTGGAGTAAAAACACCTACCGCAGTAGCTACTCCACCACCACCGCCTCCACCACCACCACCACCACCGCCGCCGCCACCTCCTCCTCCCCCACCTTCAAGGAGTGTAGCACCTCCACCGCCACCTCCACCTCCAATGAATGCTCAAAATCCTGGAATGATGACCATAAAACAATCTTTTGCCACTCGTTACAAACTTCCGACATTGAATTGGAATGCCTTGAAGCCAGCTCAAGTCAAAGGAACAATTTTCCAAGAATTTCATGCTGAGGACCGAATCATCAATTCAATCAATTTCGAAGAATTTGAAGAGCAATTTAAACTGGGTCCTAAGCCTGAACTTGCTCGAAAAGGTTCAAATCCTCAAGTTGCCGCTCAGAAAAAGTTCAAGACAAATGAGAAAACATCTCTATTGGAGCATAACAGACTTCGAAACATGGCCATATCACTCCGTAAAGTCAATATTGATACGGAAACAGTCATTAAAGCAATTAACTCATTCGATATCGATACGCTCACATTAGAGTATATTGAAATATTGTTACGAATGATACCAAATCCTCAAGAGATCCAAGCTTACCGCGAATTTGAACGATCCGGTCGTAGTATTGATGAAATGACGGATGAAGACAAGTTCCTTTTCAAAATTTCTAAAATAGAAAGACTTGAACAAAAATTAAAAATTATGTCCTACATGGAAACCTTGATGAAACCAGAGCCTACGCCAGGTATATCTGGTAAACCCTCATTCGGTGTTACCCTTAATGTAATAAAAGTTTGGCGAACTCGTATCATTGCAATTACAGAGGCAGCTCGAGCTTTAAGAACATCAACAGGCATTCGAACTGTTCTTGAATATATTCTAGTTTTTGGTAATTATCTCAACTCGGCAACCCGAGCTATGGCTGCTGCTGGTCAAGCATATGGATTTAAATTACAAAATTTGGAACTAATTGTTGAAACCAAGTCATCAGCGGATCGATCTCGATGCTTACTTCACTATGTAGCTGAATGTATACAACGTAATGTTGAAGGTGAATCTGGTTTGAGTGAAGAGGAAAGATTGTACAAAACATTAGCTACTTTATCTCCAACAACGGCTACTAAAAAGTTTGCCGGTCCTAATAGTCTTCTCTCTGGTCTTGATGTTTCCATTGAATCAATCAAATTACCCTTTGATTTGGAAACATTATTAAATCTTCTTGAAAGTGTGGCAACCAATGCTACGCTGGAAACCTGTGCATCTGAAGTTTTTGAATTAGAAAAAGGAATGGAATTAGTTAAGCGGGAGTTACAATTAAGATCTTCGCAAAAAGATCCAGCTACTCAACGCTTGCAAAATTTCGTTGCTTCCAAATCAACTGAATTGTCCAATTTAAAGGAGGACTTACGACGATCTCAAAGTGAATATAGTAATTGTGTAGAATATTTTGGTGAAAACAGTAAATTATTGGAATCGTCGTCTGCATTCTTTAACATATTTGCCAAATTTTTAAAACATTATAAACAGTGTCTTCGTGATATAAAGATTAATCAGAAAAAGAAACTTGAAGCCTTGATACAAGCCAAAATTCAAGAACATCAAAACCAGAATAAAACTTCACCAGAAAAGGAAGTTTCCTCGCAAGAGACTAAAGTAAGAGATAAAAGATTATTAAAACAGGATGAAGTATACAATGGAGCTTTAGAAGACATTCTGTTGAGTAAGTATTGAAATTAACCCAAACAATTAAAAGTTGAACTTTTCCTCACTTCATAATATGCATAATCCCATCTTATTGCTCAAAATTCAAATCTAAAGATATACTCTCTTAACTCCATGACCGATTAATTATATCACCATTGCATAAGATATCTTTATCATTGTCACTATTAACAGAGCAATGCTCTCACCTAGTCTTTCTTTCTCCCTTTCTTTTTCCTTTCTTTTTATTTATCTGTTTTTCATTCACTTTTACTTAATTAACATATTTTTCTTATCATTAACTAGGTCTTAAAAATGAACCTTACAGACGGGAAGATGCTGTTAGACGTAGTCAAAGAAAAAAACAAGCAAACGCAAGACCTCAGAGTCACATGTGAGTGTTTTCATTTTCAATTAACCAATATTTGGGTCACAACTGGTGTGAAATAACGTATTTTACTAATTAATTTATTCGCGATATTTCTCCATTTTTCTTTTAGCTCTGAAATGGATGTGTGACCTTCTCTAATTAATTGTTAAATGGAAATCGAGTGTTCCTTCATCGCATCATAACTCTCATTTCATCCAATACAAAGTCAAGCCATCATCCAATAGATGAAAAATGCAAACTATGAATCGCACACACAAAGGAAAGGAACCATTTTAACTTACAAATCAAGCTATAAATTTTTCTGTCAACCCATTTCATTTTAGTGTGTATAAATTACCTAATTTTTTTGTAAACAATTATTTTAAAAATATCAAATCTTTTATAATAAAAATTGAATTTATCTGCAAGACAAATTTTGTTTTCAATTTATTTAATTTATGATCGGTAAACTTCTATGCAAGAGTTAGATTACTACATCAAGTATTTAAGAATTAGACATAGGATCCTTGAGGAGCAAAGTGGTCTAACCATAAATAGACAGAAATTGATGGATAAAGAATCGTGAATAGATATTGATGGAAATAGAATCATGAATATATAGGAATAGTTGATGATACAGATATTTAAGCAATGAATGAATCGAAGAGCCTTGCTTAAGCACGTTCTCCTCTGATACGACGAGCCAATTGGATGTCTTTGGGCATAATAGTTACCCTCTTGGCGTGGATAGCACAAAGGTTGGTATCTTCGAACAGACCGACAAGATAAGCTTCTGACGCTTCTTGGAGAGCTCCGATAGCTGCAGATTGGAAACGCAGATCTGTCTTGAAATCTTGGGCAATTTCACGCACCAACCGTTGGAATGGTAATTTCCTGATCAACAATTCTGTTGACTTCTGGTAACGACGAATTTCTCTCAGAGCGACAGTACCAGGTCGATAACGATGGGGCTTTTTCACACCTCCGGTTGATGGGGCACTTTTACGTGCGGCTTTGGTAGCAAGTTGTTTACGGGGAGCCTTACCTCCAGTTGATTTACGGGCAGTCTGCTTGGTACGTGCCATAGCTTATAAGGTGAGACAAAGGGAAAAGATGAGTATGTAGTGATATCCAAAAAATTTAAGTTGGTAAATCCAAATTTGATATTCAACTGGTCAGTTTTAATTTATAGTTGATATTATAATAATTAAAGATGATCCAAATTTGATTATTGATGATGACTAATCACAATCAAGAAAAAAACGATGGTAAACAAAAACACACACAAAAGCGAGAGAGAAAAATATAGAGAGAGAGAGAAAGAAAGATACAAGATAAAAAGGTGAGTAGAGTAAGAATGAGAGAGAAAGATGGAGAGAGCACAAAAGTGATAGTGACAGAAGGAGAAGGATGAGAGAGAGATTTAGGTGTACCTACTATAAACTGAAGCTGCCAGAACTGACAAGATGGCGTCCAAGCCAGAACAGCGGAACCGGAATTCATACAACTTACTCCCCTATAGTAAAGAGGCTGGATATAAATGCGCTTTACTATAATTAAAATGCGATGAGTAAGAGTAAAGTACGCTCAATGCGCAAGGGGAAAAAGTAAATATAAAAATCTTCCAGAGTCCAGATTAGAGGCTCCACCTGTAGTGTAGTTACAATTTTATTGATTTGAATTCAAAAAAGTTTATATTAACGTATTAGTTATTATCTTTAGATTCTCATTTCTCCACTGCATTGATAAACTTAATTGACCTTTCTCGGATTGTCGTTACTGTGACTACACGATAATTGTACCTTGTAACATGGAGATTACACTCTGAAATATTTTAAGCAGATTTCATGTGATCATTCTGAGGTGGTTTAGCTTCTCTTAGTCATATCAAGCGCCTTAATTTTTAGGTCTTTCCCATTTTTTCGAGGGACGTTTGGTTTTACTTTGAAGATTTCCTTCTCAACTCTAACCAAAATACGGCGCCATCTTTAATCTGGTTATCCTAATCAGTTAAAATTATTAATCTGGTATCTTTTGTCTCCTTCAAACGGCCTTTCTTTGTCTTTCTTTCTTCCCTCGTTTTACCTGTTACTGGAGTTAACCATCCACTTTTGGTCTAGTCCTTGAATTATTTAATATTTTCAATTATTTTTAATGCTTAAATTGGGATCAATAGTTCAATTGTTAAGATCATTTTCATCTTTATGAACACTTTTTTAATTCGAGAGACATTTTTTCTTCTTATTGAGGCTTATTAACCTTATCTAGTTATTTTACATTCAGCTTTGCGGCGTTATTCAAATTATTATCTTATTGATTGAGACTTAGAGCTTTATTTGAATCGTTAATCAACTGGCAGAAATTATACTTAATTTTATAAATAGAACTCAGTATTGGTCAAACGTCATTATGATTCAACTCTTTTTAGTAGATTTAATCACGTTGATATCTTTCGATTGTCAAATTAAAAGAACGCTGTTTTTTCAACGTATCATATAATTGTTGAAAATCTTTACGCTTTGTTATCGAAACTGAATAGATTTTCTAATAATTGGTCTGACAATCAGACGTAATCAAGAAAATTGGCTGACAGAAAGAGTGAAAAGAGAAATAGATAGAGGAAAGAAGAGGGAGAAAAAAATAAAAGTCGACAAATGTAGACAGGAGTAGTCTGAAAGAGAATCAGTCAGATGTAAACAAAAAACGCCTGGCCCAGGAAGGGCAGTTAACTCTTGGAAAGATTAAATGAGATTATTTTTTAGTTATTTTAATTGAAATATAGCTTTTGTGTCTTTCCAGCTACAAATTAATTGAATATCAGCTTTATATCGCATGTTTACCAGGTAATTATTTCGTTTGTTTTCTTATTCATTGATGGCTAAAAGAGTCTTGTCATTTTCCTTCTCTTGCTCAATGTTTTTGGTGCTTATTTCGGGCTTTCAATGTGTGCCTTTTTGTAAATTGTAATTGACTCTTGTTAAATTGGTTATCCTTTCACCAACAATTTAGTGATTTTATCAACATTTATATGTCCATGTCTAATGTTGGAGAACCTTTTTGCAATACTATAATCTCTTTCATCAATCAATTTCATCAATCTTACAATTGCTTATTTAATAGTTATCATTTCATAATTATACAAGCTAATTCGTTTGTGATTAATCAGTTATCATATAATATTTCATTATGAGTTGTTAATACAATTTATAACTGTCATCTATATGTCAACACGTTAACAGTCAATTAATTAAAGTTCCTGTGTTTTTTATCCTTTTTATCTCTTTGTTTTATAATAACAAATTTAGGTCAATTTCTAATCCTTCCTTCTTTTAATCCAACAGGTAATCCAGCATTGCACTCGATAAAGAAACAGAAGAGGCGTCACATTCAAAATGTTGTCAATTCATTTATACTGAATCTTTTTTCTCACTGTTTTGATTAGAACTCCGGCGTAGTCAGTATAAATGAATTGAACGATATCTATGATTATTTCTCGTGTATAATCAGATACATTCACCCTTCATTATTACAACTTTCTATGTTCTCAAGCCTTTGCACTTTTCTAAAAGCAATAACAATGTGGATTATATCATAACTGTTACAAGGAAGCTGATTAATCGTGCTTTGACCGTTATACATTTTCTGCACCACATTTCTTTCAATCTAGTTCAATACTTGCCTGATATTTCCAAAAATACACACAGCCATTGTTCAAGTAGGACCCTGTTTGCTGTTGTGATCACTATTTCTTGATCCTGACCAGTATTACGTGTGACTTTAAAATTTTTCTAGTTAGACTATCGATCAGTCAAGCTCAAATTTTATTTTTCCTATTTAAGCTATCGTATTTGAAAATCATTCTTTCTGTTTTGAATCAAAATGATGGAATTAGAAGAGATATCATCCTTGGTGAGTAATCTTAGTGATATATATATATTGGCTTTAAATCTAATCTTTTATCCATTCATTTACTTATCTAGCAATTAGAATTCCAATGGCTACTAAATGAGGAAGTTAACGTCATTCTCTATCAGCTCAAACAATTGATTTTGGTAAGTTTTGGTCAAAATTATCGCCATTATATCGCCATTTTCAGTGTTATTGTCTCAAAATATTAATTTAAGCTTTGTTTGTTCCTTCTAGGAATGTTCTCGCAGATTTTCATATGATGTTGAAGGGTTTACCTCGCTTATTAAAGCTGAAAAATTCGCATTGATGAGTACGAACGCTTCTCATGCTGACAAGTTGAAAATTTTTGCCACTATTATGGCTGATGATATCACAGCAGCGGTAAATTGACGATCAGATGTAATTTAAATAACATTTCGTCTAATCCACTCATTTTTTTCAGGATATCAACATTAGACTGCCAAAACACACAGCCTCTAGTCTAAGATTTTTTATTCAAAATGATTGTCAATGGAAGCTTCATCAAGTAAGTACAGTCAGACAAAGCTCAATTAAAATTTTTCTCAAGCTGAAATGTTTTTTCTCACGTTCAGATTCAAGACGCTGCTAATCATCTCGCTGCAGCACTTTCACTTCTTTCTTCGCCTCCACCTCCACTGCGATTTGTTGAATCCGAAAATAAATTCGATTTTCGTTCTGCAGAAGAAGTTATTCAGGTAAATCAAGGATTACAATAATCTTTCTAACGTAAAATTCTCTTCTTCTCACTGTTGTTCATTTACTTTCTATTTTCACTACAGATGATCAATAACATCATGAGTTATCTGCAAAAGGGGAGAAATTCTTTGATTGTTCCTAAAACTAAGACCATTGACGAGCTTCGAAATAGTCGTAATACGGTGAGATTTTATTTTCATTGTAAATTACTCGTATATCTCTAATTATTTTTGCAATTTTTTAGAAAGCGCTTCAACCTTCCATTCCAAATGATCTGGCTGTGAGTTTTTACATCCAATCGCATAAACTAGTCTGTGCAATTTATCATCAGATTAAAGATGCTCATGGGAATTTAAAATTAGACATGTATCAAGTAAGTCATTTTCATTTCAGTTACCCTAAAAGTGATCTATTACCGTAGTCGCGCTTATTATAGCCCTGGGCTTGAAAATGAATTAGGCATTTTTCTGGGCGTTTTTAATTGAAGCATGCGTAAGTGACAATCACAAAAAAAAAGAGTAAAAAAGGTCAAAACGCTCGCTTTTAAGGTATTTTTTACATTTTGGTAGATATATTTGTGGAGAAATGGCTGAAACTGTTCAAAGTTAGCTTCTCAATATTTAGCCCATGGGCTCCACGAACGAGAATCTATGGACTAAAAGATGAGAACCACGCATTTTTAAGCTCAGGGCTATAATACGCGCAATCACGGTACATAGCTGGTCATAGATTGATAGCAAATTTGCTCTTTGACAATTTTCGTCAAAAAGTGACTCGATATATTATTTAACCAATTATAATCTTAATAATCGCTGTTAATTCTTGAAAATATTTCACTTTGTAAGATACCAGGTTACTTAATAATTTGAACATTTTTTCCTTTATTCTGATTTCAGGCTGAAGCTTCCATTCCATGGTTGAGCGAAGTCCTTGTCCTGTTTACAGTCGCTCTCCAATTTTGTCAACAACTTAAGGACAAAGTCTCCGTTTTTGCGCAATATAAGGAAATGCAAGTCAAAGCCATGCCATGAATCAAGTTTTATTGTTTTTCAATTGTTTCAATGCGTTTGTTTGCCTCGACTTTTGATCTATAATTTTTGTCTTAATCATTTTTACCAGTCATGAAGATTCTTATTTCCGAGTCTTTACAATTGTATGAAATTGGTTAGATATATTTAAACTCCTATTTAGCAATAGAAAGGAGGATAAAATCTCGATGTTTGAATGATTATTGATTAGCTAAGCAAAAATAGCTGGTTGATGGATTGCTGAAATCATTTGAATCAATATTTGAAATTTTGTGTCAATTCTATCAACTATAATTAAAAACTGGATGGTTCTTTCTATTAACCAGTTATTGGTTTTTTCTTCTACATAAGATACGCCCGGTGAAAACACAGAATAAATTTATTTACAAAAGCAATAGACTTTCATTCTGTGTTTTTACCGGTCATACCTTAATAATGTATCTGAATCGATTGGTCAAACCTGGATTTATAAAAAAATAACTTATTGCAATAATTAATACATAGTAATGTAATAAATAATTCACTGGCCAAAAACCGAATAAAATAATGATAAAAACCACTTAAAATTGGAATCACAGTATACCACCTAAAATTGTCTGAGCGAAGCGAAGACTATAAGGTGAAATCAGAAATCTGCGTACCGCGATAATGCAATTTTTATAATTAGGATTTTCTCAAGATCTTGAAAATAGGGTCATACCAAGCCAAAGTATTACTGTATAGTTTTTGGTTAACCCACTCTGGTTTTGGCCCACTCCCAAATTTTCATAAATTTTATCGCCAATAGATGGGACCTGGCTGCGATTTTGCGTGTACCTGATCTAACGATTGATTAAATTGAACCCGTTAGCCCCTAGAAGACCTGTTAAGGCCGAATCCGGTTGGAGTCGAAAAGTCGGAGTTAACTTTTCAATCGATTCGACAATTTATTGGCAGCTATCTATACATTGGATCTTCTCAAAAACCAATTCACCGAATTCAGCTTCACACTTTTCGATTTCGGCAAAGTATGCTTTTCTACGAGCATTTGCATGCGTTTCTTAGATACATCCAAATGCCGAAATCGTAATTTTGTTGTATTGGTCTTTAAGAAGGTCAAATGTACTCATGAATTGTCGATATCAATGATCAGTTCGTAAACTTTCCATTTTATCTATCAAATCTTATATTTTTATTACAATCATTCCCACATTGATCACAGTATACACACACTCAGACGTCACTGTTTTTGCAGTAGATCTAGTTGTGAAAGATTCATTAATACACAAATTGTCAAATAAAACATCAAAAATTTTGAAATTAAATTCATAAAATGTTTATTTCACGTGAGTATAAGGAATTTCTAATCCACGACTTGACAATTTGACAGAATTTACTTATTAGACGTTACCATACTGTGAGCTGATTTTTAAGTAACTTTGCTAACTTTATTTCACTCTATCTCTGTGACGAAAGTAAACATGTTGTTAATAACTGTTTGCGTAATTGTAAAATGTAAATTTTTTAATATTGATCCAAGCAAATGGTTTTGATACAATATTAATTATTAGTCAAAGTTTTTGGTTTTAATGAAACTCAAATCTGAATTTTATTGAAAATCTTGTTGAATGAATTAAATCCAGGTAGATGGCGTTTATCAAAAATGTTAGGCCTTTCGTGTTTTTGTTTAACAGCTGTAGAAGTAAAAGTAATAGACTAGATAACGATTAATTAGCTTTTAATTTTGATTTATTTGATTGTGATTGTGATTTTTCTCATATTTTATGAGGGTTTCAAAGCTTTTGAACAACACACAAATTTATGGGCTTCATAATAAGATAAAGAGCTAACTGCGATATATTATTTATTTTGTAAGTCAATCCCATAGTCAAGTGTAAATTTTAATCTTTATTAGTAAAATTGTTGTCATATTTTCGTGTTTGAGAAATGTTAAGACTCAGTCGCCGTGTGATACTTCAACGCCAAGGTATTGAAAGCAGTATGAGTGCATGCCTTCATAATGGACGATCTAATAGTTCAAAGAAATCAAAGAGACGAGATAAAACATCATCAGAAGAAAAGATAACTAACAGAGAGATTAATCTGTTCGATCGTCCTGATGCAAGAACACCCTTACCTGGAAGTGTAGGACTAATCCCACCTATTCGGGATGAGCCCAGGATGGTTGTTAATAAAAAGACTATCACAATAAGAGAAATCGCCGAAGAGGAGCAGATCTTAAAATATCTCAAAGAATCAGTTAATTTACAATCTACTGATACTCCAGATTTGCCTAATATCCCAGACTTGGATATCATTGTTCACAAGTGTCCACAGCTGATCGAAAACGATTTACAGAAAGTGTTCCCTTACAATGTATTTGGACGTGAATTGACACTTATTACATTTAATCGACGGACAGATGAAGACTTGCAATCTAACAAAAAGGATAATCTAAACCTAGTCGATGATTTTGTTAATCTTGCTGACTTAATTTGCCGTCGTTTAAAGAGAGCAGGCTATTGGGCTGATTTTATCGATCCTTCAGTTGATTGGTCTCAGATGAGAAGACCAAACAGTTCGATGTTGATCGAGGTTGCTGTACGTTATCATCAACTAGGTTTTACTCTAGAAACAAATGGTAAATGCCAAGTTATTTCTCATCACAAGTTAGGAACCAAGCTTTATGTTGGATCTTTGTTGACAAATGCATCTCATGATTCTCCTCAACTCCTAAGAATTCTAGAAACATACAGAAAATAGGATATTCAATGCAATTTTTGGATGTATATATATTATCGTTTATCAAGACCCAAGTGTGGATCGTATAGAGCTATTAAAATACCTCTTTCATTCTCCCTGGGTTGGAAATTTGTGAACTTATCCATATTATATATTAATATTTTCAGCTGGTTAAACTTAATAAATTTGTTAGGTCAATACTGCAATTAAATTCTTTCCCGTTTGTTTAAATTTATCATCAACAAAATACATTTTTATTGTTATACAAAACAGTTATTGTCTGAAATAAGATCAATACCTATCAGACATTATCAAAATTACTAAAGCAGACCATCCAGTGAAGGGATGAACACCTCCACCTTCTCCAGAAGTGTCATTATAATGCTCCCAAATAAAATTAGTACGTTCGAATTCGCGAAAAATATTGTTAACTAGATTATCTCTCAATTTGTCGTGTAAAGACTTGGCACGTTCTTTGTATGGACCTTCAACTTGTGAATAGTACTTGAGAGATTTTAAAGCCAAAAAGTTTATATTGATCCAAATAGGACCTCTCCAATAAGGTGGATCCGTAAAAGTATTCCACTTGAGGTAATAACGACTCTTAGTTGAGATAGAACGAAGGCCAAAAGGACTCCATAGATGATCTGTATTTTCGATTGTTGACAAAATAGCATCAAGTCTAGGATTATCTGGATCCAGTAAATTAAGTAACATTGGAAATAAACTGATGTATCCAAGTTCAGGAACACATTGATATATCGGCTTTTCAAGAACAATTCTTTTCGGTAAACCATTTACTTTTTCGAGCTCAACCCTATTGGAATGTAAACCAAAATCACAGTACATTTTATTTTCTTCAGACCAATGAGTTTCGTCTAGAAATCTATTGTCTCTTAGAAATTTGTATGTTTGTTCATATTTATTTGCTGTCGGGGCCTCAATAAATTTACCAATCTTGTACAAAATACGACTTGCTAAAGTCATCCAACATCGGAGATCAAGATGAATTTCTTTATCACTAGGATGCGAAGCTCGAGGATAATCATCGAGACCTGAAGTTAATGTTAAAGGATTAAGTTTATCAATTATTTTGGGATCACGACCTCTCCAACGATAGGTACCCGGCTTATATCCAACTTGCGAAGTATTAAACCATCCATACCACCTTTCCAGTGATGGATAAATTGATTTTAAATAACTTTTATCTAGTTTTCCCGAGTCAAATAAAAACTCTAAAGGTAGAAACAGACTAGGAGGATTTGCATTTGAAATATCTTGGACAATAAATTCATTAGGAACACGAGACATAGCCTCAAATCCTAAGATAACTTCCCTAGGAATCCAACCATTTTTATCCATCAAATTGAGCCAGTTCTTGATCATAGCACGACTTAGTTCAGGTTTTATTTTAGCAATCAAGAGTTGATGAAATCCTTCATCCCATAGAAATCCTCTCGGGAAATATGATCGAGATGGAACAGCAGAAACCAATTCAAGAGGACCATAAGGTTCTGGCTTAGAGGACCCATTTTTTATAAATGAATGACCATAGAAATAACCGATTGAGCCAAGCATATTACTTAAAATTGATTGAGCAAAATCGATCTGAGCATCATTATAATTTTTTTGATGAAGTTGAAATACATCAGCGAAATTAGCATCAAATTGATAGATTTTTTCGAGTAAATCACCATCGAATCGATTTTTCCATGAGTCAAATAAATATGGATCCGAGTTTTCCCTTAGATAGAAAAACAATTCGACTGGTTTACTAATGACTAGTTGAACAGCAACAAAATTAGGTTCTCCTTTTTGTTTAGCCTTTGGGTCACGAAGAACGATGAGACGACCTCCATCTGGGGCTCTGATAATTCCAAGATTCTGTAAAACGTGCTCTTGGAAGAACATTAGTGGCGGATGCATATGAACCTTGAAATCTTCGATATGCACTATTGCTTTTGAGTCTGAAAATTCTATACGAGATAGAAAATTCTCTGAATTAATTAAGTTGCCTTCAAAATCGATTTTTTTGCTTCGTTTTAGAGCTGATTTTGGAGTTGTTAATGTTATCAAGTCTCCATCAGCTTCGGTTGCCAGATAAAGAATCAATGAAATGTATTCATCAAATGATCCAGTTGACGTGTTCAAATTAATTCTGGCTATCCATCCATCTTCTCGAAAAAGTACTTCTTGCTTAAGGATAAGTTCACTGTCCTTAATTTCTTGAACTCCAAATGAGTCAAAGTCATGCTTTTTCCAATAATAAGTTACCGGGTCAAACTTTGAACACCAGTGTCTTAATGGAACTGAATTATCATCATTAAGAACATTTTTGAACCACATCATCCCAGAGACCACCGAAGATGGCTCATTGCGTTTAAGGCCAAAATAAACACCACTTCTAAAAGTGCCCCATCTTTTAGTGAAATTCAGCCCACTTAATCTCTTAGTGTCATTATTAGACGATCGGTTAACGTAGTAAAGTCCGAGGAGACATAACGATGTCACAACAACATAAAGCCATTTTAATGAACTTTGATTCGCTTGCTTTTTAGCCTTCTCTTCGACAGCAGGCGAATTCCTTTTTTCTTTTTTCCTTTGAGTAACTTTTGAGGACATTTGTAAAATAATTAGATAAAATTATCTTGCATGAAAGATAAACATCTGATAATATTTTCTAAAATGAGCTTCTTAGTTGAGTGTCACCGAAGGATCTTTTTTGAGATGCAAAACAGATTACACAAATCAAAATATAAATTTAAAACCAAAAATTAAACATATTGAAAAATAATCACAATTTTGATTTAAAATAGTCTACGAATCAATCAGCTGATTCTTTGTATTTTTCTTTTCTGAAGTAGGTGACTCTGTGGTCTGTTATTAGTATTAACTTATTATTGTGTGAGACAACGGGAATCAAGTGTCTCAAGTTTATTCAAAATTAATTAAAATAAATTGTTAGTTTTTGGATATTGTCTTAAAAACCCTGTGAAGTACGGGTATTTTTTTACCAAAAAGATTGTTGAGGAATGGATTGACACCGCTTACTGATGAACGACACTAGGGCTAAAATTTGTGGGTCAGCCTGATATTGTCTGTCATCCTTCTTTCATAATTAAATAAATAAATCTTAATTTTCTATTATTCTGAATCAATTTGAGTCTGGTGTCACATTTTATTGACTATCCCTTATTGGAATACTGAATAATTTGAGCTCCTTGATTAACCATTACAAATTATTTCAAGTTAATTGAAGGAAATCAAGAATATGATGCTCGCTATATTAAACATGCAATTTTACCTTCACCAAGATACTTCCTGGTTTCTGATGGTAAATAGTGAATCGTTTAGTTTATAATTTTTTATTTGAAATCCTTAATGAGAAAGGATGTTTCTTCATAAATTTCCTCTCGTTGAATTAGCAGGAAAGGTTAAACTGCAGTAAAGGTTATGAGAGTTCACCATTGGAATAACTGAATCCATTCTAATCTAGGACAAACCAAAACAGTTGAATTTTTTGAAATGTATTTATTAAATATTGTTTCATAGTCAAACAAATAGGCTGAACTGTGCCAGGTCGAGTCCCTGACTTAATTTATCCAAATGTAAATTTAGCTATGTTTATAAAATTATCTAAGTTTTCCTTTGAATACCTAAATAGCTAGATATTGTAAATATACAATTGTAAATGAGATTTAAATGAAATTAAAGTTGATTTTTGATATGAATTGTTGAATTATAAGTCAAAGTCGATGAACAATTTTCCTTTCGACGAATTGGAAGTTTTCACAAAACCCGCTTGTTAATTGTTGCGTCAAAATCTATCCCTACATCTTTTAAACCAGAATACCTTGTTCTTGAATTTCTTGAAGTTGAATATAACGATTTAATTCCGATCGAAGGCAATCATATTTTAGGCGTAATTGGCTGAGATGCTCTTGCTCTTCTCGATCTAACATGATAAGAAAATTATTTAGTTCTGGTAGAAGGAAAGCGTCCCAAACAATATCAGCAGTGTCGTTTTCTTGCAGAACAACTTGTCTTTCCTGCCAATCACACCAATCAAGGGCTATTCGAAGTGGATAATCATTATCACCAATTCTTTTTAGGACGGATTCACCTCTTTCATCAGGATATCTACGGTAGAGAGCAAACTTCTGTGGGTTATCAACAACTTTGAACTTTTTTAACATCGCTTTTATTACGTCCAAGCTAGTATATTCACTGGTAATGTGTATATTTTTCACAGTATTCCGAGGCATGTAAAATGAAGTGAGTGTTCGTCGACATACTTGTTCTTCTTCATTAATTATATCATAAATGGAAGGAGGGCGAGTTCCAGCAACCACATTGATAGGTCTGGTTAAATTTAAATGAACACGAAGAAAACCACGAAATGATTTCCCATCTGAAAGCAATGTTAGGCCTAAACCAGAGCCAAGTTTTTTCAATCTCTCATTGTATTCAATTATTTTTTGGGATAATTCTTGCACAAGTTTTGCTTGATCTTCAAGTGATTCCGAGTCATTTGATTCTGTTTCAGGTTTACAAGGCTCCTCGGATCCAGGTTCGTCTTTGATGGGGCAAACTGTTTCTTGTGGTTTTTCTTTTGTAGGTGATTCGTTATTACTTTGTTCTGTTTCTTCAATTTTAGGATCATCACAGATATTGCTTTTCGCTTCATCCGGAGTAGATACAGGAGAAATATCTGTGGCTGGAGACTCAGCATTACCTTTGCAGTCTATTCTAACTAGAGATCGACATCTGATATGACAAGTATATTTACAATTAGTACATTGAATGGTCTTTGAGAAGGGAGAAACGATTCGTATGGATGTATTTTTAGAGTCATACACAACAGGAGTCCAAATAAATTGTGAACAGCTGTCACACCAGGTTGGAGCTTTTAGTTCATAAAGCTGTATATACAAAAGGAAAAAACACATTTAAATAAAAATAATACCATGAATTGAGGATCAAGCAATAATCCAAATTAATTAAAAAATAATTCAGTTCTTACCTCGAATTTATGACCTACTCCTAACTCTAGATTTTCAACCTCGACAACTCCAAAGTTATCTAGCTCGATTATTTCTTTGGTTTTAAGAGTAGGAATCAATGTTCCATTCAAAAATTTAGCAGAAGTTTTTCCCATGAAACCATCCACTTCTTCCTCAGAAGACCAACCTAGTCTTACTTCTTGTTTTCTGCCGTCTGTTACATTATCAGCTTGTGCACTTCCTGAGGTGTTAGCAGAATAAGATGCAGATCGAGCAAAAAAAGGTGACAACGTTGATGATGAGCTGGTAGAACCACGAGATCCTCGTCGTCGAAAATTAAGAAAACTTAACCCTTGGAATAAAGCACCTGAGCTGAGATCATTGATCCAATTGTTTAAATTACCAATAACAGATTGGCGACCAAATGATTGATTAGAACCAAGAGATGGAGATTTTTCCAGTTTGTCTTCTTTGACATCACTATTAGAGTCTCCTATACCAGTACTATTACCAGTTGACATAGTTGAAACAAGCTTTGAAAGACAATTATTAGGTTTCTTTGTAACCTGGAATGATTGTTTTCACTGACACTTTGAGATCGAAATTATCTGATTGGTGTATCTATAAGAAGTGGATTTACTGGTAATAGATGATCGGACCAATACACACAATTAAATGATCACAAATCCAAGGTTAGCCATTCTTTAAGTTTATATTTAACACAAGAAGACTATTTTTTGAGATTTCCAGTAAGCTGAGCAATTCCAACTAAAGGAAAACACAAAGCTTTTTCACTAAACACTTTGGTTTGGTGGTTGATTTATTATGCATATTGAGTTGGACAATTGATGAATTGAATAAAATTAAATGAAGAATATAAAACAAGAGAAAAAGATTAGATATTACAACTTGAATAAAAAGAATAAAAGTAAACACTGTTTACTAAACAGTAAACCAGGTAAACCATGTCTAAAGTGTTGTAAAAGAGATGAGATTCTGTAGGAAAACACGGATAGGGAGGAGTTAATTGCTGATTTAGTTGGAGCGCTAAAAGCTTAAAATTAATCCAAGATGTAAATTATCACACACTCAATCAGTTTAGTGTATTATATATACCTTGAAATATACATGATCTAAAAATTGAATTTACACAGTAATCTACAGTATATTTCACAGTAAAACCAAGGTAGATTTTATTAGCATCAGTATAAGATACAAGAGGTTTGGACGGGAGTAGAAAAGAAAGAAAGGAAGAAGGGGAGAAGACATATTCACAAACAATGAACCTTTGATTTAGTAACCGGAAGATTTATTAAAGGTGAACACACAATTCAATTAATAAAACTGTCATCATGTCTGAAAATTTCAGTCTCTATATTAACAAAATAAATCTCACATGTTATATTTCATTGAAAACTAACACTGTGAGTTTAACAGAGTTTTCTGATTATGCTCTGTAAGTAACCTTGAAGTCCCTAAACTTGAGTGCATTTTAGCATAATTGGTAAAAAAAGTAGATCAAAAGATTTCAATTTCAAATTAAAATCAAAATAAACTTCTCCTTTGGATAGATATTTGTGATAGTAAACTTGAAAGGAAGTAAACGTAATGCATAGAACCTATTTGAATTTTGTTTGATTGCTTATTTCATTCAACTCTAATAACTACATTTGTTATTTTTAATCTACAATGTGTAAATTAACTAAGCTTACAATGGCTAGGCTTGTTTTTTAGCTTCTTCGATATGCAAAAAAAAACACGATTGAATCTCCATCTTAATAAACCTAAAATCTCTCAAAATACTTCAAAAGTTCATAACAGTAGAAATTTTCGATAGCATGCGATTTCCCCTATTCATTTACAGATCCTCTTTATCGTAATAACGAGGCTTAGCAGAGCTTCATGTTTGATTAAATACTTGTTTGAGCAAAGCCATTGTAAGCTTGGCTCAATGAAAGATGAAATAATGGTTGTTAACAGAAGCATTCAAAATTGATTATTGCTTTAAAATTTATTGATCAACTCTGGGAAAAAATTGAATCATTACAATTGTATTTGGATAGAAAAGACAACATTGTATAAAACGATGATTATGGCCTTAAAACTGAATGCAACATGAAATGATTGGCAGGAGCAATGAATTAAAGTGTATGAGAGAAGGACAATTTACAGATAACTCAAGACTAAAATTATTCAGTTTTAATCAGGTTCTCTTGTAATGAAACGAGACAATTTGTCGATTATATTTTTTCAAGGATTTGTCTCTAAAGAGCAGCTTCAGTGGTTTTTTGCTCGCTCTAAACCCTATCATCCATTCACTTGTTTTCCTTTCCTTTCTCACTTGTCTTTTCTTTTTTTTCTTTTTTTAATATCACTTTTGTAAGAGCTTGTTGAAAGTAAATTAAAAACATATTAGCTAAATGACTATGAATTCAATTGCTGATGGCTAAATTGGTTGAAAAATGAAAATCAATGATTGTGTCAGTCATGTTAACATGATGATTTTTACCACTTCTGCTGGCTAGGCTAATGGAAAGGTTTCAACTTGTTTAAGCTCAAGTATTTGTTTACTGGTTTTTTTAAACTTAACCCTTGAACCCTTTTTTTAAACTCTGACTCCTCGTTTTACTGCTTATCTCATTCCTAGGCCTGTTTTCTTGTTTTCATTCCCTCCTTTTTTGTGCCTCTTCTCACGTATCACGGCTTACATAGCTGCTTCTGAGTTATTTACAATTAAGTATCACCATCTTTGAGAGTGTTCACTCTTGATCTAATTTCAAGTTACTGTAACTGATTAACGGATATATCTTGTGTGATTTTAACTCTCTCGGTTTTAATGTGATCATCGCTTTGTCTAGAACATCCGTCCTTACCCAGAAATTGGTTTTAATCTGTTTATCAAACAAATTTTATGGGAATTTAGCTTCACTCTGTTATTATAACTTGGTGTGTTTATCAGCCTGTTTGAAGAACAGCAATATGAACAACAACAATAATAATAACCACGCTCATCGCCCATCAAATTGGACTCTAGCTGATGCATTCCGAAATGTATATTGTACACTTTATCAACTTTTACTCGGAATTGTTCTCTTCTTCATACCGTCTTCATGGCGCCTTAAAGATATTTCCGAGGAAGTTGTCCTTATAACAGGTGCCGGAAATGGATTGGGTCGTCTTCTAGCGCTAAAACTGGTCAACAAGGTAGCCTCTTTGGTACTAATCGATATCAATTCTGATGCTCTGGAACAAACAGCTTCTATTGCTAAAACACGATCTGATGGATCAACCAATATTTTCACTTATGTGACTGATGTTTCCGATTATGCAGCAATCAAAAAAGTAGCTCAACAAGTGAAACAAGATGTTGGCTCTGTTACTATTTTAATCAACAATGCTGGTGTTGTTTCAGGTAAATCATTCTTTTCATTGACCCCAGAAGATGTTAATCGAACATATGGTGTGAATGTTTTTGCGAATTACTGGATTAATCAAGCATTTTTACCTGATATGATGTCAATAAATCATGGGCATATCGTAACATTGGCTTCAGTGGCCTCTTTCATCGGAACTACTCGTATGGCTGATTATAATGCATCCAAAGCCGCTGTTAATATGCTCCAAGAATGCTTGGCGTGTGAACTCAATGCTGCAGGCTATGATGGAATCAATTTTACGGTTATTTGTCCATTTTTCATTGATACGGGTATGTTTGATGGTGTCAGAGGATTTCTATTTCCCATCTTGAAATCTGACTATGTTGCTGACAAAATTGTGATCGCTCTTCGAACAAACCAATCTGTCTTAGTGTTACCTAAAGTATTTTACTTTTTAATTTGGTTGAGACACACACTTCCACTCAAATCATTTTACCATCTTTGTTCAGTGGCTCGATCAAATCAAATGATGGACACATTCAAGAGCAAATCTTCTTGATCATTGATGCCAATGTATGAGACTTCAACTTTGTCTGTGAATTGAAAAGTTCATTCATCTCAATTTCCTAATTTAATTATTTCAAAGAATAACTTTTTTAGCAAAATTTTTAATTTGATACTACATGACTTTACATGAACATATGTATTGGTACATGAATTGAGCAAAATATTGTTCTGAGCAATGCATTTAATGCAACAGAGAAAAGTGACAATTAATTTATAATTTTAACCCACTGTGATGCTAGCGACAACCGTCGGTTGATTTTAATCCTTTTAATTAATAAATTTTTAATTGAAATTAAGATTTCTAATTTTACTTCATCTCTTATCCAATTAAAGAATACACTGCGTTAAATGGACTTCATTTAAATGGCCTTAATCCAATTTAATACAGTGTATTCATTTAAGTTACAAATTTTAAGCTAAACGAAATAAGCACCAATTTTCGAAGTCATTATTTCAATGATTTAATAATCACTTGATAATTACTTTGAAGGTGAGCAACTTGGTTTAACTAAATCAGCCATATATTAAAACACATTTACTTTAATGTTTATAACTTGTTTTTATTTCTTTTGCATAATTTTAAGATTTGTTGAGGCTAATTAGTTGATAGTTAAATACCTGTAAGCTTGAAAATTTTAGATCACAAGTTGATCTGATACATTGACATAAGTGTGACTATTTCAAAAATACTCCAATTTATTGACAATCATCTTGATTTTAACGAGCGGCCTTAACTAAATTGTAGCATATTATTAATTTTTAGATATGATTTACGGTATGTTACGGATTATGGTAATAATACAGAACTTTAGACTGACTTCATTGGTTTCAGCTTGAATTTCGTATACTTTGCTTTAAGCTTTCGAAACTTTCAGAGTCAAAAAATCCTTCACCTCGATAAATATCAACCAATAAATGGTCAGATGACAATTAAAGAACGATTTTTAGACCCTCTCTAATTGTCAAACAGTCAAGATAAGGAAATAAAAAATTTATTTCAATTCATTTTTTGCAATTAGATCATTTTTTAGAGGGTTATGATATCTGTTTAATTCGGTTTAATAGACGAATTATCAAATTAAACATAAAAAATCTCGAAGTTAAATCTGTAAAAGGGTTATTTCACCGAAATATCAAAGGAAAATAGCCAAAATGCTAATCCCACGACATGACAATTTGAGAGGGTTTACTGGATTAGTTTTAGAGAGTAAAAACTTTTTCGGATAGAAAGAGATTAAATATTTAAACATCTTGAGCATTTGAACATAACAATTACATTGGATCCACTTTTAATTCCGTAAAACAGGTTATTGGACAGGTTTTACAATAAAAGGTAAATTATCTTAAATATGATTGTGGATAATGAATAAAGTAAAGAACAAAAGTGATTGTAGTAAAGATGTTTACTGCTGTACATGAATAGAGAATGAGACGCAAAACCGAGTTAGGCTTAAACAATGATTTCAATAGATGCGCGAAGTTTATGATTGTGTGAATGTGATAGCTCATTATGATGGAGGTTAGGGCGCGAGACGAGATACTGGTGCAAGATTGACAGCCACTGGGTAATCTGTCAACATAACAAATTATGAATAAATTTACATGCTCCTAAAAGTTATGACACTATAGAGGGAGGTGGAAATTGCAATCAATATTAACCAAGATTAATTGAAGTTTGACTGAAAACTTCTGTGATCCATAGGACTAAAAGGATTAAGGAGTTACAATTAATTCAACAAGCTGCTTCTCTGTGAGGCTCAAATTTATCATAATGGTTGTCATTGGAATTGCCAATTTAAATAAGTCATCCAGAAACAGAAGGAACAAGTAATAGAATGGAAAGGGCACAAAGGATACTTTGTATCCAATATTAAATAATGAAAAAAGATGATTTGATTCATTGTTCATCTTGAGGAGAATAACCACAATTGATAGAGTTTACAGGTCTAGAAGCTGGACACATCGAGATAGATCTTGAAGGCGATACACGAGAAATAGATGGAGTTAAGAACGAGTTCAAAAACGAACGGGATGGTGAAGATTGAGATGGATTAGATGCAGGGGCGTCGGGATAAATGCATGATCTAGAAGATGATAAATTTGATGAGTTTTGTTGAGATGAATGATTGATTGGAACTTCAGGTCCAAGAAAGTCCCAGATGAGAATTGTGTCATCATGAGAACTGCTCACTATTTGGAATTCATCGAACTGTAGACGGAATACTCTGCCTGTGTGCTTGATTAGAGTTTGTAAGCATAAAGATGCATTAGGTGTTCGAGGATCCAATGCAGCCGCTAAATCCCATACTTTGATTTTACTGTTGTAAAGCGAAACAAAATAAATATTAGATCACATAATATATTATTATACACACGAAATGAAAATAGATCGAACAAAGTTTAGACTTACCCATCATAAGCTCCACTCACTATTCTTTTATTATCAAATCTAATGCATCTAACAAGCTCTTCATGGCCTTCTAAGACACGCAATGATGTACCTGATTCGATGTCCCATAAACTAAAATGAAAATATAAAATTGTTGAGTCATGATTTGGAAAATGCAAGTCAAAGTAGCATTATTAAATATACTAACCGTATAGTGTTGTCAGAACTACCCGAAACAACTAAATTTTCTCTGTATTGTAGACAAGCTATTCCTCTCTTGTGTCCACTGAGAGTTCTTACAAATTCACAGTTAGAAGTGTTCCAAATTTTAATAGTTCGGTCTCCAGAAGCAGAAACGATATATTTTTCATCAAAGTCAACAACATTAACAGCTGCTCTATGACCTACTAATACTCTTTTTAAAGTTATATCACTTGGTGATACCATTTCCCAAACAGCAATAGATCTGTCTTTGGAACAAGTGACCATAAGTCCATTGTTGAAACGTAGATGAAGTACTGCTTCACAATGATGTATTAATGTGTTGACTGGTTGACCTCCTTCGACGTTCCACACTCTGACAGTAGCATCACTCGATCCACTTACAATTACTTTATCATCAAACTGTAGACACAAAACTGAGCCAGTATGTCCCGTAAGAACCTTAAACAAAGAATTAAGGATAAAGAAGAATTAAGAATAAGATATTTTTAACAACATTGCTAAATTATTGCGCAGATTATTTAGCAGATTCTTACGTGCGAGCACTCAAGTGTATTTCGGTCCCATATTTTTATTGTATTATCACGAAGACCACTGACAATTTTTTGGTCATCATATTGTAAACAGTAAACTCCTTTACTGCTTTCACTACGGCAGTTAATACGTTGTAAATTATGTCTCCCTCCCCTCCAATTGCTTTCAGTATTTTCGATGTCTCTAATTATATTAGGAAACAGTCTATGGTAGAAAAGATGATTAGGATGTTGTTCCCCGGGCGCTGGCTTAAAAAGGTACCGGATCCTGTAAAAAAAAATACGAATTAGTTTTACTTCTAAAACATGGTGACAGGGAAACTGTATTGACAACTCGTCTCAAAAGTCTATTTCATCATGTGGGGTTAATATTGTCGAGTATTGTTAATAAAGAACATCAATAATAATCATTTTAACCCAACAAAATAATTTCGTTGATATATTTTGATAGGTGGCAGAACGAGCGATGGACAAATTTATTTTTTGTGACACATACCATCCTCTACGTCTAGCCAGGCCTTTCCATAAAGGGTCCGTTTTAACTTTGTTTTCTATTAATTTTCTCCATAGCATTCCTTCTGATATAACACGATACCATTCGCGGCAAACTAGTTCAGCACATCTAAGTGAATCAGCATCAAGATAAGATAAAATAGTCTCTGCAACATGATCAAGACCTTTCTCTGTAAAAAGTAAATAAATTAGGTTTTTATGAGTCCAAGGGTTTTTTTTGAGTGCTGGAGATGATATGAAAGCAAGATCAAACACTTACTTGGTAGAAGAGAAATAAAATCTCGTTTTAACATGGGTCTAAGATAGGTGTTGATTTGACTGTGTTGATGGTGAGACATTTTGGCTAATAAAGATTGAATGAAGTCTGTTTGTTCTGGATCGGTCCAAGCCTCGAAGAATTTATAACAATCCTCTTTCTGCTGTTGAAAAAATGGACGTACTTTGCTATCCTCGTCCTTAACGGTATCAATATCCGTCATCTTTGATTTAAAGGGAAAATAGAGTTGTGAAGATTATTAGGTTGTCAGAGTCGCATTTGTTTACTAAAAACTGTCTCACAAGAATGATAACATACCTTAGCTCCCCAAGCTCTATCGAATGTGAAGCACAAATAATTAGGTGATAAATTACTACTAATAAAGAATATTAGATTAAGGTTACCCAGAAAATAATCGAAGAATCAAAAAAAAACTTAATTATGGAAAAATCTTACAAAATTCATCCACTATACTCAATAAGAAACTCAGCAAACTAAACTATAACACAAAAAAAATAAAGCTGACAGTTTTCACAACGCCATCTATTATATAGATCTAACATCAGTGCAACGTTTGCTACAGACGTCCTCTGTAGTGGGCATGTATAAGACATGGCTTGTGGGCACACAGGTTCAATAAAGTTTGCTTTGCTATGAAAATAATAGTTTTTTTTATTTTATTTCAAGAATTCTGATAATATTATACTATATTGTGTTATATAATATAAATGATAGTATGTTGATGTTTTTTTGGTAATGAATTTTCAAATTCAACGAAACCAATCGTCTTACAGACTTCACTGTTATCAATAGTATGTCTAAGTAACTTTTGTGTCCAAAGTCTAAACATTTCCACTCTCTCGACACACAACGAACATGCTTGCATTTAAAATTTACTGTGTTAAGTAGTTACAGAAAATTTTTAAGCGCTCTCTCTCTCTAATAAAATGTGATCAGCAATTAAATTTTTACAATAGAAGAAAATTTGTTCAAAGTTTTGAAATTACGAAAATTCTCATGAACAATCTTAGATTTTCCAAACAGCGATCTTATGAACAGGTCCAGTTTTTGTAATTTTATTTTGAATTATATAAATTGTTAAATGCACTAATTATGAATTACATTTCAAGAATTCACTCTGAGACATAAACTTCTCGGTTAGAATTGATGGCTGGATGCAGGATTAGTCAAGAGCTTGAAATTTAATTTGCTTTGCATTTATGATATTTTTATAGTTCACTTATTTTTATGCAAACAATTAGTTATAATTATGAGTATGGTTTTGTAGAATAATTGATAAAATAAATTTCATGTCAAGTTTCTCATTCGCTCATTCCTTCCCATCTTAGTAAACCGTTTCTTATTTTCATTTTTGCCTTAAACTATTAAATTGTTTCAATAGCCTTGATATCTCCCACATGAATTACAGACTGAAAATAACTTTCAGGTTACTATTGTGCCATAATTGTGAGCTTTGTAAAGTAAGCTTTTTTGGTTGATTTTTAATATAAAACAAGTGATTTTGGCCCTAAATTCGTTTAATAAAAGTATCAACAAATCTCTGCCTAAGATTAGGCGGGTGAATATGAGGATGAGAGGCAAAGGGGCAAGGAAGAGGAAAATGATCAAGAAAAATGCTTGTAAAAAATAAATGCTCGCAAAAGGTGAGAGGTAAGCAAAATGATAGTGGAAGGGAAAACAATCATTAATATTGTGTGACTAAGAATAGTCTTGAGATAAATAAAACATCTCTCATGATTTTATAATGTACTGTTATATTTCAATTTTAAATCATTTCTTTTTAGCTGGTCCTCGAGGAGGTGTAACTGGTCTACCCGCAGTTAATCCGCCATATTGATACTTTGCTTTTTTTCCGAGGGTTTCAAAATCTTTGATTAATTTTGCCAGGTGAAAACGATATTGAATCCAAAGAAATAAATAAATAAAAAAAATAAAGTAAAATGCAAATTTTAGGTAAATTGACGTTTTCCAATGAGTTGAATTTCAATTACAATATATTATTTTAATAAACATACCTGAAAAGAGCACATAAGTGTTCATCGACTGACATCATTTTATCAGCATTATCAAACAATAGTTAGGAGAAGAAAACAGCGTAAAAATTCGCAAAATTAAGAATTCGTAATCGTCTTCTACTACTCATGAGCACTATATTTATATGCACGGCATATCAAATCTAACATTGTAAGTCATGTCTATTCAAAAATTTACTAGCAAAATCAGCTCCAAATTTAAATGAAACTCCTCTATCATTTAACCACCATCCGGAAAAATCATTGTTTGGAGATATAGTTGATCACATAACAAAAAAAAGAGTGAAACATTTAAGTTATCAATAATGTCACTTCATACGTAGGATTAGAATTTCGACTATTTTTTATGATATTTAGTCAAAATGACCAATTTATAATAGTTTAATTTTAAGATCTTAGATTTTTAATTAGATGATCCGTTTAATATACTGAGTTGAAAACATAAACTTCGCAAAACTATGATAAACTAAAATAACTATATGCTCACGTCAACCAGATATAATGGAAAAGTTGATTTATTAATAGTAAAAGACGTTATGATTTACTCACCTCCATGACAATAGAATATTTTCTCTTCAATAATGGTGGCAATAGGTAAACAGTTAATAAATCAGTGAATGTTTTCCATAATTTTATATTGTACCGTCTCTTGTCTGTAAATCAAGAAAGTGGAAGAAGAGGAAAGAGTTATACAGTTTGATTAAAGATTTAAAAAAATTAAATCTTTTGCTTTATTGGTTATTTTTAGTAAATAAAGTAAAAATACAGTTTATGGTTTACAATCTTACTTACGAAGCATCATCAGGCCCAAGAAAGTCCCAGATGAGAATTGTGTCATCATGAGAACTGCTCACTATTTGGAATTCATCGAACTGTAGACGGAATACTCTGCCTGTGTGCTTACTCAGAGTTTGGAGGCATAAAGATGAATCAGGTTTTCGAGGATCCAATGCAGCGACTAAATCCCATACTTTGATTTTACTTTTAAATAAAAAGGTGATTTTTATTAGTTAGTGCACATCAATCGGGAACACAGATAGATCAAACAAAATATAGACTTACCCATCATAAGCTCCACTGACTATTCTTTTATGGTCAAATCTAATACATCTAACAAGCTCTTCGTGGCCTTCTAAAACACGTAATGATGTACCTGATTCTATGTCCCATAAGCTAGAAAGGAAATATAAAATTTTGAATCAAGATTTGAAAAATTGGTCAATCGTGGTCTGCAAAGAAAGCAGAGCAACACTAATATACTAACCGTATGGTGTTGTCAGAACTACCAGAAACAATTAAATTGCCTTTATATTGTAGACAAGCTATTCCTCTCTTGTGTCCGATTAAAGTTCTTACAAAATCACAATCAGAAGTGTTCCAAATTTTAATAGTTCGGTCTCCAGAAGCAGAAACGATATATTTTTCATCAAAGTCAACAACATTAACAGCTGCTCTATGACCTACTAATACTCTTTTTAAAGTTATATCACTTGGTGATACCATTTCCCAAACAGCAATAGATCTGTCTTTGGAACAAGTGACCATAAGTCCATTGTTGAAACGTAGATGAAGTACTGCTTCACAATGATGTATTAATGTGTTGACTGGTTGACCTCCTTCGACGTTCCACACTCTGACAGTAGCATCACTCGATCCACTTACAATTACTTTATCATCAAACTGTAGACACAAAACTGAGCCAGTATGTCCCGTTAGAACCTAAGACAAATTAAGAATGAAACATTAGAAACAATGCAGCTAGATTATTTAGCAATTTAATACATTTGTGCACTCAAGTGTATTTCGGTCCCATATTTTTATTGTATTATCACGAAGACCACTGACAATTTTTTGGTCATCATATTGTGAACAGTAAACTCCTCTACTACTTTCACTACTGCAGTTAATACGTTGTAAATTATGTCTTCCTCCTTTCCAATTTCTTTCGGTATTGTCGATATCTCTCATTATTTTAGGAAACAGTCTACGGTAGAAAAGATGATTAGGATGTTGTTCCCCGGGCGCTGGCTTAAAAAGGTACCGGATCCTGTAAAAAAAAATACGAATTAGTTTTACTTCTAAAACATGGTGACAGGGAAACTGTATTGACAACTCGTCTCAAAAGTCTATTTCATCATGTGGGGTTAATATTGTCGAGTATTGTTAATAAAGAACATCAATAATAATCATTTTAACCCAAAAAAATAATTTCGTTGATATATTTTGATAGGTGGCAGAACGAGCGATGGACAAATTTATTTTTTGTGACACATACCATCCTCTACGTCTAGCCAGGCCTTTCCATAAAGGGTCCGTTTTAACTTTGTTTTCTATTAATTTTCTCCATAGCATTCCTTCTGATATAACACGATACCATTCGCGGCAAACTAGTTCAGCACATCTAAGTGAATCAGCATCAAGATAAGATAAAATAGTCTCTGCAACATGATCAAGACCTTTCTCTGTAAAAAGTAAATAAATTAGGTTTTTATGAGTCCAAGGGTTTTTTTGAGTGCTGGAGATGATATGAAAGCAAGATCAAACACTTACTTGGTAGAAGAGAAATAAAATCTCGTTTTAACATGGGTCTAAGATAGGTGTTGATTTGACTGTGTTGATGGTGAGACATTTTGGCTAATAAAGATTGAATGAAGTCTGTTTGTTCTGGATCGGTCCAAGCCTCGAAGAATTTATAACAATCCTCTTTCTGCTGTTGAAAAAATGGACGTACTTTGCTATCCTCGTCCTTAACGGTATCAATATCCGTCATCTTTGATTTAAAGGGAAAATAGAGTTGTGAAGATTATTAGGTTGTCAGAGTCGCATTTGTTTACTAAAAACTGTCTCACAAGAATGATAACATACCTTAGCTCCCCAAGCTCTATCGAATGTGAAGCACAAATAATTAGGTGATAAATTACTACTAATAAAGAATATTAGATTAAGGTTACCCAGAAAATAATCGAAGAATCAAAAAAAAACTTAATTATGGAAAAATCTTACAAAATTCATCCACTATACTCAATAAGAAACTCAGCAAACTAAACTATAACACAAAAAAAATAAAGCTGACAGTTTTCACAACGCCATCTATTATATAGATCTAACATCAGTGCAACGTTTGCTACAGACGTCCTCTGTAGTGGGCATGTATAAGACATGGCTTGTGGGCACACAGGTTCAATAAAGTTTGCTTTGCTATGAAAATAATAGTTTTTTTATTTTATTTCAAGAATTCTGATAATATTATACTATTTTCACGAAAAGCTTGGTTTTCAGTTCAGATAAAAACACTTTTCATAAGATTTTATTTGAATAAAATTTGTATCTAAATAATTTATTTTATCGGATTCACCCTCAATTGTAAAATTCGTGGTTTTCCCTTGTAGTTCACCTAGATGGCAGTGTAAAAAAAGCAAAAAACTCAAGGAAATACTGCACTACACTAATAGTCAGAGTTAAGTTAATAAAATCGGAGTTTTTTTTCAAAGTAGCATCTAACAAGAAATAAAAGTACCTTTAAGATCGAACTTAATTTTTCAGGTTTCTATTGTTTAGTGTCTCTTAAAACGGTAAATGCTCGAGATGGCGACACTTAAAAATTAACTTAAGTCTGACCCTTCTTTGTTAATTTTACCCTGACCACTAGTGTAGCAAAAGAGCTTATCAAACTTATAATTGAAGTTGAGGATTTGTAAATAAAATAAAGTTCATTTAATAAATAAAATTGTTATAAAAGGGTCTCTCATTGTTATCACTTTTTTTATCTTTTCGAGTCAAGATCTCAAACTTTTTTGAAAATAGATCCGATGCTAGAGACCACAAAAATCTTGTTCATTTTTTCTGAGATCATCGGTTTTTGAGATATTTAAAGTTAAAGTGTGCAATTTTCAGGTCTGAATCAGGCAATAATATACTGAAGAATATTTTATCTCATATTCAAGATTTTTGTAGAATAAATCGATCAATGCTATTTGAAGTTTTATATTCGCTACTTGTGATAAGATTTTTTCTTATCACAATTTGGAAATTTCAAAATTTGGATTTTTGTGTTGATGGTTAGAGACTTTGTGGGGATTGTAACTGGATAAAAATAAGTCTATTGATCATGTATCGAAATTTTCTGATTGAGTTTGGGAGAAGTTTCAAAGTAGACAAACACTTCACTTTCAATTTTTACGAAAAAGATAATAGCTATTAATTAATAGATTAGTCTCTTTGGTTGATTAAATGAAGTGATAGATCGATTGGTCTCCAGAAAATCGCGTTCAAAGTAGAAACATCGATCGTCTTTTGTTCAATTATAAAGCCAGACAATATCATAAAACTCAGGTTCCTGATGTAACTTTTAATGATCTACCAGAAAATGGTCTTATTTTTAGAAATAATGTTTTCTTTTTCAATAAAATTTCGTTTCTTCGATTTTCAGTTGAACCTTCTTTATTCTGTGACTGTATGAGTTAGAGAGCTGAAACTTATTATGTGTGCATAAAAATTGTTGGTACATATCATTGACTGACCACTTTATTCAATGCATCAACAGTTTTCTTGATTTTGGCCTTTGGTTTCAAAACTTTGAACATAGATATTTCGATGAAGATAGCACCAAAAATCATCATTCCTTGACTAAACAT
This sequence comes from Tetranychus truncatus, assembly GCA_028476895.1. NCBI lineage: Eukaryota > Metazoa > Arthropoda > Arachnida > Trombidiformes > Tetranychidae > Tetranychus > Tetranychus truncatus. Next base: position 9,680,742 of record CM052061.1, read on the forward strand.
TAGCTTTTATAATGGGCTATATCATAAAGAAATTTCAGATGATTCAAGCTCTTACAAAAAAATTTATAGCATTTTATTACTTATGTTGTCATGTTTGATATTTTATTTATAAAATGGTGAATGTTCATCGCAAATCTTATGATGTGTTAGAAAGATATTCATTATTAAATGAAATGGCTCAGGTTTTTTCAATATTTAGTAATATTATGTTATAGCCCATTATAAAAGCTAATGTTTAGTCAAGGAATGATGATTTTTGGTGCTATCTTTATCGAAATATCTATGTTCAAAGTTTTGAAACCAAAGGCCAAAATCAAGAAAACTGTTGATGCATTGAATAAAGTGGTCAGTCAATGATATGTACCAACAATTTTTATGCACACATAATAAGTTTCAGCTCTCTAACTCATACAGTCACAGAATAAAGAAGGTTCAACTGAAAATCGAAGAAACGAAATTTTATTGAAAAAGAAAACATTATTTCTAAAAATAAGACCATTTTCTGGTAGATCACCAGAAGATGCATCAATGAAATAAGTTTTGTGAAAAAAACTGCTTGCATAGCTAAACAAAGCGCGATCGAAGTTTCAACTTTGACCGCGATTTTCTCGCAAACTGGCCATTGTTTGAATTATTTAATAGCCCCAATGGACTCAGTTTTTATGTCTTTACATAGCTACCGAGGCCCGACTCTTTACTCAAATGTTCAAGCCTTTAACATGACTCTTTGCATTTCATTTGCAAGTTTAACCAGAAAATTGGTTTATTAACCAAGAAATGGGTTATGATAAACTTGGTTTGTTGAATAAGTTGTTATTCTTGCATTTACAACCGAAAAATCATGACAGAAATGCGCTAATGGAGAGTTTTTAAATTAAATTGATTGATTAATTGGTTAAGGCTTAAATGGGCGGAAGAATGATTATTGTAGGTGATGTCATTCTCGAAATATCGAGGCAGAAAGTTTTAATACCAATGGCCAAAATCAAGATAACTGTTTAAAAATTGAGGAGCATTCTCGATCAATAATGTGTACCAACAATTTTTATGTACTAATACTAATATCTAACTCACACGGCCACAGAAAATGGTTGATATAACTCGATGCGAAAATTTCTAAAAGCACAGTTTTAATTCTATTTCCTAAAAAGTAGCACAAAGTTGAGTTCTTGATTCTAGCGTTACTGTTAAAGTCCTTTGCCAATCTAAACTTTCTGATTACCTCACAACTTTGCCTAGAGTTGGGCTATTGACTTGGAATGAATAATGAACGATTCCAAAATGAAAGCAATAACTTTGGCAGCTTTCCATATTTTGACACAATAATGTAACTTTCCTGTTCATTGACAATTCAATTATTTTAGTTTGGACGGTTTGCACATTATTAAGTCAATAGACTTACTTTGGTTTAGTTTGATTCTTAGCTTCGCTTTCTAGTCTTCAAAAGATTTGAATTTTTCACTTTCGTCGAACAATGTTTTAGTCTCCAGAATTAATTTTTTCGAGAGATCAAAGAATAGCTGTCGACCAAGAGAATTTCTTCTCTGTTGATGAATCACAGGATCATTGCATTATTGGATATTGCATCTCTAAAGTACGTTAAATAAGCAAACACTTACAGGAAAGTCCTTCGTTCTTGATAGCCATTATAAGTTTGATCGAAAATACTATTAAGCTTCATATTCAGGGTTTGGCTGATTTTCCAAGTAGGTGAGACTCTGAACTGGTCAAGAATTTTGGCCATCACCAATAATTTGCTTTCCTTGAATATTGACCATAAAGATCCATCTAACTGGTTACTCGATAACCTTTTAATCATAAAAGCTAATCTAATTAGGTAATTAGTATTGTCAACTCTGTAAACCAGACTAGGATCAGTCGAAGTGTAAGTGAAGCCATCGAAACCAGCCATTCATATCATTCCAAGCAGGTATGAAGTTGACTTTGGAATAGTGAAGCAAAGGCAATAACTGTCCCATAAAGGGTAAGAAATCTGAAGCAAGCAACGAAATCATAAACTAAGATCAACTGATGAGTATATCGATAGAATCTTTCAACATGATAAAGAATAGTATTGAGATATTGACTATTATCCATTTGAGTCTGAAATACCTCGAAACTAAAAACTTAATTAACTGATTGATTGAAGGGTGACAATTGGTTTTTATAGCGACCATTACTTTATTAGGCTTCAACTCCGGTTGACGTAAAATTGTCTCTAAAAGTAAAAGGAAATATTGATTATCACAGCGGTGATTCACAACAACAAGCGGAGTTCGCAAGATTTCAGGACTAATTGATAGTCGGTGATATATTTTAGATGGTACCAAAGGGTGACAGCCCAAGTTATTAGGATATAAAGTTGGAAAATGAATTGATTTCATTGATTTGCAGTTAACTTACACTGGTTTGTTGCTTAAAAGACTCAATAAACACATTAGCTGTCACATTCATGCACAAATTGACACAAATGGCCAAAAAGAGAGTAAAAATGAATCTCTTTTCAATTTAGCCTCTGTTGGTTTGTAAGATCATAAAAACTGAGTCTTTTAGTGCTTTTAAAAAGTTTCTCTGGCTGATTGTTTTCGTGAAAACCCCGCTCAAAGTTAAAACTTCGATCGCCTTTTGTTCAATTATGGATTGTGATAACCTCATGAAACTCATTTTCCTGATGTAACTTTTGATGATCTATCAGAAGATGTACTTATTTATAGACATAATTATTTCTTTTTCTGTAGGAATTCGATTCTTCGAATTTCAGTTAAACCTACTTTATTCTGTAGCCGTATGAGATACAGAGCTGAAACTTATTAAGTGTCCATGAAATTTGTTTATAAACATCGACAATTGACTAATCTCATAAATTAATCCACAGTTTTCTATATTTTGGCCATCGGCATCAAAACTTCTGAACAAAACTGAACATCAATATTTCGAGAATGATAGCATCTACAATAATATTTCTTAAACTAAACAACAGTGGGTAAAAATGAATCCCTTTTGGTTTGTTTGGCCTCTGTTGAATTGTAAAGACAACTTTTACAGCGTCAGACAGAGTCTTTCAGTGCTTTTAAAAAGTTTATCTGGCTGATAGTTTCGACTGTGCTTTTAGAAATTTTCGCATCGAGTTATATCAACCATTTTCTGTGGCCGTGTGAGTTAGATATTAGTATTAGTACATAAAAATTGTTGGTACACATTATTGATCGAGAATGCTCCTCAATTTTTAAACAGTTATCTTGATTTTGGCCATTGGTATTAAAACTTTCTGCCTCGATATTTCGAGAATGACATCACCTACAATAATCATTCTTCCGCCCATTTAAGCCTTAACCAATTAATCAATCAATTTAATTTAAAAACTCTCCATTAGCGCATTTCTGTCATGATTTTTCGGTTGTAAATGCAAGAATAACAACTTATTCAACAAACCAAGTTTATCATAACCCATTTCTTGGTTAATAAACCAATTTTCTGGTTAAACTTGCAAATGAAATGCAAAGAGTCATGTTAAAGGCTTGAACATTTGAGTAAAGAGTCGGGCCTCGGTAGCTATGTAAAGACATAAAAACTGAGTCCATTGGGGCTATTAAATAATTCAAACAATGGCCAGTTTGCGAGAAAATCGCGGTCAAAGTTGAAACTTCGATCGCGCTTTGTTTAGCTATGCAAGCAGTTTTTTTCACAAAACTTATTTCATTGATGCATCTTCTGGTGATCTACCAGAAAATGGTCTTATTTTTAGAAATAATGTTTTCTTTTTCAATAAAATTTCGTTTCTTCGATTTTCAGTTGAACCTTCTTTATTCTGTGACTGTATGAGTTAGAGAGCTGAAACTTATTATGTGTGCATAAAAATTGTTGGTACATATCATTGACTGACCACTTTATTCAATGCATCAACAGTTTTCTTGATTTTGGCCTTTGGTTTCAAAACTTTGAACATAGATATTTCGATAAAGATAGCACCAAAAATCATCATTCCTTGACTAAACATTAGCTTTTATAATGGGCTATAACATAATATTACTAAATATTGAAAAAACCTGAGCCATTTCATTTAATAATGAATATCTTTCTAACACATCATAAGATTTGCGATGAACATTCACCATTTTATAAATAAAATATCAAACATGACAACATAAGTAATAAAATGCTATAAATTTTTTTGTAAGAGCTTGAATCATCTGAAATTTCTTTATGATATAGCCCATTATAAAAGCTAATGTTTAGTCAAGGAATGATGATTTTTGGTGCTATCTTCATCGAAATATCTATGTTCAAAGTTTTGAAACCAAAGGCCAAAATCAAGAAAACTGTTGATGCATTGAATAAAGTGGTCAGTCAATGATATGTACCAACAATTTTTATGCACACATAATAAGTTTCAGCTCTCTAACTCATACAGTCACAGAATAAAGAAGGTTCAACTGAAAATCGAAGAAACGAAATTTTATTGAAAAAGAAAACATTATTTCTAAAAATAAGACCATTTTCTGGTAGATCATTAAAAGTTACATCAGGAACCTGAGTTTTATGATATTGTCTGGCTTTATAATTGAACAAAAGACGATCGATGTTTCTACTTTGAACGCGATTTTCTGGAGACCAATCGATCTATCACTTCATTTAATCAACCAAAGAGACTAATCTATTAATTAATAGCTATTATCTTTTTCGTAAAAATTGAAAGTGAAGTATTTTTGCTAATCTATTGTACTTTTTTGTTCTAGTCACCTACTAGAAGCTGCACAAAATAATACATTACATTGTAACTTTCTTTCAGAAAAAAGTTAACATCTAATTCAAATCAAGTTAAAATTACGAATTTATCAAGCATTTCGATTGAAACAAAATAGTTTTATTGTGTTTTGAATAACACTTACACGCAATGAGTCATCTAAGATCTTTGCATCGATGCTTTCACGTTTTACTCGCAATCATCGATTTGTTGAAAAGCATATTTTAAGAGAAAATGATTTTCCCATTGTTTGGTTCCTTCTAGCAGCTGCTTTTTCTATTCTATGGAATCGCGTTTCGACGTAATTTAAGTTTTTGCGATGCTGTGAATTCTAATTTCCTATCTTACTAAATATAAAGACTTTTGCTACCTTGAAAGCTTGTCACAGGTAGTCCTTGCATAATGAGATTCATGATTACTCACATGAAGGCTTCTCGCTTGAAGTTTCCTCTATTAATCGTATATTATGTCATTACAAATGCATAAAAAGCCCCCACATCTGTACATAAGAGTACAAAAAACAATTATGATGACTTCACGTTTCATTGGTTTGATGCTTGTCAATTCATTATAAAAATCGTTGTTATTTCATCTCTAATTTAGGTATACCGACAGATAGACCGAGAATTAGTCTGAAGTTTGTTTCTTTATTGGTACAATTGTAATGTATGTTACTGTTTACTGGAATATCTTTCGCTATAACTTGTTAATATTAATCTCGAATCTTATTAACACTATTTCAAGACATTTGCATGCATTCAGTCAAATCGATTACTCAGACTTTGCTGGCTTACGACTGATCTAGTTTAAGACAAGTGTAAAAATCGTTCATAAGAGCACAATGGAATCCAAGAAATGATTGAAACAAAATTTTGTCGGTTAGTAAAAAGTAACTTTAATTTCGCATTTCACTTTGTCTGAATAAGATCCTTAATACTTTACATTAATTGAGTATTATTTAAATCGGATTGGACAAATTATAAGGATTTACATTGCAAGAATTTACTCTGAGATACAAACTTCTCGGTTAGAATTGATGGTTGGATGCAGGATTGATCAATAGCTTGAAATTCAATTTGTTTTGCATTTATGATAGTTTTATAGTTTAACTTATTTTTATGTTGATAATTAGTTGTAATTATGAGTGTGATTTAAAAAATAATTGATAAAGTAAATTGCATTTGATTTCAACAAAATGGCTTTAAGATTCTGACCAATTTTGTGTAAAATAATAACAAATATTACTATTAATAATAAATGGCTGATTGATTCAAGAAATATGAGTAAATGATTAAATTATAATTTCTCGATTTGCTCATTTCTTCCCATCTTAGTAGACAGCTTCTTATTTTCATTTTAGCTTAGACTATTAAATTGTTTGAATAACCTTGATTACTCCCACATGGATTAAAGGATGAACATAGCTTTCAGGTAACTATTGTGCCATAATGAGCTTTGTAAAGTAACCTTCTTTGTTAATTTTTAATACAAAACAAGTGATTTTGGCCCTAAATTCTTTTAATAAAAGTATCAACAAATCTCTGCCTAAGATTAGGCGGGTGAATATGAGGATGAGAGGCAAAGGGGAAAGGAAGAGAAAAATGATCAAGAGAGAAATGCTCGTGTAAATTAAGATGAGCGAGATTGTTTGAGGAGAAAGTAAAGTTACAAACAGGTTTCGATTTTTATATTGGATTTGAATTTGGTTGCGCTGAAATAAATGAAATCGACTTTAACCACAGGATGGGTAATTCAATTGAATTGATTGAAGGTAAGCGAGGAAGATATTACTCTTCACAATCAACACAAAAGGAATTGATCGGAAAAGGTGAGAGGTAAGCAAAATGATAGAGGAGGGGAAAACAATCATTAATATTGTGTGACTGAGAATAGTCTTGAGATAAATAAAACATCTCTCATGATTTTATAATGTACTGTTATATTTCAATTTTAAATCATTTCTTTTTAGCTGGTCCTCGAGGAGGTGTAACTGGTCTACCCGTAGTTAATCCGCCATATTGATACTTTGCTTTTTTTTCCGAGGGTTTCAAAATCTTTGATTAATTTAGCCAGGTGAAAACGATATTAAATCCAAAGAAATAAATAAAAAAAAAATAAAAATAAAGTAAAATGCAAATTTTAGGTAAATTGACGTTTTCCAATGAGTTGAATTTCAATTACAATATATTATTTTAATAAACATACCTGAAAAGAGCACATAAGTGTTTCATCGACTGACATCATTCCACCAGCGTTATCAAACTCACCACAATAGTTAGGAGCAGAAAACAAAGTTACAAGTTGTCGCTTCGCGAAAAATTCGTAACCGTCTTCTACTACTTGATGAGCACGACATATCAAGTCTAAGTCATGTCTATTCAAAAATTTGCTAACAACATCAGCTCCAAATGTAAATGAAACTCCTCTATCATTTTCACCCCATCCGGAAACATCTTTGTCTGGATCAGACCATAGAAGATCACATAACAACCCAGTATCAGGTACATCGGTTGGTCTCATAATTCGCCTTATTTGCTCCATTGATTGTAAGTCAGGGGATAACCCTATTCAAGTTTTAATAAAATAAAAAAAGAGTAAAGCATTCAAGTTTATCAATCAATACAAAGATTTTTTTATCTGCCTTTCACATGAGTATAGAATTGCCAGCTATACTTTTTATTCTTCAACAGCTCAAGTCAACCAGATATAATGGAAAAGTTGATTTAGTAAAAGACGTTAAAATTTACTCACCTCCATGACAACAGAATATTTTCTCGTCAATGATGGCGGCAATAGGTAAACAGTTGAAACAATCAGTGAATGTTTTCCATAATTTTATATTGTACCGTCTCTTGCCTGTAAATCAAGAAAGTGAAAGAAGAGAAAACAGAAAAAAAGCAATTAGTAAGCATCTTTACAAACACAAAAGCAAAAGCATAAAGGAAAGGGATTTCTAGGTTCTCCCTCGATATATACTATCGTTAAAGATTGATAAATACATTAGTAATCACTAATCATCGTACACTAAAATGGAGCGAGTAATTGATGGGAAAAAATCGAATTTATCTTCATCATCTTCTGAATGATCGAACTTCATCGATTAATAGAAAGCGAAAAACAAAGGAATAAACAAGTGAGTAAAAGGTTTCCATCTCTGGTTTGAATTATGATACATTGAATGAAACAGCGTATGCAGATACACTTGACACTGGAACCACATTTACAAAATGTATTACCCATGCTTTAATTACAAATATACTCCCTCACGAATGACATTTGCGTTCGTCAGAAAATATTCCAGACCCATATACAGTAAAGTAATTCAATATGTTACAAAGTATCATGACTTACATTCATCATAAAATCCATAGATTCGATTGATACTAGCACATTCATGATTACCACGAAGAAGGAAAAAATTTTCCGGATACTTTATTTTGTAAGCTAAGAGGAGACAAATGGTTTCCAACGATTGTTTGCCTCTGTCAACATAGTCCCCCAAAAATAAGTAATTTGCCTCTGGCGGAAAACCTCCGTATTCGAATAATCGCAGAAGGTCGGTGTACTGGCCGTGAATATCTCCTGGAAGCGAAAAAAGTAAGGGAATTAGAATTAATTTTATCGGTGAGTAACGAGACAACAACGCATTTACGAAACCGGATTGCTAGCTATATTAATGATGGTGATGCTACTTTTACTGCTTCTTTCAAATACTCTTAATGTTGTGTCCAAGGATTGAAAGGTATAATTTGAGAGAGTGTATAATAAAGAAATACAAGAAAAGAAAGCGGGAGAACGTGGGAGAGACTCACACAGACAGGGTTAGGGGTCAAACGAGAACTCCTTTAGTTAATTGAGTAATAATAAGATACGCTTAAGGGTAAATGTACATGTAAGCATGAAAAGATAGACATGAGGAAGATTCAATGAGAAATGATGGAGATACTGCCTTGTTGAGAATACAGAAATTCAGGGTAAAAGTATAGAGGATGGTTAAAATGCATGAAAAGGATAAAGTGTGAAGTGATTTATTAAAAACTAGGCTAAATAAATAGACGTTGATGACGGAAGGAAGAAGAGTTTATCATAAACTGACAAAACAAATTGACCAATAAAACTTACCACATATTTTAAGTGGGGCTTCCAATTCCAATAAAATAGGTTGACTCAGGAATATTTCTCTCGATTTGAGACACAGACCTCGTACCTCAGCTTCTGCAAGTTGAACAGTTTTACCTGGTCTACAACCTCTCACTGAAGGTTAAATTTAAAACCAACGGTAAAGGGTAAGCCATGGTCATAGTTGGATAAAAAAAGAAATATCAGTTAATTAAATAATGATTCATTAGATGAAATAGCCAGAGAGATCAATAGAAAAAGAGGGAGAGTAAAAAAAGAGAGAAAGATGCAAAGAAAAAGAAGGAAGAGGGAAAAAATTGAGTCATGTAACCCAAAAGAAAAAATGTCAAGAAATTACAGAAAAATGGACAGGTAACAGTTCATAACAGTTTGCTGGGTGGTGCGTTTAGCATCAATTACTTACCTTCTAATAAACGATGAATAATACTGTCAACATTTAACTCAGCCTCCGCCATAACAGATGAATAAAAATCCTCACTAATTCACCTCAACACCGTAAAACTAGCAATGATAGCAATGAAAATTCATCTCTGATTTTCATTTTTACTCAACAACTTAATCGATTCTTCATTCGATTACTAAAGTTTACAAAGTTAACAAAAGATGGCGTTTCAAATTTTCTGACTCAACCTCCAATATACTGACCAAAAACCCACCGAAATAAACTAATACCAGAAACGATTTAACAAGAAATTAAACTAACCAAATAATAATTAACAGTTTCAATCGAATTTTACGATAAAAAACAACTATTCAAACAAAGCTAGTCAAAACAAATGATAATGTACTTTTATGAAAAACATTTCTAAGTAAAAATCACTCTTAATTTGTTTTCTCTGTTAATATTTGACTTTCGGTAAATCATTCAATCAAATTGATCATTTTAGCTATTAAACATAATTGTTTCGCCCATTTGTTAATGATAGACATTTTAGTGAATGAATAAACTGTTTAATCATTCTTAGAAGTCTGTTGAAAAGATTAATCGAAATCGTTGTGAACAAATTCACCAAGATTTTCATTTATTTTTGGGTATTTTAACCCAAATTTGTTTAAAAATACACGCAACTCTTTTCCATCTCAAGGTAAAGTTATATTTATTGGAATGAAAAAAGGCATTTATTTATAAAATGGTGCTTAATGATAACAGATTTGTTCATTTGGTTCAAAGATTAGTTGAAATGTAAAATTAAAATCCATATTATAAAAGTGCATTAAGTATAAAATTTGATACAAACTTGAAAAGTAGCAACAGAATGAAGTTGAAATTCATTTATTGTTTAATGAGAAGCAAACAAAAACAAAAATGGCAACAAAATAGCTAGTCAAGTAAATCAATTCAGGAAATCCTGTTAATTACATCATTATGGGATAATATTTATAATGACAATCATGGCAGTGTTCAATCAATTTCAAGTGATTTATCATATTAATGATATAAACAAGTATCAGTTGAAACAAAAGATTGCTTCTCAAGCTTAATCCAGCAAGAAAGGCTTTGAATTGACAATGAAAAATAAATTATTATTGAATTTATTGATTTTTTTATTTTAAGGATTGATTTTTAGCAAAAAAGTGATCAACAAATGAATCAAATATAAGTCTCGAACCTTGATAAGTTAACAAATTGTAAAGGTTGATTGTGCTTTCATCAATATCTTTGGTCTCTCCATTAACTTATCATTGATTTGATTTCCTTTCAAACCTCGTTCTACTTCAAATTAAACTCATCTAATACTAATTAGTCTCATTAGACTACATTGATCAACATTTACATTGCTTCAGGTAAACTGTTTAATTGACTGATAATAGATTCATCTTGTCAGTTATCATAATCATATTTTTTTCTCAATCAAGGTTCTACTTCTCAATAGTAACCATGACCAAAGAATCAATTAATTACTTTTGCTTTCATCACTAAACTACGATTAGCAATCAGAAATCGATTGATTTACAAGATTTATTCAACTCATTATCTGCCTTTGTTTTCACACAAATTACAATAACAATCAGCTTATGCCTTTAGCCCAAATAAATAAATCAATAAACAATTGAGGCTATTATTTGCCAATGTTACCTTGTAAAGTATATTAACAATTAAATCGTTTTGGATTTGCTTTTAAAACATTGTTAGATGATAAGTGAGTCGTCATTATTTCACTTCATTTTACAATTATCGATTGAATTTCACTCTGAAAAAGCTATTGTTTAAACGTTTGATTCAGCAATGAAATGACAAGTTATTTTAAATTTGTTTAAAAATGCCAAACATCTTTTACCAGATTAGATATTGATGTTCAATTCATTGAAACTAAATCCAGAGTTAATTGCAAGGTTTCAAAGCAAACTCATTCAGTGAGTCAATTGATGTTCAATTACCTTCTATGGATTTCATAGACTGAATTATCTTAGTTTTTTTCACCATACAATCAGAGATAGTTTTATGAGTTTGAACTAAAATCTAAGAGCAAAGACACTTGTGGTTAGTTAAATAGCCAATACTAAAGTAGTTTTTTCATGCTTAACTCCACATCTAAAGATACATTCCTTGTATCAATACTTTTCATTTGGTTGTATCCTTCAAGCCTAAATCAATGGAGAAACATGATAAAACAATTCTGAACCTTTAAAGCAACAACTAAATTTGAATCGTGTTTGAAGCAGATTAAACTGGAAAATTGATGCTCCTCAAGATCAAGACTTGATTAGTTTGATCAGATGTTTCGCTTGAGCACATTAAGTAAAGGGGAAAACCGTTATGCAATGAATTCTCGTTCTTTTTGATACAAATGGTTTGATTGATTGTTGATCATAAATACTGATTTTGAAAATAATAGATGGCGAAAGTGCCTAATAAAGCTATTAATAACTTTCCTCATGCAACTTACATCAAGCAACTCTTGTAATTTATAAATTGAATGTTACTTTAATCAAGTGTGATTTTTCGACCAAAGATGGCATTGCAGTTTAATTAAAAAGCGATCCGTCAATAAGTAAAATTGAAATGCAATTTGTGTAGACTAACAAAGTTTAAAATAGCCAGCAGAGTGTAAGAAGGATAAACATCGTTACAATTTGTTTGTTGACAGTGACAATTGTCTCTAGGTAAGTTAATAATGTACTCTTATAAAAACACAACTAAAATTGTCAACAAAACGATATTGTGAACTAAAAATTTGATTTTTTCAATTCTCAACTGGCAACTGAATCTCCCAGTAGTTTTAAATAGCTCATCTTGCTAACTGTTATAAAGTAAACCAAACCGCCTTAAACAACTAAAATCGCCAATTCTACCCAATTTATTAATAGATTTCTCATTCTTGACAAGTTTGTTAATTTATGTTCATTAATGATCCAGATGAAGATCAACAGTTTTGAATGGCTGATCGCAACATTTCAATATATTTATCAGCTTCTCCGATATTGTCTCAGTGGGACTTTCAGATCTTAATAAAAGAAACTCAATGTCTTACATTTTTAATTAGAGTATCCTGGAGATTGTCAATTTCAGACACAAAATGCTCACCAAAGACCAACTAACTATTGACAAATAACAGGGAATAAGTTAAATTGACTGTAAAAATAATATCGATCTGTTTTTGGATACATTTATCCTTGCTTTACTTGAATTTTGATTTTTCAAGGTTTCATCAAAGATTAACTTGCTTTCTTGTTTCAAAATTATATAAATTGGAATGAAAGTTATCAATTATTATTAGTTATGTAAAAACGACAATTAATGTTAACAAATTACAAATCAATCAATCAGCTGTATATTATATTAAATGAAGCTTCAATTACAAGATTCCTGCAGGTAGCCATGAATACAAAGTTAACAGTAAAGCTTCTTAAGATATTGACCTAATTATCCTGAAAGTGATCCTAAAACAGTGTAATATAACAAACAAAAATTAATGTTGAGGGTTTTTTTCCTACATAATGTTGATTCAATACCGTCATTTGAAGATGCCTCATCTGTTGACAGGCTAACGAATGTAAAATTGAATTAAATAGACTGGCCTAAGATGGAGACATCAGATAATGAGGATCCTGAAGAGGCTGATGTCCATTAAAAATGAAAACTAAAGTGTGCTTACGTGCAGATTTACCTTTTTACCTGAAGCAACGTTTCACTTTCACTGTTAAACCTTTTTAAACATTTTTGGGTAAAAAAGCGTTTTCACTTTTTTGTTCATTTATAAAACAAAAACTTGAAGCTGCTTAACAACAACAAAAGAGAGGCTTCAATAATCAAGTTCAAGTTCAAGTCAACAAGCTATTCATTGAAAACAGATTGATGACAATTAATGATGAAAATGAATTTTAAAGGTTTTTCTGATTAAGCTTTATTAACAGAAAAGAGTTGAAATTGTAAAAAACAATTAAAAAATTTGAGATATACAAAGAAATGGTAGAAAAAAATGGATCTATTTTACATCATTATATAATAATAAGGATAAAATTTGATTTACAAATAAGTTCACTTTGGCAACAGTTTGTCATGAGTCATTTCTGGGTCCATGTTAATTTAATTTGTCATTTAAGATTCAACTTGGAGAGCTTTTTCAACCGCAGCTTTCCGCTTTTCAATGATTGATCTTGAAACCCTTTTTAAATCGTAAGCCAACCCAAAATAGGCTGCAGTATCGATAAACACTTTGGTAATGTTGAGTGAAAAGCCAAGTTCACTTGTCGCATAATCATATGGAAAGGTGTGATGATAATTGTGATAACCTTCACCATGAGCCCCATAAGAGACGAACAAATTTTCACATGGACCAATCTTGTGGTTGTAAGGTCGGTTACCAAACATATGGGCTGTACTGTTGACGAACCAAGTACAGTGAAGACTTGTTACATAGCGAGAGATGACGTTGATTAAAAATGAACCAGAAAGGGTTTCATTCCAAAGGAAAACAGGAACCAACCATGGAATCAGCATTCCCCAGACAAGTAACAACCAATAGTAATACCTGGTAAATAAAGAATAGTTCAAGTTATTCTGTCCATTTCAACATGATTAGTTAAAAGAGTGAAGCATAATTCAAGTTTCTCACAGGGAAAAGTGTTTTCATGAAAATGTCAACTTTTAAAGCAACATTAGGATTGATTTGAATTGGGGTTTAGAAGAAAATTTAAAATTTTAAAATTTCAGATTTGATTAGTAAAAGTCTTTGAAAGTTTCATTTGTTAGATGTGAGATGTAGAAAAACTTGAAATTTAATAATCCAGGGAAACAGAAATCTATCATTCTTACCTGACTTGAAACCTAACAACAGGATCTTTCATTAGATCTGAACAGTCCAGTGTTTTGCCTTTTTTAAGCACATCTGGATGCTTCTTGAATAATAACCAACCCATGTGAGCGAAGAAGAAGCCTCGATGGGAATTGTGAGGATCGGCATCGGTTTCAGAAAATTTATGATGAACTCGATGATCTCTGGACCAAACATAGAGGTTATTCTGGAGAAAAGAATTGAAACAATTAATTCGATTGTTTTGTTTACCTTGAAAAGTGAACATTTGCATTTAAATTGCAGATTGCCATTAAAATGGATTGTATTTATTAAATGGTAATTTTGATGATACAAAAGGTCACCTGAAACAGTCTGTATCTTCCTTTTGGGAAATTTACAAATAAAGTGTTGATTGGAGTTGATTATAATTATCATTGAAATAAATCAACTAACGTGAATTAATATTGAGCCTCGTTTGTGCAACTGATGGGCAACCAAAGCGTAGGTTTGTTCATCAGTCAATTGTTATAACTCTTATTTACAAACAACTGAATCAATAGATAATTCAGTCTATTTTATCATTTCCTAATCAAATTTGACTGTTGTTTGACAGCAATAAAACAAAAAGAGATTTCAATGTTTAAAAATTGAAAATATTTTCTTTCTTTCTATTCAATAAACACTAAATCTAAAGGTCACTTTGAATGATCTTCAGATCATTTGAAAACAAATTAATGAGATGAAAAATGTGAATATTATTTCGTGACAATCTTAATTAACCCGTTTCTGTTCAGTTTAATGATGAGACAATCTTGACATTAAAACATTAACTGACCTTATCCACCTTAAATTGTGACCAAAAGTATAACCAATTGAAGCAAATTGAATTAGACAAAAAAGACAAATTTTAAATTGCAAAAATTAAACTCAATAGCAAACTGGTGAAAAACTGGTGAATGACATAAACAAAAAACTGTAAACTAAAGCGATCATTAAACTGACATTAAATTGTAAAGTCTACGTGATTTATTAACAAATTATCATTGAAACAATCAAAAGTGACCATAAAATGTGTCTTTGATTATCACGCAGCCTTTCAATAATAAACAATTAATAAACATCAAATGATTAAACAAAACAATGGCATCACAATGATCAATAAAACAGCCATAAAATGGCAGATAAAATAAAAATCCAGAATCAACTACTTCTATTGTTGGTAAACTGTTAAGCAAATTGATGAATCCTAATCAGCATGATGTTCAAAAGCATTAACTATGGAATTGAAATCAATTTGATGAAATTCAATTAACCAATCAAGGTTGAAATGGTTCAAAAATGAAGTTAAAAGTAAAGGAAAGGTCATAAGGAAATACTGGTCAGTAAGTGTTTAAGGATCACTTACAAGTTTCTTGTTGAGCAATCAAAATAGGGAAAATTGGTTTAAAGATCAAGATTGTAACGTAAATTGTTGATTAACTTATTTAGTTATTTTTTCCGTTCCAAATCAGATTTTATTAAAATTTAAAATTACTTTTAAAGTGTTACTTTTTGGCTGCTGTTGAAACCGATATAAAATAAGAATAGCTTTTTTTCTGGTTTGGGTTTATCAATTGAAGATGATTTGTTTTTCTGGTCTTTGGATTAATGACTATTTAAACCAAAATTATTCAAGTTAATTTCAATTAAAATTGCATTACAATCATTGAGCAACACTTATTAAAATACAATGATTGATGTGTGAAGATTTAAGGCTAAGAATAAAATATTAAACAGATTCAACGATTAAATTGTTGTTTGGTAACAATGAAAAAAGTATGTTACCATTTGATTGTAAAGGTAAAGTGACCACATTTGTGATTTAATTATTGTGGACAGTTGTTTCTTTAGCTTGGTAAGATGTTAAACTATGATAAATGGTAGAAGAGTGAAGCTTTGAAGTTGTGACTATCGGACATGTTAACGTAATTAACGTTAAACATAATGTGTTTACTAATTGAGATTGAAATAGTTGCGAAATGAAGAGACAACAATTACCTGACCGGCAATGGTTTGACCAATCATGAGAAAGATTCTCAATGGAAGTCGAGCTTTATAAGATCGATGTGACCAAAGACGATGTGCTCCAGCAGTTATACCAAAGCCTCCCCAAGTGCCCCAAAACCATGCTGTTTAGATGACAAGAGTTAAACGATTTAGAATCAACATTAAATGTCACTTTTTTTGGTCAACAGTACTGTCTGTTGTTGACCTAATTGGGACACAACAAATCATGTTGAGGTTTTTTCCAGACAATATTAGTCTTCATATCAATTTTTTTCAATCAATCTTTCATTTTGTTTCAATAAACCGTCTAAAGTTGGGTGAAATATTTCAAGTTCTGGTCTAAGTTGAGGCTTTTGGGTTATCTTTAAAAGATTGTCTTTCCTTAACCTGAAGCTATTTAACTTTCACCAAACCTCTTTTTAATTCATCATTTTTTGGCTTCTTTCTTTCACAGCTAAATGATTGAGTTAAGGATTCAGCCATTCTAATCAAGTTCAAGTTCGAAGTGTTTAAACAAGGAAAGAAAAGGTTGATTCTAATTTCAATTGTTGATCCAAACATTGTTAACAAAATTGGAAATACAAATATTTAAATGTAAATTGATTTACACCCAACAAGGCAAACATTTGGATTTGTTTTCATTTTTTATGGTCAAACAATCAAAATTTGTCAAATCACAGTTATTGATGCAAATAAGCATATTTTTGTTGACTCATTCAACGGTTTCCGCTGCTCAAATTGTTGACCAAATCAGTATTCAATTGTCAGGTCAGTTAACACACTGATCTTAATTACTGTTTGGCAAGACATTTCCGAAAAACAATTCAGCTGTGATTTACTTGACAAATTTTTAATGGTAAACGGGATTCACACTTAGTTAGTTTTCGCAATTAAACTGTGTTAAACAATTAGATTAGTAGATCAATTGTATACTTACAAAATATCCAACTAGGATATGGTTTAATCTTGATTAAGTAATAAATCCCATAAATGTGGACAGCATGAAGTATTATAAAAAAGATAACATTAGTCCAAACTATTGACCAATTTGAATTGTCGATGTAAATAAAAGATTGATCTGTTTTATGTTTCACTGAATCCATTGGTTTGTGGACTTCATCTTCAGGAACCAAATCGTCTTTCATTTCTTCTTCTTCTTCAACATCTTCAACAATTGGCACTTGATTGGGATGAGACAGTGGATAATGAATTAGCGTCTCATGGTGATCACTGGATTTACTTAAAAGACCGGGATTCGATGAGAATGGAGGCATTTTTATTGATTAAATTGACTAATTTAGTTAATCAATGATGACTGTCGAAGTGTAAACTCAATTTGATGAAAACAGATTAAATAAAAGCGAAGTTGATCTTAACCACAAGTTTAATGGATTCTGACTGAGCCAGAGATTGTTGTTAACTAAATTGTTTCTAACTAAACTAAAATGTAATGTTTACGGCGATTCAATTGTGGGAGGTAACTCAATGAAAGGTAAATGCGAAAGTAAAATTGGGAAAGAAAAGGAAAGAAGAGAAAGAGAAATGAAACGCGGGAAAACAAACGCATTTTAAGGTTTGACGTAACTTGATGTAGGTTGATCAAGTTGATCCTTAAATAAAATAAGAGGAAACAAATTGCTGATTGTAATATTTTGTTGCTTAAGTCAATCAATTGAAGTACAATTTCATGGTTTATATGAGCAAGACAGCAACTTAAATATGGACTTAAATTTAGTCATAAATTTGGCGATGGTTAACATTGTACTAATTAGTGACAAATCAATGTTTCGATTGCGCACTGTAAAAGTGCTATCATTGATTCATTTGGAAATGATCGTCTCGAATCAATGTTCAAATGGTCAATCACTGTGAAGGTTTAGTGTCCATTTATACTTTCAATGGATATTTGCTTTGATGACACAAAATTAATATTTATAATTCAAGGCAAGATACAAGGGAAGTTGATTGCATGGCTATAAGAATTAATTACGCATAAAGTAAATCTATTTTGTTCAATTTTATGACAAATTGTTGATTAATTAAAAAAGGCATTTTCGTTTTGTTTTGTTTCAAGTTTTTATTTTAAAATTATAAGAGATAAAATTTATCAGATCAAGGTTAAAACGAGCAGCATAAATTGAGTAAAATAATAGTAAGAAAAGGTCACAAGGAAATATTGATACACTGAATAAGGATCAGTTACTGACTTTTCATGGAGGAACATGAAGAAGAATGAGAAAAGAGGAAATTTAGAGTTTAAAGATTATCACTTTGCTTGATTATTCATTTATTTAGATGGTTAACTTCATTTTTTTCCGTTAAAAAACCAGACTTGGTGAACCATTTTTATTACAATCTTTCAATCGGTGCCATAATTTTCACGTAGACAGTTTGATAAATCGCAATATACCTTCGGACAGTTTAATCAAGCTAAAATTATTGGTTTGAGAGTTAATAACATGATGTCCGGCACTCAATTCATAAGGTTTCCTTGATACATGTACCTGGTTCTGTTAATGATGCAATCTATTCTCATCTTTTCGTTTCATCTTCTATCACAATGGGTGATTAATACCCTTGAACACGCTTGTCTTATCGTATTATTGCCTCAATGCTCAACAGGATGATTTGACTTCGTTGATATGTAACGCTAATTGTAAACTTAAACTTTTCTTAGCCCATAAATCGCTCTCGTCGATTTTAGATTGATTAATGCGAAACGCTGAAAGAGTGAATAATTTGAGAATTAAGCAGCTCCAGGTGGCCCGTAGAGGAGTTGCTAGATTTTTAATCTTATGCGAATGCAGGAAAATATTCCAAGTTTTTTTTGTCGAAAAAGTATTTGTTTTATTAATTGTGATGATGACAGTAAGTTGCACATTTTCATTCGATACCAAAAGTAGATGATTCTTCAACTGCAAGTAATAATTTTTCATAAAGCATCTCAAATGAAGTATAAGGCGGTAGATCCAATCTATTAAAACATGTGTGAGCTCTAAATATGCAGAAAAAACAAAGAAACCAGTTAATTTAAAGATTAAAAGCGTCAAAAGCTTTTTAGAATCAAGGAGATATCTAAATAAGAAAAAATTGAAAATGCAAGCAAAATTGTGACACGGTTCGTTTAAACATATTGAAATAACTTTCGAAGGAAACAATCGATTGTATTCCCTTTTTTATCATCTAAATAAATTAAGCTAAAAAATTTTTTACAATATAGATAAATCTTGAGATTAACTTACCTGGGTAAACTTGTTGGCAATCCCCATTTTTCAATACAGAACTTTCTTGGTCCATTGCTTCCTCTAAGGGCAGCGAAACCATCGTAAGGTATACTTGATGTACCAGTAACAAATTGTAAAAGTCTAAGTCGTCTCTCATTGTCAAATTTTTTCTCAATTGCTTTCCAAAACCATTGAATAACAGGATGTTGATCATGATAACCAGAGCGGTACTCTGTATTTTTTCGCCAGTCAGAAACATCAATCTCAGCAGTCCCTGAATTATGAAAATGCATTAATATAATATAAGTCATCAAAGTCTTTATAACAAAGCAATAAAACAAAACAACTAAATCATAGGTATTCAATTCAAAGAAAAGTTTCAAATAAATGGTTTGTAAAAGATCAACTTTAAAAATATAAAAGTAAATCAGTTGTTTTTTTGTGTGCTGATAAATTAACTTAAACTTACCAGCTATAACCAACTCAAGTTCTCTTGCATCAAAAACTGAAACAAGTCTGGCATCAATGACTTCATAAAAGCCTTTAACCAAAGATTCAGTTTGTTCTGAAACGCCACGATCGAGTCTCCATTTAACCATTCTATCAATGTATTCTTTTTTATTTTTTTCATTAACAGAAATCTTTTTTCCACTCGGTTTAAGATCTTTTTCAACAACCTGTCCAGCGATTTCTTCGATAACTGAAAAGGTTAAATCTAATTCCAAATCACTTATGTCATTTTCTTTCAGCCATCTTAATGATTGGTGAAATTCGGCATCCAGATATTCGAGATCAGATAACGAACAAGGCAAGCGAAGGAGGGCCTTATAGAATGGACGTGTAAAAAAGGCATCCAAGAGGTATTGATGAACCAAAGTCAACCCCAGAACTCGCCCACTAAATCTAAACCATTCGTGTGCGTTATCAACAAAAGCTGACATGGGACTAACTTGAACGGTGTATGTATCATTAGCTGAATACTCAAAAAGGCCATAATATGGATTAAACAATTCTCGTGAAAGAAGGAAAAAGAACTCCCTTGAAGGTCCTCCATAATCAAGACCTTCTTCACCAGCAAAACTAATATAGAGACGTGACTTTTGTAAATCTTTCTTAGAATTAGCTGACATTATTTTTGTAAAAGCATCTTCTAACAGATGATCTCGTCTTATATTAAGTTTAAATTTATTTGGACCTTGACCATAACCTTTTTGCTCTAGTTTACGATAAAAATTGCGCAGTTTAGCTTCAAAATCACGTCTATAAGGAGAACAGCCTGTAATAGGTGGTATTCGAACAGCCGATGCTCTAGAAAGCCCAGATGATGATTGAGGAGATCCGTGTGAGTGGCTTGAAGCAATACTTGAAGAGGAAACTGAGGCTGGAGTCGAAGTTGAAGGCTGGTTTGAAGTATTGTTCGAAGAAGGTGGAGATCTTGATGAATTTGCATTCTGAATTGGTATATAAGACATGATTTCTTGTTCGAAAAGACTTAATAAAATGGTCATCTCAATATCGTTACTATATCTGTCTAATGCTGATGTTCCTTCGTTTTTAACTGCAATCACTTTATCACGTAGTGAAGACATGGAATTGATATTAGGTCTACGTTCCTTTAAGATTTCCATGATATTGGGTTGCCTTAAAAATGCAACTACTTTCTCATTGTATGCAACAGGAACTTGAACAGGAGCCGCATTGGAAGTTGCTGTGGCACTGGAAGCCGATGATGAGCTAGATGAGACATTATTTGGATAAGATGGTCGAGGTGGAGGAACAGGACTGTTTTGATGCACATTATTATTCGCAGTATTTGCATCAGAAGAAGTGGATGGTGGTTGTGGCTGCTGATGATGGTACAACAGTTGTTGAGGTGGTGGTCCACGATTTGGACGACGACTTGGTGCTATAACTAATATGTGAGGATTTACAGGAGGAACTTCAGTGGGTAACCGGGGATCAATAAATGTTGTTGTTTTAGTTGTATGATCAATGAAAAAACATTTATTGTTTCGGTCTAGTTTCTTTTCCCATCCTTGTGGTAGTTCACGGTCGCTTTCAACAAACTTATTTATCAAAGAAACAAGATCTCTGTTATGTTGATATTTTTGAAAAGCGGTATGACTTGGATCACGCCTAATTTTGGTAATCATGTGTTTAAGGGAAATACTTTTATTGTATTGAGCTAGTGCTTCATCATTAAGGTGTAATAAGTTGAAAAAATCTGATCGCATGAGGAACTTAAGAGCTGGAAACATATGAGTGGAATCATTAGAATTCGAGGTTTCCGAGGGCGATGATGATGATGCTTGTCCAGTGGAAGGGGACATTAATACTGAGGATGCCGCAGATGAAGACGGTTCTGAGTTTGGGGCTGAGATTGCTGCTGCAGATACAAAAGGTGCGATTGGTGATACCTGAATTGATGAAGTACTAGCTGGTCGTGTTCCATAGGAAGATGATGAAGGAATAGGTGAGTCAGTTTCAGTAACTGCTATCGCTGTGGAACATACTGTTGAAGTAGCGGGCTGTAACTCAGTAGTCAATGAGTCAGAGTTTTTCGATGAATTGTTCATAGAATGTGTTGTGCTATGGTAAGAGGGTCCTGTTGAGCTGGAGGATGGAGTTGAGGTTGGAGGAACACTCGCAGATGAAGATACAGGAGTTGAAGATGAAGATGCAGACCCTCGATGAGTAATTGTCCTTCTAATACTTTGATATCTTCTATCTAATTGTTGACGAGATATTTCCATAGCTGTAGATGCAATATCACATTTTCGAGAAAGTTGAGGCACTTTATTTGGGACTTCAGAGCTTGGCCGGGTCCAAGTTGTTGTCCTACTAACATGGTCAACATAGAAGATTCTTCCATGAGAATCTATCCTTGCTTCCCAATTAGGAGGTAGAGGTTCATCTA
Organism: Tetranychus truncatus; assembly: GCA_028476895.1. NCBI lineage: Eukaryota > Metazoa > Arthropoda > Arachnida > Trombidiformes > Tetranychidae > Tetranychus > Tetranychus truncatus. The sequence continues at coordinate 9,703,050 of CM052061.1, forward strand.
TCTCAGCCTTTTGGAATTGATAATTTCGCTCAGGTATTGAGGGCAATCGTGTTAAGGTTGCTGCTCCTGAACGAAACTCTCGTTTGTTGGGTAAGGCAAAAGTACCGGCTGATGACATGGTTCGTCTGTGCAATGATTTAGATGGATTTTTCGAAGATGAACGAATATTTGATGACATTGTACTTGGCGGTCTTGAATTTTTAGCAGACGATTCAGAGTTATTTTGTACAGCAAATGTCAATGATGAAGATGAAGATGAAGGCTGAGTATCAGCAGTAAAACTAGACAAAGTAGATTGTAAGGGCAATAAGTCATTTATTGCAGATGTAAAATGTGAAGATGTTGATGCATGGTCGTCTGAAGTATTTTGTTTTTCTAAATTAGAAGCTCGACCAGAAGTTTCAGAAGTCTCGTTTATTTGAGATAAAAATGGATTACCAGAGCTCATTTCGGCCTGCTCGTTATCCACTATTGATGGGACGGCATCATTGGTATTACAGCTATCCTCTTCATCTTCCTCAACGTCTTCATCTTCTTCGTCGTCTTCATCATCGTCTTCTTCATCATCTTCCTCTTCATCATCTTCATCATTTTCATCATCTTCTTCTTCGTCATCATCATCATCATTGTCAGTATCGTCATCGTCTTCGCCATCTTCAGAAACATTTGAGCAATTTTCACTCACATTGTCATCATTGTTGTTGTCCTCTTCATCACCATATCCATGATCGATGTCATTATCACTACCGTCAATATTTTCTTGCTGTAATTGATTTGATGTCGGTTCATTCACTTGAGCACTATTAAGAGCATGTTCTGTTGTCCAACTTAATGTAGATGAGCTTCCATCACTATCTTCATCTTCTTGATAACTAATATCGATTGAGGAAAATTCAGGAATTAAAGAGGAACTTATACTTTCTGGTTCAGGTTGTTCAACTGAATCTCCTCCAGACAAATTCTCTTGTTTAAGTAAAGAACAAGAAGCTGATTCAGGCGACTGATGCTGTTGAAATGGATGGTGAAGCAGCTTCTGTTGATTTGATGATGATGATGGTTGTGATTGTGATGGGGTTTGTTGTTTTTTGTTGTCAGCTTCAAAGGTAATAGCTTGAGATTTCTGATTTCCTTGATGGATATTTGCAGTACGATGATCGTTTTGCTTTTCATTTAGATTTGGCTTAACGACACGTGAAACCCTAGACCTTAAAGGAGGCGTTGGTGGAGGGCTGCTACTATCAATATTCATGGATGTTTTGTTGTTAGACGGTACTATTCCTGATGACTGGTCAGTAAGGGGTGAGAAATTTACAGAAGATAATGAGGAAAAAGAGTTATTTTCAGAAGACCCTAGTTGAACCTGGCTTCGTGAAGCGTCCTGATTATCACGGGGATGCTCAGATTGGCCTTGTTTAGTTGATTTCTGTTTTGGAGGCAAGGGTGGAGGGGTATCACGGTATTTATTGATATTTGAGTTTTGAAGCTGTTGTTGTCCTAATCCAGTTGATACTAGAAGACTAGATGAATAAGTTGGCGGAGATGAAGAACATGGCGAGTTCATCAAATGAGCTGGATTCAACGAAGATCTATTAACAGAAGAATTTGAAGCTAATGATGAGGATGTTGGTATAGCATCAATAGCGGCACAAGTGAGACTAGAAGATCGATTTCGAGAAATTTGAGAAAGTTCATTTCGAATTACATCACTACGCACTAACTCATTGCCTGATCGACTACTTCGAGAAGAAGAGTCTTTAGATAATCTTTGACCAGCAGGAATATTACCACTTGGAATGTAAGGCAAAGAGGCACTTGAGAGTCCTCCAACAGAGGAGGAATTAGAATTGGCTGATGAAGTATATAATGAACGAATGGAATGAATCCGTGGATCTTTATCAAGTTCCAAACAAAAAGTGAAAGAAATACTGCCAATGTTGATATTATCAGATGTGGAAGATGTTTTGTGAGTTAGCCAGAGAGTTGATTCAAATGGCATTCCCCCTGATCCTGAAAAAAATCTCTCTAATAATTGTCCAACTTGGATACTAGCTCGTCCAAGTGAACGTGAGATTAATGGTCGAGATCGAGCAAATCGATCCTTAACTTCAAAGAAAATTACGTCTGAAGGAATAGCAGCGAAAGTATATCTACAATTCCAATTAGGATCAACAGTTCCTTCTGCATTATCAGTTCGACTAACTTGCAAGTAATGAGAGTAAGCGTGTACACTTTCATTTTCTCCGGGGTGTATTGAGATCTTTAAATAAGGATCTGGATTGAAAAACATACGTTTAGTTAAGTTGCGTGCATAGATGTCTGTTGGAAAAAGAGAAAAAAAGCAGAGCATTAATTTTCGAAAATATTGCAAACAGTTAAATAATTTAAATAGATATAACTAACTGGTTAGAGTAAATTTCAATAATTCATTGGTCTTCGGTTGTGTTGTGTATCCAAAGATCACATCAATAGGTACTCTCGTTGAAGAAGACATCAAACTGTTATGAAAGAAAAGAGAAACGCATTTACTAGTTTGTTCTCCAATACATTAATAAAGAAACTCACAGCAACAATTATATAGTATCAAGTAAATAAACAAATATGCAATAAAAGAAACAGGGAAAAGATGGATGCAGAATTCAGCTCACAATAACAGTGGATCAAATAATCACTCTTTGTTGATATTAATGATGTTTTTTCATTAAGGGGCGATGAACATTACTTTTGATGACTTCACTATAGAATGATCATGAAAATGATGCAAAGAAACGCCAAGCAGAATCAGAGATTGTATGTTTGTTATAAAAAATGGATAAAATTCAACAGTCGTAGAAAACGTATTGACAAAGCAAAATCGGTTTCATAACTTAAAAACCATTTTGACGCTATTTGCATTTATAGCCATTAATTTTCAGTCTATGGTATTGTTTTATAAGCTTTATGGTGCACAGGATTGACGCGAACAGGCAAAATATCAAAGCAAAAACAAATGATCAGCTACTTGTGTTGATGGACGAAGATCATTTCCTTGAATCAAATTACCTAAGAAAAAGAAACAAGGTGAAATTAATTATAAAGTAATCTATTTCCTCATTAAAACACTTAGAATAGAAAATGAACACTTCAAAAAAAGAAACGGACAACAAAAAGCACAAGGACAAAGCGTTTTTCCTTCATTCTTTTCTTTCATGATTACATGGGAGTTGGGCCAAGAAATTGAAATTTTGAAGTGAAATTTTCTTTGATGTTATGAATTGTTCTAACGATAATTTAAATCTTAATTTCCTGTCTTATTAAATCACAATTTTCATTAAGAATACTAATAAACTCGCAGCGAAACCATCTTTACTCCAAAATGAAAATCGTATCAACGTGATCAACGTATCAAAAAGGGCTAATATTACATAATGAAATAGGGCAGAATCAAAATACAATTCAGCGGAAAACTGAAAAAGATTAAAATAGTGAGGAAAAGACAATTGTATCACGAGATGGAAAGGAAACGAAAAAAGTATGCTTGAATAGGTATACGAAGAAGACAGATTAATAATTATAATTACCTGCTATAATGTGCTTTTTTGAGTGATGATGGTTTCTCGTCTGTTTCGATGATTGAAGGTTGAAAGTGAAAGCAAATATTAATAAAAAGATAAAAAGGACATGAGAAAGTGATATGGAGTGATAAATAGTGGAATAAAGATCAATGAGCTCACAGATAATTCGTTATGTTATGGCTGTTTAAAATATATACTAGTTTTATCAATTTGATTTGATTGTATGCAAACTAACCAGAAACTTGATTTAAGTAACATAAGATGACATCAACGAGATTATAACCTTAGAATGTAGAAATAAAACATCCTGTTGTGCTGAAAGATCAATTTTTAGTCAATCAGACACAATAATCAAATGAAAGGACTGAACATGAGAATACATCCACCGATAGTAGAACCTGATAGAGCTAATATCCAACTTGATTCACATTAATCGATGGCACAATTTTAAACACATTTACTTTCAATAGTAAATAAATGCACATGTTATCATGAGAAGTTGAACATTAGGAAGATGAAATGATGGAGATACTGCCTTGTTGAAAATGTGAAAATTCAGAGTAAAAATATAGAGATGGTTAACATGCATGAAAAGGATATAGTGTGAAGTGATTTATTAAAAACTAGGCTAAATAAATAGACTTTGATGACGGAAGGAAAGAGTTTATCATAAATTGAACAAACAAATTGACCAATAAAACTTACCACATATTTTTGAGTGGAGTTCCAATCTCAAATAAAATAGGTTGACTCAGGAATATTTCTTTCGGCTTTACTCAAACCTCGTTTTTAAATCTCTGCAAATTGGACAGTTTTACGTAATCTAAAACCATTCACTGGCGGTTAAATTTTGACCGTTTAAAGAAGGTTAATCATAGCCATGAAGATTATTAAAGGAACAATATTAAAACGAGAGTGAAAAATGCAAATGGAAAAGGAAACAAGTTGAATCATACAACAAAAGGAAAAGAAAAATGTCAGTAAACAGAGAGAAATGACCATCAACAGTTTAAAACGGTCAATTGAATGATACAAATAGCTTCAGCCTTACCTTTAATTGTACTGCATGTTAATAAATTTTTACAATTTAATTTGGTTTCCGCCATAATAGATTAATAAGATTCTCACTAATTCGCGTCAACAGAGAAAAATAAAATAAGATAATTCCAAAATAAATTCATTTTTGCTCCACAGATAATCGATTTCAATTCGATTATTAGGTTAATGATATTACCAAAAGATGGCGATCTTTGCTTTTTGGATTGGAACATGTTTACGAAATAAATTTGAATCAGATTTCATGAGACTTCTGAATAATAAATTTAATTTGTGACTCAGTGCTAAATAATCCAATCTTCAAACTAGGTCTTTACTTTAAAATTATGAGAAAATTAACTTTTATCTAAACATCTCGCACATAAAATAAATTTTGAATTATGAGCAATGAGAAATTGAAATTAAAACACAGAAGGAATCGTAGATGAAAGTCTTAATTTTATTTTATGTTTTAAAAATTAAAATGGATTTATAAAAAGATAAAATTTCATTAAAAATCAAATTAATTTTAATAAGAAAAAGGCTTAAAAGAAAATTTGGTAAAGCCGTAAAATGGATCAAATGATGAGATCAGGAAATAAAATCCAAGATCCATTTTAATTTTTCCAATAATTGGTTCAATAAAAACTTTCTACAATATAGTTGGGTCTGCCAATGTGTCCCAACTAACAAGCATGCTGTTCACCGCAATCCTGTTCGATTTCTGTTTGCAGTAATCAGGAACTGAAAAAAATAATAGAACAATTAGAATGTAATTTGCAGTGTAAAAAGTTATAAAAAATGTTGAATTCAAATTATTTCAACCATAAACCAAAACTTATAAGAGAAAAATCAGAAGGCATTGATTAAAAATCAATTTGAAGTGCTAGACACATATGATCAGTGGTATCAATAAACTGTTCAATCATGTTAAATCATAAAATATTTGTTTTGGTGTTTGTCAAAGAAATACAGTTTACTCTCTGGAGAAGTATTTCTTATCTATTATGGTTAGTATATCTTAAAGAAGCACTTTGAAATTATCTATTATTTAAATCTAAATTCAAGTTGGTCTTGAGCTATGGTCAAGCTAGATACAAAGAAGCGAATACGAATTGGCTAAAATTAAGTCTATAAAAAGACACAAATACGTAATTGGATAACTTACTGCAGGGATGATCGGCAGTGAACAGCTCAACTTCATAGAGGTCAAAGGATGCATCATAATCGATCACTTTGGCTTGTAAGGCAGCAGATTTGATGGGAATATTAGCGCCGAGAGATGTTTGCCATAGATGGAAACGAATCACTTGTCCAATTTTGGGTCTACCTGGCGTTCTAGTGGCACCTGTTTTGGCGACAGCGTCAATGGTTGCAGATAAAGTATCACCGGGTTTAGATGGTTGAGTTGGTGGAAGGGAGTTTGATTGGGATTGTGTCGAAGCTTTCCCTTTTTTAGGACAAATTTTATTAAGACAATCGTGACCTTTGTACACAGCATTATCAGTTAAAGTTAATGGAAGTTTAGTCAGCATAACAAATGGAGAATCAGGTCCGATGGCTTTGAGATGTTCCTTTCCATTCCAGTAAGATTTCACAACCTTTTTCTTTGGTTTAGTTGCACTATCCATTGTAAATTTAACAAGTTAATTCATTTAATTTAGAAAAAAAATAAAAGCAAGATGAGTGAGAACTGAAGGCAAAACCAAAAGCTCTTGCTGCTTCATAAATTTAAATGATATCAACAAAAATGGTTTTTAAATATCGATACTCTCTGATCATATCGATACCGAACTTAAAAATACAATCAAACAAAGTCCGACTTTGTGCTGAGAGAAACAACTATTTATTAAACAATTTGGTATTTACTAAACGATTAATCATACGATTGAGATCACTCAAAACAAAAATTTGTTGAAACCATGTTTTATTTCAGTTTAAAATAACTCGAGTAAGCGCCAAGGAATCAGATATATTTACATATCTAAACAAGTTAAAAGAAATCTGCTCGCATTGAGCAGCTAGGATAACGAAATTACCGGAAAAATCTGATTCACCTATTTTTGTGCAAGCCATTAATTTTTCAGTGCTAAAAAAATGTTGATCAAATCCAATGATTGGGAATTATTCAATTATTCAGAATTATTAGATCTATCCTGGTTTAAAAAAGACGCTTTTGAGCATGCAAATTTTTTCATTCATAGATGTCATGGTTAGCAATGATGGCTTGAGAGATTGCGCTTAGGACGATTATAAGCAATTTTTAAATAACTTGGTCAAATTTGTTTACCGATTTGTTTAATTAGTTTAATTATTGTTAATCTCGTTCATCAAATATCATGGTAAGTGCATAAGGCTTAACAAAAGAATTTTCTTCACTCTTAACTCTCTATTTAATCTTGACAGGCTCGGCGTTATGATACCAGGACTACTATTTTTTCACCTGAAGGTAAGGTTGTCATAAGTTGCTGCATCATGTCGGTCTTTGGTTGATTTATAATGTTTTATATTTTTAGGGAGGCTTTACCAAGTCGAGTACGCTATGGAGGCCATTGGTCATGCAGGTACTTGTCTTGGAATTTTGGCTTCGGATGGTATAGTTTTAGCAGCGGAAAGGCGAAACACTAACAAATTGTTAGATGAAGCATTCTCAGCTGAGAAAATTTACAAGCTTCATAAGTAAGTTGTTGCATTTCAGGGAATTCAATTTGGCAAAATTTACTTCTACTTTGCTTAGACTTTCACAAGTTTATCTGACTGGATCAATACTTGATATTAAATTTCTCTAATTTATCTCTATCCAGTGATATGGCTTGTAGTGTTGCCGGTATTACTTCGGATGCCAATGTTTTGACTAATGAGCTTCGCCAGATTGCTCAAAGGTATCTTCTTCAGTATGGCGAAAGTATACCGTGCGAACGATTAGTTAGCTGGCTTTGTGATATCAAACAAGCTTATACTCAATATGGTGGTAAACGACCATTCGGTGTTTCCATTCTCTATATGGGTTGGGACCGTCATCATGGATTTCAGTTGTACCAGTCTGATCCTAGTGGTAATTATGGTGGTTGGAAAGCTACATGCATTGGTAACAATAGTGCGGCTGCTGTTTCTATGTTGAAACAAGATTATAAAGAGGGACAAACGAATCTTGATCAAGCCTTAGCTCTCGCTGTAAAAGTGCTTAGCAAAACTTTAGATATGAATAAGCTAACTACTGACAAACGTGAGTACATTTTCTGTCATTTTTTCTTAACCTGTCGATTTCCAATTTTTAATTAATCTGTATTTCATTTGCAGTGGAAATTGCGACTTTAACCCGAGTGAACAACCAAACGAAAATACGTGTTCTACCTCATTCTGAAGTCGAAGAATTAATCAAAGCTTTCGAGGTAGAAGAAGCAGCTCGGATCAAGAAAGAGAAAGAAGAGAAGGAAAGAAAGCAACAGAAAGAAAAAGAAAAATCAAAGTGATGATTTTATACTAATTTACTCTTCCTAAAGTTTCTTATAACAATTAAAGATGAAGATTTGTTATAAATTAAAACATAACCTTTTGATTTCAGTGGCTATTTAAATAACTTAGTTTTGTTTTTGGTGCTCTCAGAAAGTTAATTACTTCTAAATTTAATTTTCTGTTTTGTACAATTAGCAAAAAATATCGTTTATCTCGTTAAATAATCATAACTACAACAGATGACTCTTAAATAGCTTGCGAATAACTCGTTTCGAGTGACTCTTTGTTACTCAATAGTTACTATACCTCTTGATCGACCTTTCAACTTTGAATTATTGATCAAAACAATTGATACGTTTAGCTTAAAGAAATATAGAACTTTTGTACAAAAACATTTGTGTTCAAAAATAGAGATATCATTTTAAGTGAAAAATTTAATTGCAAACCATTGATTCTAACGAAATTTTATTTCCATCAGAAATATGAAATGATTCATTTATTCTTTTTTCAGTTGAAATATATCAATTTATCAAATGTCAGATTTGCTAAAAATTCGGTGTAATTTTTCTATGGTTAAGTGTTGATCAGAAACTTTTATCAATTTATTTTCTTTCAAACAGATTCTTAAAAGTCAAAATAAAAATGAAAGAAAGCAAATAGCATAAACTACTTGAGTATCACATAATCGTTTTGAGAATTATCAAATATGTCTAAATGTGGACAGAAAATTGCAGTTAATGCTTTTTGACTTACTGTTACCCTATAGAAAGGCATAAAAGGCTAAGTTGTCGTTTTTTAAAAGTAAATGCAACTCGATATTTTTGATCAGTGAACATTTATTATAGGGAAAATATTTTTGCAGATAGCTTCTCAAGAAAGGGAGAGGATATGACGAGGAAAAGAGGTGATATTAAAGATTTACTGTAAAAAGATTAACGTTGAATGGGACAAAAGCTGAACAAAGTTAAAAGGTTATAAACCTAATTGTTGTCTTGGGATGTTCCAAACAATCTTGTCTCTGTCATCTTTTTCATCATCATCATCTCCTTTCCAAAGGGAAGTAAATTTCCACACCATTGAAGGGTAAATCAAGCGATTTCATGTGGATAAAATATAGATGATGACAAGCAAATAAAAGAGGATAAAAATGATGGCGAAAGGTGCTCAGTGGCCATAGAAGTTAGAAGTGTGATGATGTTTCTTGAATGTTGTGACAAAATGTTTTAGCGATGGAAAAATGAGGAAGATAGGATCCAAAGATAAAGATGTTAATATGATTGTTTTGGATGATGAAGCTTGTCTATTCTTCCAAGATTGGTGTTAACTAGCTCGTAAGACCATAATGGATGGTAAAGTGTTCCTAAATACGCTTGTCTTCACATATTATCAATTCAATGTTAAACAACTTGATCTGATTTGTTTTTCATCTATTTCGTAAATGGTTTCCACCCTCCTCTCCTCCTTGTTATATCACTCGTAGTTGCTCGTCTCCTTTCCTTCCATTTTGCCTGTTATGAGTTAAACTCGACAACGATTAATTGCATGAAAGAGTAAATTAGTTGAGAATATAAGCAGCTTCAGATGGTTCATTAGGTGCAAGGCCAGCTCGTTAATTGAACCCCATTACCAAAATTGTTTTGTCTTCCAGCATAAATGTTAGTATAACTAACAGATATCCAAATAATCATCAGCAACATTTTAATTGTGTCATCATTAATCATGACAAATAAGAAACCAAATTGTTGATTATCTTTAAGATGATTCAGTCTTTGGCTCCTTTTAGGTTAACGTTTCTCCCTTTTACCATCACCATCCTGTTCAGCATGAATTAATGTACACATTAGATGCGATCAAACGATGTTAACAGCCAACATATTAAAATAAACTGTAAGACAATTGAAAATCAGTTTAGAAGGTCACATAATTAATTAATCAATTTAAAGCCAATTTTAATGGTAAAATGATCAAATGAAATAAAAAAAGCAATTATAACGAAACAAAAAAATTAACAAGTCAGCCAAAACAAAGGAATCAATCTTTAGTGGCGCTCATTTTGAACCTTTTTTAATTAACCATCCATGCAAGTTTTGATCACTTTTAACAAAATAATCAACATTTATATTGATTTATTTAACAATCAATAAATGATAGAGAATAAAGCAGATCAAAAAGTTTCATTTATCAACAAATGCGTCAAAAGATTTCCAAGTTATATGGACAGAATTAAATTCAATTTGAAATCAATTTCAATTTTAGATCAATATACAACTAAATTTGGCCATAAATAAACATACTTAGGCAGTAAAAATGTCAATATATTAATGAAATTTGCATTCAACTGATTGACTGTTGTTAATGATAATTGATGAACTAAACTAACAATCAATACGAGTCAAGATACTTTCAAGATGAGCATCAGTTAATCAATCAGCTAATTGCTTGAGATAACAAAAAAAGAAGCTATAAATATTAAGAATTAACTGACTCCATGAATCTTGATGAATCTAATTACTGGTTAATCTGATTCATTCATTAAACTCGTTTTTTCATTGTTCATTTTTTTATTCCGCTGTTGAATTATCCTTTTGTCAACCCAATTCAACCCAACTCTTATAATAAACTTTTCACTCCTTTCATCAATCTTTTCATGAACAGATTTTTTCTCCTTTTTTTCAGGATGAACTCACTCTCTATAAACAATAAGATGATAAAAAAACACAGAAAATGAAAAAAAGCAAAGAAATTGTCATTCTTGAGTTTCTATTGTTTCCATTGATTCACTATTTGAAGAAACATCTTCAATGTTCAACTTGAGTTACTTTTTTTCAATGCTAATGATCCTTTTTTTGTCCTCTCTTTAACCAATTAATTCAAATTAACTTTTAAATTAAGCTTTTATTAATTCAATTGATTTTATTAAAAGCCTTCTAATTTACAAATTGATTGTTTGGAAAAGCTGAAAACGATGAAAACGTTAAATTTACCAAACTGTTTACTTTTCAATAAGAAACTTAATCAACTGTTTACCTCATAACTTTATCATCATCATAATCATCAACATTTCAATTGTTTCCAGCCTGAAGCAATGTTTACTTACCTTTAAATTGGATCAACTGATTATGATTAGATGAAAATGCAGAGTTGAATATAATCAAGGGATCTTAGGTTAAATTGTTGATTGAGATCAATTAGGTTTACTAGTTGATCAACTTCAAGTTCATGTATCTTTTGTATACACTTTCATATTAATATTTGAAAGGCTTAATTGGATGATTTACCGAGTAAATATTGTTTGATTGTGTTAACCAAAAGTAAACTGTATTTGAAGAGCAAAGAAAAATTGATCAAATTTCCAACTACTATTAATATTATTACATTCAATTATTACATTTCACTGATATAAATGATAATAAGAATAATTTTTTAATATAAAAAACAAATAATCACTTTAATCAATTGTTATCTAACAAACTCTCAATTGCGACCAGAAAACCTGAGCTTACAATTAAACACAGAATTCAACTTTTTACTGATTGAGGCATTATTTGATTTTCAATAGCAACTTATGAAAATTGATTAAAGCTTTTCCAATGCAATTGAAGGCAAAAAGCATTTGCTTGAATTAATTACTGAGAGGTTAAATCAATCAAAATTTCGGGAATTACTCCAAATTGTCAGTTTCGATGTTATTTATAATCTAATTTAATAATTTAAAACTTTAAACATTTACTCTGATCATTCATTTTTTGAGTTGTAAAAAAGTGGAAACCGTTTCTTGACACTTTTACTTAACAACCACTTAGAGATGATCAAAGAGCGTCTAAAAAAGATGATTCAGGTCCTTTTTTGAAACATTTTGAATCGTTTAAAATGACAAAATAATGTTTAAATTGTTCCAAGTTTAAAGTTAAAAATAAGAGGAAAATGGAACCATTTTGGGCTTAAAAAATGTTATATTTTCTGATCCTCTAGAAGCTCTGTCAACATGTTTTTAATGTTGTAGTTACCATTAAATATGACTAGATTATCTCGTTTTTCACCTTAAATTAGTCAAATTTTGTGTTCAACAAACATATCATGAACATCATCATTGGTAAAAATTAAGTTAAAGTGGAGCAATTTGTTGAAAGTTAACATTTAATAGCAACATTGAGACTAATTGATTCACATTTGGATGAGACTAGCAAAAAATGGCCAAAAAATTCAGGCTTGTAATGAACAGCATGATATTTTAGTTAAATGAGTCATGAATAAATTTGCTTTTTTATCCACTTTTTTAATGGTTAACTCAATATTAAACTACCGTAGGAGGTTAGCCTTAATTATGTATTAATCTGGTAACAATAACGTTAACCAGTTAACCATTGGGCTTAAAATGAGTGTTTTTTTATCAAAACAAAAGGTCTTCTAGTTTTGATCTTGAGATTGGTTGAGTCTCAATTACAAGTACAATTAACGTATTTGTTGGAGAAAGTTGAAGAGTTCAAGTTGATTTAAGGTACTTCTTGGAGTCAATTGGATTGATCAAAGACTGAACATGGTTAAGTGCGTTACAATCAAATTTAGTTAAACTGATTAAGCAGAATGTGTTTTAAATTTAAAGTGGATTAGGTTTATTGAGTGACAACATTGTAAAGGGCAATCTTAATATGTTGTCTTTATCACTTTCAAGTGAATGATCATCAACAGTACTTTTGAACAATCATTCAAATGTTAAAATATTTTTGAAACGTAAAAAAAACTGGAAAGAAAAAGTTACTTTGAAAAATAAAATTGAAAAAACAACATTGTAAGACCCTTTAGATTGATGAGGCTCATGAAGATAAAGAGGACAGAAATGAGAATAAAGAAGATGATGGTAATGATTAAGGATGAGGAGGAAAAAAAATGAGGAGTAAAAGATGAGTAAAATGAATAGTTTTTTACTTACCCAAGTTGCTGTTTTTTTGGTGACGTTTTTTTAACCATTTAAGTAGTTTTACAAGATTTAAATTGGCGTTGAAAAATCAATTAGATTGTTAGGGTAAAAGTTAACAAAAGAGTTAAGTAATTTAAGTCTAAACTGAACCAGGAGAAATTAAATTTGCTAGCAAAATTAATCATTTACTTGACTCACTTGATTGTTTTCACTTACATCTAGGGATTAATAATGGCACTAAAGACGATTGATAGCTTTTGTTTTTTTGTGGTTCAACTCTTTGCTTCAACATTTTTTTTTCCTTCAGAAGTTTCCATTTTTTTGCTTTCTTTTTATTTTTATTTGCTTTTTTTGTACAGACAATCAACAACAATTATTTAATTAACCATTCATTAATTCTAATTAACTCCCGGTGGCTCGAAATGGATCAAAATGGATCAACATTAGAGTGGCAACAAAGTCAGCTTCAAGCCCTTCAGCTATAACGGAATCTTTTCTGTTTGTTCGCAACTTTTTTTAATCATCAATTTAATTATCATCAAATATATACGTTTAATTATTATTAAATGACCATTCAATTAACAGCCTACCTAATCAATCAGTGGCTTCAAACAGTTGATCACAAATGACTTTAACAGGAGCTTTAGTGAGATCAGTAGTTTCAGCTAACCTGATACTGTGTAAGTGAACACTTGTCTTAGGCCTGACTATTGAAGCCATTGATGAGTGAATAAAAAAATAGTGTTTCAATGTAAATCTCTGTTGGGATTTGTTGGATATTGTTGGGTTAGATTGGATGAGATGATGATATGGATGAGAGTGATGATGATAATGATGATGATAAATTGATTTTGTTTTACAATCAAATCAATGGAAGAAGCAAATAATTTAAAAAGAAACACCAATTTAGCTTATGGTTGTCATCAATCACCTAACTTATACTCAATGTTATTGGGAAAACACTTTGTCTTTGACAAGCTTAACATTTACAACAGTCTTTCAAGGCAAATAATAAAAGTGAAACAAACTTTGATTCTTGATAACTATTACAATCATCATCCTCATCTTGATCATCATATTATAATAATAATGATAGTAATAATAGTAATATTAAAAGGGTAAAAGATGATAAAGGATAAAGAAGGATGTTGATGGTGTCTTGTTAGTAATTGACATTACTCTTCCCTAAATTGTTACAATCAATCTTTACTCGATTACTCTTTTTGTCTCTGTCTTGTTTCGCATTTCAATAATATTGATTTGCCTTGAAACTGAATATCTTTTAACATTAAGATGCTTTCTAATGGAAATTATCATCATTTTCAGATTTCTCTTCCATTCACTATTGGTTTTTGGATAACAGCAAGATTAAATTATCTTCAGGATCACTTGTCATTCATTTAAACTGATTGTTTCATTGATCCAATTAATCAATTTACAATATCAATAACCATTAACATTAACATTGAAACAAAAAAAACAATGAGAAAAGCTGTAAATTTTATAAATGTTTTACATTTGATGAAATACAATTTGGCGAAACATATCAATCAATATCTAATGAAAAGACCATTTGATTCATTTGAAACTGAAATTGCATGATAATTGAATGTTTCATTAGGAATGAAGTTTAAAAATTAATGTTAACATTGAGTTGAATTTAAACATTGTAACAAGACTGAAGTAAGGCTAGCTGAAGATAAGAGTGAAAATGTTTAAGAGATTCTGAATGTTATCCTGAATGTTATCCTGATGCTGGGAGTGATTTTGTTGACTTATGATTGGATAAGATTGCTGTCTGTGGGAGGGAGGAAAGGTGGAGCTGGAACTGTACTATAATTTGATTAAAATACATTGAGATTGAACTATAATAAAAAAGGTTATCCTTGATTCAGTTGTAATCATTTGTATTCAATCAGTTCTCAATGAAACATGTTATCATCGTAAATAATGTCAACAAGACGAAACCAGAAAGAGAAGTGCAAAAAGTGTTGAATAAAATAAAGTAAAAATGAAAATCCAAATGAATGTTGAATGCAATGTCCTTTTAACAATTAATATGAATGCAAGAGAATTAAAAGTTTAACATTTTGTTCAATTAATATTGTTATTTAACCAAATGGAGCAATTAACTGAATTTGTTAATAAATCAATGACTTGTGAACGTTTATCTCAACTAACACCGACAACGACTGCAGGTCAACCATTGACTTCCCTCAGCAATTCATGTTTTACCTCATTAACATCCTTTCCTGTTGTTAACTTAAACTCATCAACAAATGGCTTGTCCAATGGATTAACAAATGGATTAACTAGTGGGTTAACCGGTGGGTTGACCAATGGATTATCAAATGGACTATCAAATGGAGTTGGTTTATCAGCTGCAACAGCAGCAGCAGCAGCGGCAGCAGCGGCTGGCCTTCACTTTCCCACTCTTAATCCATTCATGAAGTCAAGCTCAACTCTTAACCCATTCAACCTCTTCAATCCTGCCTTTCATCGGTCATCATTGCCCTCATCAACATCAACCACAACCACAACTACAACAACAACCTCAACTAAATTTAATCGACCTCCGGGTCTACCAAGTCCACCTCCGTCTCCACTTTCATTTAAAGATAATTCAATTCGATTAACTGTCAATCCAACTCCCAATCATCTATATCATCATGTTGAACGTCCTGAAACGTCAACCTCAATTGAAACGGACAATGAAGACAATAATAGTAAAGATTCAAGAGGTGAGAGTCAATTGTCATTTTCATTTGATTTTCAAAATAATTTGCTTTTCATTTTCCAGGATCTTGTTTATCACCTGGAAGTTACTCTGCAAGTAAAACAAATACTGATATTGATATTGATGATAATGGTGAAAGTGAAACTCCTGGTGAGTCTTGATTGACAATTTGTAAATTCAGTTAATTGTTTAATCTATTTGCATGTTCAGGTTTGGATAAAGATGTGATTGTTGAAGTAAATGGTAAAACTGGTAAAAGTGCAAGTAGGAATGCAAGTGATGAGGATGAAGACGAGTCAAATGAGTCCAACACTGGAGTTAACTCTTTTGCTTCGACTCTCCAATTAACCTGTAGACAATCGCAACAATCAAACAATCAACATCAAGGAAAAGTAAAGCAACGTCGATCACGGACCAATTTCACTTTGGATCAGTTAAATGAACTAGAAAGGCTTTTCGACGAAACTCATTATCCTGATGCTTTCATGAGAGAGGAACTATCTCAACGACTTGGACTTTCAGAGGCTCGAGTTCAGGTAATTATCAATCTAAACCAACAATAGAAGCAAACCACAATCAAATCGCTGGTCAATCAGCTAGTTATATGTTTCCATTAATTTAATAACAAAAATGTTATGATATTTAGGCTTCACCAATTACAGCCAAATTAGCTTGTCAAAGTGAATCAATTTAAGATGAAAAGTAAATCATTTTGTCACATAAAATTATCTTTCATCCAGTTTTACAGTTAACTTTAAGTTAATTTAATGAATCCATTAATAATAATGAAGTGTTGATGCTTTTTTCCGATCATAATTAATATTCTTAACCAGATTCTTTTCCTTAATGAAATTATCATCTGATTAGATATTCAAAGGTTGTTGAATGGATGAATTGAAGTCTAATGATGATGGAAATGATAATGATTAAAATGATTATCATGATAATGAAATGAAATTAACTATTAGCTTGATTTGGTAAGGTGAAAATGTTGATACAAAAGATGAATAAGATGAAGATGAAAGTTGATAAACTGTTAACAGTTCAACCAATTAAGTTGATTGGTTGTGTGAAAGAAGCAGTGGAAAAAGAAGACAAAATTAATAGATTTACTTGACAATTGTTATGTTAGTCAATTAAATTAACCATAATCCGTTCAGTTAATCCGTTATCTTTTTTCCCTGTCTTCTCACACATTTCACTGTTAATCCAGAAAGGGTCAACTTTAATCATCTTCAAGTTGAAATGATATTTACAGGTTTGGGTAAAAATGGGTTGAAATGAAGTTGAAAATGGTTGAACAAATGAATGTTAACAATGGACGAGAAGACAATTATTATTAAGACTGATTATCTGATTGTCGCAAAATACCGCTAATTTGGTTAAGAGCAAGTTAATGTGAGCCAATTAGATCAATGAATACAGTGTCTTATCATGATCAGAAGGAAACAATTTAACTGTTGTTCCCATTGATAATGATAATGGTCATGATTTTGTCTTCAACATCTTTTTAATCAGTTTAATGGACCACAGAGAATAATCTTCATCCCATCCTCATCCTCATCCTATTTTCATCTTTTTTCATCTTTTCCTTCCTTCGCCACCATTACCACATTTATACAAATCAAATGCTAGATTTATGTCTACACTCAACTGGGAGTTTTAATAGTAAAATAAAGTCTGAAAAAAAAAGATATTTTACTGTTGCTTTAATGAAGATCATCATAAACTCAAACAGGTTAACGTTTAACCTGGTTAATTGTTTACCATTATTATTAGTGTTCATTACTAGGCCTAAACATTGCTATGAATAAATATTATGCTAAATGGTTTGCTATTGAATAACCCTGTTAAGGTATAACTAGATTTGCCTTTGTTATTGTCTATTGATTAGGCGTTACTTGATTTACACTCTTCTAATCAATTAGATACTCATAATTAAATTAGACAATCCCAAGAAATTGTGTTATCCCAGCAAATTTCAATACTCAATACTGAATTACATTAATGATTACCATTAATGTTTTCACTCAACTGCTGTAGTTGTTGATTTTTTTCTGCTGCTTTGCTCGTTCTTCCAATGTTAAATCAGCCTTAGGGTTGAGCTGAAATTGTTTATATGTTAGAGGATAAATCAAATGTTGATGCTAATGATATCAACATTGCAATCATTTTGATAGTTGAAAACAAACAAACAAACAAATTGGAGTAATCAATTTGAATCAATATTCACAGACTGCTTTCCAATCACAATGTAAATCCATCTTTACGTTCATCAACATATCTGTGTATTCATTGTTCCTCCCTTTCCATCATTAGATTTGATCAAATATTTGTAAGATGAAGACATGATCAGTCAACAACAATAAACAATACGAGAAACAATCTTACATAAATCATTGCCGTAAGGTTTAATTTGATTCATCAATTGAACAAAATTCCTAACCAGTGAGCAACTTTGTAATTCATAACATCATCTTTCAATCTTCAACTTTTTTCTTTCCCTAATGTTTTCAATCAAATCATTGAACATTATCACTGATCTTTTTGTTTTCACTTGAAATAGGTTTGGTTCCAAAATAGACGTGCCAAATGCCGTAAACATGAAAGTCAAATGCAAAAAAGTAAGTCTAATGTTTCCATAATTTTTCATGCATTTTCAGAAAACAATTTCCTTCAAATCCTGAAATTAAAAGCATTTCATTTTCAACTTTCACTGTAATTTTACTAACATTTTGTGAGATTCACATGAAAATCTCAATTAGATCAATCTCAAATAACACTTTGAATGATTTCTTCTTGAGTTGAAGTGACAAAATTTTAAATCATTTTCATTGATCACTAGGGACAAGAGTTAAAATTAATCAAAGAGTTTTTTATTCAAGTTACTATTATATTTATCCATGTTTGAGTCTTAATCTGACAAATGTTTTCTTGTTTCATTTATAGCTGGCTTAATCATGTCTTCAACAAGCACCACAATTGAATCATCTCGAATAGCCCCTTACATAAACGTAAGCTCATCGCCAACACCGCGTCTCTCTGGTCAATCAACTCCAACACCCGAACGTTTTCCATCAATCATTCCTACTTCAGGTTCGATCTTTTTAATTCCTCTATTCATTGATTAATCTAATCTAATTTCTGTACTTTCATCTCCTTCTTTACAGGAGTCTCATCACATTATTTACAATTTGCAACTGATCCAGCTTTAATTGCCGCCGCTCATCATTATACAGCCGCAGCAGCAGCTGCAGCAGCAGTCCAAGCCAATTCAGCAAACGGCTTCTTATTTTATCCGACTCATCCAGCTCATCCATTTAGTTTATCAGCACTTTTAGCTGCTGAAAGGTTAAACAATAAAAACTCATCGATAGCTGAACTCCGAATGAAGGCTCAAAAACACACAGCTGCTCTTGGATTATGAACTGAAATGCAATTTAGATAACTAATCCAATGACCAAAACAATCTTTTACAATCAACAGCAACCATCACAATTTAACGATAATTACCACTAAAATGCAATCTCTTCATTACCTTTTCAATTATTGTTTTACTCAACAGCTTTGCCTTTGTTGCATATAAATACATCAATTTACCTTTTACCTCCCAATTAATCAACCAAATTAATGTTATGATTAATAACGATCCAAGTTTTCAGTCTTTTTTTTGTTCAAATCAATTGTAATTAGCAAGTAATCAAAGACAAAGCAAACCATAAAACAAGTCAAACCTAGTCTCTTCAGTAGACATGAAACCAAAGAAATAAAATTACTTATGAAATTGAACAAAATTTGTTTCCTTCAAATTGATTATCTTGTTCACTTAAATATGTGTCTGAACAAAATCAAATTAGATTACTTTGACTAGAACCAAAACAATCTGATTTCATTGAATTAACCAATTGATCAATAAACTTGAAGATGAAGCACAAAATTTCAATAAAATGTTTCAAACTCAAAGCAATATTTTTAAATATAAATATCATAATGATTATGATAAAGTTGAAATATTGTTGAATTAAAGTTTAAAAGGTTTCACTTGTCATTTTACGTGACTTTAATCATTACCATTAATGTGATTGTATGTTTAAAGTGATTCTTGATTTGATTGTTGATATTTTTGGCCTTTTTTTCTCGTTCATTTCGATATCAAATTAAATAAAACGAAAAATTGTACACAAAAGTAAGTAACTTACCAATATATTTTATTATATATTGGATATAATGTTAAGGAGTAAACTAAGATTTATGGCTTATAATCAAGTTTATTTTTGTGTGTTTCAATCACGTACAATTGGTCAGTTTGTTGGCCTTTATTTTGCTTCTTTTTTATTGCATTTCAACAATTTATTTGATTGTTATATTTTATTAAATATCAATCAAGAGTAAACCTCAAATGGATCAATCGATTGTTTCCTTCATTTTCAAGTATATAAACTAATAGAGAAGCTTTAAGTCGACCAGAAATTTTGCTTCATAACTTATTAATTGGGTTTAAAAACCCAATTTTTGCTTTGTTTTACAATTGTCAGAGCAAGATTGATCAACAGCTATTAACATGTGGTTTACATTCTGATTGATTACATTAATCAATTGATGAAATTGAAATAATTAACACGTTGATCATGTCATTAGATTAATATTGAATCAATCAAAACATTGTTTTTTGTTGTTACACTGGATCAATCTAATGGAGTACAAAACTGACAACCATTAATCTTAATTTAGCAAAATCCGTTTCAATTAAAACGAAACCATTTCCAATGAGAACCTGATTAAATCAGTAAATCTCTGGACTTTAAGATGTACTTCATTCTCATACTTTACATATTGTAAATTGTATTGATTCTGGTTTAATTGTATGAAAATGATTGTTCAACTGAAAAGATGAAAACTTAATAACATAATCATGTTTCAGTTTACTTAACCTTTCAACTCAATAACGGTTCATCATTTCTGTGACATTAAAATGTCTAATCACAATGATAATCATCATTATTATCGCCATTATCATCATCGTCTTCGTCATTTTTTTCTTGGTCAATGTATTTCAATGGACTAAGTAGTTACATTGTAAGTGGTAAAATGATGCGTAAAATATCGTCTCTTATTGAAAGTTAATGTGATTGATGAGTTGATGGTTTTAAGGGACTTAAAAGAGTCGGATGATGAGGAGAAAGAGAAGATGAATAAGGGAAGGAAGATGAAGAAAGAGATTGGGAAGAGAGAGGAAAGAGAAGTGTTGTTGTGTAAAAAGTGTTTTGCTTTCAATGGTTTACAGCTTTTTCATTAAGCTTCCCATTGATAATAGTATCATGATAATGTATAATAATTATATTGAAATAAAAGCAAAAATAATCTAAAAAAGTTATAACGCTAATAATATAATAATTTGATATAAAAAAGGGTAGATAATGATGATTCTGTGTTGAGCAATGCAAAATGGTGAGTCAATAAAATGATTGAGGTTAATGGACTTTCACTGTAATAAATGCCATACAATTATTCTGGTGACAATTGACGTAAAGAGTATCAATATTTAATCAGATTAATTACATCTTATTGTTTGCTGGTAACAAATCAGGCTTTAATAAAAATCATTGTAAATTTAACGGCAGATAAAAATGTTTATTTACTGTCATACAATGCACAATTTAAATGTTCATTGACTCTGCTTTGTAAGATTTATCAAGATTATTCTAGCTTTATATTTAGATTATTTTGTTATTCAAATGATCAACTTCTTCAATTCAGGTTTCTATCATGACAAAGCAATCAGTTTCATTTGGAAATCCAGTAATTATGAAAGCTTCCGTTAATATTAACCAGAGTATTGATTTAAAAT
The DNA here is from genome assembly GCA_028476895.1 of Tetranychus truncatus. Classification (NCBI taxonomy): domain Eukaryota; kingdom Metazoa; phylum Arthropoda; class Arachnida; order Trombidiformes; family Tetranychidae; genus Tetranychus; species Tetranychus truncatus. The sequence continues at coordinate 9,724,595 of CM052061.1, forward strand.
CGGTGTCAGTCGACCAGGTTTAGGTCCGAGATAGCAATTGGAATCAGGAAATGATTTATGTTCGAGTTTGCTTCTGCTTTGTTTTAGCGTTAAAAATCAGCGAATCACTTGTAAATCAATTAGAATAGTAAAAAATACAAATTATTTCCAGGTAAAAATTGATAAAGTCAAGTCACTCTGACTTTTAACTTGTTGATTCCTCCCCTTAACATTTTGCCTGTCTTTTAATATACATGAATTCAATTAACAAAACACCAAATGATCAATATTTGTAACAATTTAATCATTTCGGTTATTTAGACCATCCAATAGAACCATATAAATACTGTTCGGGAAGACAAACTCAATGATAACAATTAATGTATTGTTGAGTGTGAATCAGTTATCATCATCGAAAGTTTCACTTGGACAAATAAAAATGTACTTATTCGTGAATGTTTTGATCTTTATCTTTGCCTTCTCTGTGGTTAAATCAGATAATCACTTAGATTCCAATAATTTATCATCTGAGCCAAAAATAACAACAAATCTTGTACAAGATGCTTTTGAGACACTTCGTCGTCTAATTCAGGAATCAAGTAATCGCCAGGAGAATGATTCAAATAAGGATAAAACTCAACTTCAAGCTCAACATTATTCACCTCTTCAACGAATGGATCCATTGTTCTTGCCAAGATCGGTTCTCCATGAAAGCCGTGATCCTGCAGCTCCAGTCTTGGGTAAATTGGTAGTTAAACTTGACAATCTGCAATTCACTGGTTTATCAAACTTCAAGGTGGAACAAGTTGCCGATTCTGGTCCATGCATGACTTTCCAACATACAATTCCTAAACTGGAAGCTTGTGCTGATTATAACCTTGAATACCACTTGTTCAATGAGATTCCTTTGAAGTTATCTGAAGGTCAGTTGAAGGCAACACTTCCAAAAGCCAGGGTTAATGGCGGTTTCTTGTCCTTCACTGGACCTATGAATGACTGGTCAACTAAATCTAAATTCAATGTTACCACGACAGTTGATGATGATATATCATTGGCCGTTTATCCTAAACACACTATTTCCGAGCGTTTTGTGCTCCAAAAGAGCATGGATAAACTACAAGCAGCTGTTAAGTCAAGTTTACCACAAATCTCAGAGATGCTTAGAAGTGCTTACATTCGCGTTATCGAGATGAAAATAATAAAGTGAGCTTTAACAAAGATTGAAACGTTTCCATATTAACAGTTACCTCAAAATTCTTTGTATGGTTCACTGTACATAAAATGAAATGTTCCAATTCACAAATTTTTTGTCATTTGTTATTTAACTTTTTTATTCTTTGACAAAACCTTCTCTAATTCAACATCATTTTTCAACAATTCCGGGTCAATTTCAAAATCTTCTGAAGAGTACTTTCGATCCTTCTCGCTAGAATCATCAGGTGAATGTGTAGATACAAATTTAGGGTTTTTATCCATAATGATCTTTAAATTATTACCCTTCTGTTTTTTATGCAAAACCCGAACCTCTTCAACTAGTTTTTCACTGATTTTTTTGAAAAAAGTATCCATTGATATGCCAGTTTGTCCCTGTACAATTAAATGCACTTGTTTATCTTTTGTAATCCAGTTATTAATTGAATCCATTTTAACTTTGAGATCGGCTGAAGCAATCGATGTTTCAAACGTTATTCTTTTAATTTCTTTGGGTTTTCGTGGTTCTGTACTAGTCTTTTCAGGTGCTTGTTTATCATTTAGGTCTTCGTCCTTTTCATCGCCAAAAATAACTGATTCTTCATACCGCGACTTCAATTGAAATTCAGGAAATTTGGGTTTTCCTAGAATTTCCATAGGCACTAAAGTGAAACCATTCTTTTTAGCAATATTTTCAGCTTCTTGTTTAGTTTTGGTTCCAATAACTTGACCAGACGAATCATATAAACGAATGAGCTCGGCATTGCTCGCTTTTCCAGCTCGTTTGGTTGATAAAAGAGCTTTAGAAACTTGAAGATATCTCATTTGATTTTGAGCAGCTTTTAGTGTGTCATTTAAAATGGTACAACGGTAAGCTGCTTTCATAAAATTCATGATTAATGTCACTTAGGTAGGCTAATTCAAAAAAAAACAAAAAAGAAATGTGAAAAAGGGAAATTGCGTAGTTAAATGCTAAATAAAGTTTTTACCTTTGATTAGTATATACAAATAGTAGTGGAATATATAAAATACGAAATCACTCTGAGAGGGCCACCAAACTTTTAACTACTTTAATACATAGTAAATTTAAAATCATAATTAATGGTTAAATCATTGATTTTTAACTTGTGTTATTCAAAACAATGACAAAATCATGTGTTTCTGTTTGGATTTTGAGGTTTGCGTTTATAGATGGGAGGCGGTTTATTTGATTTTACCTTCCAGTTTACATTGAGATTTTTGAGAGAGTTGTTCCAAGTTAGTTAATTTATTATTACCATTATGGATTAAAAGATTTCATGATAAAACTTCTTTATGGCTTGGACATTGGATGTAAAGGACAATTAACTTCCCGCTAATATCTAAAAGGCATTTGGAAAACAGAAGTCTCATGTTCAATTTATTAATGGAATTGCAATGGCTTGATAATAATTTGAAGTGGTTGTTAAGGCAAAGTATTTAATTAATAAAAAAAATTAATCAAGACCAGCATTCATACTGAATCTTTCTACACGATTCAAGTTTACATAAAAGCTTTTCAGCTTCATCTTCGCCTATTTGATTGCTGTAATCGATAATTATTTTCTTGACACAGTTTCTCACATCATCAGGCATTTGATTAGAGCTTCCAGCGATAAGAAGAGTTGAACCTCGTTTAATTATATAATCCTCAATAATTGAATGATTCGCAAGCATTTCATCCTGAACATACCATTTTTTTGCAGGGTTTTCACGAGAAAATGCGGTGAAAACCTGGAGATGAGATTTCGATTGATATTCTTCCCATTCATCTTTGAAATAATAGTCCGCATTACTAAATCTACAGCCGAAGAAAAGAACATTGTCAGGTATTTTATCAATGAACCGTTCTTGGATAATCGATCGAAAAGGAGCAACTCCTGTTCCTGGACCAACCATAATCAACGGATCGCTATGAGGTATTTTGAATTCTCCACGTCTAATCGTAAGATTAATAGTGTCACCTTTAACAAGCTGAGCCAAATAGTTTGAACAGAGACCAATTCTCGGTGATCGAAGCTTCGTCTTAAATTTAACTACAGCCACCAGCAGATGAATTTCATTGGGATACATTTTCATAGAAGATGCTATGGAAAAAGCTCGAGGTCGAATACCTGGTATTAGATCAAAAAGATAGTTTAAAGGGATCTTTGAAGATGTATGAGGAAAATCTTGCAGGACCTCTAAAATATTTCGCTTGGCTCTATGGCAGTAGTTATAAAGTTCTTGTTGGCCTTCAGTAGAAGCGAACTCACGTAGTTTTTCTCTCTCCAAATCATCATCACTGAATCTCCAAAGTAAATCGAAAAAAGATCGCTTTGGAACTGAATGTATATCTAACTGCTGTGTTACAAGTGTATGTATATCTAAAAATTCGGGAAGATTATTGTGACCATATTCGGTAAAATTCATGTCTACTTGTCTACAGCGAAGTTTCATTGAAGGATTCAAATTTAGAAGACTACAAAAAATTTCCACTTCATCGGGGAAATTTTTCGGATGAATTAAAACCACATCACCAGGCTGATAACTTAGATCTGGTTCATTATTGAGGCAAATTTTAATGAATCTCACTTCTTGAAAATGAGTGCTTGGCGTAACTCGTTCATTACAGATGATTGAACCTGAGTTTACTTGGTTTTTTGGTATATCAGGCTTATACTCATTGCAACCCAATACACCAACTTGATAGCTAGATTCAAAAATATTATTATCTAGGTTCAATCCTTTTGTCAACGGCATCAATTGTTTTACTTTATCCCAAAACTCTTGTAACCATGGCGTGACAGAAGCCCATAATCCTAAATCATGTTGATCATCACCCAAAGCTAAATCAAGGATCATCTTGGCTCCAAGTGATTGTAGTCTCTTGAACAGTTTTTTGCCAACAACATTATATTTGATGTATGATGAGTCTCCTAAACCAATAACAGCAGCATTCAAATGGCTTAAGCAATCATTAGGTAAATTCTTTCTCATAATTAGACTCCAAAATTTTTTTAAAGGTGTAGGTTCATTGCCTTGTCCTGTGGTCGAGCAAATAAATAACACCAATCTTTCGTCAATTAATTGACTCATCTGATAATCACTGATTGACATTGCTTTAGCCTGTAATCCTAGTTTTTTAGCTGCACGATAAACCATTCTAGCAACATCTTCACTATTGCCTGTTTCACCGGCATATAAAATCAACAATTGATTTACCATTTCCACAAATCGCCAAGAAATTGTTAACTTAAATTATTTGAAACTTATTATAAAAGCATTACTTTGCAACATAAACAGCTTGCAGGAAAATGTAAACATGTGGTAGCTGATGTAATGTTTATTGATAGATAACTTAACCAGTGGTTTGTTTTCTTTTATTTATCACTTATTTTAGTTTTAATAATGTTTATTCTTAATGACTGATTATTCATAATTATACGTATTTAATTCATTAGTACTGTTAATAATAAAGACTATTCATATATTTTGATCTATCGTATGATTATTTTGTGCCAAGGAATATGAGTTTAGCAATGATGTTATCCCTTCAAAAGATTCTATTGACAATCAACTTGGTTGATTGTCAATCAATTGCTATTGCTGTGTTTCTGTCTTTTATTTTCATGGCGACAATAGTTTGGTTTTATTTCGTCAATTATTTTGATTGTGATCTTAGTTTATATCTAAATAGAATTTTATTAAAATTAAAACAAGAAAGGGATTGTTATATTAAAGGAAAGGTTTTTTGGGTAACAGGTGCTTCGAGTGGTATCGGTGAAGCTCTCGCCTATGAACTTGTCCTTTACAATGTTAAACTAGTCCTTTCAGGCCGAAATGAAGAGCGTATCCAGAAGGTCAAACAAAATTGCATATCTTAAGGTAAATTTCATCTTTTTTAGCGGTTATTTACTAATTGTGTCCAATCTGGTTACTAAGGCTGCTCCAATAGTAACATAATAACAATTACATTTGATATGCGGAACAGAGAGGATCACCAAATCGCGCTTGAATCTGTATTACAGCGATTCGGGAAAGTATGTTATAATTGAAATAATAAGTTTTAAAGCATTCGCTATGTGGATTTGCAAATTCTAATTTAGATCAACTTCTTATTTCAATTTTAGGTTGACATCTTTGTAAACAATGCCGGAACAAGCCAAAGGTCTCGTTTTGAACACATAGAGTCTCGTGTTGACCATGATCTATTTGATAACAACGTGTTTGGAGGTGTTAATTTGACTCGATTGCTTCTTAAACATTGGTATGATACAAATACAAAAGGCCATATTGTTGTTACTAGTAGCATCGTTGGAAAAGCCGCTTTACCCGAATGTGCCTCTTATACTGCTTCTAAACATGCACTTCATGTAAGTTGATTCATCAAATTTATTTAACATGTTACCCACTTCTATTCTGTTATTTCATCTGACCAGGGTTACTATGAATGTCTCCGCTATGAAGCTGCGTCTAAGGGTATAATTATAACAATGGTTTGTTCTGGGCCTGTTAAAACTGGTATCGCTGCTGTTTCATATACTGGATCTTACGGAGTTTTATTAAATGGTTCAGTGTCATCGAACCGTATGAGTCCAAAGCGCCATGCTGAACTTATGGTTTGCGCTATTGAAACAAGGCTGGAAGAAGTTTGGATCACAATTCAACCCTTTCTTTGGTATTGCTATGCTCACCAATACTTCCCTACTCTCAGTAAAAGATGGCTAATTAAGATGGCAAACAATTTATCCAAGTCCAGAGATAATTGAACAAAGTTAGTTTGATGCACAAGTTGGGTTATTATTGGAATCTTTATCTCGATATTGTATATATTTTTTTACAATACACATTGTACATTAACCTCTCAGGTTAGGTTTGAAGAAACGAATGACCTTTAAAACAGTCATTAACTGAAATATCCTTAAATTACAAAAGAAATAATGACGCATATTTTCTTAATCTTTACTTGATTAATGAATTGACGATTAATTAATTGATTACATGTTTCTATGACAACTTTTATTTACACGAATCTGTGGGAATAAGCTATTCCAACCAAGACTTATTAGTTGAGGTGTTAATATAAAATCAGGATAACACCTTACTCAGTTCCAGTTAACTACCTCAATCAACTAGTTTGTTTAATTTGATAAGATATGTTCACGAAATTCAGCATCTGAAAAGATCAAGATCTGATGTGATAAAACCATTTCTTTTGGAATACAGAAACATATGGGTTATAATACTTAACTCAATTCAATTTTATTCAACATAAAAACAAAAAATCAAGCTTATAATGACAAGGATAGATTCACTGAGTGCTTTAATAATAAAATAACGATCTAAATAAAAATATTACGATTAAAACAATTTAAAATTAACAATTTAAAAAAAAACCAAAATTTAGTTAGTTTCACAGCAATGAAATAGAAGGCGCTCTTTACTCAGCTGTTGTCACCATCAAGTTTTTGCTAAGCTCGGTTTTTTAGTTTCTCAATCAGACTTCATGTAATGTGTTTAGTTAATTTGTTTTATGTTGATATTAATAACAAAATCTAATTTACCATGTTTAAAAGTTTTTCTAAATAGTTTGATCTTTGAATGATTTTCACCTTTTCAATGATGACTTCAACGCTGAAAACTATTGTGAGCAAGAAGAAAAAGCGTTACCAGGCTAATGGATTTGACTTGGATCTTTCATGTAATTATCACACGAGCAAAAGATTGAAAGAGTACATTGTAGTAACTATGCATGCTTGGCCTAGCTACTCTTTTACTCTCATCATCAGTCTTAGTATCGTCTTTTGTTAATTCGTATTTGCTTTCAAACTTGTCTTTAATACTGTTCTACCCCTTTACTGTGTTTTTTCCTATTAGATATCCTACCTAACTTAATTGCTATGGGGTTCCCAGCTGAAAGATTTGAGCGTGTTTTTCGTAACAACATTGAAGATGTTGTAAAATTTATGGAAGCCAAACATAAGGATCACTATTTTATTTACAATCTTTGTTCTGAAAGGAGCTACGACCATTCGAAATTTCATAATAGAGTGGCTGTCTTTCCAATTGATGATCACAATCCCCCTCCTTTTGAATTAATTAAACAATTCTGCCAAGATGTTAATAGATGGTTAAAATTGGACTCTAGAAATGTTGCTGCAATTCATTGTAAAGCAGGTAAAGGTAGAACCGGTGTTATGGTTTGTGCATATATAATTCATACAAACAAAGAAATGGATGCAGACTCAGCATTAAATTTATATGCCGAGAAAAGGACCCACAATAGAAGAGGTGTCACAATACCAAGTCAACGGAGGTACGTTCACTATTATGAAAGGCTAGTCAAAAGTGGCAATGAATATAAGAAAACTCCACTTTACCTTCGGTGTATTCGAATGGATCCAATGCCACTCTCTCTTAAAACAAATTTAGCACCTTCGATAGTTATTTGGGAAGGTAAACAAATTGTTTTCAAAGGATGTTTACAGTGGAGAAGATGGCAAGACACTGGTATTTATGGAGAATTTCATTCTCCACCAAGATTGAACGGTGACATTAAAGTGGAAGTTTACAATGGAAAAGTTGATCATAACAAAGTGAAAGGGGATAGATTATTTACTTTTTGGTTTAATACTTTTTTCGTGAAATTAGAATCATCAACAGTCACCTATACTTCAATACCTTCAATACAAACACCGTTGGCAACAAATAAAACTAAAACACTTAACATCTCTAAACCTGTACCAATCCCTTTGTCAACAGATCCTAGTAACACTTTAGGCACTCCATCAACCAATAATGGAAAAGTTCCAGGAAAATATAAGGTAACCTCATCACCACCGTCTCCATCATCTTCTCGATCGCGGTCACGCTCAACCACAAATTTTTTCGTAATGATGCTTAACAACTTGGAGAACTCAACACCTCGCGATGAAAATAAATCATCAAGTGCTTCCTCTCATATTAATTGTGGTACAATTTGCATATCACCATCATCAAATCTCACTTCCAATTATAACTGTGTTACAATACCTAAAGTGAATGGAATTGCATTCAACTCTATCTCAGATCAATCCTCTTCACCACAAGCAACCAAAGGGAAACCATCGATTTATAACTCATCTTCATCATTCAACTCATCTTCTATCGACCCCAGGAAAAACTCACTTTCTGGTTCAAATACAAGTGAAATATCTCAAGAAGATTTCACTTTAAATCTTAAAAGAGAAGACCTGGATAAATTAAGCAAAAGTCTCAATCCTGATTTTCAAGTTAGTATAATTTTCGATTATCTTTTTTGACTCTTCTTTCATTTTGTGTGATATATTAGATGGTGATTCTCCAACAATCAATAAAAATATTGAAATGATATTCATTATATCATCTTTCATCTTCCATCTCTTTTTTGCTTTCCTTTCTCATTCTCACCTTGCTCACGCTCTTATTCATTCATTCTGCTTTTTCTTCTTTTATCACCTTGTTCTTTGTCTGTCTTTCACATATTCTCTATTTAATTTTCGATAGTGATAATGACAAATCTAAATTGATGGAAGGGTAAAAGAACCTTCATTTCTTTTAAAATAAATGATAAGGTAAAGTTGTATAGCTGGATTGCGATTCTCAATGATATTTGATAAAAATTGCACAGTATTACAACTATGATTGAGGATTCTCAGTTTCCATTCTTTCAGTCTTTTTTCTCTGTCTCTCTGTCTTCACTAGATTTCTGTCTGTTTGTATTGTGTCTCATTCTTTATCTTTTCGTGCCTCTCATTTCACCCATTCTGATAATATTCTCTTTTTTACCTATTCATCTCTCTTATAGATTATGCTACAATTCAATGAAAATTTAGAGCCTAAACAGAGAGCCCATTTAGAGTCCAACAACCTGTCGGCCAATAGTTTAGCTATTCGAAGAAAATCTTTCCACACATTGGATCGTGGTCGCTATGAACCAAGCAAAAACGAATTCCTCTTGGTCAACCCAGAAACTCTGAATGGACCCAATCTGCACCGTAGTTTTATCGCTGACACTGATCTTGTAGTAACTGACGGGGATACTGGAGAAAGTGATGATGATTAAATGCCAATTAATTGCGGGAAGAAACATCAACTCAAGTAAAGATGAAAATGGCAAAAGGAGTAGTTTAAGTAAAAAAACTTAATCCAAAAGCAAAGACAAAGGAAGTAAGCAAGGAACTGTTGAATAGCCAGCGACCTTTGAGATGATAGCTATATTTTATAATTATATTTCAAATATCTACTAAGGATAAAGTGGATGAAACAAAAAAGTACAATCTTCATCTTAAAAAATACATCTTGTAATGGAAAAAATATCGAAAATTTGTTGTGAATTTCATCGATCTTACTCTATATATATATATATAAAAATTTCTCTCTGTCCTTTATCCTAAATCTTTTTCCTTCCCCGTTCAAATTGCACAGTCTTGACCTCTCTTTTTTTGCCTCTCATTTTTCCTCAATTTTTCATTATTTGGCTTGTCTGTTATATTTCTATCAATTTGTTATTTTCTTGCTTGATTAACGCACCTTGTCATCATGTCCAATCTAGGCTAAACTTCAAATTTTTTGCTTTCATAGGTTTTTTTGTATACTATTCTATTTACCTAACTTTTGGCAGAAATTTTGACAAGATTGTGCGATAACTTACCATCATCTCTATCTTCTGTATCTTCCTTTATCCTTTCTCTCTCTCTCTCTTCCTAAGTATCTTGTCTAAACCCTTTTTATATTTTTTTCTTTCTTTATTGCCCAGTGATTTTTCATCTATTCGCACTCGCCACCATTTTCACTGTCTATCTCTGTAATTCTGACTTTCTACATCATTTTCCTCTCTCTCTCTCTCTTCTCTCTACTTTGTTACCATATTTCTTTACCCCTTACCCCTATTTCCCTTAGTTAGGGGCAAACAAATTATAAAATTGTTCAAATTACAAGTTTTTTCACTAATTAACAGATCATTATGTGCTCACCAAAAATAGTTGCTCTCAACTTATTTCACACAACTTCACACAATTTCACTAGATTGTCATAGAACAATTTTATGTTTGCAAACTCAAATCATCTGATTACGTTAAACGATTAAGAGGAAATCGGTTAAAGGAAGGCAAATTAATCAGGGAGGAAATTAAATGAGGATGGGAAGTAACGAGTAAAAAATTACTATCTGTTCATCAGTTTCAAGATTAGAGTAACATTTCAGGTAAATTGTACTATCAAACTGTTGATCTGTATTGTGTATCGACAAGTGCGTACAACAGTTACACATTTGATTTACCCAAGAAAAAACCTCACTTGATAATAAGATAAATCTAGAAATCTTAAAATTCATACAACTCTTGATAATGTTAGCAATAATAACTTGTCTGCGTAACTAGACAAATTAATTACAGATAGTGGTTAATCTTGTGATTATTTTAGTTACCGGAAGGGAATATAAAATTTAACTTATTACTAAATGGAATTTATTTGTTAATTGATGATGGAAGCAACCTATTTTACAATGATTTTACATGATAGAATATCATGAAAATATCTCTAAATGAAGATAAATTCAACTTTTTTGTCATTCTTGCCATTATAAATAGGATGAAGAAAAAGGGAAAAATCCTATTCATTAGCAATACTTGTAGTACTTGTAGTGTTCATCAGCTTTATCTTGCGATTAGATTCACAATCCGCTAATCATTTCTACTATTAATGAATGTAAGATTCACGATATTCAACTTTATCGATTAAACTATCAATCAGGTTTGGGCTGAGAACCTAAAAAAATCACAAAATATTGACATGTAATTTGTATTTTTGTCGATAGTTTTGCTCATGTTTTTTAAGTTGCTATTTCATTTTTTAAATATTTTTTTCCAGTTTTATAAAGGTTATGATGTTGAAAATTGACAAAGCAATGAGTTTTGATAATAGATTTGCTGATTTGATTGGTAACTGAATTTGATTACGTAAGATTCCTGAAATTAAGTTAAATTATAATTTGAAGGTTAAGAGTTGATCAGTAAACCTCTTTAAGTGAAAAGTATTGCTTGCGCTTGTTACTATGTTAAGAGACTCAAAAATTTCAATTAGCATGGTTAATTAGTTGGTAATTGGGTGACAGCAATAATTGTCTTGATTGACTGATTCCTGATTGTTACCAGACTTGCTCACAAAAACTGAGCCATTTAGATTTCCCTTGTTTTCTTGTTGATCAGTTAACGATCATAATACCTGTTACTTATAATGGATGGTCATTATTGATTTCAAGGTTTAATTTAATACATTAAGATTACCATTGAATGCTTGGATCGCCTTTTCTTGATCAATATTCAACATTTAATGGTGTGAAAGCTGATTTCTGAAACATCTAGATTATATTTTTTAGTTGATATTTCAAGTTATATTGTAAATTTGCATTCCAACTTTTCAACTCATTTAATAGTAAATGTTTATGGTTTTAATGGATAGTAAAATAAAAATTATAATTTGATTGTCCAGTATTATCTATAGAATCAAGTATTATGAGTATTAACATTAAGTTTCATTTTACGATTTTCAGGATTCATCATTTGCTAATCAACTTCATCCTCATTTTCTTATTGATGGCTCCAATACAAGATATCATAATTTGCCAATTGTCTGAATATATGGTCTCAAAAAGTCTTGATTTTGGCTATTTGGTTCCAACTATTATAATAGATTATAATTTAAATAATTACTTGATACGAGATATGTGATCAGCCCTTTTAAGTCCTTGATATTCATTTGAACTTACTTAATGCAATAAATTTCCACAATTTAAAGTGCACGCTGGGCTTTTCTACTTTAATCAGTTGAATAAACTGCAATGTAAAAATGATTATTTATTTTGGTTCATGTGAGCTATTTGTTACTCATTATGAGTTTAACTGAATCATCATGCATTTAAGCTATTTGAAAAACGGAATAAATTGTTTGCGATTAATCCAGAAACTGGAAATTGAGGCGCCAGTTTTATAAATTTTTTAATTTTATGCTTTAATTTAGTCATTGTTAAAATATTCAGAATAACTTTACTTGAAGTTGCCTCTTTCATTTTAGTTATCTCTAGTTTATCCGGAATGCAATAGATGGCTATATATTTATTTATCATTATATTTCTTAATTTTCAATCATTTTCTCTCGATATTTTCAATTTGATAAATTTCATTAAGTAAATGATAATTATTTGTGTTCAAGTGAATTGCCAATTCATTATTGGTTAGTTTAAAGGTGGATATTCATTATCTCTTCAACCAATTCAAGCTTGACTATTCTTGTTTACATCTTTTTCAACTCCACTGTATTGATCTGTGGCATCTAAAATTTAAAATTTACTAAACCTTTTTTTATTAATTTAATATAAATATTTATATATTTGAACAATTACATTAGTTATTTTTTGCACGATTTTTGCAACGTATCTCGAATTATTTTTTTTGTGCTCGAAAAGAGTTCGTTGATGAATGGAAACTTAAATTTACTTAGGTGAGTTTAACATGCTTAATAATAGTTGTATGGCTTCAACTATGATTACTAAACTTGATCAATATCTAGTTTGATTGAATAACATTTTTTCCGTTTCCTTTTTAGCTGTAAAAGTTTTTTTCGTCTTCGATAGATCCTTACGAGTTTCATTTTTATCCATATTGGGCTTTCATTTTATATCTTTCTTACACGGATGTCCATCTCTAACTCAATCCTGTTATCTTGATAAAGCTTTTTATAAACATTCGATATATTATAATAAAATAGTATCAATGGGTGATTATTTTTTAAGCGAATTTTTTCGCCCATCAACAACTCATAATTCTGCCAGATTACAAGCCATTTGTGCCATGTTCACCTTTATTCCAATTTTGCTATTCATTGCAAATGGACCAAAAGTAGCTTTAGCAACTCAAGAAGTAACTGTTTATCGAATGAATCATCATGATTGGCTTGGTAATCCTTATGGATCAAGAAGTTCATTGATGAATTTGGAAATGAGAACTGCTGCAAGTCTATCACGAAGTTATGCAAAAAAGTGTCTTCTATTGAAGATTGATGAAATTATAAATTCGACAGAAAATTTTGAAGATTTTATAAGAAATCCGATGGTTGGTGGTATGCTGATCATAATTCCTGATTCATTTGCAAAGGTTGAAGATGAGAAACGATCCAAATTATTAACACTTGAAAAAAGTTTAAATTCTCGTAGTTTTGATATACCAATATATTTCGTAAAAGAAGACGCTAACTTAATTTACATGTATCAAGAACTATCGAAAGAATCTACAGACGAAGCTAAAACCGATCAATTTATTGGTGCCGATATATTAAATGCCATAACGTTAGATGGTTATCAACTATCTATTTTTGGTCCTCCACCTAAACCAATTAATGAACCGATAATCACTAATATTGAGACAAAACTAGCAGGAAGTAAACCTGATGACCAATCAACTATCGTTGTTGTCGCTCATTATGATGCTTTTGGTATTTCACCTGGACTTTCCTTTGGTGGCGATTCAAATGCAAGTGGTGTTGTAGCTTTACTTGAACTTGTCAGAATATTCTCTAAACTTTATGCTACACGAAAAGTCAAACCGTCATTTAATTTAGTTTTCTTACTTTCTGGTGCTGGTAAATTTAGTTATCTTGGCACTAAAAAATGGATTGAAGAACATATGGATATTGAAGAGTCTGGTCTACTAGGTGATGTTCAAGTATCAATTTGTTTAGATTCTCTTGGTTCTTTACCTGATAATTCAATATATGCACATGTACCACGAATTCCTAAAGAAACTTCAACAACATTCAAATTATTCAATCATCTTTCTGAGGTTGCATCAAAAAAAGATATAAATGCTACATTTGTCCCTAAGAAAACTTTCCTTTCCGATGATCTTCTCAATTGGGAACATGATCGATTCATTCAAAGACGAATACCTGCTTTAACATTATCTTCAATACAAAATCCTAAATCACTGATTCGTAATAGTATCATAGATACAATTGATAATGTTAATATTGATGTTCTAACTAAAAATATTGAAATAATCGCTGAAACTTTATATCATCTTGTTTTCAATAATCATCATCCAGATCAATCATCTAATACATTTAAAGACGAGCTTGGTGGTGGTGTGAGTAAACAATTTATAAATTCAATGTTGAAACAAATCACGAGTTCACCTAGGAGTCAACAAATGCTGTTAACAACAGTCACTGGATCAACTTATAAGGTTGCACCCCTGATGTCAAACTTATTTGCCGTTTTGAAGAAATTCAGTAAAGATACTCGTTATCATCATTTTAAGTTGGATCGAAAAGAACCAGAAGTTGTCTTTTACGAGCCAACCTTATTAATTACAAACATTTATAATATCAAGCCAGCAATTCTGGATCTTTTTCTGTCTTTAGGAATTTTTTCATATTTGGGAATTCTCTATCTATTCTTAACCAATTTTGAAACTATCTCGACTCTATCCTTATCATTTCCCGCTAATCTATCACGTTCTCCTCCACCTATTCTTTCTCGATCTCCTCTGTCTCCACGATCGCGACGTGCCCGATCTCGACGAACTCCAGACTGATTACGTGATCCAGATGAGTTTGAGTTATTGATTGATCTTCCTGTATTAGACCCTTGGATTCCACCAGTTCCTGTCCTATTAGTGTTATTGGTACCGTTTCCACGATTAGCTTGTGATCTTTTCTCTTCAACGTTAAAGCGATGGTCATCAAAATATATTGGCTGAGGAATGAAATAAAGACAATAAAAAAATTAGAAATTAATGTATAATATTAAAAATAAAGTAAACTTACTTTCATTGAAAGAATTTTCTTAACAATAGACGGATCATCAAATGTCACAAATCCATAGTTCGGGGTTCTTCCTTGTTTTTGATTAGTTCTATTTATTCTAACATCTATGATATTTCCGTACTTGGAGAAAAAGTTACGGAGTTGATCCTCGGTTATGTCCTGAAGTAGATTACCAACAAATACTTGTTGTTCATCAGAAAACTGTTGTTTCCGAACCGAAAAATCACCACTAGAGTCAGCTTGGGTCAAGTCATTTTCATTACCAGGAGTAATTTCGCGATTTTCATTGCGAGTTTTCCTTCCTTGTTCACCTCGAGATCCACGATTTTTTGTTTCTCTTTGATTATTATTGTTCATAGGTTTACCAACATTAGCACTATTGCTAGTCTGCTGATGGTTTGTAGTTGGTAGAGGTGTTACAGAAGGACCAGTCGATTGGCTACTCTCGGTATTTTTGTCATTGGACCTACTAACGAAAAGAAGCAATTAATTGGATGTCTTATAATTCATGAGTCGTATTTCGATAAATATTATCAGATATAGATAAGAATCGCTCATTATTACTCAGTTAGGGCAAGTCTGAATTCTTCGACTCATCATGAAAGACGAATATAGTGCGGAAATTACACTTAAGTAATTCACTCACCAATTTTTATTTTTAAAAGTAGTCACACCAATTGCCCCATTGTTAGAATCGGCTGGTTTAGCAACCGAGTTATTGGTTGTAGAAAATGGAGGCGAATGAAGGATATTAGCTGCACTGCCTGGATTTTTGCTGACCATATTTGCATAAGTCTTAGGCTCGTTAGCGTTGCCGCTCTCTTCATGAGTGGCTTCGAAGTTCTGTTCTTCTGAACCATGTGACCCAGAGCTATCATTGACTAAGCGATCTTCTCCTTCATTATAACCTTCATCAATATTGTTATTGACGGGAAAGTCGATTTTGGGTTTTTCTACTACTACTGTTTCAACTGGGATTTCAACAGTATCTTCAATGTGTGGTACATCACTCAGATTACCATTGATACTCAACTCAGGATACTTGGGTACTTCATTGTTAGGACAACTATCATTTGCGCTATCAGGGATAACAGGACTGTTGAATTGCTCAACAGCTGATGAAGGAGCAGGAGGATTAACTGGATGAAGCGATTGTTGTCCTTGTGGGTTAACGGGCGACGATTGAAGCTCAGCACTTTCTTTACTAACTTCATCGGTCTTCTCTGACTCACAGATCTCATCGTCATCCTGATCTTGGTAGCGAAAAATATCTGTTCGTACATAGTAGTTAGTTTGAGACCTGGGTACCAACACAAAAGTCTGTAAAAATCTCCTCATCGGCTGCGAATCATTGGAGAGTTCTCCGATAACCTATATAAGCAAGAAAAAATGTTAGAAATAAGCAATTCTGATGAAAAATGGGACGTAGGAAGATTGAATAAAGGAAAACAATTTTAAAAAATTTTAGCGACTCGATAATGCAAATACGCAATAAGAGTCGAAGGAGAGTGTTGAACTGAGTAGACTCGGGGAAGCATGAAAGAAACATGTACCTGAATAACTACACCATTGCCGACAGTCTCAAGACTATCAACGTGAATAATCTTGGTGTGACAGTTCTTAAAATTGAGCGACATTATTTTCTTATAAATATTCTCTTGACCATAGACTGGACTTGACGGGTCTTCGGACGAACTGGACCCGGCATGTAATAATGCCGATTCATCACTATAAAATCTGTGGAAAAATCAAGACATAATTAGCGACATTCTCAAGTAGTGATAGCACTTCCATTGCGAAGTTAAGCCACGAGATTAAATCGACTAAAGATAAATTTGAAAAAGATCCAACATTGATAGGAAAAATCAAGAAAATTGCTAAATTTGAAAAAGTCAAAAACAGTAAA
Organism: Tetranychus truncatus; assembly: GCA_028476895.1. Lineage (NCBI taxonomy): Eukaryota > Metazoa > Arthropoda > Arachnida > Trombidiformes > Tetranychidae > Tetranychus > Tetranychus truncatus. The sequence continues at coordinate 9,741,510 of CM052061.1, forward strand.
ACCTCTCAATGTGCATCTGGAAACTAACCTCCAACTCTAGCAAATGGATGAAAACTGATGGTTCGACGTTTAGCTAAGCAAATCAACTTTAAAATAGGCCTGCAGCACGGGAATATTTGCATAGCATGCAGTACACTATGAGTAAAGGTGAGGTTATGAATCGAGCTACCCACTTCCTCTCCTAGAATCAATGCGTGAACCGAGTGAAAGCAAAAAGAAAAGAAAGAGCTAGAAGAGAGTAGAAAGAGATAATCACCTCTCTGTACCTTTCTCGCCTTTTCCTCTTTGCATCCCTATCTTCCTATAACCACCCTCTCATACAAATTAGCCGGATTTCTTAAACTCATGATTTCACGCACTCATCGACAGGAATTTTCAACTGATATCTAATTATGAATCTCTTGAATCAAATTTGCAATGGAGCGCACCCAGAATGGGTATCACTTTTCAAAACCAGATACAAACCTATGTAAGATGTGCGGGCCGGAGTTTAACATGGTGTAATATTGTCTAACAAAGGCTCTGCCAATGGCTTGCGGATTAATTTCAGGAGTGGAAGTCGATTTGGGATCAGCATCGGTAGAGATAGTAGATAATGTTGTTGAGGGAGTTGAGGATGTGTTGTTGGGGGTAACACCAGGAGACACATTGGTTACTGGTATGGCCGCTGGTGAGGCGTAAGAGGCGCTTGAGGACACATTGGATACTTTTGTATTCATTTTAAACACAATTTAAGTTAGAAGAAATAATATAAAGTTGTTAACCTATTAACAAGAATAAACTAACACAATTTTGGTGAATTAATCAAAATTTTCAATTTCAATTGATTTTCAGACACTTGCACAATTTTACTCTCACTTACCCTCTCTCTCCCTCTCACTCTTCTTCATCTCTTTCTTCTTTCTGAGATCTCATCCCCTGCGCCATCTCGGGTTCAAAATACTACCAACGAAGAACCGCCTTTTAGAAAAGATTCAACACAATTTGCTTATTTCAATGAAAATTAACGGCCAGTTAATCCTCAAAGATTATCTCTTAGTGACCAATGAAGAAGAGTTAAAATGATAATAACCAATAGACCAAGTGGCCTTCAGGCTAGTTTCTTGGCAACTCCTAAAAAGATAAGAGCAATTTTCCCCCAGGCATGCAAATGATTAGGGTTTTTACAATTTAACTTCAGTCCTTCTCGAAGGCAAATAATTTGTCACTTTAAATGTGATAAAAGATATAAGGTCAAAATTTAAATGATATGAATAACATACTGGATCAAAGATTGAATTGTTTTCCTCTTGTTCACTAAACAATCTCTCCTAGACTCATCGCAATCTTCATCAGATTTGAAAAACACTTTTGCGCGTCAATATTTGTCACTAAAACTAAATATTATTGCTTTTAAAATTTATTGCAGGTTACGCTCAAAAATTTGGATTTAAACAAATTTTTCATTTGGAATAAACTTAATTTCATTTTACAAACCAAAATACAACGAAATTGCCAAGCATTTCAGATTTTTCTTGCACTTAAGGCTAACAATTTTCAGTGACATTTGAAGTACTTATCTTTGCGTTGGTTTATCCTCTTATCATCTGTCTAAAAGATAAGACTTTTAATCTTAATCGTGTATTGTCTTCCATTTTCAGTTAAAAGTCTTGAAACTAGGAGTTGACTGAATATTTTAAATGTTTAATTTTTTAAATCAAGTTTTTAATGTCAGTTGTTTAGAGAGTGAAGAGCTCTTCTTTGGTTGTTTTTCAATAAAGAGCTGCTCTCTACTGATGAATTATAAAACTAACATTTTTATTCACACGCTTATCTCAAATTAATTTTATAGTTGGATAATTGTGATAAATCGTTTCAAATTGTCTATTCATTCAATGATTCCTTTGATTGTGTGCTCGTTTTAGTGCCTCTTAACAGAACTTTAGTCTAATAAGCTAAACAAAGTAATTAAAAACATCAATATGATGGTATTGAAATGAAAAATTGACACAACACTCAAGTTTCATTGTTTTTATTTGTTTAACAAGAATTATTTATTTTAAGTTTAATCTTTAACCATTCTTCAATTAAAATGAATCTGATAGATTCTCTTATTTCATATTAATTGCATAATTTTAATCAACCGTTATGTTTACAATTTCATTTTCACGTCGGACTCAACTTGTTGCTGTTTCATCATGGACTTTGGAGTATTAATTGCGCCGTCTGTTTTCAAGTTTTGTGAATAATTTAACAACACACTAATTGATGAATCATTTCTAGTTTACCAAATTAATATAATTCAAACTTCGATAAAGATTTGGATTAACCAACATAACAATTGAAAGCTCATTACCTAAACCAAAACTGTTGTAGTTAGAGATTTTCTGGTTATAATTATTGTAAAAGTCGTAGTATCAAGTGTGACAAGAAAAGGTTCACATGCAGAATTGAATGTAAAGATCAAATGTCAACCCAAAATTGAAGACGAAACCAAAACCATTAAGATTGGTTATTGAAAGGACAAGTTGCAAGACTTGTCAAGAATTGAACAACAATAGCAAAGATGAATTAAAAGTCGAAGAAATGAAATTAGATTAACATGTAAAATGAAGATGTTGACCAAACTGTGATGGTAAAGCCAATCTTAACCTAAACTACCAGTGTAAATGTACCAAAACCAGGATAAACAATCAAGTGATTCTAAGATTTTTGATTAAACAAAAGGCCAAAGCAAGGTTGAAGGTTTGAAGCTGATTTTTACGATCATAATAAAGGTAAGATATAAAAGTGATTTAATATTTGGATCATCAAAAGCTGCAAAAAAGACGATGAAGAAAGAAAGAAGATATAATGTAGTAAATAGTGGAAGAAGATATGAAGATATGAAAAGCAAATAAGGTAAGAGAAGATGAAGAATGATGAGTAGATTGGAAGAGGTAATCATGATGATGATGAGAAAGAGAGTAAAATGCAATGTTGCAACAACAATGATGATAATGATGATGAAGATGAAAAACCTTAACCTGGAAATAAGTCCCTCCCTGATTGTTCATTGACGTCAACCGAATCAGCTGAGCTCGTTGACCTAGATTCCGATTTCATTGAAGCCAATATGGAGCAACTGGGAGTGAGAATTGAAGGAGTTGAATGAGATGATGAAGATGATGAGGATGAGGATGCAACAAAAGGGATTCTCAATGGAGTTGAAACTTAACGAAAAAGGCTTTTGCTTGCAAATAAAAATGATAAGCATTCTCATGAGATGAACATGAAGATGAAAAACTTTCACCTTATTTTATGTAAACATTTTCCTCTTCATTCTCATCTTTACTTTCCTTTAATCAAGTCCATATAACGACATGCTGATGATCAATTATAATTGTAATCATTTATATGCAAGGTGAAAATGGTCGTTTAAATTATCACAAATCAAATGTTCAATCGCTTCTGGTTTGGGTTAATGCAATTCCAATGGCAACTTGTTGTTGCCTTTACCCAAACAAACATTTCTCTTTGCCAAATTTAGACACAATTCACTCTCAACTTGGCCTTATTTCTGTAAAGGTCAACTTTGGCTGATTTTTGATCACAATTTTCATCAAAACCAGTGGATCCACATTGTTGCCCATTAAAACAATAACAGTCATTCACAAGAGCAAGTTTTGTTTAAAGATAGTCAATAGATTCTCAAAGGTTATCTTATGTATTTTGGGCTAAAATTAAATTAATCTAGTCAATTTAGATTTATCTACAGCTTGAGTTAATTACTTGAGCCATTTATTGAACAGGCTAGTTCGAGAATCTAGTGAATATCGGACTCAACCAAATGGCTGGAAATCACGGTCAATAAAAAATTCTGGTTTATTTTTTCCCTAGCATTGTATCAATTTCAATATTGTAAAAAAAGTGATTTTACAAGCATTTCTCAGCTGATAAAAAATTAATTCAAAACTTAAGGATGAAAAGACTGATTTATCGACCGTTTCTCGGCAAAATACATCGATATATTCACTTCAGTCAACTTGCGATTAAACAAAGTAAGCAAGCTTTTCGTCAACAGCAAATGAACTAGAACCATTGTTGCTGCAAACCTTTAATTATTGAAAACACCAATGTTTTTGCACAAAAATCAAATATTTTCAGATTTTATCAATTATGTGGATCTGCATTAAAATGGTTGAATTATGCTTGTAAGTCAAATCAAACTGGCATCATTTATTTGCATGGAAAATACACAAACTTTGCCGATCTTGTGGTTAAATGCTTGGGATTGAGAAAACAGTTTTCATTAATTTCTATTGCAACCCGAAAATGTTTCGATATAAGAATAATTTTGATCAAAATCTTTTTTTCTAGCAATTCAAAGTGCGATAAAAGTTAAGGCAATCGATATGAAATGGCACCTTTATCCTGAATTTTCCTCAATGAAAAGTCATTAATTAAATTTTAATCATTGATAAAACTAATTCTTGAACTTTTGTCACATACTGAAATAATAATAGCAATAATGTCTGGGAGTTAAAAAACAAATAACTAATATGATCTTAAGTAGTTAAAGGGCCAAGAGGAGGTGCTTGCAATGGTTGAAGGGGAAAAGGCAAAGTCTATTTTTAAGCATTTCTATTTTTAGATATAAACATGGCGATTGACCTGAAATCATACATAACCTGCATTCAGTTCCTAATCATCCTTTATCATCTTCTTCATTCACACAATCCCAGGCCAAAGAGAGACTACGTCACAACGAATCTATCTTCATCATCATCATCATTTCATCTCATCATTTCGACTCCCGGATTTCATTGATTCCAATGAGAAACAGTGAGAATGGTTTGAAGCTTCGAGAGGTCACAGGGAGTGTTTCGGAGTGAGTACGATAATATGTAGAAAAAAAGGGAGAAAACAAAAGAAGATGGTAAAGATGATGATGAGAATGATGATGATGATAGAGTAAATTTGAGACGATTTGATTAGATCCTTACGACACAGAAAAGCATAACCCATCAAATAGACTCTTTATCCTGTGGCCTTGCATCTTCATCTTCCTCTTCCTTCCTCTTCATTTTCATCCTCCCCCTTAACTCCCATTTCATTGCTTCTCATTTATCGATCGATATAAAAGTAGGTTACAACCGATTTCCAGGCTATGACCTCCATGTTACACTTCTAGTCTCAAATATAATGTGAAAATATATAAAGACACTTAGATGATTCCATTGAGAAGTTGAACAAGTTTTTTTTTGTTCATTCGGTTCATCACAGTAAAATAACAAAACAATTTTGGATCCACAATCATTTTTCATTGGATCATTATTACAAGTTCATTTATGATGCATCGGCAATTTGGTTTTCATTTCTGGTTCATTCCAATGGCAATGGGTTTGAATTTACAGATTACAACCAGGATCAGGTTCAAATCAGAGCTAGAACTGTTGGTTGATTGAGGAAACATTTCTCGGAACAAACTCTTTGTATCCAGAAAGTAAAAAGCACTGGTCAACCAGATTTACCCGATTTTACCAGGTTACCCAAATCAAATAGTTACCTAGCGTTTACCTGAAATGATAAAGACAATCTTAATTATTAGATTTATATTCAATAAGATTAAATTGAAATTATTTTGTAGCTTTTGTTTGACTGTTTGTAATATCGACTATCATCTACCATAATTTGAAAATGAGGTTTAGTTCAAAGGTTTCATTTATTTTTAGCTACACCAAATCATTTTTAATTCTTCGAAGGTCATTATCCATTAACAATTCAACTTATCGATCAATTATATTGTAATATTTGTATTCTTTGTAGCTGTAAAAGTCATCTCAGAATAGACTGGTTGAGGTTTTGACCAAGAAATATATTGATGCATTACTTAACTGAAGCTTTTAAATTTACCAAATGTTTCCAACTCTAAGTTTGATATTACATCATTTGGTTGGATTAAAATCAGGTTGGTGAGTTGGTTGAACTTTGATTATTTACATTAAATGGAGTAAATCATCTTGTTGATTATCAAAGATAATCAAGCCTTTTCGTAGTCCAATTATGAAAGAAATCATATTAATGCTTAAGATGTTGATCTAACGGTTATCAGTTTGATTATAAAATATTGGACAAACAGTCAAGTAGGCCTTCTCCAAAAGATACATTTTCCCCGTTCATTAAATGCCAATTAAATCTGAAAATGGAAAATAAAAAATAAGAATGAAATCCATTAAAATTAATATGCCATAATTTACATACATTGGAATGGTTGTGGATAAACAGGATTTTGCTGAATCTTTGACGCATCTGGATCCGGCCTTGATCTAGAACTAGATTTGGTTACCAGGATTAGAGTCTCTATGGCGGCATGATTAAAAGAACCACAATTTTTGAACTGATTGATGAAAAAAATGAAAGTAATTTACAGAAGGATTATGATTTCGGATAAATTAAGTAACGTAATCAATATAAACGAAGCTACAGTGTTGAAGAAAAAACAAAAGGTTATATTTGAAAAAGAAAAGTTAATGAGTTAATCTAATCTTGTGCTCAAGATTGAGAAAGAAAAAGAGAAAGAGAGGGGAACATGTAGATTCATTTTCAGATAAAAATTGTAATATTGTAACTTGAATATAAATCCGGATAAACGGTTGAAGAGCAGCTAACCTGATTTAATCGGTTACATTCTTGGCAATTTGTTGACTATTTCTTAGATCAATCTTGCCCTTAGCAATTAATTTGTTGAACACAACAAATTTATAGATATATTTTTTGAATGAAACAAATGGGGTTAGCCCATAATGTTTTCACTGTGCCATTGCCAAGTATCAATCACACTGTTAAAACATGTTAACAATCTTAAGGTTTACCTTGTTTTTCAATTCAGGTTCATTGAGTTCAATCAGGTATTCCAAAAATTCCTCTCATACCTCTTGATACAAACAGACAAATTGAAAAAAGGAGAGAAGATGATGATGATGATCGAGCAAACTATCTTTCAATGCAAGTCCAGTTCACGCTTTAAGTTTACTGTCGCCACCTTAAAGGCATAATCCATGCGGCATCCGCGTTATGATTTGAGTCTAAATATTTGAAAATAAAATGAAATAAAAAATCACATGATTAGAAAATAAAATTACTAATAACTGGGTTGAACCCCAATATTCATTAAATGATTTATGTTTTACCTCCTTATTTTCTTTCTGATTGTTGTCAGATTCGACAAAACTTATTAAATGCGAAAAAAATCTTTCACAATTTACAATCTTAGATTCCTGATGTTCAGGTTTGTACTCGTCAGAGTTAATACCAAAGATTTGTTGTTCATTTGTGGCTTATTAGCTAATTGGCTAGACTTTTCAATTCTGAGATATAATTAAAAAGTGGATATTCAATTAGTCTATTATTTAGTTAGTCACAAGAAATCGGAAAATAACATTGCTCGGCTTTTAAAACATACCATTGGACAGAAGAGACCTGTAAATTGTACTGTTTACAAGCATCAATCAGAAGTTGATTCTGCAAACAGTTTTGGTTAGATTTTTTTATGGTTTACCAGTTTTGTTCTTGTATAACTGATAAGATATGTGTAAGGGAAGATACAATCTTAACGAAAAAAAGCAAATGATTATGAATGTAGAGTTCGCCATAATATTTGGAAACAAATCCAAAAAAAGAGAGGGAAGAAAATGCATGAAGAAAGAGAGGAAAGAGAGGATGGAAAGAGAGCTAAGAAGAAGGGGAAGACAGAGAGAAAGAAGATGCCGGGATGTAGAACAAGATTCAGAGCAAGTTTCCTAAAATAGTTTAGCATTGAATCGATAACCAGACCTAAAAATACTTACTTATACTTTCTGCGAAAAGCTATCATCTCCTTCTTCTAGGTCGATAATCGTCCAAGGCTGAGATATTACTGGAAACATTGGTTGAACCCAATTAATTTAACCCTATTAAATTAATTTAGTTTCCTTATTTTGTTTCACCTGTCAACTTATTTAAAAAATGCACAACGAGAATTAATTAAATTATTTTCTAATGAGCGCCATCTAACGCCCTTTCCCCATTTTCCTCCCGCCCATTTGGTAATCACCCGCGCTTATTAAGTAACCAATAGATGGCGTTTAATGAGAATCAGGTAACCGCAGGTAAATGGACAAAATGATCTGAATAATCAATCCTTTTCATGAAGAAAGGCAGCCAAAGTTTCAAAGTTAAAAGTTAATGCTGAACAATATACATACGAATGGAACTGAAAATTTATGAATGAGATCAGAAAATGTAACAGAGAGAATGAGCAGAAAGAAAAGGAAAGATTTTATGAATGGAGAGAGAGAAAGAAAGGGCGAAAGGTCGAAATCAGTAAATAGTTTTTCTTTCTTTCTTCACATCTTCTCTCTCTTTCTCGTACTTTTTTATCTCTTTCTTTCTCTCTCTCTTTTTTTCTCTCTATGCTCTCTTTTATCTTCTCCTTCTCATGATTCTTCTGTAAAGATTCAGGTTCTCCTCACTCACTTTGAGTCATATTAAACATAACAGATCCACAATTCATAGGAGCTTGTATAGAGATTGTAGGTTAACTGCACAACAGAAACTCCAAACTTTACATTAAGTTACTTTAGTTGTTTTAACTTCTTTTTCTTTCCTTTTTCTAACTCTTTTTCTCTCCTGTTTTTTTCATCATCATCATCATTAACAGCATCATCATCTTCATCATTACCATCCTCTCTACCTATTTTCTCGTTTCTCTTTCACAGCACTTGGTGTTGCCTTGGCTGTGTTGTGTTGTCTGCTGGTTGCTGGTGTTACTGTGGTGTGTCTGTTTGTGCTGCCTGCCACGTTGGATATATGCATCACATCGTAACAAGGATCCAACAAACAGACCAGGCCATTGTGATCACGTCCACTCATTTATAGCTTATCCAGTTTTCATCATTCTTTTGTTGGGAGATCAAATTAAATTATTATCATCATTTAACAGACCTTCAATCAAACCAAACCAAAGAGTAAGAAAAGTATTGAGTTAACTTTGTGTGAACCAACAAGTGAAGCTAAAAAGGAAGTAAAGAAACTGGCCTTATATAAAAATATGCCTGGATCCGGAGGTCACCGTAATATTGGTAATAATCCAAGTGGTGGCGGTGGCGGTGGAGGAGGAGGCGGCAGTGGTAGTGGTACCAGTGGAAGTGGAATTGCTAGTAGCAGTGCTGCACGTCGCTCCGATTTTCCATTGCGTATTCTTGTACTTTCAGACATGGTTGGAGCTATTATTGGACGATCAGGCAACACTATTCGTTATATTACAGAGGAAACTCGAGCTCGTGTTGATGTACACAGGAAAGAAAATTCCGGTTCAATGGAAAAAGTTATTACAATTTATGGTAGCCCGGAAAATTGCTCCAAGGCCTGTGAAAAGATTATGGAGGTGATGCAAATGGAATCTGATAGTACCAATAGAGGAGAAATACCGCTTAAAATACTTGCTCACAATAGTCTAATTGGCCGGGTAATTGGTAAAAACGGAGCTACAATCAAACGCATCATGGAAAGTACTAATACAAAAATAACGGTATCTAATAACCTCCATGATGTTAACTCTTTTAACATGGAGCGTGTGATTGAAATACGAGGTCGTTTATCTGATATATGTGCCGCTGAACAAATGATCAGTAATAAGTTGAGACAAAGTTATGAAAGTGATTTAGCTGCCATGGCACCGACGATGCCAATGTATCCGGGACTTCATCCAATGGCAATAATGTCAACCTATGGATCAGCCGCTGCCGCTGCAGCGCACAGTTATCATCCTCCCGGCCCTCCAGTTCCTCCAGGTCCACCGCCACCTCACGGAAGAGGTTCTGGACCTGGTAGTGGACCCGGAGGCGGTGGTGGGGGCCCAGGAAGTGCTCACCATCATAGTGCCGGTGGACCAGGTCATCATCATCATCATCATCCTTTAGGTCCTCATCATCCAGCGACAGCTGGACCTGGACCTGGACCATCATCATACGGTCTCTATGGTAGCCCATCCTACATACCTCCTGTTATGCCTTATGGTACACCACCTCCTCCTCCTCCATTGCCATTAGCACCAGGTCCCGGTGGGTCACCGTTATCATCTTTGACATCAGAGCAAACCAAGGAAACTGTCTACTTGTATATACCTAATGCCGCTGTCGGTGCCATAATTGGTACTGGAGGTAGTACCATTCGAGATATGATCAACTCTTCTGGTGCAAGTATTAAGGTTGCTCAGCCTCCCAAAGATGAAAAATCTAGGCAGACGCCACCTAATGATCAACAACGACAGTCTTTAAGCCAAGAGCCTCTAGCTCAACCTGAACCGACACAGCAGTCCTCAGAGACGCAACAACAGACGCAACAGCAAGCTCAACAACAACAACCACAATCACCGTCGTCTGTACAGTCGTCTTCTTCCTCTCCCTCTCAAGTTTCCTCTCAACTGCCATCACCTTTATCGCAAACGTCTGATAATAGAACGAATGAGAGAAAAGTAACCATAGTAGGTACACCTGAGGCACAATGGAAAGCTCAGTTCATGATATTTAGGAAAGTTGGTTATGAAGGGCTGTCGGGTCCTCAGGAAGCTGCTTTGAAAGTGGAAATTATGGTTCCTTCGAACCAAGTGGGACGTATAATTGGCAAAGGTGGAGTTACTGTTCGCGAGCTTCAAAATTATACTCATGCAATCATCAAATTACCTGAAGAAGGACAAAATAGTTCTTCAGAGGAGACACCAGTCCACATTATTGGAGATTTTCTCGCCACACAAGCCGCTCAAAGGCAAATACGAACATTGGTGAACAGAGGGAAATATACCAATAGTCGAAAAGAGACTGGAGATCGAAGTGACAAAAGTGACCGGGGTATTGAACGAACTGGTCGTGCTGATCGAACTGACAAAAGCGCTACTGTTGGTGATACTGGACCCGTCAGTGGTGACGGTGTTAACTTAGAGAAAAATACTTCGAGTCATCAAGTGTGAAACACTGAATTGACCGTGACATTGAGTTATTTGTTTCTAATCTCTTTTGTCTGTCTTTTCTTCAATCTATCTCTATTTTCTTTTTCCTTCTCTAATTGTCTGAGGTCAATTTTATTGACCAAATTTGTTGGAGAATCTTTTGGGAGTGTCACCTCAATAAGGTATTCGGGGCAAGGCGCAGTTGAGTGTCTTGGCATCTCTTGACCAAGTTTATCTTTCGTTTATCTCTGTATGTACCTCTCTTGAGGAGTTAATCTAATTGCACGGACACCTTATAAAACTAAAAGATGCTTTTGATACCATTTAAACTAATCTGTATCATTATTTATTTCAATTCGTATTTCGCGACATTCGTTTACACATTGTTTTATGCCGGTAACTCATTTTTATTCCAGCATTTTAAAAATTTCAAATTCTCATTCACTGGAGGATATTGGATCTGTAGCTAAAAGATTCCAGTTTGATCAAGTTCGGACCTTTTTATTATTTATCCTTAAAAGGTAATCAAATATGAAAATTATCTCTCAGAAAAAAAAACGATTCATCCTATGCCTCCAAATACATACTCAGGTATCAAATTTTAACCAAGCTTGAAAGCTGCTGGAAGCATTATTTTCGAAATCATTAGATCTGGTTAATCGATAAACACACAATCTTTGTGAGCCAGTGTTTCAAGCTCATTTACAATTGTGCTAAAGTCTCAATTTTTCATGATTAGAAACAAAATAGACTTGCAACTAAAGTACGTTAATTTATTTGTAGCAATATAATACTCGTTTAGGTACGAACAGTATAATGTCTAGGTAAAGTAGTTAATAAATCTTATAATAAACTCTATTAGCGAACCACATACATTAATAGTTAATTTGAGAAAAACTTTAACAATAATCTCTAATAGATAGAGAAAGAATTTCATCTGGAACAGAATTGAACTTGGTATTGCAATATTGAATAACCATGGGAAGAAGAGTGTCCAAAACGAAATTTGCGTTGATAACTATTAGTTTTCGTTGACTTCTAAAGTTATCATCACGTAAACACTTATCGATATGCCTCATATGAGCTTTAAAAGGAGTGACCAGTGCATTGACCATTAATTTATGAGTGAATAAAGTTGATAATTTAACCAAATCACGTAAACAATGAAGATATGATTTGGCAAATGATGTTGTATTACTTGTAAGTGAAAGGCGACATTCATCGTAAACAAAATTCTGAACATTTAAATTACATTCTTTCATTTCTTCCAAAAATTTTGTTATAGCAGCTTTGTTACCAAAATTTTGTGGAAACCATTTGTCGTTTGAACATCTATGTTTAATAGCTTCCATTAATTTATCCCGTGATTCATTGATTATCTTTTCAATTCCTGGTCGGAGGCGTTGATCACAATAAAAAACTAAATCTATATGAACATTAGATCTTAGTTTTTTACATTGATGATTGACTATGGCAATACATTCAGAGGCTATTGATGGAGGTACTTGAGTTGTGAAAACATGACCACAAAATGAATCTAAATAATGTTTCAATTTTTTCTTTACCCAAGATACAAGACATGCCATGGCTAATGAAAGTGAAAATCCACTCATTTTATCATTCATATTATTTAATGATATACTATCAGCCGAGGATAATGTTCCAGTTCCCGATGTTGTATTTGCCAGGCCAAAAGCTCTCTGAAATTCTCGACAACTTTCTTGGATATTTGTGAAAAAAACTGTACTCATACGTTCAATATAAGGCAATGTTGCACCTTCTTTCTTTTGTTGCATTAAACAATATCTTAGAATAGCACTTCTTTGAGCCAAAAAAAGTTCTGTTGCCATTGAAGAACGTCCTAATCGAATTAGAAGATTAACTGCTCTTCTAGCAGCACGAGGTCCATTCTGCATTGGTCTATCAGGTACAATCTCTAATTCCTTGGAAACGGCTTTTATCAAATCTTCAATTTGACCATTTATTTTATTCTTTAAATCAGCCTGTGATGGATCTTCACAAAATTTTGGATATAAGGCGAAATGATCATTAAATTTGTGTACCAGATTAACAGCATCCTCAAAATTTCGCTGTGCAATACAAACATCTAGATCTTCTGATAGTTCAATCAACCATGTTGGTGCCATTTCAGAATCAGATTGACACTCCTCCTCTAACAATTCAGATTCACCAAAATTAACTCCAATAGGTGACATACATTGGTCAATTTTATCAAATGAATTAGATGTGTCACTGGTAAATGAGCTTCCCATCCTTCCAGGAGTACCTGGTTTACCAGTTGTACCTGAAAGTCTTCGGTCATCCATATTAATGGTCAGATCTTTTTTATCCATTGAAGATGATAAAGGTCCCTGTCTGTCACCACAGATTGACATCTCTTGTAGAGAGCTTATTAAATTTTGTTCCTCATTAATTAGCTGAGATAATGATGACATTTCACTTTTAAGGAATGATATTTCTTTAGATGTTTCGATAAAGAGTTGATAATTTTTGTAAACATTTTTCTTAAGCAAAGCATTTGTTTCTTCACACAAATTTTTTACTTTTTCTCTTGCTTGTTGTAAACCCTCAACTCCCACACTGGGTTTAGTTAAAGGAAGCTCAGTTAAACTATCCAACATGATTTTGATCCAAAATAGATGTCAATATCAATAATTTAAACACACTAAATCAGTTATATCATCAAAAATTAAAGGTAAATAAAACAGTCTCAAGTAATATTTTATCAAATTTTACAATTAATTATATAGCTCTAAACATTGTCAGCTGATTGGTTAAATGTTGGTAACAAGGTTAGGCGCAAAATATGAAAATGATTAAGTAGCTTATGTTACTATAAAAAATTTCACTGATTCGATTCTTGTCTGTTAGTGAAAGCTTTAAATAATTATAATCGAAATCTCTAATTCAATTATGCTAAAGATAGATTTTAGAAAAATTGTTTTCTTCAAACAATAGTAAATTTATATTCAGTTACAAATATTATTTCTCAAGAATTTAGTCTTAACGTATTCACCTTCACTTGCATACTTGCATACATAAAATTTTGGACCAAGTTAAAATCTTGTTCACTTCACAATCAAAATTAAGAAAGTGATTAAGTTAATATAGCCTACATTAACAGTTTGCATGATTCATGGACAGAAAATACACAAAATTACGATGGTTACCAGCACTGGATTCAACATCAAGGCATTAACATTTGTTTTTACAGAAACAAGAGTCGAATAGAACTCCGCGTGTTGCTTAGAATGTGACATGTCTTCACGTTTAATTTTTTAACTCTTGAACAATTTACATACGCAATATTGGAGATGGATGGCAGTTATTTGAAGCTACAACACACATAGGAACAGATATAGAGATTGGGAAAGACTTGTTTGATGTATTCAAATTTTTGCTTCTGTATATTAAACGCTTATTACTTGAATTGGTGCATAATAAGCAAAATCAGATGAAAGATATATCCATCAAAATTTAGTGCGCTACACCGTTGTGAATAAAATGTAAGGAAATAAGAAATATTTTACGCAAAGTTGTTGCCGGATATGAGCTTTTCATTTTCTATAAAGATTAACGCAAGTGACGCTGATTTACGTTGGCTCATCATTTTTCTGTAAAAGACGCATTCTTTTCCTAATGTAACCTTGCCAGTGAAGTAGCTGTTGGTCCTCAATGAAAGTAGTACACGCACTCGATGATAATTCTCGTCTAAAGTGTTCATATTGAAGAAGATCCAAGAAATGAAGACACATCGGAAATCTAAACGTTGAGTAAAAATAATAGACAGAGAAAGGTAAATAAAAAAACACACAATTAGACGCGAGTTAACTATTTGAAAAAAGATGACATTATACACTTACTTCAAGTACTTGGCATATTCAGGTCTTTTCCAATACTTTAAGTATTTAAGGTAGTTAATAAAGGTTTTTTCTTTGAAATATCCTCTTTGAGCAAGAACTGTATGCAAAGAAGAAGGTTAGTTAGTAAAGCTTCAAAGACATAGAAACAGTCACTCACAATTAAGATAGTTAGGGTTGGCAAAGCATTGAACAAATTCAAGTTCCACTTGGAATCTCATTTTCTGCTGTTCTTCTGTCTCTGAAATAGAAATGAAATTGGCTTTATGAACTAACCATTTTAGATTAATTTGCAATACTTACCACCTCTTGTTGCTAATGCCATGATGTAATTGTGATGTTTGTTGAAATGTACAGCAAAAATAATAAAAAAGATACACTAAATTACCAGAAAGAGTTAGAAAATTTGAAGCTGAAACATAACAGAATCTGAAAACATGAAACGTGATAGCTTTCATTAGATGGCATTAGTGCAGCTGAAAACAGCTGCAGCGCCTTCAATCTCTTTCCCTAAATCAAAATAAATAAAGCAAAATTTACTTATGGTAACTATGGTAATTTCTTCCTTTGTTTATTTATCATTTTTTTGATTAATTGTATTATAAATTGTAATTTTAAACTTGACAAATGAGTAATTTTTAATGTCTTAATTTTTTAATAATGTGCGTGCAATAGGATGTTTATTTGCTAAAAAATTAAAAATTAATTTATTTTATTTTCCTTTGCAATTTCTACATCTTAAATTTCGTTGATCAAATATTGTGTTTTGTTTTATAATCTGTTATGTCATAAAGAAAATAAAAAATTACAAGTTTGTGACAAATATCAAGAGATTTTCTTTCGACGAGGTAAATCATGGGAGGCGCAGTGAGTGCTGGAGAAGATAATGATGAATTGGTGGACAATCTTGTTGCAGCTAGAATAATTCGTTCTCAAGAGGTCGAGAAAATTTTCCGTGCTGTTGATCGTGGACATTATTATACAGATGATTTCAAAGAAGATGCCTATCGAGATACAGCTTGGAAAGATGGACTTCTTCACCTTTCTGCCCCATGCATTTACTCAGAGGTAATGGAGTATCTCGATCTGAAACCTGGCCTTTCATTTCTCAATCTTGGTTCAGGGACAGGATATCTTAGCACCATGGTTGGCCTCGTACTTGGTAAAACAGGTATTAACCACGGAGTAGAGCTCCATCAAAGTGTTGTTGATTATGCCTACAAAAAATTGGAGGAATTTAAAACCAAATTAGCTAACCTTACTCAGTTCGAGTTTTGTGAACCGATCTTCATTTCGGGTAACTTTTTGAAAATTGATCCATCAACCATCCGGCAATATGATCGCGTCTATTGTGGCACTGCTTGCACCGAGAAGGACGAACCCTACTTGAGACAATTCATTAAGATAAATGGTTTACTCGTTATGCCCATAGATGACCAATTAGTTGTGATCAACCGTGTTTCTGAAACTGAATTCGAAAAAAGATATGTATATTCTGTTAGTTTTGCAGCTATAACTCGACCTAAACCCGATGATGTTTTTATCAAATTACGTGAGTTAAATAGTTAAATGTCAATTTTTTTAGAGCTTCTAATTGTCTTTTTTCTTCTAGCGGTAATCGATCCTGTTAAATTGACAGAACTTTGTCGAAATAAAGTCAAAGGCCTTATCAATCTGAGCAGTTGTCGAGAAAACGAAGAGTGGCAAAAAAGTCCAGAACGGAGAATTTTAACCTTCTACAATTTAATTGATGAAACTTAAAATTGAACTTTATATTGCTCAATAATTGATTATATCTTCTTGTATCTTGATTTAAATACGCTTCAACGCACCACAACAGACGTCTTGGTTCATATTAATTTGATTTATTTGATATCAAACCATAATTAATTTCTATATTTTGAGTTTAATGGTATTATATTATAACTAAAGAAACTTACGATTGTGATTGGTTTAAGGACAAGTTTAAAAAACTTATTAAATTTAAGGTGAATGTTCATTTATCTCACAAATTGTTTATTATCAGCATGAATATTTACTGCTGGATGTCCATTTAATTTAGGTAATTTGCTCCCGTGTCTATTTGTCTCGTCATTATCACGGAAATATATACAATAAAAAGATAGAAATAAGAAATACTTTATGATGAATCCCTTAAGGAATTTATATCTTTAATAAAACTTGTTGGTCCACAAAAGAAATTGAACCGTTAAAATTGAAAACTAAATTTATAGTTAGGATTTATGTATTGTTTGCGAGATGGTCTGAGATGATTTCTTTTACACTTTTACACTTTTGAGTGACAAGATTTGAACTAATCAGTATTCAAAATTAGTTCAAAAGGGATTATAAGTAAGTTAAATATCATATGACATTATTCGTTTCTATATAATAGTTATCATGATTGTGATATTGATGGAAAGATAAAATACATGCAGTAAAAATTCGATGTGCCACCTGCATCGATATTCCTCATATGAGCTTTAAAAGGAGTGACCAGTGCATTGACCATTAATTTATGAGTGAATAAAGTTGATAATTTAACCAAATCACGTAAACAATGAAGATATGATTTGGCAAATGATGTTGTATTACTTGTAAGTGAAAGGCGACATTCATCGTAAACAAAATTCTGAACATTTAAATTACATTCTTTCATTTCTTCCAAAAATTTTGTTATAGCAGCTTTGTTACCAAAATTTTGTGGAAACCATTTGTCGTTTGAACATCTATGTTTAATAGCTTCCATTAATTTATCCCGTGATTCATTGATTATCTTTTCAATTCCTGGTCGGAGGCGTTGATCACAATAAAAAACTAAATCTATATGAACATTAGATCTTAGTTTTTTACATTGATGATTGACTATGGCAATACATTCAGAGGCTATTGATGGAGGTACTTGAGTTGTGAAAACATGACCACAAAATGAATCTAAATAATGTTTCAATTTTTTCTTTACCCAAGATACAAGACATGCCATGGCTAATGAAAGTGAAAATCCACTCATTTTATCATTCATATTATTTAATGATATACTATCAGCCGAGGATAATGTTCCAGTTCCCGATGTTGTATTTGCCAGGCCAAAAGCTCTCTGAAATTCTCGACAACTTTCTTGGATATTTGTGAAAAAAACTGTACTCATACGTTCAATATAAGGCAATGTTGCACCTTCTTTCTTTTGTTGCATTAAACAATATCTTAGAATAGCACTTCTTTGAGCCAAAAAAAGTTCTGTTGCCATTGAAGAACGTCCTAATCGAATTAGAAGATTAACTGCTCTTCTAGCAGCACGAGGTCCATTCTGCATTGGTCTATCAGGTACAATCTCTAATTCCTTGGAAACGGCTTTTATCAAATCTTCAATTTGACCATTTATTTTATTCTTTAAATCAGCCTGTGATGGATCTTCACAAAATTTTGGATATAAGGCGAAATGATCATTAAATTTGTGTACCAGATTAACAGCATCCTCAAAATTTCGCTGTGCAATACAAACATCTAGATCTTCTGATAGTTCAATCAACCATGTTGGTGCCATTTCAGAATCAGATTGACACTCCTCCTCTAACAATTCAGATTCACCAAAATTAACTCCAATAGGTGACATACATTGGTCAATTTTATCAAATGAATTAGATGTGTCACTGGTAAATGAGCTTCCCATCCTTCCAGGAGTACCTGGTTTACCAGTTGTACCTGAAAGTCTTCGGTCATCCATATTAATGGTCAGATCTTTTTTATCCATTGAAGATGATAAAGGTCCCTGTCTGTCACCACAGATTGACATCTCTTGTAGAGAGCTTATTAAATTTTGTTCCTCATTAATTAGCTGAGATAATGATGACATTTCACTTTTAAGGAATGATATTTCTTTAGATGTTTCGATAAAGAGTTGATAATTTTTGTAAACATTTTTCTTAAGCAAAGCATTTGTTTCTTCACACAAATTTTTTACTTTTTCTCTTGCTTGTTGTAAACCCTCAACTCCCACACTGGGTTTAGTTAAAGGAAGCTCAGTTAAACTATCCAACATGATTTTGATCCAAAATAGATGTCAATATCAATAATTTAAACACACTAAATCAGTTATTATATTCATTAATCATTCAAAATCTTTGTTGCCTAAGTTGCATCATAGGATTTATAAGGCATGATCCAGAGTTTGGGTCATCGAAGGGTGGTCTTAAAAGTCCACTCGCTCCAAGGTGTAACATTTCGGGTCTGTGCATCAAACCTGATCTAGGTCCACCCGGATATGCGGAAGGAGGCAGTAATGAATGACCAGAGTGCATTGGACCATCGTTTCTACGCGAAAAAAAACGGAAATTTGATAATTAATAAGTGAAAAATTATCCTTAATGACTAACGATATAGTCTGGCAATTAGAATATACAAAAGCAAAATGCAATACTAAATATTTTACCTCATCGATGGATCCAAAAAGGATTGATGCGGCGGGAGGACCATGGTAGCTGCAGTTGCCGCAGCTGCTGCCGCCGCTGAATTTGCATCTGCAGGATGTAAGTGTAGATGAGTATGAGCATGGGCGTGATTATGTGCGTGAGTATGAGCATGAGAGTGCAATTCGGACGCTGTAAGTCCAGACATTTGGTATCGGTTTAGGGATTCGAATAAATTTAATCTTTCTGCTTGATAACGTTCAGCAGCGGCAAGAGCTTCAGCGTTTGCGCCAGGGGGCAACATTGATCTGTAAAATAATCAAAAATAATATATATGTGTAAATAAAAGATGCAATTTAAATTTTTTATAAAATTATAAAAAAAGAAATGTAAAATACAAATTGTTTAGTAAACAAAGATTACCTTAATTCATTTCTTTCTCTTTCACTTGGATTAAACAGAGAGAATGGAGTTCCCATGGCTCCAGGGGGAACAGGAGTATTTGGTGGGTTTCCACCCATCGGTGCTCCAGCAGCCGCAGCTGATTGAGCAGCAGCAAAGCGACGTTGTATATCGATAAGGTGTGGATCGAAAAATCCATGAGCAGGGTTCGATTGTTGGCCTGCAAAGGAAGCCATTCTATTTTTCATCTCTTGCTCCTTAATTTGCTCTCGTTTTTCTAATTCGAACCGTTCACGTTTCTCTCGTTCTTCATGTTCAATACGTCTAGCAAAAGCAGGCCCATAAAGTCCTGCAATCTGATAATGAATCATTGGATCCATGCCATGAGGGGCTTCGGAAATCGGAACACCAAATGATAGAGAAGGTCCACTGCCAACCATAGGACCAGCAACGGATGTACGTGGATAACTTGGGGAAAAGGCTGCATGAGGCCGTGCATATTCACTGAGGTGCCTTAAAGCAGGTGTGTCAGCAAAATTGGATCTGGGAGTATGTCGATCAAACGGACTTAGATGGTGATTCGAGTCATTGGGCCCATGACCAAGGAGTCCTTTTTCTGCGGCCAACTTCTTTTGTTCTTCTCTTTCTTTTTCAACAGCTTTTCGAGCTCTTTCTTCTCGTTTTCTTGCTAACTGAGAATCAGGAACAGGTTTAAATGTTAAATCAGTTCTTGCACATGAATTGTCACCACGATTCCAATGACGGAGAAATCTAAAAAAAATGAAGAAGATAAGGATGATAAATAACTTGACTTAATTGCGTTTAAATGTCAATAGTAAATTTGTCAAAAAAGTTTCAAATTCATTTTGCATTAGTCAAAAGCTACAAATTACTTTCAAAATATAAAAAAAATATTGATTAATTTTGATGTTTACAACTAGTAATAATAACAATGAAACATTATAACATAAACCTTTTCAATTTTTTTATTTACACGATTTTTGAGATAGAGAAAAGCCAATTTGGGTGGTTAAATACATTATAACCGATGAGATGTGAGACGGGAAAGCGAGTTGAATAAGATAGTCTTTAGTAGCATTTAGAGTCTAACAGATCAACCATCAATCAAGATTATCTTAGAACAACCTTTCCATGAATCAAGACGAGTGTTCAAAAGCCAAGGTAATGAAATATACAGTTTGGGGTTAACTGAGGTTATCAAGATTCTTACTTTCCTTTCTTTTAATTTTTTTTCGCATTGCCGATTTTTTTCTTCACTTCATATTCCCAAACAAATATTTCCAAATTTACTCTTCATCTTTCTATGTAAGCCTTATTTGAAACTCAACTAAATTCAACAGAGAAGAGAGTGTTGAAGATGGAACTTGCGCTGATAACTTTGTGTATAAAAAAGGTTATAATAAATGTTTATAGTTGTTTGTGGGGAAGTGAAGAAAAGAATGAGAAAAAGGTACATGTTCTAAAATAATCTATCAACATCAGTTATCTTGATGTTGGATTGATGATATTAACAGCAAATTGACTTGCCCATGAACAATCCATTTGGTAAAGTTTGTAAACTATTAATCAATTACCAGATGACAAACAGAATAAGTGAAAAGGGAAGTAAAAATGAAGCAAAAAAAAAGCTTTAACAAGGAGATTATATAATAATGATTATGATAAACAGACAAGAGAGAAGCTCGGAAATCATTTCCGGTCCTGATTGAGGTATTCATTAGGTCTTCAGGATATGCTGTGTTCGAACCCAAAGTTACAATGGAAATTTGTGTGTAAAAAAGAAATCTTAGTAAAGCTATCAATTTTATCCAAACTTTGATCGATTTTTTTTCTTACTAAGTAATGACATCTATGATCATTTTACGGCTCATGGAGTGTTTTGTTTGAAGTGAAGTGTCTACAAGTGATTACTAGTGGAGAGGTGAAGAAGCTTGTTTGAGGGGAAAAAGGAAGAAAGGAGGGAAAAAAGGAGAGCAATGAAGATGAAGAAAGAAAGGGGAAGAATAAGGGAGAAAGAAGAGGAAGAAAGTCAAATAAAAAGCCTGTTTAAGACTATAATAAAGATTCAGTGAAAGGTGTGATTTGATGTTTAAAATTGGATTGTATGTTAAAGAGATTGTTTTCAAATGATGAAGATAAATGTTATTTTGTTTGTTACATCAACAGGCTAAAAACAAAGGATAAATGGTGAAAAAAGAGTAACAAAGAGTAGACATCAATAGAATATTGGTTTAAAAAAGAAAGATGATAAAAAAGAGATTGCGGTTTTCCGGTAAGATTCGTGAGAGTTATCATCTTGTAAACCTTGTAATGTAAATCGATAGATTTCTTTCACGAGAAGAACCAGGATAAAGAAGAACATGATAGTATCGTTATGCGCAATATCAGAATATAAAATCAATTGGCTAAAAGGTGATTGGTCCAGGTTGACTATGAAAGTTGGGGTTAATATTCTGTTAACACGGTCCAACACCTAAGGAAATGCTTCTTATGAAGGAGTGGTTCAAGTAATTGTCAATGCTCAATATCATTAGTTAACCTCAAGTTCAGACTCACAATATCTCAACGCACACAATATTGTTAAACAAGTTGAAATACTGATTGGCGTAACCGATTGTTAAATATTAACCTGTATTCATAACAATATATTGATAATCATATTGATAATCATTTTGATAACATTTACCAATTAACAACTACTGTAGTGAAAGTTGACTGGAAACAAAATCAAAGATTAACTCGTAAAACAACTAATTAAATAGAAACAACTGATTCATGAAATTCAAGAGAATCAACAATGCTTTTTGCTGATACAATTTTCAAAGGGCGTTGAAAGAACACAAATAATCTTTTAAAGCCCATGAGAGTGAAACATTTAATAACTTATTACAAGAGACAAGTAAATTAGCATTTTTATGGGATATAATATGAACAACTGAAACCAATAAAATAAATTAAGTTGCCATTTTTCGGATTAAAAAAGTCACATTAAAATGCGTAAATAAAAATACAGAAACTTAATGATAAATTAGGTGATTTATCTACAAGTAATTTCCTCTTGTTCTTGAGTTCTGTTTTTATCCTGATTTAAAATGAAAAGTGAGAAAGAAAAGAGTAAGAGGAAAGTATTAATTATTTAAAGAGATGAAGTATCTTCAAAAATATCGACTACTGAACGAAACGAAACATGAGCTTATCGCGGTAATAATGATAATGACAATTAGAAGGTCATGAAACTATCAGTGAATAATTAACATTGACCTTCAATACGAATAAAATCACACTTTAAAAAGGTATTCAAGCGAGAAAAATGGACTTAATCTTTCTTTATCATCTTTTTCTTCTCTTTCTTTTGATATGAGAAACGCAAGTATTTCGGTGAAAAGGTTATATGCCAATTCTAAATATTCTGTAACCGCAGCTTGTAAACATTAAAATGCTTCAACAAATTAGCTGAGTTGATGGAGTAGACAAGAAAATGATGGATGTTAGATGATAGTAAACCCAGTTTAACTAGCTATAAATAGTTTGAATCTTTCTTCTTCTCTCTCTTCATTTCTCTTCTCTTTCAATTTTCTTTCCCTACCACCTTTATTATCGGCAGGACTAGAGGGGAAGTCAATGATGAATAGAAGTGAAAACAAGTTAAGCTCAATCTCAAAGCTTTTGTTTGCCCCTTTAAATTTGTGTCTTTACACGCACTTTCCTTCTTCTTCCTTCTCTTCTTTTCTTTCTTTCTCTTCTTTTCTGCTGCCTTTTCTCTTTATTTTTTCAGAAACCATCGAGTTGCTATCTTATTGTGGTTACCGTTCAAGATCAAATTACTAAGCAACATGATACACTTGTAAAAATAGATAGACCTCGATCTGTCGAGCTTATTTGATATAATCAACTTGAGACCAAATAGATTAACCATTAAAAGTGACAAGGAAGAGGAACAAGATATTTATTTTCTGTCCAGTTTTCCTGGATGAAAATCAATGTTGAAACAAATACTTGGAAAAGCAAGTAATAAACAAATTTGGGTCTATTTTGTTTTCATTTTTAAGTTGAATAACAAGTTGATAAGGACTTACATTGCAGATTGACTACGATGACATTCACTGTCATCAATTTTCAACTCTGGACTTGGGCCCCGAGAAATGTGTGGAGGATGCTGGTCTTCCTCCTCTTCAATCACTTGAAGATCATTTCTATCCATTTTAGCATCTAATGAGCCACGATAAACGTCTCTTTCATGCTTAATAGACATTGGTCCTTGGGAGAACAAAGAAGATGATAAACTGGATTGTTGTTGTAAACCATGAAATAATGGCGATTGCGATGCTGGACTACTATTTGTTATTCGATTGGCATGTGAAATGACTGGTGATTTGGGTTTAGATGATGAGAGCATTGAAGAGTGAGGCTGATGGTGTGAATGTGAATGCGGTGAAGGAGTTGGTACACCATGAGGTGGGAAACCCATAGCTCCGGGTTGCATACCTCTAGTGACTGCATACCAATGAGGAGAGGGTGGAGGTACACCTCCATGAGGATTAAAGTAAGGAGGTAATCCAGGTGGTAACATGTGATGAGGATAAGGAAATCCATGAGAAGTCATTTGAGGGACATTCAGTGGTGATGAACTAGAATGAGATGCTGAAGCAAACGATGTTGGAACAGCGTGTAAACGTTGTTCAACAGGTAAACTAGTAGCTAAACTGAATGATGGATGCGTGAGCTGGGCTGATGTTGAGGATGGAGTTGAATCATTTGATGGTCGACCAATATTACCGAGAAGACCACCATTAGTAGGTATACTGTTTGACGGTATGCTACTGATGGTGACACTCGTATTATTGACGTGACCGCTATTACTGGTAATTATATTAGAGTTATTGATTAAATTTGTGTTGTTTGATCTGGAAGGAGGCAATGATCTTGAAGATGGCGAAGACGAGTGTCTCTCTTTTGGAGGTTTGATACGAGGTGCTTCATTTGATTCTAATGGAGTTTTTCTATGTACATGAGTCTCAATATTGGTGGGTTGAGATCCCAAAGAAGGAGGCAATAAGTTATTACTATTATTATTATTCAAGTTATTCATATTGTTGTTAAGATTTATCAAAGGTGATTGTTGAGTTAAAGGTGGAGGAGGTGGTGGAGGTAGTAATAGAGGATGTTGTGACTGAGATTCAGGCCTAGGTGGCAACATGAATTGCGGGAAGGTTGGTATTTCAGCTGGTTGAGGTGGAGGTGCAGGAGAGACTCGCCGAATTAGAGGTGAAGAACGAGCTGGAGCCTCGCTACCGTTATAAACAACTTCTTCTTTGATACGAACAGGAGATGGTGGTGGATGATGAGTGGTCATGTTGATAGGTTCCGACGTATTAGCCTCAGAGGGGACAGGAGGAGAGGGAGGAGGAGGAACCTGAAAATAATGAAAAATTACTCCATCATTAACTGAACACTAAAAAAATTCAAAGTTTCAATGAGAACATTGAATAAACTATATAAATCAAGTATTATCTGATCAAATGAATAAATCAATTATTCATGTTTAATGAATAAATTAACAAAACAAGCTCATTTATCAAATTACTCTCTTCTATTGTGCATTTCCTTTTTTTAAACATTTTATAATACTAAATGAAACTATTATTTAAGATAATTAAACAACAAACTAACAAACTAGATAATAAAATTTCAAGTGTTTACAGTTCGATAAAAAAGTATTGAACAAAATTGTTGCAACATAATTTTTAAATTTGAATCTTTTTAACACTGTGTGAAAGATCTGAATCAAATAGAAGTGTATATTAAAATTAGGCAAATGAGCTTGTTTTATGAGCATTTTATGCATAAATCACTTACAGTGGGTCTTTCATTAGCATAATCATTTTGAGGGGGAGATGGCGGTGGTTCTCGTTTGGGTATTAACAAAGGAGTACAACTCTGTTGAGAAAAACACAATAAACAAAGGAAATACATCAGATATTAGATTGTAAAAAGCACCCAATTAATTGATAGTGAAATCAACCAAATAATCCAATAAAGCAATTGTTATCTGAATTTAAATGAAAATATGGCTATCCTATTTTTAAATTCATAATAATTTCTATCGGAGTAATTCGAGCAATTTCTCAAATCTAATTTGATAGATTGATCGAGAAGAAATATGAAAATTATTTTTGTAAATAACAAACTTGAAATCGGTATCTGAATAGAAATAAAAACGAGTCAAAGCTTTAATAAATAAAATAACATTGATAGTTCAATGTGATGAAATAATCTAATTAGCTAGAATGATAAAGATAAAAATAAAGTAGTAGAAATTATTTTCGATTGATTTGACAGTCACTTTACTTGATTAATCGGTAGACATTAGTCAAATCCTAAATAATTAACACTGAATCTGAGTTCATCGGATCGATAAAAACTGTAATTCAATATGATCCTTTTGTACCGATAAAATTTAATAGATGTAGATAATCCATCTGAGCTAGATAAAAAACAAGTAAATCACTACTTACAGGATTAGACGAGAATGGAGTAGGAGATGGATCTGATTTCTTAATTTTGATCTCATTATCATCGTGATTTTCAATCTCCCATAAATCTTTGGATGTTGGTTGAGTACTTGTTTGTCCATTAAGTTTGCCTGAAATTTCATTTTGTGACTGAGGTGAGCTTGGCGGTTGAGAATTTGGCTGAATGACCTCCGTTTTATCTTCATCTGGAGGACTTGATTCTTCTTCCTTAGGAAGTACAGTTAATGTTTCTTTGACGTTCTCGTCAATATCTTCTTCGATTTTTTCTGAACTCTTATCGGTTAAATCATTGACACTTGCTTGATCACTGATGGGGCTTGAAGGTTTTATAGCAACTAATTTTTCTTCTTCGGATGCATTTGATTCCTCCTTTTGTGTCAACACAGTTGAGTTGTTATTAATTGTCACGGTTGAAGACTCTTCAACTTTATCTTCATTCTTTTCCAAGGGTTCACTTATAATTGGTTGATCGTTAGTTGGACTTGAAACTAATTGAGAGGGAGAAACCGGTGATTGTGGATCACTTATATTCTCACTTTGATCTTCACAATTATCCAAGTTGCTAGAACCTTTATTATTACTAGGACTTGCGGCATTGGCTGCTCTGATTCTCTTCAAGACATTTTGTCTTCGGTGTCTTCGGTGAGGTCTGTTTGCAGAATTAAAATCCTGTTCGGTGGATAATGAAAAGTATAAAGTCAATAAATAAAGAACGACAATTCATACTGATAAGACTTACAGTTGATGCTGCTCTAGGTGTTTTCTTCCATAAGTAATAATATTCAACCAAATCGGATGTTTCTTTTTGAGGTAATAACTCTTTCCTGATCTTGAAAAAGTTTTTCCCGTATTGACGAATACCCTTGACAAATTTCTTTTGCTCTTCTTCAGACCACTTTTTATCTGTACTTTTGGGTATTGGATTCTTAACTAAAGCTTGTAGAGCTTTACCAGTATCATAATTGTTATCATGCAACTATGGAATAGAAAGAAAAGTAAACAATTATAAATAAAGGAAAGGGGATAGTCATAATGAAAAGAGAGACACGGTAATTCAGTGAAGGAAGAATTATAAAAGCTTAATCAATTTGTTATATTGATTTAACCGGATAAATGGTATGATTACAAAGAGATTAATGGATTCAATAAGGAACAAGATAAGGTAATTCAAATGGCTTAACAAAAGATAATAAATAGACAGCTGATAGTAAAAAATTTTAGATTAAAATTTAATTACAAATTAAATTAAACTTTTATATGTAATTATTAAAAAGTCTAGCCAATGCAACATGTAAAAGGCACATGTAAAAGTTCATAAGTGAGTGAAACTAAGCCAATTAAATGAAGAAAAAAAACAAACAAAATGAACTCACCAATTCTAGAGCATTTATAGTGATGTCGTCTCGCGATGCAGCAGAACAGCCATCGTCAGCTGAACCACCATCACACATACCTGCGAAAGCAGCCATACTTCGAGCTGCACGCAGATACATGATTAAATCACAATCAGGTAATCCCGGGGTCCATCTTAATTCCTCTAATGCCTCACAAGATTCAGGCATATCTGCAGGTAAAATATTACCAACATAATCAGGAAGGCGGGCCTGGTGGCAAGGACCCACCAGGATCTTCTCTTCACCGCTAGCCAGTGTAAATTTTCACTTTTGCCTTCAATTTCACAATAACTTTTAACTCTAATTGATAATCCGAATGGACTTTATTGGATGTTAATGAACAGATTAACGTTTATTAATTATATAATTAATTACCGATTAGCAAAACATTATGAGAACAAATGAGAACTGTATTTACTGGAGTGACCAAACCACTGTATTTTTTATGGGCTGGGTTTATGTGGAACGCCATCTTGAGAAAGTTTCTTTCTTGTGGCGCAGAATTCAAAATTTTACTCACCTAAAGCAATTCATTTCATTTGAGAAATTTTGTTCAAATGGAGTTTATTGATCAACCAAATCAATTAAAGAGGCTTCTATTACGGATAATAAATTAAAGCTACAATTGATGTTTCTAATTTGTCTTGATAAATCTTAAAACATTCACAGCCCTTAGCGGTTAACATTAAAAGACATCGTTCTGTTTTAGGTTTTTTAGAGTTTGTATCTTTGTTTTATCTAATCTGGAATAGATCATGAGCATTCTGATTAAGGTATCAGTTCCTGATAATGAGGTGTCATATTCAATAAATAATTCAACCAGTAATCTAATAAAGGCAACCTGAAAAATAAACTAGAGGTTGGCTCCATCTTGCATCTGGTTAATAAACAATTATTGGTACTTATAGATAACAATAATCTAAAGTCTTGGTTTAACCTCCTGGTAATACTTGTGGTTTAAAAAACCCAAAACCTGGATTAAATATTCTTCATTCCTTTGACAGTCAATAAATCGAACCAACATTTAATTATCAAATTGAAAACTTGAAAGGATCAATAATTGCTTAATCTAGTTGACTAAATGTTTATCCAAGTTATCTTAACATTAATTTTGAATAAAATTTATTCTCAGTCTTAAAGTTATCATTTTTAAATCCAACTCCCAGAAGCTTAATCTCAGTTCGCTTTTCTGTCCTTTTCTATTGAAATATATTTTCAAGTACAACAATCGAAATCAATTCAAAGATAAACCTTTACTTTTCTACTCA
This sequence comes from Tetranychus truncatus, assembly GCA_028476895.1. Classification (NCBI taxonomy): domain Eukaryota; kingdom Metazoa; phylum Arthropoda; class Arachnida; order Trombidiformes; family Tetranychidae; genus Tetranychus; species Tetranychus truncatus. The sequence continues at coordinate 9,770,360 of CM052061.1, forward strand.
TGTTTAATGAAATGTATCGCGATCTTTAAAACAATAATGTTTTACATGGATATCAATCATCATAATTAAAAATTAGAATGTTAATTATTTCCAAATATTATGAAGTTACGATAAAAACCATTTACAATAATAACTATTTAGAAAAGGACTATCACGATATTATGGTTTAATTGTTAATTCAACGGTAACAATTGTTTAAAATCTAGAAGAGATCCTTTACTAGTCACCTATGTTAACATAATGAGTGAACGTTTACATTTGTACATTGAACTCAAACTTAAAATTCTCTAATTTTCAATTTGTTTGTAATCATCAAAATTATTCAGATTCACTAAAATTGGATTATTTTTCATTCCCATTGTCCAGCTAAACAGTTAAATTCAGCACTATTCAGTAAAAAAAGCGAGTGTATATTTGCTCAGATTCATTATATTGTTTTTGTATTTTTACTTAATGGTTGTAACAATATAATGTTAAAAACAAAGCTAATAATTAGTCAAATTACATGTAATAAAATGTAATCGTGAATACATGGTGACATCTACATTCCGATATGAGAAAAATATTTTCGATGTTTGCTGAAATATGATCATTGAAAGTAACACGATTGAAAAGCTGTTTAAATGTGTAGTCTGTGAAAAATGACTTCATCGGAATCACCGATAATTTCTAATCGGAAATGGCCATTTCTTCGATCAACCAAAATTGCCCTGATTTCAATTGTAATCTGGATATTTTTCTCTCTCTTCTCTGACAATCATTACATTCAACATTTCATCCCTATCTTCATTGAGACTTTACCGCGAACTGACAGCTTCTCTCTCGTCTCTAGTATTAATTCAGGTTTGTTAATTCAACATGGATGTTGATTTAAATGAAACCAGTTTATATTCTGATTTCCATTTTCTTTTCTCATCAACAGATCAAAAAAATTCCAATCTTAATTCTCGATCTATGCATTTTAAACCTTCATTAAAGTTCCATGAAGGAGTAATAATAGCTAAAGAAGTGACTAACTGTGATTTACCTTACCTTTGTCCATCCAACTCCTTCCCACTGTCTCTAAATACTGGACAAGATAACCAAAAATTCCCTGAACTCTGCATTGATGGTAAAATGTATGTTATATGTTCTCTTTCCATTCGTTTATTATGACAGCTTGGCAACTCTCCTGTATTTTGCTTCTAATATCATTATACAATTTTTTAAATTTATGTTGAAATGCATTTTCTATTCTTAACTCAAATTCTGACTTTCACGAGTAATTGACACTTTTTTCAATATTTTTGTAGAGTTATTAGTAAAGGTACTAATAACTGTGGTCGAGGAATAAACGTGGCCATAATCGATAATGTAACTAGAACAGTTACTCGAGTAGTCAACTATGATACTTATGGAACAGGTAGGGTCTGATGCATTGGAGCTTAAATCATTTAGACTCATGCTTTTCTCTAATTTAGATTCATCTAATTTGGAAACCATGCTATTAACCTTGCGGCGAGGTGAAATCATCATCCTTTTAACATTTGACGAACCATCAACTAAATTAAGTACGGTTGCTCGTTTATTGCTTCATGAACTTGGAAGTTCTCAGGCTCAAAACCTTCAGTTTAGGACAAGCTGGTATTTTATTACCTTTAAAGGACTTACTGGTTATTCGCCTTATGAAGAAATAGCTTTCCCAGGAACAACTGGTTGGGGTAAATCGCTTTCTTTGAACACATGTTTACCATTTTCATGTAAGTTTTAGTTTCCTTTAAATAACAGTCCTTCAATGTTGAGAATAGATTCTGATGATATCTCTTAATCATTTATTATTTGAGGATTTATAACGAAACATTAAGCAGCAATGTTGAAAATTGCATCTAACGACCTTTTGTTTTTAGAAATATAATAATATATTAAGGATAAAAATCGAATTTTGAAGTATTAATTGTGAATACAAGTTTAGAACCAGAATTTATAAAAAAAATTGTTTGGTACCTTGAAGTTTTAAAGCTAATCGAGATTTACTGTCAATTATACATTTAATTTTATGCTAAATGATTTTTACATTGAATAACATCGGTAAATTGCAAAAATTATGCAAATATGCTGCTCGAATGACTCAAAAAATCAGTTTGATAAGATATTTTTGTACTGATGATGAACATATTAGAAGCTCTTTCTTTCAACAGTTAATTAATCTTATGAAGTTTCTGTATATTTGAATAGTTGAAGGCCAAATGATCAAACCAGATACAACAGTAATTGATAATCAATCGAGAGTCAAGTTTTGCGAAAACTATGGGAAAAATTGGCCTTTGTTTTGTGACAGTAAGTTCATTGTAAAACATAATAAAGTCATAAAGTATCAGGTTGTTACTAAAAAGACACAATAAACATATTAGTTGTCACATTCATGCACAAATCGACACAAATGGCCAAAAAGAGGGTAAAAATGGATCTCTTTTTAATTTAGCCTCTGTTGGTTTGTAAGGACATAAAAACCGAGTCTTTTAGTGCTTTTAAAAAGTTTCTCTGGCTGATAGTTTTCATGAAAATCGCGCTTAAAGTTAAAACTTCGAACGCCTTTTGTTCAATTATGGAAGCAGATAATATCATGAAACTAATCTCTTAGATACAGCTTTTGATGATCTACCATAAGGTACACTTATTTTGAGAAATAAAATTTTATTTTTCTGTAAAACATGGATTCTTCGATTTTCACTTAAACCGACTTTATTCTGTGACCGTGTGAGATAGAAAGCTAAAACTTACTATCAGTCGATAAAAATGGTTGGTGCATATCATTGACCGACTACTTTTTTCAATGCATCAACAGTTCTCTTGATTTTGGACATTGGCCTTAAAATTTTGGTCCTAGATATTTCGATAATGGTAGAACCAAAAATCATCATTCTTTGACCAAATATCAGGTTCTGATTCGGACTATGCAATAACGAGATTACAGATGATTCAAGACACTACAAGAAAAGTTATAGCATTTTGTTATTTATGTTGTCATGTTTGATAAAATGGTGAATGTTTATCGCAAATCTTATGATATGTTAGAAAGATATTCATTAATTAATGGAATAGCTCAGTTTTTTTCAATATCTGGTAAAATTATATTATAGCCCATTACAAAAACTAATGTTTGGCCAAAGAATGATGATTTTTGGTACTACCATTATCGAAATATCTAGGACCAAAATTTTAAGGCCAATGTCCAAAATCAAGAGAACTGTTGATGCATTGAAAAAAGTAGTCGGTCAATGATATGCACCAACCATTTTTATCGACTGATAGTAAGTTTTAGCTTTCTATCTCACACGGTCACAGAATAAAGTCGGTTTAAGTGAAAATCGAAGAATCCATGTTTTACAGAAAAATAAAATTTTATTTCTCAAAATAAGTGTACCTTATGGTAGATCATCAAAAGCTGTATCTAAGAGATTAGTTTCATGATATTATCTGCTTCCATAATTGAACAAAAGGCGTTCGAAGTTTTAACTTTAAGCGCGATTTTCATGAAAACTATCAGCCAGAGAAACTTTTTAAAAGCACTAAAAGACTCAGTTTTTATGTCCTTACAAACCAACAGAGGCTAAATTCAAAAGAGATCCATTTTTACCCTCTTTTTAGCCATTTGTGTCTTAATATCTTGTGTCTTGTTATTGTGTCTTTTCAGTAACAAACCAGTGTAAGTTAACTGCAAAGTAGTTAAGTAATTTAATTTTTCCATCTTTATATCCAGACAACTTGGTTAATGATCCTTTGGTCACATCTAAAATATATCATCCACTACCCATTAGTCCTGAAATCCTGCGAACTCCGCTTGTTGTTGTGAATCACCGCTGTGATAATCAATATTTCCCTTTACTTTTAGAGACAATTTTACGTCAACCGGAGTTGAAGCCTAACAAAGTAATGGTCGCTATAAAAACCAATTGTCACCCTTCAATCAATCAGCTAATTAAAGTTTTTAGTTTCGAGGTATTTCAGACTCAAATGGATAATAGTCAATATCTCAATACTATTCTTGATCATGTTGAAAGATTCTATCGTTATGCTCATCAGTTGATATTAGTTGACGATTCCGTTGTGCTTGCTCCAGACTTTTTGCCTTTTATGGGACAGTTATTGCCTTTGCTTCACTATTCCGATGCCAAAGTCAACTTCATATCTGCTTGGAATGAAAATGGCTTCACTAACACGTCGACTGACCCTAGTCTGGTTTACAGAGTCGACAATACTAATTACCCAATTAGATTAGCTTTTATGATTAAACGGGGAACAAGGTTATCGAATAATCAGTTAGATGGATCTTTATGGTCACTCGAACTGTTCAATATTCAAGGAAAACAAATTATTGGTGATGGCATAATTCCTGATCAGTCCAGAGTCTTGCCTACTTGGAAAATCGGCATTAATGGCCCTATCTTTGAAGCTAACAGTGTTAATGATCAGACTTATGATGGCGATCAAGAGCGAAGTGTTTGTCTGTAAGTGTTTGCTTATTCAGTATCGAACTTTTAAGATGCAATAATATAACTAATGATCTTGTAATTCGGTAACAGCGAAGAAGAAGTTCTCTTGGCCGACATTTATTCTTTGATCTCTCGAGACAATTACATTCTCAAGACTACAACCTTAATCAACGAAAGTGACAAATTCAAATCTCTTGAAGACTGGAAAACAAGTGCTAAGAATCAAACTAAACCAAAGTAAGTCTATTGACTTAATAATGTGCAAATCACCCAAACTAATGTAATTAAATTGTCAATGAACAGGAAAGTTACATTACTGTGTCAAAATATGGAAACATGCCAAAGATATTGCTTTCATTTTGGAATCGTTCATTGTTCATTCCAATTCAATATTCCTACTCTAGGCAGAGTTTTGAGGTAATCAGAAAATTAAGATTAGCAACTAGAACTATGGCCATAGAGTTAAGATTTTTGACTTTGAGAGGTTTGTAAATGCATAAAAACTGAGTCCATTAATGCTATTAAAAAGTTCCTTTGATCAACAGTTTTCGAGAAAATTGAGATCAAAGTTGAAGCTTCGATCGCTTATTGTTCGCTTATGGAAGCAGATCTAGTTGACTCAAGATCCTACAGGAAAAAAGTTATAGCATTTTATTACCCATATTGTTACTTTTGATAGTTTTATTTATAACAAAAGTGGTTATGCAAACACAAATATTATTTTGTGAAAAAGAATATTCATTATTACTTAATTAGCTTTGATTTTTTTCGTTATTAATTAATTTTATATTGTAGTTCATAATAAAATGCAGAGAATAATGATTTATTAATGATTGGTCAAAGAGTGATGATTTTAGGTGCTATTATACTCGAAATATCGAGGCTCAAAGTTTTTAGATCAAGGGCCAAAATCAAAAGAACTGTCAGTCAATTGAAAAGAGCTTTTGTCCCAAGATTTGTAATAACAATTTTCATGAATGGATAATAAGTTTCAGCTCTCTAACTCTAAAGGCCACATAATGCGAAAGGTTTAACTCGAAAATCGAAGAATCGAAGTTTACAACAACAGAAAATATCATTTCTTGAAATAAGCGTACTTTCTAGTGAATCACTAAAAGATACGTCTGTATAATGAGTTTTAGAGAGAAATCTGCTTCCATACGCGAACAATGAGCGATCGAAGTTTCAACTTTGATCTTATTTTCTCGAAAACTGTTGATAAAAGGAACTTTTTAATAGCATTAATGGACTCAGTTTTTATGATTTACAAACCTCTCAAAGTCAAAAATCTTAACTCTAATGTTATCACCCATGTTCCTTCATAAAATTAAATTTTTCTTAATTTAACTTCCTAATGCATTTTAGGTTTACATCTGGTCTGGATAAAACTATCTTTATAATCAATGGAAAGTTCTGATTACCATTTTCAGGGATATGCTTGGCATATAATTTATTTGCTTATTTTCTCATTGCAAAGATCTAACAATAACTTGACGATTAATCAATTTACAATCTCGAGGTACGTGTTAATAATACAAAGATTTAATTTTTTCATTATATTTAAAGACCTGTCACTCCTTCACAGTAACTTCACCAGTTCGCTGTTTACGAGAAACAACAACACTTCGAGGAGTTGTTTTCAGATCGTATGCTTGTCCGATTAGCGCCATCAGCTCAATAAACATCGCTGCAATATTTAATTGCATCCAACCCCACTCCGAAGCTTTATAATCTCGAGGAAATGTGTGATGGAAATTGTGATAAAATTCACCTATCATGAACCATTTGCAAAGATCTTGTTCAGCAGGATTGATTCTTCTATCGTACGGTCTTGATCCCCAAAGATGAGCGGCTGAATTGACTAAAAACGTTATGTGCATCACAAACAAATATCGTATACCTGCTATAAAATAGCACTGCCAGAAGGGTATCGACCACAAATAGTAAGGAATAGCGATTGGAATTATTGTTACTGTAGTAAAGGAGGTGAAATAATATAATCTACGCTCCCAGACCACAACGGGATCATCGTAAAGGTCTGATAGATCAACAGTTGAAACTTTTTTCAAATATTCTGGATGTTTTTTGACACAGAGCCAGCCAATGTGAGAAAAAAAGAAACCTCTTCGAGCATTATGGGGATCAGCATCAGTCTCGGAATACTTATGATGAAGTCGGTGGTCTGTGACCCAACTAATCAAATCATGTTGACCAGAAGCATCAAAAGCAATGGCAAGGAATATACGCAATGGTAATTTTGCTTTATAAGACCTGTGAGACCAAAAGCGATGAGCACCAGCAGTCACACCAATGCCAGCCAAAGAATAGGCGTAAATAAAACCTGAACAGATTGAAGAGGAATCGATTGAAATATTTCTATTGGCTATTTGAGATTTTTTGTATATTAATACTTACTGAATATTGTAAGTATCAAAAAGTTAAGACGCTCCTCTGGGTAACAGTATAAGTAATAAAAAATATAAAACAACCACGGAACGAATGTGTGAACATAAATCAGGAAAAGTGTTTTACCAAGTTTAATTTTAAATTTATGATTATCTGGCTTAGTTGAATTTTCAGCTTTCATTTTTTCAAGAACAAAAAACTGTCACTAATTAACTGTAATTAACTTCAAATTTCACCTCGTTCACTTGACTTATTGACAATGAATGAAGCCTCAAAAATGAACCTCTGTCATTTTTTCGCATTAATTGATTTGAGCATCCATTTAGGTGATAACGAGTAATAAAGCAAAAGATATTTCAATCGTCTTTTTTATTTTTATCAGAATTAAAGCGATCGCTTAAATATTTCAGATTTCAATGATTCAACGGTTACAAAATTTGAATATTCAAATCAGTGAATAAATTCGAAGTCATGTAAAATAAAAATTCTGAATTTCATTTTCTGAAAACTACATTTCTTATGTTGTGCAGCAAAATTAGTTTAGTAAATTGATTAACCTTATTGGGGCAATAAATTTTATCGGCAATGATTATAAGCGAATCTAAAGACACTTTTCAGATAAAATCTGATTATTAGTCAATTTTAATTAGTCTGAATAGAGCAAAAACTTCTATTATAATAAGATATGTCCACAAAATTCATATCATAGTTTCTCAGAAACCGTTGATTTGAGTTTATTTTTACCTTTGTATTGGAAGAAAAACAATTAGAGTTTTTCTAACTATTGAAATAAGCCTAATATTTTGTTACTAAGTGTTCATTGAATTGTTGGGAATTAAATTTGAAATATAAATTAGAGTAGAAATAGCTATCAATTCATTTTCAGCAAAGGCTATTCAATTAAACTCTAAATTTTCTGGTTTCAATCCAAGGCTGGTCATTAGCATGTCACCTTGTAAACGAGTATTTTGCGCCTGGCATATTTATAGAATGAAGGAAAGTAGGAATGACATGAAAAATTATTTGATTTGATTTTTGATTTTGCTGAGCCGAAGAAATGATTAGATTCTTATTTGTACACCAATTTTCAATAATCACTAAAATACGGTAAATCCCGTGCAAAAATTTAAGAATCGTTAAGGAAGGTTTAAAATTTAATCGACAAAATGATAAAACATTACATTTAGAATACAAATCTCGAATAAAAGGAGTAAATAATATATTTTAATTTTGCCAACTTTAAGTCGCTTGAAATTAGATCAGTGATTTGGTTTGTTTAGCGCTATATAACAATTATGAAAACATTGATTAATAACTCTTTTGCTTGGTTCAATTACATTGATCCAATGGTTGGAAAAGTTCCCATTTTATCCAGCAATCCAATGGTTATTTTCATTTTTTTGAGTGTTTACCTTGCCTTTTCATTTTACCTTGGACCTTGGTTAATGTCAAATAAAAAACCGTTTGATTTAAGACCTTATATGTTGATTTCAAATGCTTTAATCTTTGGTGCTTCAGCAATGGGTATTCCATTGGCTATGTATTTAACTTCATGGGCAAGGATACCCTGGATGTGTCCAGAACCAGTGATTAACCCGAGTTTACTTGCGACTCAAATTTATCTTGGTGCAGCTTTTTTCTTAATCCAATTGTTTACGGCCATTACAACGACTACATTTATGATTTTACGAAAAAAGTGCAATCAAAATCCTGGACTTGATGCTTTACGAACAACTGCAATCATTTTTCTTGTTTATTTTGGTGCTCGTCTTCATCCTCGAGGACCTTTTTTGTTTCGTCCTATTTGTGAAATTACTTTGGCCACCATGCGTCGCGCTTATTACATTTTAATGGCTCCAGGTCAATCGTTTAGACAATATTCATCGATGAAGTATTTCATCAATTATTTAACTCTTTTGTCAGGAATAGTTAATACAGTACATATTTCCTACCTGTTTACTCGAGATTGTCCGGGTGATAAAAATATAAAATTAATAGCCTTATTTACTACGATTGTTGAAACTTGCTATTTGACTTTCAAACTTGCATTGAAAAAAGGACATCCTAATGAAAAATGTAAAGAGGAGTAAGCTCATTTTAAGAAATTGATGTTACACGACTAACGACAGTATCAATTGTTGGTAAATAATTAAACTACCTGATGTTGCTAAGGAAAATAGATTTTAAGTATTGAAATTATTTGTTTGTTAATTTTTATAATTCGGTTACTATGTATGTTTTAATTTAAGTCTAAATGGTTGATCACACTACGTTTTTAGTTATGAATATTAATGCAGATTATTAATTAAAGTTAATCTTCAACATAGTAATCCGATTTTCCTCCAGTTTTCTGTATGAGGTTGATGTCTTTGATTACCTATGATTTACAGATTCACACATGTCATGAGTTGTCAGAGCAACGATTGAAATTTCAGTTAGAGCTTCCATTTAGACTCCTGTTGGATTAATTTTTGTAACAAAACAATTGATGTCAATTTATGTTTCTCTGACTGTAAAGTCCAATGATATCTTGGTCGGAGGAAGAGGATGACACAATGGGATTAAATTAGATTCAGCAGACAGTGTTCCAGCTATTCGAGCAGTGGACAACACATCACCTTTTGTTACCTGATTATTTTTAATAAGCGAGATAACTTTAGAGCCAATTTAAATTGTTCCAGAGGTATGGGCGAAACGCTGGCTAACCTTTTTATCCGAAATATCCAACATCTTTGCAGCTCCAAATTTATTAATATGACTTAACTGATTGTCATCCAATAATTGAGATTCATTTTCCGAAACATCACCATTACCATCGTTTTTATCGTTTTTATTTTCATAAATATCATAAATTTTGTGACATTGGCCAATGAAACCGATTTTACCTTCAAACTCGTTAACTTGAAAAACCTGAGCTGTATCACTTGGGTGATGCAGCTTTCAGAGCAGTTAGATCAGTAACAGCCTAAACTGGCCGCCAGTTAATTTGATTTGCTTGACATTGAGTGAGTTAACAAATAACTTAGCAAGCCGGATAATCTGATAATATGAATGATTGTATCAAACAAATGTAGATAACTTTGATGATGAAGAAAGGGAAAACAGCGGCTAACAAATGTCTTTTGTTTTCGTTCATAAGGGAATCATTGAGTAACTGTAAACAGTATCAATCTACACTGATTTCAGGTGAATTTTCCAATAATTTATCATTTCTTAGTTTTAATCGTCAAAAATCACTCGGAAAAATCATGAAGAAATTAACTAATAATTATGCTCTCCATTTTTGTTAAATATGAGCTCTATGCCACCTTGTTTATTTAATAAAGGGAGAATTGATTGACAATAAAATAAAAGAGTGACTGGAAGATTTATTTTTATACTTATTTCAATATACGAAAATGAGATTTTAAGACGCATAATATGAATAATCGACTATTCTCATGACAACACGATAAAGCCAATGTGTAAATCGTAATTAAACAGTAGTTTCTTTCGACATCGACAACGAAAAGAGAAACTAGATCTCAGTTAAAATGAATGCTTGCGTCGTTGATTATTTGGTTGATTGTAGTCTTAGAGGAAGGGGTTGATTTGGAAATGATGAAGATAAACCAGCGGCAGAGGCTGAGCTATAGTGTTGATCCCCAGAGGGCATGAAAGATGGAGGTTGTTGTGGTTGTCCTGCTAAACGAGAAAGGATTCCGCGTTCGGACATTTGTAGCCTTTGGGCTACGGGAGGTATACGAGCGATAGTTTGCGGTAATCTGGATACATCAGATTTCATGTCACCTAAAAGCTCTTCTAATTGATTCAGAACTTTGTGGAGAACTGCATTTGCTGGTTTGTTACCAGAAAGAGATTCTTTGGAAAGGTGAGCATTAGATTCTGCTAAAGCTTCCATCTCGGCGAAACGCGAGTTAAGGGCCATTGCTGGATGGGTTGGATCTTGAATAATATTAAGATAAGCTGCTCGTCTCAATTGCTCTTCAATAACCAAAGCTTGCTCTAAAAGCTTGAATCGACGAGCGAGAAATTTGTTTTTTATTTCTACAAAGTTTCCTTTTCCAACATCCATCTTGAATGGTTCATTGATTATCATGAAATTAGGATCATTTTGAATATCTTGCCATCGTCCATAACCATGTTTGACGATACCAGATAGAAGCCAATAATCATGTCTTCGATGCCAAATTTCATATTCTCGGCCTTGAGCAGCTCTTTCCTCATTTTGCCAAAGAGTATGCAGTTCTGTGAATCCACCATCGGCAATATTGAACATGAATCGACGTTTAAAAACTTCTTTATCTTCTTTTTGATCTTTTTCAGTTTTTTCAGTTTTTTCAGATGCTCCAATCGCTTGCTCCGTTTTCTCGTCGTTTTCTTGTTTGCATTTTTCACCATTTTCCTTCATTTCTATATCTTTGGCCTCTTCTTTAATTTCTTTAGTTTCCTCAGCAGAATCTTTGCTTAATTGAGGACCGTCACCAGCTGTTTCCAATTCTTTAACTTCATCATCCTCATCATTTTTAATATTTTCATCAGTTTTCTCAGTCTTTTCAACTTCCATTTTGTCTTCTCCTTCTTCATCTCCTTCTTCTTCTTCTTTTACTTCTTCCTCTTCTTCTTCTTTCTCTTCATCTTTTTCTTTTTCTTCTTTATTTTCATCTTCTCCTATTTCTTCTTCTTTCATTTTATCGTCCTCTTCTCCTTCTGTAACTTCTTTCTCTTTGTTTTCATCTTCAATAATTTCTTCGATTTCTTCTTTTTCTTCATCTTTTTCGACTTTCATTTCGTCACTAGTCATTTCATTTTCTTTCTTTTCGTCATTTTTAATTTCTTCACCACCTTCTTTTGCTAATTCTACTATTTCTTCTTCTTCTTCTTGTTCTTCTTCCTCACCTTCACCAATCTCTTTATCTTCAATTTTTTCTTCTTTAATTTCTTTCATCTCAATATCAGCTTCATTTTCATTCTCATTCTCATTCTCATTTTCACCCTTATCTTTATCTTTTTCTTTCTCTTTAATTTGCGTCTCATCTATTTCTCCTTTAGATTCATTATCTTTTCCAATCATTGAATCTTCCTTCGATTCAGCAGCAGGTTGTGGAGTAGCAGCTTTACTATCATTTGGGGTTGACATTGAAGATGGAGTTACAGTTTCTTTTGTACCATTCTGCTCTTTAGGTATTTCGGGTGCTTCAGGAATAGGCATACTTTGTATACCATTAATGTGTTCAAATTCTTGTACTTTCTTTCTAATTAATGACATTATACCAATTCTTGTAAGAACATGTTGCCTTGACATTCCTTCACGAGGAACACCATCAGCAAATGTTTCCAAATGGTCAGCACCAGGTTCACAAAGATGACGCATGAAAAGTGAAACATACGCTCTAAAGTTTCTCTCTGATTTACAACGCAAATCACGAACCAACCATTGTGAATTAAATGAATCTTGTGGTGGCATACCATAACGCATAATAGCATTCAAGAAAGCCTTTCTTTGACGTGCATTGAAACCAAGAACCTGTAAAAACATTTTCAAATATTTCAATTAATTAGTTAAATTATTGTCACTAATTGTGATTTATTATATAAATAATTAAAACATGTATTATATCGCCTTTGAGTTAGTAACCATTAATTTTCATCTACATAGCACCAAATTTAGTAAATAAGGTACACATAGACGAAAAATAAAACTAACCCCTAAAGATATAAATCTATATTCTAGCATCAAATTTTTAAATCATCAAATGCTTATTCCGATGTTCTATTAGATAAATATTAATTTGATGCTTAATTTTATTTACATAGAAATAAAAGATATCTGAATTGATAAATAATTTGAAAATAAAATGATAAATACCTCAATATTACCACCAACTCGGGCCAAAAGAGGAGGCAATGGTTTATCTTTCTCAGTTTTCTCATTTCTTCCTTTACGTCGACCAGTTTTTTCTTCTGTTTTTTCCTCAAAGTCATCATCATCTAATATTTAAAAGAAGAAAAACAAAGTCATTAATACATGAGAATTGTAAAAAAATAACAAGAATAAGTAGCGAAGAAAAAAAGCTTACCAGTAGGAACAGAAAAGTCAGAATTATATTCAGATACATTGTCTTGCCAGTTTTGATCTTCTTGACCTCCAGCAGCATCATTATAATTCACTTGTTTTCGCACACGTTTACCTTTACCAAGAGTTCGTGAAAGATCTTCCTGTTGCTGTTCATAATGATGCCTTAAAAGTTTCTCCCAATAAGCAGGATCGGCAGATTCAACATCTTGTTTCAAAATCTCAGTCTCAGGTTCCTCTTCTTCTGCCTCTTTGGTAGCATATGCCGCAACTTTGAAAGAACTAAGATATTCATTCGCCCAAAGTTCTTTTTGCTCGATACCTTCTTGAGATCGATCTAATAATCCTTTAATAGCATCGTCATCATAATGTATAGCCGACTCTTCTTTGCCTTCTTCTTCTTTAAACAACTCTTCAGTACCAAATCTTAAAATATCATCCAATTCTTGTTTAGACATTGTATTTTTAGCTCCCATTCCAGGTCTAACGACCAAATGAGTCAACATCATTTTCTTTTTAGCCACTTGAGTTATTCTTTCTTCAACCGAAGCTCGTGTCACAAATCGATATATCATTACTTTATTAGCTTGACCAATACGATGAGCTCGAGAAAAAGCTTGAATGTCATTATGTGGATTCCAATCAGAATCATAGATAACAACAGTATCAGCTGTTGCCAAATTAATACCCAAACCACCAGCTCTAGTTGACAATAGGAAACAGAATTGTTGGGCTCCTGGTGCATTAAATCTGTCAATTGCTTCTTGTCTCTGTGATCCAGTGATTCCACCATCAATTCGCTCATATTTATATCCTTCACCTTCTAAGAAATCTTCCAATATATCTAACATTTTTGTCATTTGGGAGAAAACTAAAACTCTGTGACCAGTATCTTTGAGTATCCTCAGCATCTTTTGAAGTACAATTAGTTTTCCTGCTGCTTTTGTTAACGCAGTCCCTTCGTACGCTCCATTTGGTGTTAAAGGTGCTTCTTGTGCCGCAACAGGGAATAAATATGGATGATTGCAGCACTTTTTCAAATCCATCATTATATTTATCAAAGAAACCTGTTGTCCTCCACCTTTGGTATTGAGTGCTTCGAAATTACGTGTCAAGATATATTTATAGAATTTCTTTTGCATTGGAGTTAATTCCACTCTAACAATAAATTCACTTTTAGATGGCATTCCTTTTAATACATCAGCTTTTAATCGACGAAGAAGATGTGGTCCAAGCATGTCATGAAGTTTTTTAACTTGTTCTTCTTTTGCAATATCTGCAAACTCATTTAAGAAACCTTGCAAATCATTAAATCGAGCAGGACTCAAAAAATTGAGTAAATGAAACAATTCTTCCAAATTATTTTGCAATGGAGTACCAGTCAATAAAAGTTTGTAAGCAATTTTATAAGCATTCAGGATGCGGAAAAATTTAGATTGATTATTTTTAAGTCTGTGAGCTTCATCCACAACTAACACCTGCCAATCAACTGAACCAAGTGTTGCATTGTCGATACAGATAAGTTCATAGGACGTTAAAAGTACATGAAATTTTATTGGACACTCTTTTCGAATACGTGATGCTTTAAAACCACCTCGTACAGCTCCTTCTTCAAAACTTAATTCATGCTCTCGAATAACTGCACGACTGTCTTTATCTCCGATGTATGTTACAACATAAAAGTCAGGAGCCCACACCTCGAACTCTCTCTCCCAGTTGATTATAGTTGATAAAGGTGCTGAAACAAGGAAAGGTCCTTTGCAATGACCTTCCTTGAACAGGGAATAAAGAAAAACAATGGTTTGAATTGTTTTACCTAAACCCATTTCATCGGCAAGAATCGTGTCAGTTCCATTTGACCAAGAATAACGCAACCAATTAATACCTTCTAATTGATATGGATGAAGTTCCATACCAGTTTGATCAATATATGTTGGTTGACGTTCATACTTCTTTTTCGGATCAACAGTAGGTTTATCTGGAGGTGGTGTATAAAATCGCTCCACATTAGCATCGTGATCTTTTCCTTTTGACTTTTTATTTGATTTTTTACTAGACTTTTTACTGCTACCTCCTCCATGCATTATTTCAGTTGCTGAACGTAGATCCCAATAAGCTTGAATTGCTCGTTTCAGCTCTGGAATTTCGAAATCCTCTTGCTCTTCATATTCCCATGATGCTTGATCATAAGGAAGATCTCGCCATTTTACAAGATACAAATAACTTCCATCTCTCATTTGTTTATGATTAATTACACGATGAACTTGTAGCCATTCTGGCCTAATTCCATAACGATAAAATCTTTCCTCAAGAGCAGCATCACGATAAATTTGCCTTTCTGCTCGTTTTCGTCCAGTTCCCGCATTTATTTCCCCGTCCTCGTTAGCTTCATCTTCTTCTTGCTTGGCTTTTAATCTTTTCCTTGATTCTAAAGTATCCATATCAATAACAGGTGGTTCGTCCATGTCATTCTTACGACAATATATGCGAAACATGGATGTATGGAATACGTCTAACTGTAACTCAGAGATCCATTGACAGTGCCAATAGGACATGTCATGAAACTTTACGAAAAATTCCCGTAAAGGTTTTGGTTGAGGTTTTTTACTTGTTGATGGCTGGGCTGCTGGAATGTTTTCATCGGTTTTTTTAACTTCACCACCTTCACCGTCTTTACCACCTTCTTTCTCCTCTGGTTCATCGGGTTCAATTGTTACCCATCTCCAGGTTAAAATTTTGGCTACTTTACCCTTTAGTGGCTCAACCTGCATCAATCATAAGAAATAATATACGCATAAATGTTATTAAAAATATGTAATATTGTAATTTTGCAATAAAAGTAAATCTTGCAAAAAAAAATCTTTATATGAAATTAAACTTTTTAATGTTACTTACCGAGCATCTAGGGCATACCCATTCACCATCAGGAACAACTTTTAACGGAGGATTAAGACAAAAAGTATGATAAGCTGAAGGACATAAATCACAACAAAGTAATTCTCCACCATCCCTGCAAACCCGACAAAATTCCATATGATGATCATCTTTGGCTGGCGGTTCTTCAATCTCTGCATCTTGAGCACCCTCTCCTTCGCAATGTGGACAGCTCCATTTACCTTCAGGTGCTTCTTCTAATTCTGGTTCTAAACATACCAAATGGTAAGCACGAGGACAAGTGTCACAAAGAATAATTTCTCCTCCTTGTTGACAAACATCACAATAGTCTTGATGGTCTGTTTCATATCCTTCACTGTCAGAACCGGCAACAGAATCAAAACTTGCAGTTGTTTTAGTTTTTTTCTTTTTCTTTGATTGTTTATTTTTCTTTTTCTTTTTATCACTTTTTGGCGGTGGAGTTGCTGCTTCAGCTTCTTGTAAAGCGGCTTCAAATTCCACATCACTTTTATTAGGTTCACTCATTTCATCTTCTTCAGAACTAGCGGCCTTTTTTCTTTTACTGGTGTTGATCGATTTAAGTTTTATTTTAATAGATGGAACTGACTTTGTTTTACTCTTCTTTTTCTTTTTTTCACCGTCATTGTCAAATTTACTACCACGAGTTCTTTTTTCAGGCAATGTCTCTTGTATTGTTTCTTGCATTGTCTCTTCGCCGTACTCTTCATCTTCATTATCTTGGGCTAATGTTGGATCCTCAGAGTCACTCATGATGATCAAAGTAAACAAACCAACAAATGCAATTTATATAAACAACTCGTTGAGTAGCTGAAATGTACCGTGCTGAAATGTAATTTAAACACCGGTAAATTAAAACAATTCAAAACTAAATTACTAGATTGATAATTAAAAAATTGACATTTTTGAAACACTTGAATACAATAGAAAAAAAATGAATGAAATTTTCAATTGATGATCGCGACACCTTATGCTTCTTGCTGCAAATTCGCCCATTTAAGTTGAAGCGGATAATTTAAAAAAATGTTATCTTTTATCTTTCAATCGTTTATCAGTGAATACTTATTAGTTAGTATTTTATGTATGTGGATATCATTGATTGGAAAATAAATGTTCTTAATTAACGAGACAAAAAGCCGAGCGTCACAATCACAAATTAAATCGGTAAATTTTCTGTGTGTATTCTTATAATTGTATGCGTCTCATGCACAGCATTCGATTCAATAACACGAATCGGTTTAAGTTTTATAACTAAAAAAATTGATGAATGATGTTTAATTATTTTCAAAAAGGGTGGAAAATGTGCAAATATTAATTATATCATGCATATAAAAAATTATTTAAGATTTTAACAAAAGATAAAAGATAACATTTTTTTAAATTATCCGCTTCAACTTAAATGGGCGAATTTGCAGCAAGAAGCATAAGGTGTCGCGATCATCAATTGAAAATTTCATTCATTTTTTTTCTATTGTATTCAAGTGTTTCAAAAATGTCAATTTTTTAATTATCAATCTAGTAATTTAGTTTTGAATTGTTTTAATTTACCGGTGTTTAAATTACATTTCAGCACGGTACATTTCAGCTACTCAACGAGTTGTTTATATAAATTGCATTTGTTGGTTTGTTTACTTTGATCATCATGAGTGACTCTGAGGATCCAACATTAGCCCAAGATAATGAAGATGAAGAGTACGGCGAAGAGACAATGCAAGAAACAATACAAGAGACATTGCCTGAAAAAAGAACTCGTGGTAGTAAATTTGACAATGACGGTGAAAAAAAGAAAAAGAAGAGTAAAACAAAGTCAGTTCCATCTATTAAAATAAAACTTAAATCGATCAACACCAGTAAAAGAAAAAAGGCCGCTAGTTCTGAAGAAGATGAAATGAGTGAACCTAATAAAAGTGATGTGGAATTTGAAGCCGCTTTACAAGAAGCTGAAGCAGCAACTCCACCGCCAAAAAGTGATAAAAAGAAAAAGAAAAATAAACAATCAAAGAAAAAGAAAAAAACTAAAACAACTGCAAGTTTTGATTCTGTTGCCGGTTCTGACAGTGAAGGATATGAAACAGACCATCAAGACTATTGTGATGTTTGTCAACAAGGAGGAGAAATTATTCTTTGTGACACTTGTCCTCGTGCTTACCATTTGGTATGTTTAGAACCAGAATTAGAAGAAGCACCTGAAGGTAAATGGAGCTGTCCACATTGCGAAGGAGAGGGTGCTCAAGATGCAGAGATTGAAGAACCGCCAGCCAAAGATGATCATCATATGGAATTTTGTCGGGTTTGCAGGGATGGTGGAGAATTACTTTGTTGTGATTTATGTCCTTCAGCTTATCATACTTTTTGTCTTAATCCTCCGTTAAAAGTTGTTCCTGATGGTGAATGGGTATGCCCTAGATGCTCGGTAAGTAACATTAAAAAGTTTAATTTCATATAAAGATTTTTTTTTGCAAGATTTACTTTTATTGCAAAATTACAATATTACATATTTTTAATAACATTTATGCGTATATTATTTCTTATGATTGATGCAGGTTGAGCCACTAAAGGGTAAAGTAGCCAAAATTTTAACCTGGAGATGGGTAACAATTGAACCCGATGAACCAGAGGAGAAAGAAGGTGGTAAAGACGGTGAAGGTGGTGAAGTTAAAAAAACCGATGAAAACATTCCAGCAGCCCAGCCATCAACAAGTAAAAAACCTCAACCAAAACCTTTACGGGAATTTTTCGTAAAGTTTCATGACATGTCCTATTGGCACTGTCAATGGATCTCTGAGTTACAGTTAGACGTATTCCATACATCCATGTTTCGCATATATTGTCGTAAGAATGACATGGACGAACCACCTGTTATTGATATGGATACTTTAGAATCAAGGAAAAGATTAAAAGCCAAGCAAGAAGAAGATGAAGCTAACGAGGACGGGGAAATAAATGCGGGAACTGGACGAAAACGAGCAGAAAGGCAAATTTATCGTGATGCTGCTCTTGAGGAAAGATTTTATCGTTATGGAATTAGGCCAGAATGGCTACAAGTTCATCGTGTAATTAATCATAAACAAATGAGAGATGGAAGTTATTTGTATCTTGTAAAATGGCGAGATCTTCCTTATGATCAAGCATCATGGGAATATGAAGAGCAAGAGGATTTCGAAATTCCAGAGCTGAAACGAGCAATTCAAGCTTATTGGGATCTACGTTCAGCAACTGAAATAATGCATGGAGGAGGTAGCAGTAAAAAGTCTAGTAAAAAATCAAATAAAAAGTCAAAAGGAAAAGATCACGATGCTAATGTGGAGCGATTTTATACACCACCTCCAGATAAACCTACTGTTGATCCGAAAAAGAAGTATGAACGTCAACCAACATATATTGATCAAACTGGTATGGAACTTCATCCATATCAATTAGAAGGTATTAATTGGTTGCGTTATTCTTGGTCAAATGGAACTGACACGATTCTTGCCGATGAAATGGGTTTAGGTAAAACAATTCAAACCATTGTTTTTCTTTATTCCCTGTTCAAGGAAGGTCATTGCAAAGGACCTTTCCTTGTTTCAGCACCTTTATCAACTATAATCAACTGGGAGAGAGAGTTCGAGGTGTGGGCTCCTGACTTTTATGTTGTAACATACATCGGAGATAAAGACAGTCGTGCAGTTATTCGAGAGCATGAATTAAGTTTTGAAGAAGGAGCTGTACGAGGTGGTTTTAAAGCATCACGTATTCGAAAAGAGTGTCCAATAAAATTTCATGTACTTTTAACGTCCTATGAACTTATCTGTATCGACAATGCAACACTTGGTTCAGTTGATTGGCAGGTGTTAGTTGTGGATGAAGCTCACAGACTTAAAAATAATCAATCTAAATTTTTCCGCATCCTGAATGCTTATAAAATTGCTTACAAACTTTTATTGACTGGTACTCCATTGCAAAATAATTTGGAAGAATTGTTTCATTTACTCAATTTTTTGAGTCCTGCTCGATTTAATGATTTGCAAGGTTTCTTAAATGAGTTTGCAGATATTGCAAAAGAAGAACAAGTTAAAAAACTTCATGACATGCTTGGACCACATCTTCTTCGTCGATTAAAAGCTGATGTATTAAAAGGAATGCCATCTAAAAGTGAATTTATTGTTAGAGTGGAATTAACTCCAATGCAAAAGAAATTCTATAAATATATCTTGACACGTAATTTCGAAGCACTCAATACCAAAGGTGGAGGACAACAGGTTTCTTTGATAAATATAATGATGGATTTGAAAAAGTGCTGCAATCATCCATATTTATTCCCTGTTGCGGCACAAGAAGCACCTTTAACACCAAATGGAGCGTACGAAGGGACTGCGTTAACAAAAGCAGCAGGAAAACTAATTGTACTTCAAAAGATGCTGAGGATACTCAAAGATACTGGTCACAGAGTTTTAGTTTTCTCCCAAATGACAAAAATGTTAGATATATTGGAAGATTTCTTAGAAGGTGAAGGATATAAATATGAGCGAATTGATGGTGGAATCACTGGATCACAGAGACAAGAAGCAATTGACAGATTTAATGCACCAGGAGCCCAACAATTCTGTTTCCTATTGTCAACTAGAGCTGGTGGTTTGGGTATTAATTTGGCAACAGCTGATACTGTTGTTATCTATGATTCTGATTGGAATCCACATAATGACATTCAAGCTTTTTCTCGAGCTCATCGTATTGGTCAAGCTAATAAAGTAATGATATATCGATTTGTGACACGAGCTTCGGTTGAAGAAAGAATAACTCAAGTGGCTAAAAAGAAAATGATGTTGACTCATTTGGTCGTTAGACCTGGAATGGGAGCTAAAAATACAATGTCTAAACAAGAATTGGATGATATTTTAAGATTTGGTACTGAAGAGTTGTTTAAAGAAGAAGAAGGCAAAGAAGAGTCGGCTATACATTATGATGACGATGCTATTAAAGGATTATTAGATCGATCTCAAGAAGGTATCGAGCAAAAAGAACTTTGGGCGAATGAATATCTTAGTTCTTTCAAAGTTGCGGCATATGCTACCAAAGAGGCAGAAGAAGAGGAACCTGAGACTGAGATTTTGAAACAAGATGTTGAATCTGCCGATCCTGCTTATTGGGAGAAACTTTTAAGGCATCATTATGAACAGCAACAGGAAGATCTTTCACGAACTCTTGGTAAAGGTAAACGTGTGCGAAAACAAGTGAATTATAATGATGCTGCTGGAGGTCAAGAAGATCAAAACTGGCAAGACAATGTATCTGAATATAATTCTGACTTTTCTGTTCCTACTGGTAAGCTTTTTTTCTTCGCTACTTATTCTTGTTATTTTTTTACAATTCTCATGTATTAATGACTTTGTTTTTCTTCTTTTAAATATTAGATGATGATGACTTTGAGGAAAAAACAGAAGAAAAAACTGGTCGACGTAAAGGAAGAAATGAGAAAACTGAGAAAGATAAACCATTGCCTCCTCTTTTGGCCCGAGTTGGTGGTAATATTGAGGTATTTATCATTTTATTTTCAAATTATTTATCAATTCAGATATCTTTTATTTCTATGTAAATAAAATTAAGCATCAAATTAATATTTATCTAATAGAACATCGGAATAAGCATTTGATGATTTAAAAATTTGATGCTAGAATATAGATTTATATCTTTAGGGGTTAGTTTTATTTTTCGTCTATGTGTACCTTATTTACTAAATTTGGTGCTATGTAGATGAAAATTAATGGTTACTAACTCAAAGGCGATATAATACATGTTTTAATTATTTATATAATAAATCACAATTAGTGACAATAATTTAACTAATTAATTGAAATATTTGAAAATGTTTTTACAGGTTCTTGGTTTCAATGCACGTCAAAGAAAGGCTTTCTTGAATGCTATTATGCGTTATGGTATGCCACCACAAGATTCATTTAATTCACAATGGTTGGTTCGTGATTTGCGTTGTAAATCAGAGAGAAACTTTAGAGCGTATGTTTCACTTTTCATGCGTCATCTTTGTGAACCTGGTGCTGACCATTTGGAAACATTTGCTGATGGTGTTCCTCGTGAAGGAATGTCAAGGCAACATGTTCTTACAAGAATTGGTATAATGTCATTAATTAGAAAGAAAGTACAAGAATTTGAACACATTAATGGTATACAAAGTATGCCTATTCCTGAAGCACCCGAAATACCTAAAGAGCAGAATGGTACAAAAGAAACTGTAACTCCATCTTCAATGTCAACCCCAAATGATAGTAAAGCTGCTACTCCACAACCTGCTGCTGAATCGAAGGAAGATTCAATGATTGGAAAAGATAATGAATCTAAAGGAGAAATAGATGAGACGCAAATTAAAGAGAAAGAAAAAGATAAAGATAAGGGTGAAAATGAGAATGAGAATGAGAATGAAAATGAAGCTGATATTGAGATGAAAGAAATTAAAGAAGAAAAAATTGAAGATAAAGAGATTGGTGAAGGTGAGGAAGAAGAACAAGAAGAAGAAGAAGAAATAGTAGAATTAGCAAAAGAAGGTGGTGAAGAAATTAAAAATGACGAAAAGAAAGAAAATGAAATGACTAGTGACGAAATGAAAGTCGAAAAAGATGAAGAAAAAGAAGAAATCGAAGAAATTATTGAAGATGAAAACAAAGAGAAAGAAGTTACAGAAGGAGAAGAGGACGATAAAATGAAAGAAGAAGAAATAGGAGAAGATGAAAATAAAGAAGAAAAAGAAAAAGATGAAGAGAAAGAAGAAGAAGAGGAAGAAGTAAAAGAAGAAGAAGAAGGAGATGAAGAAGGAGAAGACAAAATGGAAGTTGAAAAGACTGAGAAAACTGATGAAAATATTAAAAATGATGAGGATGATGAAGTTAAAGAATTGGAAACAGCTGGTGACGGTCCTCAATTAAGCAAAGATTCTGCTGAGGAAACTAAAGAAATTAAAGAAGAGGCCAAAGATATAGAAATGAAGGAAAATGGACAAAAGTGTACAAAAGAATCTGACGAGAAAGCTTCACAAGTTCCTAAAACTGAAAAGGTTGAAAAAATTGAGCAAGAAATTGTTAAACGGCGATTCATGTTCAATATTGCCGATGGTGGATTCACAGAACTGCATACTCTTTGGCAAAATGAGGAAAGAGCTGCTCAAGGCCGAGAATATGAAATTTGGCATCGAAGACATGATTATTGGCTTCTATCTGGTATCGTCAAACATGGTTATGGACGATGGCAAGATATTCAAAATGATCCTAATTTCATGATAATCAATGAACCATTCAAGATGGATGTTGGAAAAGGAAACTTTTTAGAAATAAAGAACAAATTTCTCGCTCGTCGATTCAAGCTTTTAGAGCAAGCTTTGGTTATTGAAGAGCAATTGAGACGGGCAGCTTATCTTAATATTATTCAAGATCCAACCCATCCAGCAATGGCCCTTAACTCGCGTTTCGCCGAGATGGAAGCTTTAGCAGAATCTAATGCTCACCTTTCCAAAGAATCTCTTTCTGGTAACAAATCAGCAAATGCAGTTCTCCACAAAGTTCTGAATCAATTAGAAGAGCTTTTAGGTGACATGAAATCTGATGTATCCAGATTACCTGCAACTATTGCTCGTATACCACCTGTAGCTCAAAGGCTACAAATGTCTGAAAGACGAATTTTATCCCGTTTAACCGGACAACCTCAACCTTTTATCAACCCTAGTGGAGATCAAAGTACAACTGCATCATTCGCTAATCAAACCGCGTCTTAAGGAATTTAGAGCATAAATGATACAATTATTCATCATAATAATTGGAAGTTTGGTCAAAATTCCTCATTTTTACCATTTATCTTTGACTTTACTTTCGCTAATTTCACGATTTACATTATCAATAATCGAATTATCGATAATTTCATAAAACATGTATCATTAATACTATGTACGCATATGTACTAGTACTTAATACTGATCTTTCATTCTAAAATTTGAAATAAAATTTTCAATTGTAATACTTTGATTATTATTAATCAATGAATCACTCAATTTCGATTTAATTTATGGATGTTGAACAGGAAGATGACGAAGATGATTATAAATTGTGGATACTGGTCTCTCAAGAGCATTGAAAGAACTGTTTTCGCCATATGATATGCTTAGTAAAATTGCTTTATCGTTGACCATGTTGGAACAGCTTACATCGGTCATACTCTACAATGCATATTATCAACTAAAATTTAATTAAAATACCAATTAATTAATTAAATCTAAGCTTGTTAATCAAAATGACTATGCCAAAACATACTTCGCACATTATACTGTGAAGTTGCTTGTAATCAAAAATAGCTTTGTGTTTTAAAAAAATATTTTAACAAATTAATACCATCAAAACAAGTAGTTTGACTGATGAAATAAAGGACGGTGTCAGATTCTGCCGCCTAAGCGACTAAAAAATTTACTGAAAACGTTTTATTGAATTTCTTTTAAATTGTATCAATCAGAGCCATACTTTTACTTACATTTGTTGGATCCTGTTTCTAAATAATTCAAGTTCAATTCCTTATAACTCTTATAGTATCTTCACCTGAATGAGTCTGACAATTCTAGTTCAAAACAAGACTCTCTGATTGAAAGACTCTAATGCCTGAAGAGTCCTAAGTCTTTTCAACTAGAGGCTGATTCGGATTTAAAATAAAAAATCAGGTTTGTTTTTATTTTAAGTTTAATAGAATCTCAGTTTAGAATGGTTCATCAATTTAATAAATGGTATGAAAAATGATTTATTTTTCTTGCTCTTTAGGTATAACAATGTATGACTTGTTACCGTATCTATATGTACTGTTACTAATATTGCAAAAGATTTGATCTTGACTGTTCCTTGTGAATTAACTATTTTTCTAGATTGGAATTTCACAGATCCACCACGCATTAAAGTTTATACATAATTGCCCACTAAATTGACAAATGGAGCGATCCCCGGATAATCTTACTTCTGGATCAACCTTGGATATAATCCAAGAGATGTCATCAATTCTTGATACTGGTCTTGATTTGGAAGTCTTATCCATTTGCCATCGACTACTTGAATGTGGTGTTAGTGCAAAGCTTTTAGCTAAAGCTTTCCGAGCGATTAAAAAACAGTAAAATTCAATAATGTGCGTATTTATGGAAAAAACAAATGAACTTTCTTGTATGCTGATTCTTGTATAAATGCGTGAACATATTATATTTGCTGGCAGTTTGATCTGTTTATTCCATTCAACCCAATTTCAGTTGATGGATATGAGTCTGTGAAAATTATTTGTGTCAATCCCGCAGTAAACAATAATTCCAACAGACAAAGAAAGGAAGGGCACATTTCGAGTTTACTTTCGCTAATTTCACGATTTGCATTATCATTAATCGAGTTATCGATAATTTCATAAAACATGTATCATTAATACTATGTACTCGATACTGATCTTTCAATCTAAAATATGAAATAAAATTTTCAACTGTAACACTTGGAATATTATTCTTTAATGAATTACTTAATTTTAATTTAATTTACAAAATGTTTTATTAATTAATCTTTACTGACTACTGTTTTATCAACTATTTCATTATCTGTTACATTGTTAATTAAATCGTTAATTAGCTGTTAGCAAAATATGTGATTGTCCAGTTTGATGTCTAACATTTGGTTGCTGGTTTTCATTGTGAGAATAAGATGGCGATGCTTCAATTGTTTCTAATGGACATAAATGGTTCAATTTATGAAGATAATTGAAGTTAACTGGAATATTAACAGGATGAAGGACTGAATAGAGATCCTCTGATTCGGAACAAGTGAACCAATGTGATATTAATTGTGGATTGATCGACAGTGGAATATAAAAAGTGCCATTAGGATGCAAAGCAAATGCTGGAATGCTGGTGATAATTTTTTCCTTGTACTTGAAAACCTTACCGATGTTGTGGAGATTTGCTGTAGAGAAATAAGAGGATGTTGAACAGGAAGACGATGAAGATGATGATAAATTGTGAATATTTTGTGAATTACTATGATATCCTACAGGTGATATATGTTTACCTTCATAAGAACGTGAATTGGATAATGAGGTTCGATTTTCAGTTAAAGATGATTGTCCAAATCCATTGGAGCAGTTGGTGGTAGGTTGAGTATTTGAATCAGATGATCGTTTAAATTCTTGATTCATTGCTAATTGAAATCTTTCTTTGATTCCTTTCTTATAAAAACGATGTTCAGCTGATGGTGAAACTGAATTTGATCGGGTTAGGCCATTGGATTCTGACGTTTTTTTAGGATAATCTGAAATAATATTGTTACAATTTTTAGTAATTACCTCAACCGATGAACCATAAGGTTTGGAATATAAATTTGAATTGTAATTGTAAGAAGAGAGTGGAGTAAATGGTGATCCAGTGATTGAATTGGTTGTTGTTGTTATACCTGACATTGTAACTGTGTTATCTGAATCTGCATTACCCGAGTTGGTTTCACTTTTCAGCATGTCTCTCAATCGACTGCCACCAGTTTCAAGTTTATTCAAGTAACAGTTGTCTATTGATTCCATTTTCATATTCTCAATATTGCGATTTCCTGAAAATGAACTTATCTTATTAATACACGGAGCTGGTGTTGATCCAGATCTTGTGGTTCCCTCTGACATAACGGACGATATTGAAGCTGATCTTTCACGTATTTCACCGACTTGTTTCACATGATTCATTGAATTATTATCTGTTATAGTTGTCGTTGTTTTGGTTGTAACAACACTTGGATTACAAGATGATATGGAGGAGGGTGAGGAGGAGGATGATGATGAAGAAGAAGAGGATGAACATGGCTGCTGTACTGATGCAGTTGAACCTGATGGAATCACTGATTCACAGCTAGAAAGAGGCATTATTTTGGCTAAATGGTCTCCTAGATGGTTAACCAAACTTTGGCATAAAACATCACTTGGTAAAAGACCGTTCATTTCAACCAGAAAACGCATAACTTCGGATATAGATTCTCGGAATCCATGTCGAAACTCTTCCTTTTTCTCTTCTTCATTTAATCGTAGTTCACATCTATTTATATCGACACAATTAACTTTATTATGAGTCTCCAAGTGCTTTATGTGTTTAATGGCCATCTCGATTATTTCTGTCTTCTCGATCCGGCCTCGTCCCTAATTATTGGAGTACATTGTTAATGCATTATGTGTCAAAACACAGTAAAGAGTTTTTTTGTTTAGGAATAAATGATTGTGGTTTTTGGTGGATTATGTATTTTTTTCAAGTTTTTAACTTTCATTTTTTTCTCTTCTTCTGTTGATTAAGTTATAATCATAATTGCGATGACAATGTGCAAATTGTCATTTTGTTTAAAACAAAATTTATAACAGAAGGTCAGTTTCCCCAGAGGAACGACAAGCAAGTCAAAACTACGGGAAGAAAAGTAAAATGATCATTCCAAAAAAAGTGATGCAAACAGTGGTTTAAGACAGGGTTAAGGGTAAAGTGCATTTCAATTGTCATTTACTTTCAACAATCAACTCTAATTGGGATAAATCATTCCTGAATTAATGTTTAACCTAACTGATTAGCTCTTGAATTGGCTTCACAAACACTATTCAGGTTTGGGTAAACAAAGCTTTGTTTTCAACATCAAACCCAAAGCAAAACAAATGTCATCTCTGCTGCTTTAAATCATTACATTCATTGTACTGCCTTGAAATTGAATTTAACAAATGGTCTTAATTAACTATTATAACTAATATAATCATCGACTCGATTAAATGCACTGGTTTGACTTGAAACAAAAATTTGATTAGATTGATTAAAGGATTTGAGAAGCAAATTCAAAGTTGAATCGAAATGAATTGTTGAAAGAAATGATTACGACTTGATGTTGATAAAAAAGGGATAAATTGGGAATTATAAATTGAATAAAATAATAGACAAATTGTAAGAACCTTTTGCTTTTCCCAGAATTCAAGTTAATTCAATTAATCCTAAATTAAAGCTACATTATTTTTGCTCTAATTTTTTTTCAAGCAAATTATCTAAATTTAATTTGATGATATAAGACGGATTCAATGAATTGTCATTTTGAAGCTTCTTTTGCTGTTGACTTTGTTCACTAATTTTATATTAATAAATTATTTGCCTTTTAATCATTAATCTGTTCGTAATGTAGCAATTGAGTGATTAACTGATGAGATTTGGGTTGATGTTCGGATGATAATTACGGTGATTCCTTATACCGAGTAATAAGTTTTTGGTAAAGGAAAACGAAGTGTTCAAGGAAAGGCTTCCAATGGAAGGAGGCAGCAATTACATCGATTACAATTTGTTTCATTGAGTTAATTCAACAACCCCGTAATATGTTTCCTTGTTGAATAGCCATAAGTAAATCGCCATTCCCTGTCTGATAGATAGAAGAGAAATTCTCTAAATTCTCTGTCGAGTAATTAATGTTTGTGTGTGTGTTGGATTGTTTGCTGTATATTAATAAGATTAATTATCAATATGACAACAACATTTGATGATGTTTTGATTGTTGAGTGAAAGAGAGAGAGAAAGGTTTTTTTGATTAATAATTGTAAACATCCACAAATGGATACACTGTTTTCAATAGTAATCATAGCTATTGGGTTGTAATCGCCTGTAATTAATCACAATTTGTTTGTGACTCTAAAGGTTGTTGTTTATATTCAGTGTGGAACCAATTTTATAAATCATTTCTAGGTTAATTTAATCATTGGATAAAGATGGCTTGTAATGTTTAAAGCAATTTAAGGATATTTTTAGGGATTTCAAATGCACGAGCATAGTTGCATTTATCAGATTCTTGCTTTGAATGGCAATGGCAAGAAAAATGATAAAATTCAAGCAATTGGAAGCATTTGTTTGGGAACCAAAAAATGAAGCATAATATTTGTTTGCTGTCTTAATTTTTGATTAACTGATTTCAAGAAGCAACAAGAATGATGGGACAACTCTGAGAAATGTTCATTCAAAACACCAGAAGCAGTAATAATTGGGATTTGAAGCAAGCAAATATACAAGCAATTTATAAAAGATAAACAAAATTGGAAATGAATTTTGGAATGAGATGGAGTATAAAGGATTTCAAGCAGTTGTTTATGTCATTATTAATTTATAATAAGGGAAGCAAGTGGGAGGAATGATTAGTATAGTTAATGGTTTAATAATTGATTAGTTTCAAAAATAATCTCACCTTTTTGAAGTAACTGGTTGGAATTAGTTTACTCAAATCAGCCAAGCAATTGTTCATCCGATCTCGTCGTCTCTTCTCGATAATACGATGAGACTGTGGGTCCTGTTTATGGATGATAGCAATAATACAATTCAAATGGTGATTAACATCAACAATATTAATAAATTTGTTATTTTTAAAACATTTAAGGTGAATAAGATGAAAAGATGAACGGAATAATATCAATATTGATAAATTGAGAAAATGACCGACATTGAATTGGTAAGATCTCAATCATTTTTGTAATTTCAGCTGTTGGATAAAAATAAACAATAGCAACGACAAGTTGAGACTATTATGGTTATTAATTATTAAAATATTTCAATTGGTTTTGTTTGGTTTTACCATATTACATTTTATTAGTAAAATAAGTCTGATTAAATCAAATTAAATTGTTAATAGCTAATAGAAACAGTAGATGGAGCTTAATCTCAACGAAATGCTAACAGTGTTACGCCCTCAAGAAAGTGTAGTTTTAGTTTACACAATATGATTATTTGATGGTAAAATAAATTTAGTTTAATTTTTTTTCTTTTATTCTTGTCGGGACTGTGTTTTATGGAAATTTTATTTATTTTGTTTTATAATTAGTCAATTTTTGGGCAATTCGGGCTCTATTATATTCATGGATTTAATAAAGACACCATCTGCCACAAGTAGTGATCCATTATCTAAGTTAAATGGCTGTGATCATCTTCTCATTGAGTTGGAATCAAATGATTCATCCTCACTTAGCCTTGTATTCAGGTAATATCCATAGTAATGTTTATTTTTGCTTATGTTTGACTATTAATCGACACTGATTTGCAATAATATTTTCACGTCATTGAATGTGAGATGGGTTATATTAATTACTGCAAGTTTTTGGCTAAGTTTACTTTGCCGTTACTTCCCATAATAATCATCGTCATGTTTTTTCATTTTTGCATTTTTCGT
Organism: Tetranychus truncatus; assembly: GCA_028476895.1. Taxonomy (NCBI): domain Eukaryota; kingdom Metazoa; phylum Arthropoda; class Arachnida; order Trombidiformes; family Tetranychidae; genus Tetranychus; species Tetranychus truncatus. The sequence continues at coordinate 9,800,422 of CM052061.1, forward strand.
TTTTGCATTACTTTCATTCTTTTTTAAAGTAACAGAACCGTTGGTGATCAATATGAACAATTTATGGAAAAATTGAGTGCGCGAATTAAAAGCCATGACAAAGATATTGAACGAATGTGTAACTCTAATTATCAAGATTTTGTTGACTGCATCCATGACCTCCTTCAAGTTAGACCTAAAGCTGATCAGCTGAAGAAGGAAATTATTGAAATCAATAGGGACGTACAAAAATCTTCCGAGAATGTCCAACGTCAGGCGGAAGAACTTATTAGATATCGTAAGATAGTATGTAATATTGAGACAGCTATTGAACATCTCAGTTTGTGTTTACCGGTTTTGCAGATGTATAATAAACTGACATCTCAGATGGAGGCTACCCGATACTATCCGGCTCTTAAGACACTAGAGCAACTAGAAACCACTTATTTACCTAGAGTTTCAAATTATCGCTTTGCTCAAGCCATGAGAGACAAAATTCCACAAATAAGGGAAGAAATTAAAGAAGCATCAATGTCAGACTTGAAAGATTTTCTCGAGAATGTAAGAAAAAGTTCCCCATTAATTGGCGAGATAGCCATGAAAAACGCAGCTCATCAGCAGAATATTGATGATTCCTTATTCAATAATGATGTGTCTATCAAGGATAACTTGTTTGAGCTCGAAAACACAATCAACAGCAAAAGCACAACAGTAATTTCTGTTAACTCACCAAATGTCATTGATACCTCAACATTGAATGGTAAAAGTCATATGGTAAATTCAAAGAAGAAAAAACAAGCTCCAAAACCACCCCTTTCATCATCTTACGATGATAATCTTGATCAAATTGACACTGAATCAGATTTTGACGTTAATACGAATGATGACGAGTTAAAGGGAACAGATATAATCGATTTTTCTCCAGTTTACCGATGTCTACACATATTTGGATGCCTTGGGGCATCAGAACTTTTTGAAACTTATTATCAACAGCAACGCCAGCAACAAGCAAAACTTGTTCTCCAATCACCGACAAATATGCACGAGAATATCGAGGGATACAAAAATTACTTTTGTAGTGTCGTTGGCTTTTTTGTCATAGAGAATCATATTTACAATACTGCCCCTGGTTTAGTCACTAAAATTTACCTCAACGAAGTTTGGGAGAATGCTCTTCAATCAGTCATTGCGGTTCTTCGAACTTATTCTTCCTATTGTACCGATGATCAGCTGATGCTTCAAATCAAAAGGATCATTATACTATTTAGCAACACGCTACAAAGCTATGGATATAATGTCAATCCACTTTTCAGTCTCCTCATCGAAATACGTGATCAATACAATGAAATCTTGATGAAACAATGGTGCTCAATTTTCCGTTCCATTTTTGATGCTGACGATTATCATCCTTTGCAAGTGTATACGCCATCACAATATAATGAAATTATCACCGAATTTCCTTTTTACGAAAATGAAACTGTCTCTATTGGGGACTCTGATTACCCAAAGAAGTTTCCCTTCTCGTCGTTTGTGCCTAAAGTTTTCATTCAAGTAAAGCGTTTCATCAATGCTTGCCGTGAATTTTCTTCAGATCTCAATATTAGTGCAACAGAAATTGAAGACATGGTTCGAAAATCAACAAATCTATTGCTAACTCGAACTTTAAGTGGTTGTCTATCAGTTCAGATTAAAAAACCTGGGCTTGGTCTTCTCCAGTTGATTCAGATTGCATTTAACACTGACTATCTTGAAAACTCAATGAGTCACTTAGAAGAGTATATTTCTATGTCATCATCAATGAACAATATGAATGAACTAGCTGGAAGCTCTCATCTGGCTAAATTACAAGGAAGCTCAATGTTTAAAGATGCGCGATCCGATGCTGAGTCACAAATTTATTTTCTTTTGAATCAAAAAATTGATGAATTTTTTGAAATTGCTCATTATGATTGGATGTTGGTTGAACCTTTAGGAGTAGCTTCTCCCTATATTACCGACCTTCTTAAATTTTTAACAACAACATTTCAAGCCTTAACCAATCTACCTGGTAGAATTGCTCAAACAGCGTGCCTTTCAGCCTGTAAACACATGGCTTCTTCACTGATGAACTTTTTACTAGACGAAGATGTTAGATCAATATCAATGGGGGCTTTGGAACAATTTAATCTTGATTTACTACAATGCGAATTTTTTGCTAGCTCTGAACCAGTAAAAGGCTTTGAGGACAATATATTGCAATTGTGTTTCACTGAACTTCGTCAATTGGTCGATTTACTTCTATCATGGCAATGGTCAACTTACATTGCTGATTATGGCAAACAAGAAAGCAAATATGCACGAGTAAATCCGCAAATTGCACTAAACTTATTGGAAAAGATAAAAGAGACTGACGGCAATCGAAACATCTTCACCTCGTTCAAGAAAAATGAAAGGGACAAGAAAAAATTGGTGGATACTGTCACAAAACAGTTAAAACAGATAATAGCCGCAAATGCCTCTTATTAATGCGTACATGAATTACCAAAACAATTTAATATGCCTTTTTAGATCACTGAAAAGGCTCATCAACCCACAATGATCTAAATCTGCTAGATTATTCAAACAAGTCACAACGAAAGCACAATTATGTATATTGAAATTACTTCTATCTTAATTAACCTAGTGATTATTTTTCCAGATCAATAATTGTTGAAACATTACCAAATAGCTTTATTTATCGCACGGCAAAACAAATACGTGGACTTAGTCAACTAACAATCATGTTATTTAATTTTTTACCCTCAAGACCCTAATTCATATCATATTCAACTGTGATATTTATTATTGAATATTATGACTTTGCTAAGCAATGAACTCTTATTGATATTTATCCTTTGGAAATCTTTCCCAAATTGTCACAAAACACTATTTTTGATTGCTGTTTAAATAACGTCACATTAACTAAATTATTTATTCCAATTTTCACAGCATTCCTTTCAAATCTTTAAACAATTCCTTTATTTTCAGAATAATACATTTATAGTAGTTTAATTAATCATCAGTCATTATTATCGAGCTTATATTCAAGTAAATGTAATCAATTCGTCATTTTACTATTGTTAAATTATCCAATAAAGAATGAATTTTCTGATAAAGCTCTAGATCTTACTCAATAATTTCATTATTCATATTATTCTCGTTCTTATTCACAGTCTGTTAAATTAAAACCATGTCAACGCTGAAAAAATTTTTCGAGTTTTTGTCAATTTTTCTTCAATTCATTTCATTGCATTTAAAATCATAGTTTTTCATTAGGTGATACAGAAGTCGGTTTCAATAAAATTTGGATCACCCAAAAATTATGACCGTCATGATAGTTAGCATTGATCGTCGTTTTCTTGTGAAACAATGGTTTTTCACTTGAAGAATAGCATTGGTTTTCAAAATAAATGCCAACTATCGTAATCATTTATACATGAATATTTTTATCTTCCTCATTGAAATAGATTCTATCACCATCAACGTAACAATATTTCTCAAGTTTTATTCACATGATATGGGTGGTTTAGTGCCACAATAGTACTAAATTAAGCACAAGTATGGCAACATTGACTCAGAAATTTGCTGATTGTTGGGTTGACTGATAATAGCTTTATGGGTTTCGAGTATATTTCACATTTAATCGATAAGATCAACGTTAAATGTCAATCAGCCTCTTTTAATGTTCAATCTGATATTAGTTTCTTCGATGTTATCCTCGCACCTAAATGAACTCATCTACATTTGTTGTTATTAACAAAAATTGTATATTGATGCTCGAAACTACTCAACTGTTGGTTAGAATCTTGATAAGAAATATTGGAAACGATTAACCGATAGATATTTAAACCACGTGAGTTAAAGAAAAATAAGAGCGTGAATCATGCTGATTGTGGTGATAAAATTAATCGCCGTCAATTTACATTGAAACAAGAGTCACTCATTTATGGTAAACAGATTGAAAGTCACACTAAACGCATTAACAGCAGATAAATACGTATCATATACTTGAAACGATCTAATCATTCACGTTAAATTTTTGGCTAAACCTGTACAGATATTTGCCACACGTAGTTATGACAATTAATTAGTGATTTAAGTTGACAAAAATTGCGAGCAAACTGTAATCACAAATCTAAACGGAAAAACCCAATTAAGTTGTTTTCTTGCCAATGTTACTTTTGATCTCATTTTTTGTCTCCTAGACTCAGATCACTATCAGTACCCTCCTCAGAGTAAAAATGAATTAACAACGTCAATCAATTTTACGATTGATAAACAATCAAAGGTACAATCAACAGTAACCATGATAATAAAAGAAAATGGTTGAGTCAAAAGTAATCAAGAAACCCGAACAAGGATTCAATCTATCACTTAAAAATTGCCAATCAATAGAAGGCTCAATTTTAAGGCCTAATCATACGATTACATTGCTTCCAACTACTTGATATACAAAATGGAAAGGTAAATGTTTAAGTCTGACACTTGAGAATCAATTACATTATTTTTGTCAATTTAATGCTAACAATAGATTGATAAATAACAGTTAGAGAGTTAGTTAGAAGGTCAATAGTCCAAAATATTAAATCTAATCATTGATTGTAATTAACAGCGCGTGATGGGATAAACTGGAAAGGAGAATCAATTTTGTCATTTCAATGGGCAACATGATCCAGAATATTCCGATATTTTGCTATCATTGTAATAAATGTGACTTTTTTACTCACAGTTTTTATCATTGATTGTAGACAATTTCAAGTGATTAATCTGTTTACACATCTTCAAATTGTAACCAATGTAAACCAACAACCACTCAAATGGCTGAAAACGGTTGCTTTTTAATGTACGTTTGTAATAGTTATACAAATGATATTGCATTTGTATCATGATAATTGTCCAAATTCAATTGACTATTAATCTTGATCAACTAATTTACCCTAATTTGTCTTCTATCATCTGATGATTGTCATGATCATCTAATATTAAATGAATGAAATTGTTATGCTATAGCTATTGACAGCAAAGATTGAACCTGATGATGATAAATTATCCCGAGCTTTGATAAACATTGAAATCTTTACCATTCTTATGGACAAAAAAAATACTCATCAACACCTAATACAACAATTAAATATACATATTTGTTCCAAGGCTCTGAAAATGAGTTCATAATCATTGCTATCAATTGAAACATTACTCTCAATGTTTATGTAATTGAATTGGGTAAACTTGAGTAATGATTTGGCCAATCGAGAAGCAAATGAATTAGCATTTATATAATCTGATCACTGAGAAGAGACTGACAAGGATTTAGATTATCTATTGATTAACTGATTGTAAACAATTGAGATGAACCGGCCTCAACTGGGACTTTCTTCCTACAAGTAAACAGTTGCTCTTCCGGACTCTTCATTATAATCAAATTGATAATTATAATTCACCAAATAATTTATTTGTGATAGTTTGGGTTGAAATGAAACATTAAAAGCTTGACATTTGGCTAATCAATTGAACGATCATGAACATTGATTTATCAATAAACTATGGTTAAACTAGATCAATTGAAAGGATATCACATGGGAAGAGGATTGGATTCTGGTTTCAAATGAATGAATGGATGAAAGGTGAACAAAATCAAACTGATAATCATCTTTATCTTGTAACATCTAATTCAAGGTTCATTAATGATTATCCTCGCATGGGAAAAATTATTAATGTGCAGAGAACAGAATTAGAAATTCTGTTTTTAAAAATATTTCCAATTGATTTAGTCAAGTCACGCGTTAACTGATCATTGTTCAATGTGAGCAAAGCCATTTTGATTGTTTAAACTGGTAAGTAAACACTTGGCTTGATATAATCACAATTTATCCGTACATCAGGAATCACCAGATTAATGAACATACAGACAAACCAGGGTAATCTTTGAAAATAAACAAGGAAAAAATCACCTCTAATAAGCCTTTAGGTTTAAAATGATAATTTCATCCCATTGAGCGTCATCACTGGCTAAAGATGTCCAATAAAACGGTATAAGTATATAAAAATATGAAGGCTGTCTGATTGTTTATATTGATGTAGTGATCAATGTAAATATTATTGAATATCATGACAATTTGTTTGAAAAAACAAATGCCTTGTGATACTATTGGAGATGATGATTTGGCATCACGTGGTCACGTTTTCCAGCACAATCTGGATCAACAGACAAATATTAGTCAATTATTCTGTATTTTATCTTTATTTTTGCCATTTATTAAAGATCATGAGTATCATCTTGTTGTCCATAAATGATGATCATAAACAATCATTAAGACTCTTTTAACAATGTTTCCCTGGAATGTAATTAGATAATTTTCAACAGAGTTGCTAATCAATTTAATGAGACCACTTGACGATGGACTTAAATAACTTGGATGCAAGTAGTGATCCATTCCGAAGCTCATTGATCTCATGAAAAGAGATAGATAGAGTCATCTTTACCGCCCCCAAAGAGACTTGAAGCCTCCTTTTAATTTTCATTGCTAGGTGATAATTTAACACGAGATACTTGTAATTTTTCCAACCAACTCAGCAAGGGATTTGATCATGTTATGATCTCAATCGAAATATCATGTGCAACAGATCAATACCATGCTTTTAACAGGTTTAACCATCATTTCTATCTCCTCGTGTTTCCCTTATTTTGGGAATCTTAATGAACAATACGCAACAGGTTGTAATAAGAACCAATATTAAAGGTGTACTTGATTAATCCACGAGACCAAACCATTAGTTAGCTAACAATTATTTATCCTTTTTTTTCATTTCGCTGTAAATATTGATTTTAACAAGGCATGTGAGTGTTGCGCATTGGGTTCATCTTTCGCTTACTATGTAAATAGGCCTAAGGGTAGAATGGTTGGTCATCATCTGCACATTATAACCACCCGATGTGTCACCCACAAAAATGGGAAAGCCTCGTGTCAAGCATAATCAAGCAACAGGCAAGTGATCATTGTCATCAGATCATACATTTGAGTGGAGGAAGAACACGCGGGGAGAAGGGAAACCTTGAGATATAATTAGGGTCTATCAATCTTGGTTAACTAGTTAAACTAGTTAGTTTATTAGTCGTCAACTCCCCTGATGATCAAGTCTCACAGTATCGAGCAAACGAATGGAAGATTAGTCAAAAAATATTAGCAGTGCACAGAAACTTAGTAAGACAAAGGCAGCTTAGTACGGAAGGTAAACAGTAACAATTGAAACATTCAGTCGGTAGTCATGTTGATTCAATTTGATGTTGGGAGAAATCGTCTCAGTTAAACAAACTGATATTCAACCATTTTGAAATTGAAAATTGACATGAGATAAGAATCAGAAGAGCAAAAGATAACGGCGAAAGGTGTTTCATTGGTACACAAGGAGCAAAAGAAACTGACTCACTGTAGATAAAGACACTTCCAAATCTATAATCCTACCACAAAGAAGGAGGTATTTTATGGTAACAAAAACAATAACACAAACAGGTAAGACGGAGACGGGTTAACATTAACATTTGCGAACCTCAAGACCTTGAAATTTCCGTTATTTTGGCTTCTCGTGTTTTAAATTAAAAATAGCTATTCAATAAAGCCCTTGGTTTTGCTTATCTTTTCAAATGAATGCCTGATCATCAGGCATTGATGGTTGCAGTTGAGATTTATCAACCGGTTTCAAGGATCAAGATAATCAGTCCCGATAGGCAGTTGAAGAAGCTAGTATAGACTCATAGTTTACCCATGAAAACAAGTCAGCAAAACAAATGAACTAATTACCAATGCTTTCTGGTGCTTATACGTATATTTCAATCGCAGTAACAATGTTACAAAGTGAATGTCGCTAAGCATAACATTTTGAGGTTGGATGTCACTAAAGATTGCAATCAAGTCTATTCAAAGACTTCCTAAACCGAAGACCAGTTGATAAGATATGAATTGTGTATCAAACAACCAGAATAAACCAGAGTATAAACCAGAAATATTTTGTAAAAAAAAACATTCACTCCTTCAAACATCCATCAAGATTAAAACGCGAGAGACAATTAATGCAAATCCACAATTTAGTTGAGGAAATGTGCATATAAAGAATCAATTATCGACTGACTGAATATTCTGGTCTGGAAACAGCTATCTTAACTAGAATGCAAATTCACTTCGAGCAACCTCTTCTTTACCAAGCCAAATTCATACCTCGACAGTTAATAACGCACACACACGGTTTAACTTACATGAGATGAAAGAGATACTATTTATGATGGTCAAGATGAAGGATTAGAGGATGACAACCAATTTTGTTGCCAAACATCAGACTTACTCGGACAGTCTTTTTAGAGGTACCATCTTTACTATCTTCATTTTCATGAATCAAATGATTGGTCCTTATGTCACTAGGATTGTAAGAGTGACTGTGGATTGTGGGTGGTGAAAAGTTCTCACTTCCAGTCTGGAAATTAAGATTCCTAAGATGTCCATTACCGGGTATAAAGGAGATATAAAAACAAATGTGGAAAGGAAGAAAGAAATGAAGGAGGAAAGAAGAGAATCAACTTAATTAGCTATTCGGAATTTGGGTTTTCATTGTTATTCTCTGGATGCTTAGTAATAGATTCAATCAGAATGTCTGTCAAAAACTAAGCTTGGATCGACTAAATTACTGTCAACAATCAACAAATTTGATGGGTTTTCGTTCCTATTAGCAGAAAGACAATGGCGATAACATACAAAATCAAGCTTTCACTCAAACAAGGACCTCGTCTACAAATCAAAACAAATAAAAAGTGAAATAAAGTCAATGGGGATTTTTGGTCAAGTTATCAATTTATTGACTGTTGTTATTGAGATCCAAATAGACACGTTTACAAATTAATTTTTTTCATATTAATTGTGGTTAGAAATATTATTAAATTACAGTTTGCTAACACAATAAGGTGGGACAAAATGGTTAAACGTAAATAAAAAAGACTAATGAAAACCTAATTGTTACACATAAAATACCTTGAGTTTTAAGATCAATGTTTGGTTTTAAATTAACTTGAGACTGAGTGAAAAATAAAGGTAACAATTTAAATTAATAAAGTATGGAATAATTGCGAGAAATTAAAGTAAGAAAAGTGATTTGTTTACCCGTTACGATGAAAATTAAAACCTGGCAAATAGTCGTGCATTGTCCAATGTTAATTGTTATCTGGTTATGTTGGGTTATCGGTTAACAGTGAAAACTGGTAAATGGTGAAGTTGCAAAAGTGATGATTATTTGATTCCAGTAGTTGATTAACTTCAGTGTTTAACAAGTTAATCTGGTAGAAACAAAGAAATGAAATTGAAATTATAAAAGGCAACAGCACAATTCATCATGAATATTTCAACAATCGGTTAATTTGCAAATATTTCAATATAAATAGACTTGTTAATGTTTTGTTTTTCAACTTATCGGTTAACATCAAAACAATGTTACTAATGGCTGATTTAAAAACAATTAGTAAACTATTTTTACCTCAGTTAATTGAAAGAAATGTGATTAACGGCTTGCAACTGTGAGCTTATCATCATTAAACGTTTTACATTAAAAATTGTAATCAACTGATTTTTCATTTTCATTTTTTCCCTCTCTTAAAATCAATTGACAGTGATTAAACTAATGATGATTAGCAGATGATTGGAAAGGGAAAGGGGAAAAATTAAGAGTCGAAGCAATGGTTAGCTAGGAAAATGTGAGGCTTTAGATCAACTATTTGACAAGTTGCACGTTGATTAGGATTGACACAAATAACTAATTACCTTAGATGGTGATCAAGTTGATTAAAACACGATAAAAAAGAAATGATTAATTCCTTAATTGAAAATGAAAAAAAACACGATCACAAATGATCAACAGTTTGGGTTCACGTATGGTTGCCGGTACTTTACTGGTGTATATGTTGATTGTAAGGTAGATGATGTTTACCAACAATTAACAAACAATTAAACTGTTTTCCGTTGAATGGTTGTTGTTAATAAACAATGTTATTGTTGATTGGTAAAGGTTGGTTTGTCCGTTTTGTTTACCTTTCTTTGGGTGAAAAAAAGTCAACTCAAGAAATGGGTTAAGAGGATTTTATTTCTTGGGATTTTTTCTGGTTTTATATTTATAAGCAGTTCAATGGGCCAACGTGATAGTCACACAGGTATTAAAGGAGGGAGGAAGAGTGAGGAAGACAGATGAGAAGATAGAGAAAGAAAGAGATGATTGAGAAGATGATTAATATGGTGAGTTGGTTACAAAGTGAGCTAAATGAAAACAGAGAAGCAAATGGATTTTTGTAAGATTATGATAAATATAACCAAAGTTTTATCACATATTTATCATCTCTCTCTCTTTCCCTCCCTCAATATCATCAATATCATCAGTCTCTTTCTTTCTCTCTTTCCCTGTCTGTCTCTGTTTTCATTTTTCTCTCTCTTTTTTCACTCGACGTTGACTTCATGATTTTGATTTATCAAACCAGAATCCGGTAAACGTTTATAACTTATAGCAATCTCTGAAATTGATGGGCAAGATTTTGTTTCTATTAAATGATTAGATAAATATTGATTTGAGATTGCGATTAAATTATGATCAACTGATGATCATTGATCATTTAATCAATTTGATCAATAATCAAATGAATAATCATAATTGTAACTGATTCATTAGAAATCTATGATACTAATCAAGATAACATGAATCTCAATGAGTGCTGAATGAATTTAATGCGAACAAAACATGATTACTTTTATGATTGGAATTACATTTTGAATGATTTCAAAAGGTTAAACACTGTGAGATTATTATTCTGATTACTATGAACAGCTAATATTCATCAACAAAATACCTCAATTTTCCTTTGAAACTTGAAGAATAGTAAACAGAAAATAGATTTTGTTGTTTTTGTCTGAAAAGATTAAAGGCCAGCAAACTTGAATTAGTTAACAGAAACCAGTCTAGAGAAGTTAATTACAAAGATAAAAATTGTTAATCAAGATAAATTGAATTATCTAGTAATTGAGAAAAAAATGTTTACATTGTTTTGCGTTTTCATTTAAAAATGAGATAATCAAGGTTAAAGATTCATCGTTGTCGCCGGTACTTTGTGAATTAATAACTGCTGGTAATCTGGTAATTCATTTTGGTGATACTTATATTGAAAATTTAGGAAGGTCCAATCAAATCAAATGATTGGCGCTTGTAATTTGTTGGCTACACCTGTTATGATTCTTCAGGTCAGTCCAGTCATGAAATCGACATCTTTTTAAGAGTTCAGCAAATTGTCAAGCACTTTCTTAAACAGGTTTCATCGCTTGCATCCTTCAGATCATATTAACTTTTTGGTGGCTACTGATGTGAAAGTTAAGTTCAGAAAGTTGTAGACAATTCAATTAATGTAATATTTTGAAATAAGTGAAGAAAAGGGGAAAAATTGATCCGAATGGACCATTCTTTTGTCCAGGTTAGTATTTACAGTAAAATCGACATTAATTAAAACTTATTATTCCGTTTCATAAAAGTATTCACGCTATATGAGGTAAGAAAAGTAAAATTTTGGACAAAATATTTTAAAATAAATCGCGGTGGTTAGACTAGTCTTACAAGCACTATCTAGCCGTTAAAATAAAGGTGCACTTTTCAAAAATGTTTGAACGAACATAAATCAATTTTTACCCAAAATAAAAAAGCTTCAAAATCTGGTTTCTTCTTTGTCAATTCAAGAAAAATCAATTTCAATCATTTTTTCATAAAATTGAGCTTTCAGGTTTACCCGAATTTGGATCCTACTTGAATTTCCACCACATATCCAAGCTCAAAGGATACACTGCTTTCTTCCGCACCACACACTAATCCTCATCGTTCCACAGTAAAAGGTAAAACACAGAAAATTAAAATATTGAACAATTAGACAGCAATGAAGATAAAGAAAGTTCTAGCAAGTATGCAATGATAGTTCTATTCGAAAAGTTCGTAGTTCTCATTGAGCCTTACAGTAGTAACGGACGTGAATTGAAGTAACAATCCCAAAACCTTTCAATCGATGTTATTTGAGTTATATTAGTTTAATCTTTTTTTAACAAATACAAAAAAAAATAGAATGAAAAGTGGCGGGTTTGGTTGAAAAAGACTGACCCCGTCTACTATTTTACCTTTCATACGCTTTGTATTTAAGTAAATGATCAATATACATGTATGCCAATTTGTCCAATTTAGTCCAAGAAATTAGGTTGATCAACTTCAAAGTAGGATACATTCATGAAAATAAATAGTAATAGCAAAAGATTTAAAAATTCTCGTTCTTAATATGAATATTTTTTAATGTGAATAAACATTGAAAGGTAAAACAATTTATAGTTAAAATAGTTTTAAAATTAGTTTTAGTTGATTAATTGACAAATGGAGATAGACAATTAAATTTAACATACAGCTCATACTATTGAATTTGAAAAGGCCTTTGTTATTATTGATTATGATGCCAAGATGATTATGAATATTCAATTGTGATTGTTTTAGTTTTAAGATACTCATTAAGAGCTTCTTGACCAAGATCTTTTCCAAAACCAGATTGTTTAAATCCACCAAAAGGAGCAGCAACATCAGTTTTATTATAACAATTAATAAAACATGTACCAGCCGTAATTTTTTCACTTACATACAAAGCCTTATCTAAATCTTTGGTTAATACACCAGAGGCTAATCCATATTCTGTATTGTTTGCTCGAGCAATGACTTCATCCCTATCACCATCATTAAATCTTGAAACAATCATTATCGGACCGAAAGATTCTTCTTTAGCAATAAACATTTCATCGGTAACTTCGGTGAATATTGTGGGTTCAAAAAACAAGCCAGGTCTATCCACTTGTTTACCTCCATGAACCAGTTTAGCTCCTTCTTTTACACCTATTTGCACGTATTCAATGAGCTTTTCCAAATGAGCTCGATGATTTTGAGGACCATGGGCAGTCGAACGATCTAAAGGATCACCAATTACCATTTTTTTGGTTTCGTTGGTAACCTTTGAGATGAATTTATCATGGATAGAGTTTTCAACGAAAATGCGACCGGCAGCAATACAATTTTCGCCTTTATTGAAGAAAACTGAAGACATTGCAATTCTAACCGATTTATCCAAATCAGCATCGGCGAAAATAATTAGAGGCGATTTTCCACCCAATTCCAGAGAAACTTTCTTCACATTGGAAATAGCGCAACTTTTCATTATTTCTTTTCCAATTGGTGTGGATCCAGTAAAACCTAATTTTCTAATTTTAGGGTGGGATGATATAGCTGCGCCGATGACTGAGCCTGAGCCTGGTAAGACGTTGAAAACTCCTGGAGGAAAACCTGCCTTTACAGTTAACTCAGCCAATTTAAGTGCTGTAAGTGGAGACACTTGGGCTGGCTTGAGAACCAAAGTATTACCTGCTGCAAGACAAGCTGCTGCTTTCCATGAGACCATCATGAGTGGATAATTCCAGGGTGTTATTATACCGCAAACACCGAGAGGTTCACGTTTAGTCAGTGTTAAGTTACGGTTAGGTCTTGCGTGGGAAATGGGTATAGTTGCTCCTTGAATCTTATCGGTCCAACCAGCAAAGTACCTCCATGTTTCGATAGACATACCAATGTGCGTTTTAAGAGCAAGAGTATATACAGCTCCTGAATCGAGTGATTCAATTGTAGCCAATTCTTCTTTATGGGCCTCCATCAAGTCAGCTAATTTGTATAACAAGCGACCGCGATCACGAGCTGACATTTTGGACCATTCTCCTGAATCAAATGCTTTCTGTGCTGCCTCGACAGCAGAATCAACATCTTCAGGAGTTGCAGCTTGGACTGAGCAAATAATTTGTTCATTTGCAGGATTGTATGTTGGTATTGTTTTGCCATTTGACGAATCAACAAATCGTCCATTGATGAACAGTTGATTCGGAAAGGAAATTTCTCTTTTATTTGCTGTCAATCGGACCAAGTCTATTTGGATTGAAGATTCTGCACCCGAAGACCGACTTAATAATACTACTGCTTGGGTGAATTCCGATAGAGTTGTGTTCATATAAACATCTTCATTGCTCAGTTTATCCATATTTGGACAGGTGTCTTTAACTTCTTCAACCAGTCGAGTAACATCCATGGAACCAGCTCCAGATCTGAAGAAATCTGTATCATCATCAACTTCATTTCTCAAAATTGATTTCCACATTTCTTTGATTGGAGTAACAATTGATTCTTTCTCGTCATTGGTGAACTCAATTTTTGTAGCCGTTTCAGTTGATCCCCATTTTGAAGCGGCAATCATTTTACCAGAGCTAACAAGCTGTAACCGACTGACACAGACAGCAACATCATCTATCCCGAATATTATTAATCCTTTTTCGTTGATGAGCCCAGGTTTATCGCTTCCTTCAATTGTAATTTGAGTACCAGTCAATGGTTTACTATTACTGGTCACCAAACTCGAGCCAAAAAGACGAACCTTCTCATCTTGCAAGATTATCCAAGAACCAGGAACTTTATCCATACCTCTAATAAAATTATGCAACTTTAATCCTGTTAATGAGCCAACAGGTAAACGACACAGTTCATCTTTATTCAACATAGGATCGTATGAGGCTCCTTCCTCTGATTGTGCGATGGATGGAGCAGTTCCCGACTTAATCATATCAACAGCATCAGCAATTCCTTTAATTCCTTCAGGAAACAGAAAATTGTTGTACAAACTTTCCACCGTATCATTAATAGAGACAGCTACCGATCTTTGAAGTAAAATGGGACCAGTGTCAAGACCATCATCAGGCCAAAAGATGGTAAAACCGGCTTCAGCATCACCTTCGATGAGAGTCCAGTTAATGGATGAAGCACCACGATGACGAGGTAATAATGATGGATGATAACAAATAGAACCTTTTGACGGATAATTAATTACATCTAATGGGATAAATTGTGTACAATAGGGTAAAACATTCAACTCAGCATTAACTGACTTGTAAGAAGCAAAAACAGATGGGATAATGGCTCCCTTAATGCGCCACCGCTTAAACTTGAAAACAGGTACATCAGCTGAGGAAGCTGTTAATGCCAATGGATCTGGTCGACCATCTTCCGAATCAGCAACTGTAAATACACCAACGATCGTGTGTCCTCGTTTAACTAGCTCATCAAACACAGAGCTAGCAAAAATACTCTGTCCAATTATGGCAATTCTCATGATGAATTCAATATGGTTGAGGGAAAATGAAGCAAACAAAAATACCGAGGGAAAACTTTTTCTATTCTGTTACTCTCATTAACCTGTTAAATAGTCGCTTAACAATCAACCAACAGATGAATATAACATTAGATATGATTTAGTGGGCTGGCTTAAGTGCATCCACGGAGGTTTAATCTCAATGAGGCGATTATTTATTCACTTATCTGTTTACCTACTTAAAACGTAAAACTTGAAAATAATAAGCCAAAAGACTCTCATTGTCTATGTCTTATCAAATTAACAATTTACATTGAATTAGATGGAATTGAACATTTCATAAATCATCAATAAGTTCAACAATTCTGTCACATTAAAGACAAGTCTTTACAAATGATTGATGACCTTCATGATAATGAAGGTGATAATGATGATTATGATTTATATATTGATACATTCTTGGCGTTTCTTGTCATTAGAAATTAAATTTGACTTATCTATTTGACTAAAATCTCTAAAGTTTGAGAGCAAATATTGGATTTTAGGTAAACTCTTGCAGCTATTAATTTCAAATGTTCAACTAATATAGTAAAATTCATCTAATTGTTACGATTTTGTCTTTAATAATTGATCATTTGAAATAAAATGGCTGCCAGAGTTCAAAACTTTCTGGTTATAACTAAAAGATCCCATTAAATGTAAGTTTTGCCGCAGTTAACCACTGACTCTACTGACCTACTTATGATTATCTATCAATTGAATTATAGCCTCTTCTATTGTAAACATCATTGGTTATATCCGGATTAGATTGTTGTCAATCACAGTAATGATGAACCAAAAGACCGCATCACTTATAGTGCTCATGACTTTGAATCCTAACTTACTGTGTGCTTTTCCTCTTCCAACTGTCAAGATATTTTGTAGCTCATATTGTCTCATTAACTCATTAAAATTATGTAATTTTCGTGATTTCATCCCATTTTGCTTGAAAACCAATCAATATCAATTACAAAAGCTAATGCATCTATTGAATGCAAGTTTACTGATTTTGCACTAAAGGGTTCATAATTCAATTGGCTACCAGGTTCAACTTGAACTTTACAAGTAAAACTGTACCTTAAACGATCCTAAATATCTCACAATCTACATTAGTTGTAACTAGAGA
Source organism: Tetranychus truncatus (assembly GCA_028476895.1). NCBI lineage: Eukaryota > Metazoa > Arthropoda > Arachnida > Trombidiformes > Tetranychidae > Tetranychus > Tetranychus truncatus. Next base: position 9,816,801 of record CM052061.1, read on the forward strand.
CTTTGATTGCCAACCTCTAAATCTATATCTTTATTTAGGCTTACAACTGAATCTAATAAAGCTTGTGCCAAAGATTGATACGAAAAGCTTGACCCAATAGAATATTTTTTACTCAAAGAAATATTGTAACATCTGGAGATTCTCCTTTGCTTATAATCTTCATTTGATATGAATATCGAGAAAACGTGCCAAGATAAGATTACTATCAAATGTACTTTCCATTGTAACAACTGATTTTAATCAATGATCCTTAATCAGGTATATCTAATTTAAACGGTACAGATCTTTAGATAAGATCATGAGATTCTTGATCCATATCTATCAAGATTCGTATCAAAAGACTTTCCAGTCAGTCAGTTGTCTTGATTACCTTTGAATAGCAGCTATTTTAGTATTTTCCTTCATTTGTTAAAAAATTGAATTATGGTGAATTTAATGTTAATTGTTGATGTCTTAAACGGCGAAAGTACGAAAGAATAACCTTTCGAGTAAACTTTCTTATTTTTTATTTCAATATTTAGACTTTCGATTATCTCTTTGATTATAGTTTTAATTGTTTTCTCAAAGTGTCTCCTCGTTCATACTGAAGTTCAACTGCTCAACCAAGAAAAGGTAAATAAATAACTTATTGAATCCACGTTCTGAGACTGTGTGCTTTCAATGTTAAAATTAATCCAACATCGCATCAAATTACTTTTGGATGAAAGTTTTTCATACAATGGACACTCCAATGGCAGACTCGATTTGGATAACAATCATTTCGGTGGCTCATTCAAAATCAAAGAAATTGGTTCATCATGTCAATTGGTAAGTTACCAATTATTATAATAACCTTCAGAGGAATTTATAAACTTCATAATACAGTTACTTGGCTGAGAAGCAGATTGTAAGCTACCTTAGAAGTATCAGGCGGGTGAAAAGATGAACCAGAACGATGACTTGCAATCTCAATTAATATTATCAATTCATTTTATTGGCTCTGTGCTTATCATTTCAATGGATTAATGATTGTTTACTCTTATTTTTTATAGACCAGGCAAAGGAACAGGGTTATGATGAAATTTTATGCCCTTCTGGGGGCAATGTTGGAGTAGCCTCAACTTAAGCAGCGCGGGTGTTTAAATTGAAGCGATCACTGTCATATTCAAAATCAATGATTGCCACCAGGAGTGAACAAAAAGGCGCTCAAGTGGTACTCTGTGGGAATAAATCGGATGAATCAATTGTTTGTGCCAAGTATTTAGCCTCAGATAAGAGCTAAAGATGTGACTTGATCCATCCCTTTGATGATCATGCAGTTTGGTGAGTTTTTTCCCATCAAGACCAACCAGATTGATAAGGAGGAGACAGAAACGTTTTTGAGTACTTACAGAGCACTTGATTACCAGATTCATCTCACATTGATCAGCATCTGAAAGTGCAATCTCTTCAAGAGTTAAACTCTCCAAGATTACTGGATCAATTCATTTCAGGTAGATTCCGTTCAATCGAATATAATAATAATGTAATAATATAATCACTATTATATAATTACTGTGAAATATTGAGGTAATAAGGAAGAGATTGTTTGCTGAACCAATAAGCCCAAAACGTGGTGTATCCAGGTAATGAAAAGAGAAGTACATCGCTCAATGACAGTTTAATATGGACAAAGCTTACCGAAACAACATCAAATAATAACTACGATTGTTGCTGTTATATGTTGTTCAATAGCCTTTTTGCCCCTTTTAATTCATAAATATGGATTTTATTTTTGACAAATGGATCAACCTTTGATGCCTAATACTTTCTTCAGTGTTACTCTCGAACCTCAATGGATTCAAATACAAAACTGGCAAAGGACCAGAAAATTGAATCGTCGTGACGGTGTGTTTCTAATGTGATCACAAAAATGTATTGGATATTGATACTTCAAACTAATCAACTGTTGATTTGTCTTTCAGGAAACCAATTGAAAGTCACACAGAACCCATTTACAACAGAGGAATAAGTATTATGTACTGAAACGATATAATCATTTTTCACGTTAAACGTTAAAACAAAATGTAATCAAGTTTCCACTCAAACAAGGATCTCGTCTACAAATCAAAACAAATAAAAAGTGAAATAAAGTCAATGGGGATTTTTGGTCAAGTTATCAATTTATTGACTGTTGTTATTGGGATCCAAATAGACACGTTTACAAGTTAATTGTTTTCATATTAATTGTGGTTAGAAATATTATTCAATGCAAAATATATTCTTGATAAAGGTTTATTCTAGATCTTTTATTCTGTTTCATAACAGCACATAAGAAAAAAAGACAAAAATTATTTTAAGAATATTTTGAGACTATTTCGCTTGTTTAAAACAATCAATTAACATATTAGAAAATTTTTTTGATTAAAACCAAAAAAAAAATAAAACAAAATTTCGATACAATTTTATGTACTTAAAAATGTATTGCATCGCCCAATCTAATACAGTTAATTGAAATGCATGTTTGCAAGGTTTTAAAGATTCATCGTTTTCACCGGTATTTTGTGAATCAATAACTTTGGTGCTTTTGCAGTTACTGCTAATTTATGGTGATAGTTATTACAACATTGTGTGAAAATTTGAAAAGCCGGTGCAATCAAACTAAATGATTGTCGTTTCTAATATGTTGGTTAAGTCTGTTATGACTTTTCAGGTCAACTCAGTCATGAGATCGACTTACAGTACTACGTCCAGTTGTTTTGTAAAAATTTTGTTTGTTGCCATCCATTGGACAAAATTAAACATTGAAAAGCAATAGAGATAAAGAAAATTAAGTTCTATTTAGCATATAATGGTAATTTAATTTGGTTAGTTCAAAGTTCTCATTAATTATTGTTAGTAACAAGTTCTTCGCGAAAAACTCGCATCCAATTTGTTTGGATTCCATCCTGGTGAGTCGTAGTTTTCACTATCGTTAGATTTTTCGACACAATTCAGGTAACAGGATATAATCCGTCTAATTGGTTAATCAGCACTTGAAGTGGTCACAATCGTAAACTTTTTCTTATTCGAGTCTCACGATTGATTTCGAACATGAAATTATCATGAAACGGCTCGTTATTAAAGTCGGAAAAGTGACAGATTTTCCTGCAAGAATTTTCAGATCATTTTTTTGCGACCAAACTTCAAATTTCCTCTCTGGTAATGGATCACATTATTATTGCGCACAATGATTTCATGCTCAAACCTGGGCTCGAAGTTGGATATTTCTTCCGTTGAGTCTTTCAACTTGCAATAAGTTTTTTGACATCATATTCACAGTTTATGCACTGAAACAATGACCATCGAAAACCAAGATAGCGCCATACAAAACTTTGACATTTTTTCTGTCGGGTGATTTCAAAGTCAAATTGCTATCTAGAGCCATTGCTGAGTAATCGACTTCTAAAATTTTATATAATTGATACACTCAGTATGAAATTACACCATCGTGTTATCGGGTTTAAGTCAAAAATTGATAAACTAATATTTAACTTTTATTAACAAATATTATTTTGCATGTTTTTTTCATTGATTCACAGTCATGTATACATTAGTATATGATGAGTTATTGTGACGAAATGTACTGCAAATTACAGATCAGCAACATAATCGTACTTGCATTTTCAAGAATGTACTGCAGATCAAAATAAAGATTAGTGATTAAAGACATTTTAAATAAATGTGTTCAGGTTGATTACTCACATAAACAGCAAGAAGTTTTTCACCTCTAAATAGATCACCAATTTTAGCTCCGGAACAAGGACTAACAATGCGATCGAGAATCTCTAGAGTCTAAAATAATTAAATAAAATAAAGGGAAATGTGATACTGCTTATATGAAGGGATATTCGTAGCTACCTTCAGTTTTTGATCAATTTTTACTTGGACTTTGGCTATAATCGATACATATAGACCATGAATCACATAAAGCTAAAGAATAAGAATGAAAAACAGAATGACGCAAAAAGTTAAATGAACAAATCTATTGGTTTCCATACCTGATCCAAAAAAGCTCCGCCGACATAAGCAACACTGCTATTTATGAATAGTACAATCAGACCGCAGATTACAAAGGAATTTGATACCAAATTTGAATGACTCTTGTTAAATAGTCCCAAAAAGATGGTAGTATCAGCTCCAAATGAGACAATTACAAAATGGAAAAAGAAAAGGTAACGATTTTTAGCGATGATTGAATCAAACTCATTCATGTAACTGATCACATCTGTATTCATGCCTTTGATAAAAAAGCCATCGATAAATTGTTTACTCCTGGCTCTTTTTAACAATTCAATCATGCTTTTCAATCGCAATAAGTACAGAGGAACCGAGACAGTTATGTGAGCTCCTAACTGCATCAGACCACCAAATATAAAGATGAAAGTACAAGATTCTAAGAATATCCAACAAAAGGATGAAATATACATCGCTGGACCGCTATTGAGTATCGCTTTGTTTTGAATGCGCAAACCGATCAGCACAAAAGGGGTGCAAATACATACAACATAAATCCATCTGATCCACATTTTGCTTAAGAGATGAAATGAGGAGCGAAACAGTTTACATTGTTTGGTTGTCAATCTAAGCATATTTTTGTCAAAACCTGAAACCTTTATGTCTCGAAGATTACAGAGTAATTCGTAAGCTCCAATCTCTTCAAGGTGCAAAACATATTCTCGTAAGATAAACAGTGTTATACCCACGGCAATGACATAGAATGTCATGGTTTCACTGATATTTTCGTGGAAAAATGGATCGGCCAGTAATATAGTCAAACTGTCATTTTGTTTGTAAATTAGGATCAGATAAAACCTTATAAAATTAAGGATTGTAACAAAACGAATGAGATTATTGTACAAATTGAAATTTGGTTGGACATATGATTTTTCATCTTGACGATGCCCTCGATGGCTCATTATTAGTCCTAATGTAATATTTTCCAGAGTTTGAATTGATTTAATAGTCTCTTCATCACTGTCATCATCACTTAATAGACCGATAGATTTCTTGATTATAGCCTTGATCTGAAAGGGAATACATCGACGTATGGATTCGAGAATGGCGCATATAAAAAATATTAAGCGAGAATTCACAAACACCAACATTGAAACGATTTATTACTGAACTAAATGATAATAATTTCTGTTATCAACTCGTCCACAAGTCAATTTTGACTGAAACAAAGATACAAAAATCTCCCATTTAATGAATTCCCAATTCTATCGATGTCTTAATTTATATGTCAATACATATTGACTTATTGGTTATACGTTTAATGGCTGTTCATTTGTGAGTGTTAAGTTCTGATCAATTTTCTTTATTTCGATCTTTCGTGATTATATTATTACACCCCAAGAATCTTTTATCTGTTTTTTTCTTAATAGCTTTCGAATGATTGATTTAATCAGTTTCTTTATGCAAAGATCCAGCAAAGAGGCTTGCTGAATATGACTCAAGTAGGATGTCGTGAAAACTCGAATCCATTTTGTTTTGCTTTCATTTTAATGTATGAATTGAAACTTTTAATCAATTTTACTTACAATCAGATAACAGGACGATACCCGTTGACAATTGATAAGGTATGACAGCTAAAGTTCGAGAATACTTTTCCAGAGTTGAATTGCTTCAATTAGATAAATGACTTTAAATTTGAATATTTCTAGGGATTATTCCGAAATAAAATATCAGTATCTCATCAACAGTAGCAAGATGATCTTCTGACCTTTTTATTTCGGAATAATCTCTTGAAATATTCGAAATCAAAGTCATTAGTCTGACTGACGCAATTCAATTCTGAAAAAGTATTCTCAAACTTTACCGGTCATACCTTACAGGGGAACACCACCACTTACCCGGAACCGATTTGGCTGAACCAGGTATCAATCGATAGAGGTGGGTGGGTGATGAAAAACTGTCGAGGGTTTCATCTGCTAAGGCAGTGGTCCCTGAGATATTTGGGTTTAAAATTTGGTCATTTTGATTAAAAGCATTTTTGAAACCCTTTAAAATGTCTATAAGTTATAGCCTAGTGAGTAAAGGAATAAGCGATAGTATAGAGGTTATGGGTTCACTTCCTGGTGACTTTTTATTTTCAATTAATGTGAGTAATTTATTAATAGAAATTTTAGATTGTATTTTTTGATAATTAAAAATGTTCAAACAAATAATTTAAAATAATTGCTATTGTTAAACACAATTAAAAATACAAAAAATAGCAGATGAAACCCTCGAAAGTTTTTCATAACCCACCCACCCCTATCTATTGATACCTGGTTCATCCAAATCGGTTCCGGGTAAGTGGTGGTGTCTCCTTGTTAAACTCAGATGTATCACAGACGGTATTCACCTCGATGGCTAGTGCTGCTTTTACTTTTGAAAATAAAGGAAAATCTTGACTAAACTTTACTCTTTCATTTCGTTAAACTTTTCACTAGTGTTAAGTTTTTCATCAGTAGTAAGTAAGGTCTAATTAAAACATAAGAAGGCGGCCTTGGTTCGCGCATGGGAAAGGTAAAAAGGGGGTAGAAAAACGGTAATATTCTATCTTCTACCCCCGACTAAGGCTAAGTGCAAGAACAATGATTGACAGGTTAAGACTTTGAGCAAACAAAACTTTCCAACTTTCGCAAGCTTTCGAACAACAGAAATTCTCGCGAGAATGTTATTTCAAATTATCAAACTCGGTCTTCCTATTCGTTGAAAATGAATTCCGCGATTACCTTTTATGTTAAAATTCATTCTTATTGTGTTAGTATTTCAATTTATTCACTTTCAAAATTCTACAATGTCTTCAACAATGAAATTGTATTTTTGATAGCATGTTTATGATATAGATTGTGATGCGTTATTCATTGACTCCATGATGAATGAAGAAAGTGATGATCTTTCGCCTTTCCAGGCTTCCATGGATCTTGAGTCAACTAGTGAAGAAAATCAACTAGATGTACTCCTGAATAATCAGAGAGGTGATGATGAAATTTTCATAAATTTTTCGCTACCGATCTCCGAAAACAATGATGAAAATGATGACTTTCCCATACTCAAATTGAGCTTCTCAAGGGAGCAAAATGACCGATGAAATTGTATGTAACTTGAAAACGAAACATCTAAGAGTTCATAAAAAGTTCGCCTCTTAACTTCATAACTTCTCTTGAACTTTAAACTTACTTCAGTGAAAAAAGTTTTCTCTTCTCGTTTTGATAATAATTGTAGATCCGGCTTCAGGTGTAAAAACGAGACTAGAATCATTGCCAGTAACTAGGTCGAATTTCGTGAAGTGTTGGTCCTAGAGTTGTGCATCGGACAGGATTTCTACAATGATTTCCGTTTTATATATTTTTTCTCACTTTTTTCACTCATCCTTATAAGACTTCATTCTACTCACGTGGACTAACTCGATTTTTGCTGGGTTAGAATCAGTGAGTGTTTATTTCACATCGTTCCATTACTGTATATGGTCCAGAATAAAAATTTTCTGACCGACCAGCTTTGCTTCTTGGAGCTTAAACCATTACTCGATCGACAAAATACAACTGGTCGATGTCTTGCATCGTAATTTGCTTTATTAGCGGTTTGACTGGTCAGTAAATTTTCTTCGCTAACTCCCGTTTGTGTTTTATTAAAGTTGATAATATTTCAGCATAATCGTTCTCATCATCACTCACTATGGAAATGGCATTACGCAACTCTGCAGGTAATTTGGCTTCGACCCATGTAATAGGAAAAACGGTGAGAATTTGATTGAGGTCCGTATCTAGGTATCGTAGGCAAAGTGAACGAAAGGTGAATTTTCATCACAACCGCTATGATTGTTAGGGTAGTATAGTTGCAAGGGTTTTGTTAAACCGATCCGTTAGTGGTTGATGGATGATGAGCAGTGGTTCGATTGTGTTTGCAACTGAAGATTTTATATACTTCTTCAATGAATTGACTTTCGAAACACTTTCCTTGACCGGTCAGGATCTCTAGGTGGTGCTCCGAATCGGCAAAAAATGGTTTTGGTGAAAAACTTCGCAACCACTTGGGATGGACCGTTTGGAGGGGCAATACATTTGGCCCAGCTAGTCAAATTGTCGGTAGAGACATGCTGTTTTTAATTCCAGCACTTGACAAAGGAAAAAAGATTAGTAAGTCCATCCCTATCATCTCAAAAGGGCCTCCAACTTTGACTGTACACATTAGTCTAGGTGCAAGTGCGATTTTCTGCCTTCTTTCTTTGGTAATCTCTACACGTTTCAACAAAAGAATTGACATCTTGTGCACCAAGATGGCTCAAAATCGGCAGTTGACAGTTCGAGCAAATTCCTTCAATAAAACTATTTGGAATACTAAATTAGGACCAGATTTGAATTCAACCAGCTTGTGTTTCATTTTTTATTCTGGATAGTCTTCGTGGGAATATTGGATCGGATAGTTTTATTTAAATTATTATCTTTCTTGTGCTTAGCACTAATGTGTTGAGTGGGACTAATTTGATTATAGGCGTATTCTACTATTGGTTGGATAAAATTCCTCAGCGGATTTACCGTTTTATTTATCGGTAGGTTTTATCAGTTTTATAAATGATGCTGTAATCAAATTGCTACAATTGGATAGCCCATTTCAGGATTCGATCAGGTAGTTGGTCCTTTGTCTTCAGCCAACATAGGGCACGGTGAGCAGTGTAATCGGTAAAACGAATCCCTATTAAGAATCAATTTGGATCAAATTCAATTTGGTGAGGGCAAAAACAATAGCCAAACATCATTTCTCAGTGGTGAACATCGAAGTTCAGCATCATGGAAGGAGACTATTTACCAGACTGGCTCGCGTTCATCGTCAGTTTTATGTAGTAGGACCGCACCAATGCCTATTATCGATGCATCACAATGTACTTCTACTGTGTCGGGTCGTAAAGTTGGCCCCTATAACACATAGGTGTGAAAAAGGGTCAGAAAGCTAAGACGGTCAGGTCAAAGTTGAAACAAAGAAATAGTGATCGATGAAATAAGTTACAGCAGTAAAATTGCCATTTAACAAAAGTTAACCCAAGGTTTTAATTTGTTTCAAACTTTTCAACTTCGTCTCTCTCTCTCTCTTTCATTTTTCAACTTTTTTTAAATTTAATTCGGTTTTATAATATTTACATTCATTATATAATACTGCATCAATTCATTTTAATTTTAGTTAAAATTATTATCATGAGTGCGCAGGAAATTGTTTTATCAGCCGATACAGCAGCAACAACTATTGCTATGGTGCAGCAATGCACAGTTAAATTGTAAATTAATGTGAGTGATGAAACAATAACGGTATCTGCATACCCGCAAAATTCATCACCAGCACCAGCACCACAAAATTTCTCTTCTCTATCTCCGTCATATTCTCAAACTTGTTCCGCCTCCACCTCCACCTCCATCACGATATTTCATAATTTAATCTGCTGATGAAGAACAGAACGAAACTGCGGATTCATCACTTTCTGAAGAGATTCAACTCGAAGTCCAGAGAAGGAATCCTCAGTTTCGTTCGTACCTTCAGTCAAACTCCCTCTTCCCTCTTTCCGAAAATGCAAAATTTTTAATGAAAGATGAAGAGGGGAAGAGAGAGTTCGAAGAATATTCAGTTGAGCATTGCTCAAAAAAACGCAATAAAATCAAAGAATAAAAAGCTTTTGACCTTCGAAACTTTTTTCTTTATTCATTCACTTTATCGTTTCTTTACCCCTCTGGCACCGCGCTTCTAATTTACTACTAATATACCACTCTCGATGGAACCTCCAAATGTAACGGCAATAAAGATTTCAAACAAGAATTCGAACATAAAGTTAATTTGATTGCTGCAATTTCACCACTGGTCTTTAGGCTGGTTATAAGGGAGCTTAAATAGAGTTTTGAATGGGGAAATGGTGGATTAGTTCAAATTGAGCAAAAGGATTTGAGCAAAATCCGTTTGCTCTTAGAAGATTTTAACAAATTTTGCTCGAAAATTTTTGATAATTTACATAGATCATTCCTGTCTTAAATTTTTAGATCATTCAAGATTCTAAAAAAATATATCATTGTATTAATTAGGTTGTCAGCTTGGATACTTGTTATTTAAAAGTAAATGAATACTCAAACAATCATCTTATGATGTGTTAAAAAAAATCTAGAAGTTCTAGCTCTAACTTTTACAGAAAGCAGTCGGTCTAACTGAAAGCCGAAGTGATAGGATGTACCGAAACAGATTTTTAACCAAAAGTTACATCACTGAATTGAAAAATGAAAAATCTGCTTCGATAAAAGCCTGTTAAAGTTTAAATTTGATCTTGGCGCTAGCTAGTTTCCAAATAACCATTCAACGATACAAGTTGAAAATACATTTTAAAAACGTTCATCAAATCGTCCGTCAATTCCCCTTTATTTTTTCATTTCCTAAGTTTCATTAGTTTCAACATTTTCCATGGGTTATTCAAAAATTGAACTTATTGTGATAGACAGTGAAGATGATGAAGTCAAATTTATAAAAATAGTTAGAGATTCATCGAATGAAAAAGAAACAGAAAAGGCTATTCCTGAAAAAAATATACCAAAAAAGAGAAAGATCGCGCGAATGTCTACTTAAAAAGGTGCCCTAAAAAATTTAAAAATTCTGATGAAGCGTAATAGAAAAAAATCATTAGTAATTCACTAATCACCATTTATATACCGATCATGATATTCACCGTCATCTTTTTCCCATTCCCTTGTCCCATCATAATCATGTTCATTGATCTCAGCATAAATAAAAACGGCCCTTGTCAGGGCCGAATCAAACATTTGATAATAGATTGTTATTATATTTATAGCTTAACAGGGGAGAACAGTGATCAGAACTGATCACAAATTTCTTTTCACTGCGTACGGTAATCCAATTCACATTAAAAGAATAGAATTTTTAATGAAAAAACACTTTTTATGGGAATAACCCAAAAACAGAATGGTATCTGTCTTTACAGCGGAAAAAAATGAAATCTAAGCTGGAAATTTATCAATAACCTTCGATCGATCATTCCTGTCTTAAATTTTTAGATCATTCAAGATTCTAAAAAAATATATCATTGTATTAATAAAATATTAATGGTAATAAAACTTTTTCCTAGGAACTGTTTACTGTGTAATTGAAGATGATAATGGAACTGGGTACACATAATTGGGTCCAAAGAACAAGTTCAAAAAACACTTTACAATATGATGAGTTATTGCGACGAAATGAACTTCAAATTACAGATCAGCAACATAATCGTACTTGCATTTTCAAGAACGAACTGCAGATCAAAATAAAGTTTATTGATTAAAGACATTTTAAATAAATGTGCTCAGGTTGGTTACTCACATAAACAGCAAGAAGTTTTTCACCTCTAAATACATCACCAATTTTAGCTCCGGAACAAGGACTAACAATGCGATCGAGAATCTCTAGAGTCTAAAATAATTAAATAAAATAAAGGGAAATGTGATACTGCTTATATGAAGGGATATTCGTGGCTACCTTCAGTTTTTGATCAATTTTTACTTGGACTTTGGCTATAATCGATACATATAGACCATGAATCACATAAAGCTAAAGAATAAGAATGAAAAACAGAATGACGCAAAAAGTTAAATGAACAAATCTATTGGTTTCCATACCTGATCCAAAAAAGCTCCGCCGGCATAAACAACACTTCCATTTATGAATAGTACAATCAATCCCCAGATTACAAAGGAATTTGATAACAAATTTGAATGACTCTTGTTAAATAGTCCCAAAAAGATGGTAGTATCAGCTCCAAATGCGACAATTACGAAAAGAAAAAAGAAAAGGTAACGATTTTTAGCGATGATTAAATCAAACTCATTCATGTAACTGATCACATCTGTATTCATGTCTTTAATAAAAAAGTCATCGATAAATTGTTTACTCCTGGCTCTTTTTAACAATTCAATCATGCTTTTCAATCGCAATAAGTACAGAGGAACCGAGACAGTTATGTGAGCTCCTACAACCATCAGACCACCAAATATAAGTATGAAAGTACAAGATTCTAAGAATATCCAACAAAAGGATGAAATATACATCGCTGGACCGCTATTGAGTATCGCTTTGTTTTGAATGCGCAAACCGATTAGCACAAAAGGGGTGCAAATACATACAACATAAATCCATCTGATCCATATCGTGATTAATAGATGGAAAGAAGAGCGAAACAGTTTACATTGTTTGGTTGTCAATCTAAGCATATTTTTGTCAAAACCTGAAACCTTTATGTCTCGAAGATTACAGAGTAATTCGTAAGCTCCAATCTCTTCAAGGTGCAAAACATATTCTCGTAAGATAAACAGTGTTATACCCACGGCAATGACATAGAATGTCATGGTTTCACTGATATTTTCGTGGAAAAATGGATCGGCCAGTAATATAGTCAAACTGTCATTTTGTTTGTAAATTAGGATCAGATAAAACCTTATAAAATTAAGGATTGTAACAAAACGAATGAGATTATTGTACAAATTGAAATTTGGTTGGACATATGATTTTTCATCTTGACGATGCCCTCGATGGCTCATTATTAGTCCTAATGTAATATTTTCCAGAGTTTGAATTGATTTAATAGTCTCTTCATCACTGTCATCATCACTTAATAGACCGATAGATTTCTTGATTATAGCCTTGATCTGAAAGGGAATACATCGACGTATGGATTCGAGAATGGCGCATATAAAAAATATTAAGCGAGAATTCACAAACACCAACATTGAAACGATTTATTACTGAACTAAATGATAATAATTTCTGTTATCAACTCGTCCACAAGTCAATTTTGACTGAAACAAAGATACAAAAATCTCCCATTTAATGAATTCCCAATTCTATCGATGTCTTAATTTATATGTCAATACATATTGACTTATTGGTTATACGTTTAATGGCTGTTCATTTGTGAGTGTTAAGTTCTGATCAATTTTCTTTATTTCGATCTTTCGTGATTATATTATTACACCCCAAGAATCTTTTATCTGTTTTTTTTTCTTAATAGCTTTCGAATGATTGATTTAAGGTGTTTCCGATCAAAAATTTATTGAGATTGAATCCGATTCATTGTCAATAAATTGTGACGTTTTGTGACGTCACAATGGATTTTTCCGGTGAAATGTTAATTTAATCGACTTCCGGTGAATTTTTTGACCTGTGAATGGTTTTTCAAGCCGTTAGATCATTTTTAGAACAAATTAAGTCCAAAAATTTCGATGTAAATTGATCTGCAGCGACGTTTTTGGATCTAGATAACTCGATCCATTTTTCATCGGAAACACCTTTAATCAGTTTCTTTATGCAAAGATCCAGCAAAGAGGCTTGCTGAATTGTATGATCATTTTTGCCCTTTAACTTGTTTGAATTCGATATTCAACTGTTCAAATTATCTCAGTGAATACACTTTAAGTAATAAATGTTGAAGCTCGATAAATAATATTATGATTATAACAATAATTGTTGTTCTAAAGAAAAATTAAGGTCTCAAAAAGTGAAACACGAATCCATTTCATTTTGGTAAAAACATAGAAAATTAAATACTGAAAAGCAAAAAAGATAAAACAAGTTCGACCGAGTATGAAATGATTTAATTTGATCAGCTCGAAATGCTTATTAAACATTTTTATTGGCAGACAGACTCAAGTAGGATGTCGTCAAAGCTCGAATCCATTTTGTTTTGCTTTCAATGGATGAATTGAAACTTTTAATCACTTTTAATTACAATCAGGTAACAGGACGAACCCGTTGACAACTGGTTTTAATAGTTAAATTCAGATGTATCACAGACGGTATTCACCTCGATGGTTAGTGCTACTTTGACTTTTGAAAATAAAGGAAAATCTTTACTAAACTTTACTCTTTCATTTCGGTCAACTTTTCACTAGTGTTAAGTTATTCATTGTATAGAAAGATTCGAGGCCACTTCATTTAAGAACACATTTCGGGACAATGAACCGACAGAAAATTTCAATCAAGATTTAATCATGAGATTCCGTATTGATTCTTCATTGCTAGTACAAACTAATTGGCAATGGTTTACAGTATAATCCTAACAGGTTATTCACCTCAAGTTTTAATGTTCAAAGTTTGAGCCAATGAGAAATGAAGAAATTCCGGACCATGATGCTAGATGGAGTTGTATTTAGTTTAAATCTTTATGATTATCTTGATTGTTACTTCAATAAATTGTTTTGTTTCGATTCAATTACAATTAAAACTAATCGTGAGGTTCGAAGAAGAAAAAGCTTGCGATTGTCATTTTACAAGTGCTTAGTAACCAACTAGACAGGTTTTGTCCTTTTACCTAATTGTATCAACGATTAACGATCAAACGACTGTTAAAAGTTTCATTCTACTCATTAAGATGGAATCAAAACAAATTGAATTCGAGTCTTTATGTGGTGATGAAATATTCTGGGTAAGTACTCATAATGAACTAACTAACTGAACACATGAAGGTCGACTTTAATTGAATTAAGAAAACGAATTGAAAATTCTTAAGTGAAATCCAATTCGATTTAGTAAATTTAGTAACTTCAAGTAATTATAATGATGATCATCTGGCAAGAGAAACAGCTTTACCTTTGTTCATCTAAGACGTTGTCAACCCATTTGGTAACCTTTCGATTCAATTTTGTCGATCTAACAATTTTAATTGTTAACAATCTTGAAATTAAATTTGTTTTCTGAAACTTTGCACCCAGAATGTTGATTCATTTTGGAACTCTAAATCGCCAAAATTGAGTAAATGTTTTATGCAAACAGCTCTTATTTGGCCTGGATCACTTTTCTTGTTTGTCTTTTCTTATTTGGAATACAAGCGAACTCTTCTAACCAAGAATAAAACGATTTCGTACAATAAACTTAATCAGACTCGATTAGTGTTATCTACTTTTTGTATTCTGATAAATGTATTTCATTTGGTACACATCATCCTCAAGCAAAGCTCCAACTCATACTTACAACTCACCACTGCTGAAATAGTTGCACCTTCATTGAATATCATATCATTTGTAAGTATTACTTTCCGTCAAATCCATGGTTGATGAAATCTATCTGATATCCACACAACATTCCAAATTGAAAATTTCATCGGAAATCGAAATTCGATCATTAAATTTCATCCGGTCGCAAATCACATAAAGCTTTTTCAAAAGTTTTGTAATATTCCAAAACAATGGAAAAGTTTTTAAATTTCAAGCTTTGTTTCATCTCTTCTAGGTTTTAATCAGTCTCTTCTTCCACTACCACCGTATCCGTGGTGTACATTCAAGTGCCTTTATTTGGATATACTTATCAATTCAATCCATTTGTTGCAGCATAACAACGATACAATCTTGGATAAATTTTCAAATCTATTCTGAACTCGAATTTGTTATCATTAATGCACAATGTGCAGCAATAATATTGCTTCTCTTATTGGCTTCATTTGTTGATGATGGACTTGATACTATTACTGAGGGTTATGAGATGAAAGAGGATGGTGCATCGACTGCCGAAAGTAGCATAAAATACAATATATCGTTCCCAAGTCGATTGGTGTTCTGGTGGGTAAACAAGTTGATATTTTTGGGCTGGAAAAAGCCATTGACTGTTAAAGATTTGTGGCCTTTGAAAGATTATTTGAAAAGTGACTTTCTACTCGAAAAGTTGAAATGCAAAGATAAATCGTTGAAACTTGAGGCACTACAAAGTACCACAAAATTGGTTGAAAGCAACAAAGACTCGGGAAATAAGCATAAAGTAAATATTGCATTGCTTTTGTTCAAAACTTTCGGCCACCATTTGCTGTTCGGAGCTTGCCTTAAGCTTACGCAAGACATTCTTACCTTTTTAACACCTCAACTGTTAAAGTAAGTATATACACGATTTCGGCTTTCACATTAAGTCAATTGTCGTCTTTCATTCCAGAGTTTTGCTCAACTTTATCGAGAACCAATCATCGGAACCGATTTGGCATGGATTTTTTATTGCCACTGTTATGTTTGCTGTCACTTGTTGTCAAACCTTGTTTGGAAATTATTATTTTTATAAAATGTATATTCTCGGAATGCGAGTACAATCAGCACTTACTGCAGCTGTATACAGCAAGTCCCTGACACTGGGTGATGAGGCAAGGAAAAGGTTCACGACTGGACAGATAACTAATTTAATGTCAGTTGATGTTGGAAAGATCCAAAGTCTAACATACTTTGCTAACATATTTTGGTCAGCGCCTTTGCAAGTATTCATCGCTCTTTGGTTACTTTACCGTGAATTGGGATATTCATCGCTTTTTGGGGCTTTTGTTATGGTTGTTATGGGTCCATTAGATGGCATTGTTGTTAAGTATAGTGAAAAGTTTCAGGAAAAGTTGATGGATCGAAAGGATAAGAGGATAAAGTTTATTAGTGAAATACTGAACGGAATCAAGATAATCAAATTTTATGCCTGGGAAGAGTCTTTTATTAAGCACATCTCTTCATTGCGTCGAGAAGAGTTGAGGAAACTGAAAATGGTTTCCTATCTGGAATCAATTTCATCGTTTATCTACTTTTGTTCACCAACCATGGTTTCTGTTGCGACCTTTACTGCTTTTATTATGGTACAAAAAGAAACTCTTACAGCTCAAAAAGCATTTGTTTCATTAACATTGTTCAATATACTTCGACAACCTCTAACAGTATTACCAGAGTTGATTTCAGACTTAATCATGGCAAGTAATACTTTCAGAATATTGAATATAATTTTAACTCTCATTAACTTTTTTGCTCATTCTCTAGGCTTTGGTGTCAATCAAACGGCTCAACAAGTTTCTAAGATCTGATGATCTAAACCAATATGTAACCAGAAACAATGAAATGAATGCAATCACAATAAAAGACGCTTCTTTCAGGTGGTTCAAAAATAGCCCATCCGAAGAAAAGACAGTAAAAAAGTCTCTCACCAAACCGACTGAAATTAACGAAGCAGACAAATCTCAGAGAAAATCGATTACTGATGAGCCAACCCTACAAAATATCGACATTGAAGTTAAAAAAGGATCATTTGTAGCAATAATTGGATCAGTTGGGTCTGGTAAAAGTTCATTGTTGAGTGCCATCTTAGGTGAAATGAAGAGAGTCAAAGGTTGTATCAATATAAACGGGAAACTTAGAGTCGCTTATGTCGCTCAACAAGCCTGGATACAAAATGTAACCTTACGTGAAAACATTCTCTTTGGTCATAAATTTGACAAAACTAAATATGACACGATTGTTTCAGCTTGTGCTCTTGATCATGACATTGCCTATTTGCCTAATGGGGATGAGACGGAAATCGGTGAAAAGGGTATTAACCTTTCTGGTGGTCAAAAACAAAGAGTCAGTCTTGCTAGAGCTTGTTATTCTGACGCAGATATTTACCTTTTGGATGATCCATTGAGTGCGGTTGATGCTCATGTTGCAAGTCACATTTTTCATCACGTTCTCAGTTCAACTGGGATTCTTGGTGGAAAGACTAGGATTTTGGTTACGAATAAACTAAATATTTTATCAAAAGTTGACTTCATTTATGTTTTGTCTAACGGACTCATCAGTGAAACAGGAACTTACAATGAACTGGTCAATTCAAAGGGCGAATTTTCAAAGTTAATTGAACAACATGTCAGTAAGGTTGAAGAAACTGATGTCAGAATTAGTAACAATGGGATAACACAGACCAAGCTTAAGCCGAAGCAACAATCGAAAGTACAAAATTCCAATAATGGAAAATTAATTGAACCAGAAACCTTATCGACTGGTGGAGTTGCTTGGTCCATTTACATTCAATACTTCAAAATGTTTTCAATCCCTTGGACTGTTATTTTCATCCTTGCTACGGCCATTTCCGAGATGTTGTCTGTTGGAGCAAATGTTTGGCTATCTAAATGGTCGGCCGATAGTTTGATGAAAAATGATTCAACATTCAGTGTTCCTTATAGACTTGGAATTTTCACTGCTCTTGGTGTCAGTAGAGGTAATTTTGAGAGCCTAATACATTGCATATTGAAATGTTTAACCATCTAATTTCATCTGTAAAAAGTGTATTTATGCTAACAATTATTAATACGTTCTAGGTGTTGCCTCTTTGGTTGGTTCGTGGGCTTTGGTCAATGGAAGTTTGAGAGTTTCAACCATTTTTCATCGGAAACTATTGATGCAGATTTTTAAAGCTCCAATCTCATTTTTTGATATCAACCCATCTGGTCGAATCATCAATAGATTTTCTAAAGATTTAGACACAGTTGATACCACTTTGCGTCTTTTTTGGGGGTAAGTAGCATAAAATTGTATTTTACGTTGACATGAAGCGCTTTTTATATGATGTCAAAACTTATAGTGCTGCTAATTGTCAGATAATTCATTTATTTACCCAGTACACCTTAAGTGTTATCGGGATCACATATTGTTCTCATTTTTTCACACCATAAGAGCTGCTAATATAAACCAAGTTTCCATTTTTTATTGAGTATTATATTTGAATCAAGCAATAAATGTTACTTGGCCGATATTGATTATTAAAACAGTTTTGTAAAAATTCAGGAAGAAAATTTAATTCATAATCTAGCGTTAAATTTCTTGTTTATTTATTTTTAAAAATTCTCGTTGTTATTATTTACGTTGTTATTTTGATAAAAGTCGTTTATTTTTACACTTTATATTAACTATTAGAGTATATTTGATTATACATGAGACTCAATAAACTAATATTTGACTTTTTTTACTCAATATTATTTTGTATTTACATGTGCTTCGTTGATCACAGTCATAAATATACATATTATTAATACAAAAGTATATGATGAGTTATTGAGACGTAATGAACTGCAAATTACAAATTAGCAACATAATGGTACTTGCATTTTCAATAACGTACTGCAGATGAAAATAAAGATTTGTGGTTATTGACATTAATATTCATTTATTAATAGTTAAAAATTAAGAAATCTGTCTATATTGTACTTCTATATTTAGCTTTAAATATCTTTAAATATGTTAATTGATCATCTGAAACAATCAGCAACAAAATTGTGGGAGACTTTGAAGACGGATGGATGAAAACCATGATAATGATCCTGAATCAGGGAATTTCTAGCAGCTAAAACCTAGATTATGCTTGAAGACTGAAATGTAAATTGTGAAATTACTATTTTAATAATGAAATATCAACCAAGTAACATTTTAGCCTTCTCAATTCAAATATTATAATAATATAATAAGATTGAATGTAAAAAGGAAACCTTGTTCTTATTGTCAGATCTTATGGCAGCAACGTATTCAAGTTGTGAAAAATTGGACCAACTCTTCTAAACGAATATTCATGCAAATTTAAATGAATAGAAACAGGTTTGATTAAATTCGACAACACTAAAGGCGCTTATATGACGGTTTACTTTTTTATAAGTGTGACGCCATGATAATATGGTAATTTAAACAGTTTTCAACTACCGAGCGATTGAAAAACGAATTCTGTGATATTTCAAGTTGGATATTTAGTTATGATTTGATATTTGAATTTGCTTTGAGATATTTCAGCATTTTATAGTATTTTTTGCATTTCGAAGTAAAAATGAGTAATTTTAATCAGATTCGTATTCTTCGTTTGCCGACGTTCATTGTACCATTTTTATTGCAGCTACTGGATCACTGGCCTTTTCGAAGTTGTTTCTGCTCTAGTTATTATATCAATTAACATTCCTTTGCTGATACCTGCATTGATACCCGTTGGTTTGCTGTACTGGTTCCTTCAACGAGTCTATATTTGCTCATCTCGACAATTGAAACGCCTTGAATCTGTGTCTAGATCGCCAATCTATTCATATTTCAGTGAGACATTGAACGGACTCAGTACAATACGAGCCTTCAATGAAACAAACCAATTTATGTCTAAAATGTGTCAAAAAATTGACATCAAGCAATCCTGTTCTTATCCTAGCATTGTTACTAATCGCTGGTTAAATGTAAGGTTAGAGTTAATAGGATGCTTCATAGTTTTACTGTCATCTACTTTTGCTGTCATTTCACGAACTTCCCTCGATCCAAGTGTTGTAGGATTGATCTTGTCATATGCATTAACCATATCAAAGACACTAAGTTTTCTAGTCCGAAACTCTTCATGCCTCGAAACCAGTATTATTGCTGTTGAACGAATAATCGAGTATTGTCAAATACCAAGTGAAGCTGATTGGTATAAGGCCAAAATTTTCCCCAGAAATAGTTGGCCAGAAAAAGGTTCAATTGAATTTAATGACTTTGAAACCCGTTATCGTGTTGATACTGAATTGATAATCAAAGGCATTACAGCCAAGATCGAGCCCAAAGAAAAGATTGGGATTGTTGGCAGAACGGGAGCTGGAAAATCGACGATCACTTTATCATTATTCCGACTTATTGAACCTTCGAAAGGAACTATTTCTATTGATGGGCACAATATTTGTGATTTACCTTTGCACACACTTCGATCTAGATTAGCCATTATACCTCAAGATCCAGTGCTTTTTAGTGGGTCACTGAGATTCAATCTCGATCCTTTTCAAAATTATTCAGATGAACAAATATGGGATTCGCTGTCACAGGTTACACTTAAAGATTTCGTTGTCAATACAAGTGAAGGTCTTGAATTTAATGTTGCAGAAGAAGGTTCGAACTTGAGTGTCGGACAGAGACAACTTTTATGCTTAGCAAGAGCGCTGCTCAAAAAGCCCAAAATTATTTGTAAGTATTCATGCAAAATAGGGTGTAAATGTCAAATATGACTTGGCGGCAATATTTCTCACCCTAACGATGACGATATAAAAATATAAACTATCGAGAAACATAAAATCAGAAAACTTTACGGAATCGAATAAAGGACAAAAAAGTTATTAGCCATTCAAAACCGCACGTTTGACATTTACACCCTTTATAACTTAACATCTCCGCCACTACGTGAAACTGTCACTACCTGAACTTGTCTATCAATTAAGAATTTTAAAGCAAAACTAAAGATTTAGACTAAAGTAGAGTTAAAAATTTTAACCAAATACAGTAAATACAAGGTTAAACAGTAAAAAGCTGTTAAATATTACTGAATCGTTATTTTAATTGAGCCTTTCAGTGGTCAAAGCATCATTTTCTTGTGGCTGATCTTTTCTAAAAACGCTCAAAGAGGACAATTTTAGGTAGCCACGGCTGTTGGGCATTTATTTATTTAATATTTTGAATATTTTATTTTAATCTTAGTCCTGGATGAAGCCACGTCTGCTATTGATTTGGACACTGACGCATTTATCCAAAAGACTATTCGTGATAAATTCAATCAATGTACCATTTTAACTATCGCTCATCGATTACAAACAATTCTCGATTCAGACAGAGTTCTTGTATTGGACGATGGAAAAATTGCTGAATTTGATAAACCAGAAGTTTTGTTATCAAGAAAGGACTCATTGTTTTACTCTTTAGCAAAACAAGATAATTTGATTCCATAATGTTTAATGTAATATTTATCAATTTTGTACATTATATAGTTAGGAATATCACATTTGTGAATCAAGATTGTTTCATTTTAGCACGAAATTCAAGATTGTGTTAAATTGTGATTAATATTTATGATTGTTGCTTCATTAAGAATTTTAATATTCATCAAAATATTTTTATTTAATAGCATGCTTAATGAGATTTAATGTGGACAAAAAAACGCCAAATGATTACAATGAATTTAAATGGTTTTGAAAAGGTTGAACATTGCGAGATTATTATGCTGATTATGATGAACAATTAATATCCATCAGCACAACATAAATTGAAGTAGGACCTTTCAATTTTTCATTGAAAACTTGATGAATGGGAAACAGAAAATAAGTTTGTACAAATTATCACAGATTTTGTTGTTTTTGTTTGAAAAGATTAAAGGCCAGCAAACTTGAATTAGTTAACAGAAACCAATCAAGAGAAGTTAATTACAAGAATAAAAATTGCTAATCAAGATAAAATGAATTATCTAGTAATTGAGAAAAGAAATGTTTACATTGTTTATCGTTTTCATTTGAAGATGAGATAATCATGGTTAAATTAAAGATCCATCGTTGTCACCGGTATTTAGTGAATTAATAACTTTTGGTACTTTTACATTTTATGTTTGATGATGCTTATTATGAAAATTTTAAAGGACGGTTCAATCAAATCAAATGATTGTTGCTTGTAATTTGTTGGTTACTGATTGTAGAATGGTCGATTGACCAGAAGGTAATTTGAGAAAGACATCTTCAGTTATGATTCTCCAGTTTAATGAAGGCGTCATTTTTTTGTCCAGATCATCGTTTCCAGTGAAATGAACATGAATTAAAACCAGTTCTTTCCATGCCATATCAGTATTCAATGGATCATCCATGTAGGTTGCATCATTTTTGATAAACTTGACCAAAACTGTGTCCTCTGATTCAGCAGGTTTATTTGTATTGGATAGAGAGCAATTAGTGAAAAAGGCTTCAACATTTTCATCATTAGTCCATTGTTGATCATCAGGAACATTGAATAAAGTTTGTAAGTCTCCATACCAATTATCACCAGGAACAAAGCGCTAAAAGTAAATTTAAATGTTAATAATGATAAAGTATCAAACTAATAATGAAAATAGACACATGAAAAGCATCTTACATTTGGCAGTGATATTTGATCCCAGCGTGGTAAATTTTTTTCAACAATGAATTCGAAAAGTTTACCAGTTGAAACAATTCTCGATGTACGCCATCGAGTAATCACAAACATTACATAGTGATTTGGACCCCAACGTGGTAAAGATCCTTTTCCTTTCAATCCAGTTCGACCAAATGGATTTCTTGGTATGCCAGAGTCTAAACTATAAACTAAATTAGTACAGCCATCTTTGGTAATCCAAGAGGTTCTATCAATCGTTATACCAGCAGGATTTGTTGATGAACTATTCCAATTGAAAACAGGCAATTTAGAAGTAACTTGTTCAATATTATACTCTCGCAGAAACAGAATATCTTCATCAACATTATGCTGAAAGTTTTGTGGAAAGTCCATTTTTTGTTTAGTATATGCTACTGGATCATAATCGATCCACATAACTTCCCAAGGAACATATTTATCTGGTACAGGAATCCTTTGAACTCGCGTTCCTGGGTATGGACTTTGTCTGGAAAGAATGTGATGGAATGATTTTGTTGTTGAAGGTGAAGATCCATAGGCTTCCAGGTTACCAAATTTAAGAGATGAAATGTGTTTAATGTTTTCAAGATATACATGGGAAAGTGTCATCATTCTTTCTAATTCAGAGACTCGAGTATTTATCTTTTTCATCAGCCTTTTCTCATATTCAATCTCTTCAGCTAGAGATTGAACTCCTTCCCACTGTTTCTTGATAATATCCTTTTCTTCTTGGTTTTTCTCTGCTTTCTTTGCGTATTGTCGAGCTAAATGTCTCCAGAAATTGTAGTCTTCTTCAGATAATTTCATATTATATTTAGTATCTGCTTCACCGAATGCTCCATCTGGTTGATTCTTCCCTTCACGGTTTTTCATCCATTTGAAACAATAATAACAAGACAAGGTTCTAAAAATCCATTTTAGCACAAAATAAATGTAACAAAAAATGCTCAATGGTGCAGGTAAAGGTAAACGATTGGCAAAGTCGACTACCAAAATATAACGTTGATATTTCCAAATTTGTTCAGTTTTACCTTCTAATTTAGAAGCTGTGGCTGAAAATAAGGCATATAACAGAGTCATCATAATCAATTTTAACAGGACAAAATATTGAATTGCAAAAATATATGACCATAAATCATCATCTGGGCACAGAGTTGGATTAGCTGTGTTATTATCTAGAAAAAAAACAGAAAATAAAGTTAACAGAAAAACACAATAATTAAATGATAATCAATGTAATTTACATTTTCCTGCATAGCAGGTAGAAGGGTCGTTTTGTTGAGCTGGATAGGCTTTGCACTGAGAATCAGCGGAGAGATCTCCGACCGGAGTTAAAAAAAGGGAAAACCAAGCACGATGGAACGCTTGTTTGACAACATCCAAAGTAAGATCGAGATCAGGAAAAAGTAGAGCTTGCATAACAACTCCACCAGATACGATAATCACGATTGCCATTCGCATGAAATTGAGAAAATCAACTCCAATCTGAAATGTAAAAGAACGAAAGAGTTTATAATATATTTACAATAAAATTTGTTTTTAAATTAACGCAATTCTTGGTGAACGCGAAACTTACCATTAGCCGTAAACGGTACAAAAGAGGACCTAAAGTAGGTGAAATAGGCAAATACATGGCAATCAAACGGTAATAGAAGTATAAGAGAGCAACGCTCAATACAACTTTACGACCGTAAGGTGAAAGAGTAAGAAATTTAAGATTAAGACCAGCAGTGTAAGTTGTATAAACAATGATAAAAATAATTATAAGAAATATCTCTATACATTTCCACACCAAAGGGATGGAAGTATATTTTTTGTAGAGAATCCAAGTTCGTCTAATATGTTCCATGACAATCAACGAAGTCCAAACACAGACAGTATAATCAAGTGTTTGATTACCACAAGACGGATAAAGAACGGCAATTGAAAATAAGACTAAGTAAGCAATGTAGAATACTTGAAAAGTGTGAAATTTTGTAATTGGAGCAGACCACATTAATTTGATCATAGTTAATAATGGAGGCTGTTGACGAATGAAAACTTCACGATCCCTTATCAAAGTAACGTAATCAGCGCCGCGAATGTTTATTACACCAGAAACAGCTTTACCAGCTGTTTTAGCTGCCATTTGTGCTAAATTTTCACCACCAGCTCCTGAGTTCATTAAACCACCGACTTCATCTCCTCCTTGATTATCTTGGCCATCTTTTTCATCGTCTTCTTGCTCCTCAACTACACCACGAGAAGATCTAGGTTTGAATCGAACCCAAATAAACATCGGTAAAATAAGGAAAGCACATACAATTATCTTAAATGATTCCGGTAAAGTAAATACACCCCAACCTAACTCTCTTATTCGGATATCACCGAGAAAAGTGTCTGTTAACCACTTCTGGCAACATTGATGAGCTAGAAAAATTTTGGTCCTAGCATTAGAGGCAATGTCGACAGCAGTTTTATAGTTCCAATCGGGACTTTCTTCAGATAAAACATCAAATGCTCTACAGGTCGCATCATTGTAACAATCATCTAAAACTCCTGTTGCCATTTCGGCGAAGATTCGGGAATAGTTTTTTAAATCTGTCTTAACATTTGTATCTCCTACGTAAGATGACAAACGACTATAAACCATTGAGGCAACCAAAGCCAGATGAATGGGCTGATCAGAGTGTTTCCAGAGGGTTTTAGCAAGTTTATGGCGAGAACTGAATATTGCCCAAAGGGTTAATATGGCGAGAGCTTTCCTTTCTGCTGAAGCAGCATTATAAACATACATGGACATAACATTGTAGTAGAGGTGATCAGAGTTGACAAAATTATTAAAACCAGTACAAGTTTCAATTAACCAATTGAGATCGGTGTCAATAAAATGTTTAGAAGGACGTGAAAGTAAACTATGGCCTAAAACTCCTTCCCAACAAACGGTATGGAAAAATTCTTCTTCATAAATGTGTTTAAATAGTCGACGAAGACGAGTTGGTGTGATAAACTTATGTAATCGGAAACCATTAGATAGAAATAGATCAACAAATTCTTCTCGATCGGGGCGGAGTAATGCAGATTGGAAAAGGTCCTTTTGTAAGCGTACAACATAGGTAGGATCTCGATGTAAAACCTCTGAAGAGGCGACATCAGGACAGTTCCAATCCAGCGTTAAGTACAGTTCTTTCAATATTTTGTCATCTGAGACTGTTGAACCTTCATGAGTTGATCGGGAATAATCATGAACTCGATTACTGCTTCGAGGTTTAGAGGCAAAAAGAGCACGCAATAAATAAACAGATAAGTTTTCCAATTTACATTCAGAATAATTGTGCATATTAAGTACAGTAATAAATGATAGGCTATTTTGCTTGGCCAGGCGAACACATTCCAATATTCGATCACGAAATAAATTTCTAGTGAGTACATTTTCTCTAAGTTTAGGGAAAAAATGGGCGATTTTTGTAACCAATTCAGGTTTGAGAAAGTTTTCAACATATTCCGGATCCCATGTTCCCCAAGGTCCTGTTTCACGAGCCCTTTGTTCAAGCTCTGAATAGGCGAAGGCAAGAAGATCAGCTAAGCCTCCTGAACCTTTTAAAACAACAACTGGATACTGTCTTTTCAAACAGTCAACAACCAAACGAGCACAATCGTAACCTCCTTGAACAACAATGGACACAACTGGAATCTCCATATTAGTTAATGAACATAAATCAGGTACATCTTTAATTTTTGTGTGCAAATCTGTTTCAACATTTTCACGAATAAAATCACAGCCACCTACAGTTGAGAGGAAACCCATTAATCGAAGGACGAATAAATTTATTCCAGTTTTGTTAATTGTGCTATCTCGAACTACAATGAAATGAGTATGATCTGGATTAAGATCATATTTTCCTTCTTCTGGGATATTTCCTTGATTTTCAATGTTGATATCAGTCTACAGTCAAAATTAAAAGATAAATGAGAATGATTAGCAAAGTTGATATGTAGTTGTGTTTGCTCTAATAATACCTTATCGGAACCTAATTGGTCAGCATATTTTATTGCATCTTCCCTTGTAATGCCAATAAAATTAAGATTTGGTGGCTTGGTTATACCTCTTCCTTCTGATTTACCATGAGATGGATGGCAATGAAACGATCGACGTTCTTTGATTTCATTGCTAACAGCATCGCCAATTATTTTAGAGGCTCCTAAATTAGTTCCAGTCGTAAATATCCACATATTTGTTGTATTGGCTGCCTGATTAGATAAAATAAAACCAAAATTCAAAGGTTAGTAAACCAAATTCGAACAAAAAAGTAGATACTGTTGAATGTAATCTAAATTAGGAATGATATATGTGATTATCATAAAACTGTAATCAAAAATAGATCAATACTTCCTTTCATTAAGCTCTGATTGAGTTATTTTTGGAAATATAGTATGTAATGAATTTAACCATGAAAGTTAATGATGAAACTCGGATCAAATCTATCAAAGAAGGTGATTATAATCGACCTGAAAAACAAATCTACTTTCTTTGCTAATTTTAGCTGGCCATATTGGTCAAATCAATCTGCTTCAAATTTGGAAGTAACAATGAACGATTATACATAAAATAACTAGTCAAAAAAGATGACAATCAAAGGAAATGCTTGCTGAAATCTAGGCAAACATACTTTTATCAATCCTTTCTTGAAATTATCGATTTGCCGTGGATTGGACCAATCTCTTAAAGAGTCAACATTGGATATAATTAAAGCTACAATCCTTGGAGGTTGCATTCGCCATTGTCGGTGCATGATAGCCGCAATCGCCTCTCCATCAGTATCATGAGCTGCTTTGACAAAAGGATGACCCTGATGAATGATAAATAAAAGAGTTGATTAATAAAAGATGTTAAGGTTGGTGAAAAAGGTCATTTGAATCAATGAAAACCTTGAGGCTGTTCTTAAATGATTAAACAATCAACGTCCTGAAATGAAAAGTTAATCATGGTTGGTTGATCAGTTTAAATAATAATTTCTTGTTTACTAACAAACAAAGCAACATTTTGTTAGATCAATCAAAGAAGCATGATTAAGCGCCTTATCATTAACCAATTTTCAATTTATTATTTCATTATATTTATTGCTGATTCATAAACTTGCGTTATTGGTTATTTCATCATTTATGATCAATAAATCGAGTTGAATGTTTGCAAAAGATTGAGTTAATCAAGTTAGACTGAATGAGGAAGTTAAATAGTGGGATGGAGTTAGATTGAAACAAATTGATTAAAGGTAAACCAGAAAAGTGTGAATTGAAAAAAATGAGAAACAAAAACACTTGTTTGCTATGAATAATTACGAGTATATTGAATTGCGTTAAGCCAACAAATGGGAATAAATGTTAATTTAATGGTATAAAAGAGGATTGTGAATGAATTAAAAAGTGTGATTTTTTGATTACAAACACTTTGAAAAGACTCGATTGTCAGCAGGATATGTGTTACACTTGAAATCAGGTAAATCTGAAATCTATTGTTTCGTCGTAATAGATTCAAATCAACAGTGAAATTGTTTTCCAGTCAACAGACATGATTAAACAAATCTCATTTTTGTTGATGTTTTAGGTTGTTGTTAAGGTGGAGCTGGATTCAAATTATTTACAAATTTTATATTAAATCGATTGATGATCATCACCATGCAAAAAATGGAATGAAAAATATTAGGGAAAATCTGATTCCAAGGTCAACTTGTTGAAAACTTGAAATTATGAAACAAGTTTAAACTATATTTTGTTCACCAAGAGTAGGGTCATTAAATATCAAAATGCACTTGTCCAGTATAAATACAAGACAATTAAATCTTGGATTTCTATGTAATTACTTGTAAGGCCTTAATAAAAGTAGTTAAAGTGAAAGTAATACTATTCAATATAATCTTTGCTCTTTGCTTTCCCATTAGAATCAAGGTTTTTCAAAGGAAACAAAGAATCATCAAAATAAATTATGATAAATTACTGGGTAAAATCAGAAAGAGGATGCAAATCCCAAATTGTTTGAAACAAATCAACACCTAAAAGGACATTGGGATTAATTTGATAAAATGAATGACAGCGTCAAAGATTGAGAAGAAACAGCGTAAATCAAAGGTTGACTGGTTAAAAATATCCATAAAGGGACCAACCTCTGGCTCATAGCCAAAATTTTTCCAAAAATGTATCTTTCCATCAGCAATGATGTAATTTCGTGTGGTTGAGTTTGAATCAGATGGACCCAGGTTAAGATGGTAGCCTTGGCCTCCGATGATAGCTCTTGAAGATGATGCACTGATTTGACGTTGGTAACTGTTGGCCATCGGTTTATGGAGAGTTGACTCTTTCCTACTGAGTTTCCGTAATTCATTCAATGAATAGTTTTCACCACCGATACCACTACCAACTGTATCGGCATGAATTTCACTCTCAGGTCTTTTAGGTTTGGTAAATTTGCAAGCGATCCGGATTCGAGCAATTAACTCCTGGAAACCATATTTTGATTGTTTGTTGTCTGATTCTGAAACCATTGGGGGAATAAAAAAAGCGGAATTAGAAACGATTACTATAAATTACAGTTGACTAGTTTTAGCTGTTGTTGTTGATTAATGCTATGAAAAGTTTAGGATTGAATTACAGTGGGAAATAGCTTTTATGACTCTTATTTACAGGTAAATCTTTCATTTGAAACAGACTAATTGTCATTTAAATGTTCTGTGGCAAAGATAAGGTAATTAAAGCTGAAACTAGGAAAGTTTGATTAGAAATCAAGTTAATCTATTGATAATGATTGAGCGACAAATCTGAACGGAATACACCAGAAATGTCTAAAAAGTTGAATCTTTGTCTACTCAAAATGACATCAAGTTGATGTCACAATGAAATAATTTGCTAATCTGATTTACCCGAAAACCTAGGGAATTAGATCGCAACAAGTCAATTATACTACTGACTAAAAGTTGACTGATCAACGTTAATTAAAATTATAACAAAATTGTTAAAAAAACAGAACTAACCAGCATTTATTGGTAATCAATAACGAGGAGAGAAACAATTTGACACTAACGGGACTCATCTTGATTAGCATACGATCAGCCTTGACTGTTAAAGTTGTCCACGAAAAGTGATTGTTTAACTTGACTTTCAATTGCACAGACTAGGGTTTAACTGAGAAACAATGGCAAGATTGGTGACAAGATTGGTGGGAGCAATGAAATTAATTGAACCATGGGCAAGGGATTGTTGAAACTGAAAAGGCTTAAACACTGGGTCAAGAATGAACATGTTAGATAATTTTGTCCTAGTTATGATATATTTACTGATATCTGCGGCGATGTCAATTATAATAGTGATGATTAAAGGTTCTTGCATTAAACAGATGTAAAGAAAGTGACGAGTAAAAGATGCAATGTGACTTGAGACGATGAAGGTGAAAGAGTTTATAATGAAATACAGTAAAAGGAAAGATTATAAAACTATGAAATTGGCAACAGAAGAGGCAAAGAAGAGAGGGAGACAATCTTCATCATTGATGACAATTTATCGTCAAATCAATAATTACATGAATAAGGCAAATGTTATGAAAATAAACAGAGAAAAAGCTAGCCAACAGTTTAAGAGGCAAAAGATATCAATGGTCCCTCTGTACATGCAGACCATGTGAATAAGAAAAATCTTAGTGAATTGAGCATGGAGACTGATGTGACTATGAATTAATCAGTAAATTGTTTGCAAAGGTTACCGAAACTGTATCTAATCACTATAGACAATATATTTGAAAACAAATTCATATTACAAAATATTGATGGGTTACCAGTCGTCGTTTAGTCACAAAGTTGCTAAGCCTAAGCCAGAATAGATTGAGATGTCAGTAGATACCAGTACTATCTTAACACAGATTAATCGTCTGCTCTATTGGACATCTATAACATGTGTTGCTGATTATTTGATTATTTCATAATCGAATATTAAGTTAAATTCAAATGAGCGGTAGATTTAAGATGAAGGTATGAGTCAACGAGAAGATACAAAAATTAAAATTTGTTCTCTTACCTCCTGGTGAACCACTTTCTAGGCTTGAATTGCTATCCATTTTGTTGGATGATTTAATCGCCACAGTTGGTATTTCATCCTCATGACTAGATGATGGTCGTTGATCTTTATTATAACTCATTCTAGAGTTATTTCGTTGTTGACTTGGCTCGGTGGATTTAAAAACAAAACCAAACACCAGTTAAAAAAGTAAAAATGAAGTAAAAATAAGATATTAAACTTTTCAAAGTATCAAAATCTTGGTTATATAGCTGCTGGCTAGTAATTTACATTGTACAGTTTGGTAATGGTGTAAATGTAATAGAAAATATGAGATTGAAATGTAAATAAATCCTTTAACCATACTAACAACTTTGATTATGTCGAGTAAGTTGAAAACATATGAAGCCACCGTTGTTACTATAGGGCATGGATGACTCAAGGAAGACATGTTATGGTAAAAAAGACTGGAGTAACTTTTGCTATGATTAAAGACACTTTTTACTCAGATTAACCATCCACAAATCCAAATTTTATTTAAACTGGAAACTAGAAATTCAAATTAAACACCAATTCTTGAATTACAGTATCAAACACTGAAATTGCAGATGGTCGACCATTTTTGTTTGTCAACTAAAGTTGAACCGTTTTCTACAATTGTTCAACACTTTTACCTTGAAAACATTTGTTGGCAACATTATTATAAAAGTAATCATTGCTATTTGACAATATACAGCAAAATAATGACAAAATAGAATAATAATTAATTACTAATTGACTAAAGCAATCACACTTTTGATTATGCATTTAACTGTTGATACAAGTTAAAGCATAAGTCTGGGTTGAGATGGAGCTTCCAATATGGAAGTGGTTGCATCAATCAATGGGAATTAATCGTTTTTCATTATCTACCAATGATCGAAGGCTGATTTGAAAACATTTTCCAGTTCGTTTAAAATATCAGCTTTTAAATAAATAGCTAATGAATCAAATTTTATTAAGTTTCATATTTATATTAGTTATATCATTATATTCAACAGTTGATTTACAATTGATTTAGGCTTAATCATGGTTTGGTTGGAAGGTTAGGTAAATTTACAAATTTGATTGTGTATTCATTCTAACCTTCATCACTTTCATCGAGATCATCATCCATATCTTCATAGTCATCATCATAAAAATCAGCTAGATCAGCTTCCATTTCAGGTGGCTTTGATTTATACTTGATACAGTATTCTTCAATTGTTGTTGGAACAACAACATTATCTTTCTCTGCTTCATATCGACTGGCAGCAACTTGTTTTCTTATGATATTTTCATACTCTTTGTCTTTTCCTGATGAATCTTTCCATCGTCTGTACATAACTGATGCATCCACATTGGCTGGTGAGAAGGTGTTTGGTTCATTCAGCAAGGAGATAACACTCAGTAAAATAGTCCGAACATTCTGAGTTGGATTCCATCTTTCACAAGGAAGTTCACCACTTTGTGGGTCATCGATTGGGGGGTGTAAAATAGATATACATAAATCTCCATTCTCATACACATTAGGATGCCAAACTTTAGTAAGGAACTTAAGTGTTGGAGGCGAATATGGATAATCGACAGGGAACTTCATATTTGCCTTGAAATAGCCTCCTTCATAAAGCGTATGCGGAGGGCCAAAAATGGCTACTTCCCATTGAAATAGATTATCCTCATCTGCTAATTTAACACTAAAACCTTCCACTGGTTCTTCTTGAAGAGATTTAAATTCCATTGAGAGTGCCCGTAATGCGGATGTGGTTGGACTCGACGCTTGTCCCATTTTTAAGATGAACTAATTACAATCAAATGATTTAATGGATGATTGATGGATGGAACACTTATAGTGTTGCACGATACGATACGAGTAATAATATTGATATTTCACTTAATGCGTATCGATACTTTGAAAGATGGTATCGATATGTAGGAAATGGTAGGAAATTCAAATAAAGAGAAGCTTTTGCTTGACTCAAGTGGCTTGAGTCAAGCCATAAACTTTAGAGTCTAAACACTTATAAAAAAGTAAGAGCAAAGAGTAACAAGAGATAGCACGAAAAGGTAGAGATGGGCGATATTAAAAAAATATCATCGAAAATATCGATATGAAAATTTACGATATCAATATTATCGATGTTATCGAAATTTATTTAGGACAAACCAAACACAATGAAACAGTCAGGTAATGAACCTAAAAAACATGACATTTCAACATTTTTAGGCTTTAGAAGAGTCCTTTTCTCACCAATAACATTGCCAGGTAAAAAGTATTCGCAAGGAACAGAATATCAGGAGATCATAGCTATTGAAGTTCAACATCATGCAATGAATCATTGCCCTTATTTTTTTAATACTGAAAAGGGTCTAAAGAAGTATGTATACATTTAAAGGAGGTATTTGACTAGGTGAATAGCGTTTAATCTTTGATGTGATGCGCTAGTTTCATTAAACAATGTTTGAGCTATCTTCACAAGATGTGACCATAGAAAGAAAAGAAACAGGAAATTAACCTCTGAATGATTTCTTCAATTTAACAAGTTGTTATTTTAATATTTCATACTTCCTTTTATTGTTTACCTAATTACGGGATACCGCTCTTCCAACAGTTACACTCGGTAATTTAATTCCTTCACTGCCATCTAACAGCCGTTAGCAAAGTTTCTAGAAAGATAACGATGAACTTTAAAAGGCATAAAACTACAATTAAGGAAAATTTGTTATCATATAATCAGGAATTTACCTGTTAATCATTTTTTCCATTATGATGTAAAAATATGTTGTAATTGATTTTTTGTTTATCAAATATTGATCAAAATTCATGAAGAGTTAAATTTGCTATCTAGTAAATTAGATGGCACCACTGGAATCAACTGAAATGAAAACTCAAAATTTTGATTCAAACTGTGATTATCTGTCAACAAATGAATACATAATCCCATTATTAATCCTTTCAACATGTAATAGTTATTCACCATGTAGTCATTAATCTAGTTTAATTCAAGCAGAGTAAAGTCATCTTTTCTGGGGAACTTGATGAACTCTTCTGATGGTCTCTTTTGATTATACAACCCATATCATGGATCAATACATTTTTATCATCTCATCTTTGAGGTTAGTTATTCTCATGTGAGAAACTGTCATGTTAATATCCTAAGGTTATTTACTGTTATAAATGAAAAAGCTTTTCTTTATATTTATTCTCTTTCAAAGGTAAAAAACATGAATGGTTCAGTGTACTTTCTTTACATTGGTAAAAAGTATGATACAATAACAAGTGCAGCAACATCTGAGAATGATAAGCAACCATTTTGAATCACCTAACAAAGACCTCCTCACAAACAAGCCATTGACAGTCGACAAAGCCTCTTTAATTGGGAAAGATGGTCGCAGCATTGATAATTTGTCCAGTCAAGGCTCAATTAGCCATCAGAAATAAGATTTTCTCTGATACAAAAATTTTATTACATTTTGTACTTCGTTATTTTATAACAAGCGGTCAGCAGTGATTATTTTTTGAACATCAGTTTATTTGTTCATAAAAATATATCCATTGTCCAATATCAAACCAAATGAACAGTTTGAAATGACAATGCTTCCAAGGATTCCTCCACAATGTAGATTAAACTTGACTTTTAACAGTGAAGCTGGAATTGACAACTTAATGCATTCACGTTTACAATTGTTGTCGATGTAAATTCACTTCTTGACAGTTTCAAGTGGTGGAAAAGTAATTTAAATATACTCAGAATTTCATTTGAAAATATTAAAATTTAAATCACAAGGCAAATCTGGTTTTTTTGCTACATACATTAATATTAATAAACGTTGAGAGGCAAGTGTAAACTAGATTTAAAATTGAGCTTTCCAAATTTTCATGACCATTTTCATGTCGCAATTTTGTATCATCACTTTATATTATAATATTACCATTTGTTTCATTATCATGCTGAACATGGATGATGATGTTATAAAGCCCAGATTGTTATCCATAATTAATTAGTCCATTAACAAGGTCTAAAGACTTCAAACAAGATGATGATAATGATGGATAACCGTTGAAATTGGTTCCATGTCAATTTTAACCATTCACCAACAGCCAACAATTAACTAAATCCAATGTTAATATTTCATCGCGCCACTGATTATCAATGGTAATGCTTTGCTTTTATCGTTAATTTTATTGTTATTTTACTGCTTCTAAGTCATTATTTAATGTTGAATGAATGTTTGATGATCAAAAATAGCCAAATGTTTGAATTAGATTTAAGACAATCAAAGGTAGATTGTCATTTATAGACTCTAGACAATCCTTTTGATTTTGTAAATATGAATACATGATTAATTGTATAAAAGCAACTGAAAAAGATGAAATAACTCAATTTATTGTCTTGTAACAATTGACTATTTCTGACCATGTCAATATTTACCTTTATCAACAATCTCAGAATCATATTGTATCAATCAATAACTTGTACATGCAACATTCATTTAATTCAATAAGAAGCTGATCAGAATCATCTAGAAATCCGTAGTTTAATCAAATTTCCCGATAACTCATCAGAGGATTGAATATATATTTGACTTGATAGTGATTTAAAAAGCTAACAATTGCTGTTGATATCTAATCAGATCAATCTATTGATTCAATTATAACCCAGAATCCCAGAATCAGTAATTTATCCACTTTAATGATGATAACTTTTGGAACTTTTCATTTTGGAAATACAATTTTCTAAATTAACCAAATTGAATTTGATCACGTCTAGTGATTAACAGCAACATTTAAGGTAAATTGAAAAAGAAAAGTAAATCACTCATTTTACCAGAATAAACATTCATTTAGTATATTTGGGAGTAATAATGTTCAAGGTTTGCCTTTGGTGAGCTTAATTTTGTCAAGTACAATTCATATTAATACACTTTTGTCTTTTCTTTTCATTTTCATCATTAAAGGTGAATAAAAAGGTAAATTGGTGTGGAGATGACAAAGGAATAAAAGAGGAACCTAATAATACAAAAGTAAATGTTATTTGTTCTGTTGATGGATTAAATGTTTCAATGATACATACAAAAGTCCACAAGTGGATTCAAAGTGATGAACATTTTCAAAATAATGGATGATTTGAGGATAAGAATGAAAAGCAAGAAAAAATTCAAGAATAGTTAAGTTGTTACATATATGTATTACAAGGCGAATGTTTTTATATTAAAGAGCCATATCTCGTCAACAAACCATGATAGAATTAATGATATTTCTTGATTGTTTCAAGAGGAGTCCTCTACAGAGCTTAGGTGGCATATAATAGCTGGTGCTTAACTGATCGGCATTTGATGAGATTCACTCAAGCTTCAATTAGAACTGGCTATAGCTGGATGAGACAGTTTTTTGAAAACATTGTTCGCCCGTTCAATTTATGAATGCATTTTGGCCAACCAACATATTAACCCTTCCTAAAATCATAAATTTGATTCTACTTTCTTGTGACAAAAGATTGAAAGCATCAAAAGTCACTGAAAAAAGTTGATTGATAGTAGACA
Organism: Tetranychus truncatus; assembly: GCA_028476895.1. NCBI lineage: Eukaryota > Metazoa > Arthropoda > Arachnida > Trombidiformes > Tetranychidae > Tetranychus > Tetranychus truncatus. Next base: position 9,853,049 of record CM052061.1, read on the forward strand.
CTTGAAATGTTGAAAATATCAATAAAATATCATTGAAAAATAAACAAACAGAGATGATATTAAAATTTGTATTTTCACATTTTCCATTTCTATTTATTTAACTTTACAATAAAATAGTTGCTATAAATCTGTGTTTACTCAAAGGTAAGTAAAATCATGAACTGATGAAATTTTAAAGAAATGGCTCAAAGAAATACATTGGATTGTAACAAGTAAATCGTTCGCTGAAGAAACCAAGAACTAAATCAAATCATTTTTATTCCATACACTAAATAAAAGCTCAATTGTGAACTTGCAAAACATGAAACATTATTCAAAATTTTGAGAATTCTTGGGTTTCACAAGATTAAATTATTTTGTGGAGTGAAAAATTATTTTAATCGATCTTTTGAAGCATTTATTTTCCAAATTCTCAAATCAGCAATTTGACTGTAACCATGTCTATATATGATTTATGATCAATGGATGGTCCATGATTGATCATTGACCTGAATTTATTGTAAATCATTTGTTTGCCTGACCATGAAATCATATCAGAGCAACCATTTGTATCCATAATCATATGTTAACATTTTCTGGTTAAACTTTCCGTTTTGTACGTAACCTTTCATAAGAGTAACTAGAGATGATTTCCTGGTACTTTGGGTCAACCTTTTAGCATGAAACTGACTTTTATTTTGTATACAATTTCAAAGCTCAATTGAAGTGTATGTTTGAATTTAGAGCTGTTGACAAGGATTAGATGAGAATATCAGAGAATAAAAGAGTTCACAAAAGGCTTAACTGATTATTATCTAGAAAATAAATATTTACTCAGCTTGATTCATTTTGGCTCAATTTGGATTTCACTTTTACCCTTTGACTTATTCATGGTATTACAGAGTCAATGAAATGTTGCCTTTCCATTGTGGTAATGAGAAGTTGAAAAAATGAAAGCTTTCCAGAGCAAAATTGAATCATGTATTTTAATTAGTCTGAGCAAAGACTTACAATCTTCTTATTATTTCTTCCATTTTTGGTTGCTTTTTCCTTTTATTATTTCTAATTGAACAATTTATGCTCAATTTTTATGAGTTTTGTCATTCGGAACATTTACAGGTTATTCAGGTAACAAAACTATCGGGTTGCATTCAACCTGATTAACTCTGATTCAAGTTGATTGAATCGCTTCAATTGATGTTAAAAGCTGTTTACTTTATTTTGTTGATTTTTTTCTGGTTTTCCTGTTTATCTTTTTATCAGGATAACATGGAGTAACTGTCAAATATGATGGGAATATTGTTAGCCATCTGATAATACCAAGTTTTAAAAAAAGTAATTCCATTAGTTTTGATGAAATAACACTGAACAGAGACTTATTCGGATAAATTGAATTCATTTAATCGTAAAAAGTAAAATGAAATCTTATAAGACTTAAGATGATTATAATTATATTGCGAGTTGGAACAATGAAGTCAATCTATTTTATTGTGATTAATTTTCATTAATTTAATTTAATTTTCTTCTTAAATATAACATTTTGAAACAAAAAATGTGAGTCAATTGAAGTAACATTTGATTATATTAATAGTTGCAATAGTTATAACTAGACAACATTATACTCAATTCACTGTAACCCTGTTAAATGTAATGTTTGGATAAACATTGTGAATAAACTATCAAATAGTCATTCAGCTTTGCATAAAACCTTTTATTACATTTGTTAACCCATAAATGTCATGAAATGAATTTCAAGTTTATTTCGAAATGATTCAACTGAATCTGATGCGCTATAATTTACACTCAGTTTTATTATAAGCAATGAATATGATCCATTTAAGTTTGCTTTAATTATTGTGATAAAAGCTGTTGAATTGAACAGTTACATGAAAAAGACACTTTTCCAAGTTCAGTTTACCAAAAAACAAGACACAAGAAGTCAGAGTAGCTGCAAAATTCATTAATCGATCCTTCGATGAGTGAAACAAAAACATTCAACTAGAAGAATGGAAGCTTCTCAGTTGGAAGATTGAAAAGAAGGTCACTTTATTGAGGCCAAATTGGTTACAGTTTGTTAAATTACTGGTGGCTTTAATTCATTAATCGTCTTCTTCTACATCACGAACAAATATCTCGTATTTTTCCAGTAGTCGAGCTCCTAGTTTGGCCATAAAAGCACCAAAGTTAATACCAAAAAACATTGTGATGAGCACTTTAATCACTGTTAACCAAGTTCGTCGAGGTTTCTCACGATAATCAATCAATTCATCAACATATCTCATTAGATGCCTATCCGGTTGTAAAGATGTTGATGTTTTATTTTCATTGGTAAGCCTTTGTTGATGTTCAGTTGAAAGTAAACGACAATAATTGTTTGTTACTGATTGAAGTAAAGTGAAGTTATTAAGGATTGGTGATTTGGAGATTGAACAACATGATGATCTGAGTAATAAAACTGAGCAAATAGGATTCATTGGTGATTTTGGCGAGATTGTCATGAAAAGGCGACAGGAGACAGGAGTAAAGTTGACGAGAAGATGTTTCATTTTAATTCTGTGCATTGAGGTGAGCATTGTTACCTTGTCAAAAGACAACAGTCAGAGAGTGATGAAGGGATGGCTAAAGTGGTGTCACTGTTGACCAGAGTTGATTCAGAACATGAAATGAGATTGTTGGTGATTAGTGTAGCATGAAACAAGAGCAAATTATCCTAACAGAGAGAATGACAGGGAAAATGCTTTGTTAATCACCAAAGTAATACCTTGCAAGTCTTTATGGCAAATAGGTGTCTCTCGTTGATTTTACGGTGAACCAGATTACTAAGAATTCAATGCGATTGATCATCATCTGTAGTTCATGGCGCAATTGCTCAGAGTACAAGAGAGAAACTGAATCTTCTGAACACATGAGACTTGCTCTAAGAACCCATCTGATCTCATCTTCGAGCGGTTATCATCATTGAGTTGATATTATTACCAGCATTTTGTTTCTCTTTCTTCTATTTCTTCACTCTTGTTGGATCGATAAGTCTAGGTGATCTTTAGAAGGACTTAATTTTATCATGAGCTCGTTTCAAATGTATGAATATTACTTTCACGTTCACTTTACTCATCTTTTTACATGAATAATGTCAAGAGACAGGAAAAACGAATTAGATGTAAGATAAAAAGGCCTTTATTAGTAGTTTATAATAGTACATCAAACGTGTGCGTATTTATGTACATATCGTTTACCCGAAAAAAATCACAGTCACATTGAGTATTGAGTAAATTAACATTTTTTGGCCGGATGATATTAAATTTCTTGGGTTAACTTTACCAGCTTTTTAGCTTTAAAGGACTGAATTTTGAAATAAAGGCTGAGTGCCACTAAAAGCAGCCAAAAATATTCAAAATTGAAGGCTTCTAAAGCTTACTTGCAAAAATAGCAAAATATTTTAGATTCATGTTTCGATTAATTTCGATGTACATTTAGGTTTTGGAAACGAAATGAACAAAATACTTAATTTCATAGCGAAAATTTTAATACACTTAAAAGCTTGAGTAAATTGTTTTCTAGACTTGATTTGCTTTTCTGTTTTGGTTTTATTTAGGGGCGAAGATCATTTTCTCTCAAATTTAGATCTGTTGATTTGTAGGAATATAAAAACTGAGTTTAGATGTGCGATTCAAAGGTTTCTCTGATGAACTCTTTTAGGGAAAATCGAGTTCAAATTTGAAACTTCGATCGCCTTTTGTTCATTTATGAAAGCAGACATTTTCATTTTACTGACTTCCCTTATTCATATACCAATGGCTAACCAGAAAATGGTCTTATTTTGAGGAATACAATTTTCTTTCTTCTGTAAAGTTTATAAGTTCGATTTTCAGTTAAACAGATCGCTTTCTGTGGGCATAAGAGTTAGAGAGGTGAAACTTATCATTTGTCCATGAAAATTGTGGGCTAACATCATGGGCCGAATAAATTTTTCAATGCATCAACGGTTCTCTTGATCTGGGCCATTGGCATTAAAACTTTGAGCTTCAATATTTCGAGAATGGCTTCATCTAAAATCATCATTCCTGGCCAAATATTAGATTTCATTATGGGCTATAACATTACATGATTGATTATTGAATAAAATTCGAGTTAATTCATTTAATAATGGCAATCCTTCTGCTAATAATAAGATTACCCTTATGAGGTCTGTATTCAACTTTATAAATCAAGTCAAATCTCACATCAGCATTAAAATGCTATAACTTTTTTCGTAGAATCTTGAATGATTTTATATCTCAGTGTATTACAACCCATAATGAAATCCAATGTTTGGCCAAGAATGATGAATGTAGATGATGCCATTCTCGAAATATTGAAGCTCAAAGTTTTAATTCCAATGGCTAAAATTAAGAGAACTGTTGATAAATTGAAACAAGTGTTTAATCCAGCATGTGAAACATCAATTTTCATGGACAAATGATAAGTTTCACCTCTCTAACTCTTATGCCCACAGAAAGCGATCTGTTTAACTGAAAATCGAACTTATAAACTTTACAGAAGAAAGAAAATTGTATTCCTCAAAATAAGACCATTTTCTGGTTAGCCATTGGTATATGAATAAGGGAAGTCAGTAAAATGAAATCAGTCTGCTTTCATAAATGAACAAAAGGCGATCGAAGTTTCAAATTTGAACTCGATTTTCCCTAAAAGAGTTCATCAGAGAAACCTTTGAATCGCACATCTAAATTCAGTTTTTATATTCCTACAAATCAACAGATCTAAATTTGAGAGAAAATGATTTCAAATCGTTTTGTCCGTTTGTGTCGATTTGTGCAAAAAGTTTCACAATTGTGTTGCTTTACCTTTTTTTAACAACGCAATTCAACTCTTTTTTTGGTTTAAACCTAGAAACTGAACTAAGACATAATTTCGAAGGTACTTCAAAGTGGCTTTCTGATTTTTGAAGACAAAATCTTGAATTTTAAATTGAATCTATGCAGTGGCTCAAGTTTCTTCTTATTTATTCTGATTTTGTAGTTCATTCATCTTCTAACATTTTCAAGTTACTCACAACGTAGTTAATACTTACTTGTTAGTCGGTTGCATTATTGAACAGTGAACACAAATTCAATATGAAAAATTAAATTGTTAATCTATTGGATCTTAAGATGTTTGAAATTTAATAATGCATAATAGCTTCGCTATTGTATAATAAATTTTATGCTTTGTATCCATATTCATTACAAAAGATATTAATGTGAATATCTCTATTAACTGAATGCATTGTTGGTGATAAACTTAATAATTTAGATGAAAGTAATCAATAAATACAGTAATGATGAAGCATATGATGTTCATTGAGATGAAAACTCAATTATTTTGATGCATTTACATTCATCGTAATTCGAAAAAAAGTTGAAATTGGTAAACAATTAAGATTTCAATCGTACTTTCCTTTTCTTATTACAGTTGATCATTTCATTGGCACTTAATCTGTAACTGTTCCAAGTCTGTTTATTTTCAGGTTATTTTCAACTCTTTTGATTTGGATTTACGAAGGAAATAATTGATTGAATCTAAATTATCGAGGAATTAATCGATGAAAGGTTACACCATTAACAATGGAAAATCAATTCCCTCATAAAAGTGAATTACTATTGAATTGATATTTTCCGTACAACAGTATTTATGGATCGATATTGCATCTTCAATGAAAGTATTGAATATAATGAAAAAGATTGAGTTTGATGAAAGGGATGAGCATGATTAATGAATTTACGGAAAATCATTTCCAAGTTAATTCCTTCTTTGTAAAGAGGAATGTAATTAATTATATAGATTTGTAATTAAGTGGATTCCTTTTGATGTTACATTGAGTGTTTAGCAAAGTTAAATTCAATTCAACTATTGACATTGAAATTGAAATGGATTTCGATGTTTTTTAAGCATCCTTTACCAATTTAATTCATAAATGTATTTTTGTATTTTAATTGATATTATTAAATCTTCATAAAACAATTTTTTACGCATTTATTGATCGTATTTTTCAGATTTTCTCAACTGATTGATCAGTGGCTCAATCAGGGAATGGCAGATAATCTGTTTGTTGACTGATTTTTGACTGAGTTTCAATTATCAATGTTCATAAGACAAACTGTCAATCAAATTATTTGGGCAACTTTCGATGTTACTCGTTGGATCAATATTGCAGTACAAAAAGGCATAGAATCAATTTTATTGATTATGTGCTCTTTTTTGCTGTGCATTAAGAGTTAGAATTGGATTCCGTTTTGTTTTCGTTTCTTATAACACATTCAACCATTTCATTGGACAATCAATCAATTCTTTTCAATTAACTGGTGGTCGAATAGTACTAATTAATAATTAATTAGTTTTAGACAAGTTTCATCAATTGATGATTGAAATTACGATGAGAGATGGAGATTACAATTCACATTCAAGAACTGCGATGGATTTTGAGAGCCAGCGTACACAAGTCCTGGTGGCTAATCCATCCAAATGGTCCTTACTCTTAGCGTACAATACATCCGATTCGTGAACTGTTTTTGAAAAATTCTTTATAACATTATTACTAGACAATTCACTGTAACCCTGTTAAATGTAATGTTTGGATAAACATTGTGAATAAACTATCAAATAGTCATTCAGCTTTGCATAAAACCTTTTATTACATTTGTTAACCCATAAATGTCATGAAATGAATTTCAAGTTTATTTCGAAATGATTCAACTGAATCTGATGCGCTATAATTTACACTCAGTTTTATTATAAGCAATGAATATGATCCATTTAAGTTTGCTTTAATTATTGTGATAAAAGCTGTTGAATTGAACAGTTACATGAAAAAGACACTTTTCCAAGTTCAGTTTACCAAAAAACAAGACACAAGAAGTCAGAGTAGCTGCAAAATTCATTAATCGATCCTTCGATGAGTGAAACAAAAACATTCAACTAGAAGAATGGAAGCTTCTCAGTTGGAAGATTGAAAAGAAGGTCACTTTATTGAGGCCAAATTGGTTACAGTTTGTTAAATTACTGGTGGCTTTAATTCATTAATCGTCTTCTTCTACATCACGAACAAATATCTCGTATTTTTCCAGTAGTCGAGCTCCTAGTTTGGCCATAAAAGCACCAAAGTTAATACCAAAAAACATTGTGATGAGCACTTTAATCACTGTTAACCAAGTTCGTCGAGGTTTCTCACGATAATCAATCAATTCATCAACATATCTCATTAGATGCCTATCCGGTTGTAAAGATGTTGATGTTTTATTTTCATTGGTAAGCCTTTGTTGATGTTCAGTTGAAAGTAAACGACAATAATTGTTTGTTACTGATTGAAGTAAAGTGAAGTTATTAAGGATTGGTGATTTGGAGATTGAACAACATGATGATCTGAGTAATAAAACTGAGCAAATAGGATTCATTGGTGATTTTGGCGAGATTGTCATGAAAAGGCGACAGGAGACAGGAGTAAAGTTGACGAGAAGATGTTTCATTTTAATCTTGTAAAAGTTTGGTTATGCAGGAAGTTATCGCAACAGAGAGGATGGCAAGGAAAATCCTTCATTGAAATGTTTAATATGATTACAATGGCTTTAGTTATTTGGACAAATAAAGAATCGCAAGCTGTAAAGTGTTCCACCTTTTATAACCATGCAACATAAATTGATCAATTTATACTCAGCATGAGAGTCAATAAGGCATAGACTGAAAGATTGACCAGAATGGGTGAACCACAAAAGCGTATTTATTATCAAAAATGTAATGAAATGTCAATAAACCAGAACGAAATTATTCACCAAAGTAATACCTTGCAAGTCTTTATGGCAAATAGGTGTCTCTCTTTGATTTTATGGTGAACCAGATTACTAAGAATTCAATGCGATTGATCATCATCTGTAGTTCATGGCGCAATTGCTCAGAGCATAAGAGAGAAGCTAATATCTTTTATGAATAGTCAAGCCTTGCTCTTTGAACCCTTATGATCATAATGTAATATTTCTTCACCCTTGTTGGATCGATAAGCCTAGTTAATTGTCTTAAGGATTTCATTTCATCACTAATTCATGAAAATTTTGTGAACACTACTTATTATTAATACTTATCGTGTTACCTGGGTAGAAGTGAAATACAGCAAAGACCATTGAAAAGTCCGAGTTTATTACGGATATTGATCGCCGCGCAAGCTTAATTTTAAAATAAGCGCTCTATATCGAGTTAGGGTCAAAGACAGTGAAAATTGATCAATACTCCGCCTGTCTTTGTTCCTTTCTTTCGGTCTCGAAGACAAAGCTTTGTTCTGGTTTACCTTTTTATTTTCCTTCAAGTTTAAGTTCATTTTGATATAATTTTGAATTTTTTAGTTAACATTTTCAATTCATTTATAGATAATTATATTTCTTGAAAATGGAAGATACTACTATGAATGCTACTGGGCAGAGTAAAGATAAAGGTGAGTTTATTAATATTAAATCTTTTTAGATCCATTAATGCTAATTATTTCAATGTACTTTTAATAGTTACTATCAAAGTTAGGATTGGAGGCGAAGATTTTCATGATGTTGTAATTGATTGGACGGATGGCCAAGATACAAGTCAACATTTAATCGACCAAGTAAGTTCATTGTATTTTATATTTAATGCCAAGTTTCAATTCAAACTAAGCTTAACCAAAATAATTTCTCATATTATTTTCAAAAGCTTTCATTGATAACAGGAATACCATGCGAAAACATAGATTGCGTTATTGTCAATTGTACTCCAGGTCATGTTTATATCTCCAATCTAGGACCATCCAGTTTATATCGTAATAAATTCCCTAAGGAGAAATATAATGAATTCGTAAATGATGGTGATTGTTTTGTAATTGCTTTCGATTTCGATTTTTATATGGATCGATTTTGTGCGAGACTGAATTTGGTAAATCGTCAAAATTTTGATGATGAACAGTGTACAAGATCCTTTTGTCATTACTCGAATGGAAGAGCTATGTTGAATCGACGAATAGGAATCATAAAAAACTCTGCATTGCTATCAAAATTTAAACAGATTCTCAAAGCAGCATATATTCCATCATCTACCGGACGAATGATGGCAGCGTTCACAGCTAATGTGAATTGTAACATACAGCCGTACATATGTGCTGGATGCGATCGCAATCCGCACTCTGGAAATCCTTTCTCTTTGAGTGCTTACTATTCACGAACTCGCGGCTAATGTTCACTTGACATCCACTGAGTTAATTTACCTATTCATAAATTCAATAAAATCATTCTTTGATTAAATCCTTTATCATTGTCGTCTCATTAATATATTCAAGTATTTCTAAAATTTTGAATGTTCGTCACTCATGTACGCTTCATATAACCATCTTGTTTAGAAAACTTGAAGTTAATTCGCTCATTTTATTTTGTAATTTCATGTTAAGCATAAAAGTTAAGCATAATATTGTAAAGTGTTTTATATCATTTAGATTCGATAGCTGATAAGTTAAATATACTCTTTGCCACTCTTCGATCATTAAGGATGTTTTTAATCAAAGCAACACACGATACAAAATACAAAACGCTTTTGCATGTTTAAATAGGATTGATGGTTTATAGTTACAAAAAAAATGAAGGAATTTTGGAATAACAAATACAAAAAGTACAGAAGCCCAAATCTTAGAAATAAATTGTTAATTTACATTAAAAGATCCATTAATTTACTTTTCTGTAGTTGATTCACGTCTAATTTGTTTCCTCCTTTACCACCTTTAAGTAAATAATTTAGCTCTTTAATTGTATTGTCATTGTTAAATTTTTCAACCTTTTTCGGTCTTATTTTAGGATCTTCTTTCTTTGTAATCACAGGCTGAGTTTCTTCAGTTTCTGGTATTTTTGATAAGCTAATACCCTGTTTGTTGAGTAATGTTAATTTACTACAGAATCTACATCGGTTGTACAAAAATTTTTTTTGAACTCCTTTCACTTTTTTGTTACGGATTTTTATTATCCGTTTAGTACATCCACAAAATCGACAAGTTCTCTTTGATTCACTTTCTTGTTCAGCCAATAATCTTTGGCGGGCATTTCTTTGTTCTTCAGTCCACTTTTCCTTAGCCTTGTTTAATAAATAATGATGATATTTATGATAATCACAATTTAGTGATGCTTTTTCCCTTACAACTTGCACCAGAGAGTCAAAAAGCTTCCGACTGGCTTCTTTTATGAGCTCGGTCGGATCAACTGGATCAGCTTCACCCATAACCCGAAACGCTGAACACACTGAAAACGATGGAAAACGTGTAATGAGAATAAGATTGAAGTTGAAAGTCAGAAATAAGTTGAGACACAAATCTCAATTTGAAAGCATAAGCTCAGCATCAAAACTCACAATGTCAGATCAATGTAAGAATTTTGAACAGACTTACCTTGGAAAATACTAAATAATATCTAGATTAAGATACGAAAGATCACAAAATTAAAATTTTGATGGTAAGTGTGATTTAATTCATTATTCTTTGATCATTAGAAATAGTTATTTACCTATTCATTGAATGGTATTCAGTCACTGAATTTCAGTGACTGTTGTTACCACAGCAACACACATGTTTGTCATGTGATACAAAAATATTGAGATGTTATGCACAAGAGAAACGCATGAATTTCGTAATTGATATACGACTATGTTAATTACTTTTGGTCTTTTAATTTTATTTAATGTTTGGTAGAAAAATAAAACCGTTTATTCATCCTTTCATTGGCTTTTCGCTAAATCAGTCAGGACAATGTTCATCTTTGAAGGCTGCTACTTCATCAATAGATGACAGTATTTCTAAAATTAGAAATGTTGGTTTCATCGCTCATATCGATGCTGGCAAGACGACGACCACTGAAAGGCTCCTCTACTATTCAGGACGTAGTTCATCTATGGGTGAAGTGCATCAAGGTGACACTGTAACCGATTACATGGTACAAGAACGAGAACGCGGTATAACCATCACCTCTGCATCTACGACTTTCTTATGGAAAAAACATAAAGTTAATTTACTCGATACTCCTGGTCATGTTGATTTTATTATTGAGGTTGAAAGGTGTTTAAATGTTTTAGATTCAGCAATTGGTGAGTTAGATTAAATATCAATTGTCTTTGTTCATTGATAACGTTTCTCTTTGTACTTTATTACAGTTATTCTTGATTCGGCAAGTGGAGTTGAAGCTCAAACAACAACTGTCTGGCAACAAGCTAACCGATACAATTTACCAAGAATAATCTACGCTAATAAAATGGATAGACCAAATGCTAATTTGAATATGTGTTTAGAATCTTTATCTAAATTAAATGCTAACCCTGTTCTCGTTCATTTACCTTTTTACGTCGAAAAACGTTTCACCGGATTAATCGATTTACCGACTCTTTCTTTATATTCCTGGGCCAATTCCAGTTCCAATGATGATGGCAGCAACTTTTCAATTGAAAAATTAACCAAAGATCACCCGTCTTGGCACGAGAGCTTGCAAGCTAGAGAAAAATTGATTGAGATTTTATCGGATTGTGACAATGAAAATGAACAACTCAGTGAATCTGTGCTCACAGCTAATATTAGTCAAATTCCATCTTCTATAATAATCAATTCAATTAGAAGATCTGTCTTACGAAATAGACTGAATCCAGTTCTGCTTGGAAGTTCTTACAAAAAGATTGGTGTCCAACCTCTATTAGATGCTTTCTTACGATACCTCCCATCGCCAGTCGAAAGACCCAATGCACTTTCGAAGTATTATGCAGACAATTTTTGTGCCTCTGCTTTCAAAGTTATTCATGATGAAAATCTTGGTCCTTTGACGTTTCTGCGTCTCTACTCAGGAAGTTTAACTTATCCAACTAAGGTTTTCAACATTAACCGAAATATTTCTGAGAAAATAACGAGAATTTACATACCATTTGCTGACCAATTCAAAGAGATACAAACTGCTAAATTTGGTGATATCGTTGCAGTTTCAGGCTTGAGTAAAACTGTCACTGGTGATACATTAACAATATCTGAAAAAATTGCTGATCAGGTACTTTATTATGCGATTAACCATTAAACTTTTAAACTTATTGTGATTGTTTTATTGCAGGCAAGAAAAAGCTATGCACAAGATAACTCACTTCCATTGGATGAATGTAAACCTGTTTTCGCTGGAATTCAAATTCCTGATCCCGTTTTTTTCTGCACAATTGAAGCACCTTCTAGGTCGAAGCAAAAAGACTTAGATAAGGCTTTAGAAAATCTTACAAGAGAAGATCCATCGTTAACTGTTACCAATGATACAAATTCTGGTCAAACAATTCTAAGTGGTATGGGTGAGCTTCATCTCGAGGTTAGCATAAGATGTCAATAATAGTCATTGATTTGTCAGCTTTAACTAATTTTTAATTTTACAGATTGTTAAAGATAGGATTCTCCGAGAATACAAAGTTGACGCGGAATTGGGTCCATTGCGAATATCTTACCGTGAGACTCCGTTAACTTCATCTGAGGAGACTAAATCGGTTAATAAAGCATTTGGTGGAATTAATAATTTTGTCACAATTAGACTTGGAATACATCCATCATCCAGAAGTGATTCAAAATTTAACCTAAAAGTCGTTGTTACTCAAGATAATGATTTAGGAAAGTTAAGAACAGACAGACTAAAAGCTATTGAGAATGGTATTGAAATGGGTTTATCTTTTGGACCATTGTGCAGTTTCCCTGTGATTGGAGTAGACGTTGAATTATTGGAATTTAGATGTTCACGAGTAACTCTGCAATCTTTCGTCAGTTCAGTTGCTTCTGAAACAATACTTGCTGCGTTATCCAAAGCCTCGATGTCTTTACTGGAGCCTATTATGCTTCTTGAAATAACCTTGCCCAACAAATATTATGGTAAAGTTTTATCTGATATCTCAAATCGACGTGGTCAATTGCTCAATGAAATCAATCGCACAGGTGATTATCGAACCATCGAAGCGTTGACTCCTTTATCGGAACTTTACTCTTATTCATCTTATTTACGCACTTTGACTTCAGGAACTGCTATTTTATCGATGAAATTGGATTCATATCAGAAAATGAATTCGAATCAACAAGAAAAAGTTCTCGAGAGATTAAAAGAAATTTAATTTATTAAAGTAATATCCCACTAAATGTGCATTAAACTATCGTTGTAGTATCTATAAATATTTAAATACATTCAATAATTTATTCTAAATTTAATTCGACTTCATATTGTAATCCTAACATTGTATCAAAGATAACAAAACTAGTTAGAAACTTCATTTTCAATGGCTTATCTTGATACAGCATTGTATATTATGTATTAAATAATTTAGACTCAATGAATATTGGACAGTTATTGAACTGTGTAGATAAATAAGGCAAACATGGCATTTATTCAATGTTTAAAAATACAAGATTGATAAAGATATACTTTTATTAATAATTTCAGATAAAATAATTGCTCAATCTTGTGGCAATGCAATTCAAAAATTGGTCGAGTTTAAGAAGATAATGTAAATCAATTAACAAACACGATGAAAATGGCGTTGAGTATGAAAGTAAATCACAAATGAAATGAATCAATGATAATGCTCCAAAGCTTAATTATACTTTGACTGATTTGTTTCCTTCATTTTTCGTTGATTTTTTTGATTGTCTCTCTTCGCCATTATTGTTGATTCCGAACCTTACACCCAAATTGTTGGTCAAATCCTCAGCAATCCACCAGTTGGTTTGTTTTCTTGTTTTCATCTTAGGTTTAGATCTGGCCTCACTTGGGACTTCTTGATCTGAATACGGTTTACTTCTTACTTGGATATCCTTTCCTCGAGAAACATTGCTTTCTGATTTGCTCATCGTTATTGGTTTTTCGTCTGATTGATCGAATTTTTGATTGTCTCTCATTGAGTTAGATGGGTTAGTCTCCTCTTTGCTTGTGTCAGTTTTCAATGGATAGACAAAATCATTTTCATATTCAACACTGGATTCACCACTATCAACCCTTTTTCTGGGTTTTACTTCATATGAAGAATCAAATTCTTCAAAATTAATATCATTGAGATTAGCTCTCAATCCTGATCCTTGTAGACGAGCTGATTTAGTTTTCCTGTTTGGTACAACATAAAGAAGTGAATTCAATGAATAGAAGCTTCTTGCTTGACTACAATCAACATTGAAGTACCAATCACAAATGAAATACTTTTGATTGAACAAAGTTCCATTTGGACACAAGAATGCATCTTCACGACCATCAGGTTGACAAATATAAAAAGCCTAATATAGAGGGAGAAAATAAGATCAATTCTTAAAGCAATGAATCAATATTTCAATGAATTACCTGACAGTATGCTTCTGGATCAGCATAATAACCAGGATAACGTTGAGATGAGCATCGGAAACTGGTTAATGGAGGTGATGAAAAAGATGGAAAATCAATTCCTGGTTGACCAAATGGATTGACATCCCATTGATTTGACAGGTCTGTATAGCTTTTAATCTTTGGACGATTCATTTGATCAATTGAATTGCCTTTTGTTTCATCATAATTTGACGGGAAAGGAGTAGATTCAAATGAATTGTTTGGTGGCTCCTTTTTACCAATTTGTTCATTTATCCGATTATAAGAGTTAAATCGCGAATCAACCTTTCTAAATATCCCTTGAGAACCAACATTTTCTCTATCATTGGATCTGCTGCTTGATGAATCTTTACCTTTTTGTGGTCGTTTACGAGCTCTTATAATCCTTGGTGACCGAGTCGATGCCATTGGAACCGGAGGAGTTGGAGTGACATCATCAAATTTAACCAATTTATTTGAATAACTACCACCAAAGTTACTTCTATTACCATTAGTATCAACATAGGAGTCATCAGTATTTTCATCCAACCAAAGAGGTGATACTGTTGGAGGTGAAGGAATGACCGTAACTGGACCATCGTTATTTACTCTATCACTGGCAAAATTACGTGGTAAATCATCGCCATTGCTTACGGCAGCTGCTTTTAAATTTGAATTGTAAACGTTTTCATAATTTTCAATCGGTCCTCCAGTATCGTCTTCGTGATCAAATCCAATATCTGCATCATCTCGGATCAAGTTACTCGCTGAAGATATGATATCACCGTGGTCATTATAAACAACTTTAGGTAATTGCTTTAATTTGCCCTTGCTTTTGTCTAATAATGAGTAATTATGAATCAACTGACTTGAAGAAGCAATTTGGGTTTCTCGATCTTTAACTCTAGGCTCAACTCCTCGGTTATTCAATGAAGTCCAGACAGCACTTTCACATAAACAAACTGAATGCACAATTAAAAAAGAGAGCATAAATCAATAAGCGATTGCTAGAGGTAAAAAAATTAGCCAAAACCAAAAATCTCATTCAATTGACTTGTATTCAAATTTTTAAAAACAATTAGCATGGAATGTTTTACTGTTTGTAAACAATATAAGCTATAATTTTGCTAGATTTCAGTAAAAAGACGATTTGAATTGGACAAAAGCGCATTTTGTTTTCAACCAATTTAATTGTCACCTTCAATTTATCCCAACTAATAAAGATACAATAATTAAGAGCCAAATAAATAAGTAAGGTTTTTTAATTACCACCTTAAGCAAACAGATAATGACAAAAGTCAATTGAATAAACGTTAAAAATTACCAATGATTAAAACAAAAGGCTATTGCAATTAGAGTAACGCCTAAACACCCTTGCATAGTGAAGCTGATGATTAACTGATTGGTCAATGTCTTCTTTTGTTGCTTTCAATTGAAAAGGTTGGTAACAATGAGATGCGTAAGCAAGAATGAATTATGAATGAATTAATAGCTAATACAAAAAAAACACTGATTATTGTCCAGGTTAACAAACGTCTTTTATAACAATTTTGTTGTTATCATTTCAACAATTTAACTTTGAATAACCTTTTCCATCTCATTTTGACCATCTTTTTCATTTCATTTGAAAAGTATAACAAGTTAATCAAAGATGATTATTTTAATTTAATTGCGAGGTCAAACATTAATTGTAAACAAACCTTCTTTAATCATGGTTACAGTTAAGAATCACAATTAAAATCTTGTTACACTTTCACTCTTCACTTTCATTCTGAATCATTTACAAAACAAAAAACAGTTAATTGATTCAAAACTGTTTAACCTTGAATCACTCCAATCAAACAATCAAATCAATGATTCCAAATCATCTACTAATCATGAATCAACCTGCAACAACCTTTAACCAGAAGCTTCAGTAATTTTCCCATAAGTTGACAATTTGGAGTTTCACAGTAAATTGTTTCAATAACTGTTAAGTTGACATTTCCTGGTTATTTAACCAGTTGATGGTTTACAATTAAATAATCATCTTTTGTGATATTTTAATGTTAAATCTCAAAATGCAAGGAAAAGTATAAAATACAAAATTTTGTGACTTTTTGGGTTAACTTAATAACATTGTAATAGAATGGAAATTATCACAATTTTGTTTTACCTTCATTCAAATTACTATTCAAAGATGATTAACTCAATTGTTATTAGTAATAAAGATTAAACTAGTTGATTAAATTTGAAGGTAAACAAATGAGGATAACATTGAAATGATTTGGTTATGTTAACTCATCGCATGAACCAATTTCCCAATGAACAATTATTTCTGCAAATTTACAAAATAACCATTTTTATCGGTTTTTTCAACTTTCCAACTTCATTAATTCGCTAATTTAAATTATCAACAAACATTTCTAAATTTAAAAATTGATTTTCTCACTCTTTATTACGTTTTGATTGATTCTAGTTTATTAAATTAACTGATTATGTTTTCAGGTAAAATTGAATTGTTATTTAGTCAAAGTAACTTTTGCCAATCTTTTACTTTAATGGTTATTGATTGAATATTTTAGGTTCAATTTGGTTAGATTTTCAATTGAAGCAAGCTATTCAATCACAATTAAACGTCAACCAAATTAGTAACACTTGGTGAACAACAATTATATCAATATCTAAATTAAGACTCAACTTGAATATGGAATATGATTAATCATTGATTGTTGAATAGTGTTTGTGTTGAAGAATGTTAAAATTGTTGCTATTAAAGTGAAATAACATGAAAACCAATGTGAATTTGCAATCATCCAAATCACTGGGAAACAATTGACCAAAATTGATATTTAATTTGCTTCAATTGATTAACAACAATGAACATTATTTATAAATCCTAACAAGATGATGACAACAATTTGTGGCAACAATTTAACAAATTTCTTACCAACATTACGGTTACAGTAAAGATCAAATGGTTGGTTAAACCGTTAAATAGGTAAACAATTTAAGGCCAATTATATGATTGTTTTTCCGGAGAGACAAACAATCAACTTTATTTATGATTTATCCTACATTTTCAATCTCTAACAATATTTAATAGAGATTATTAAATGTTCATCAAAATTGATATCAATTGGAATCACAATTTTGACACTTTTTTTCCTGAATCTTCAATGTTTACATTTTCTGGAGAATGTGTTTAATAGCAACAATTTTTAACATTTAATATTTTTCCAACTTAAATTTCTTATTAAATATCATCCCTCTATGCAAAACTATCAATTTACAATTGTTAATAATCAAATTAAGTTGCTGATGAACATAAATTTTTCAATTGTTTAATCAATTGGTTAAGATTGGTGAGAAAATATTAACTGGCAATAAATTAAATTACACGATTAAAAATAATGTTTCATGCTGAATGACCTAATAAGTGATATTTTCAGGCTTAACATTATTATTTATCAATTGTAATATATCGATTGCATGTTATTATCATTTTTATTATTAACTATCTGATTCCGGTCAGTTACATGATTCAATCCTATTTCAATGAACTATTGTTTCAATCATCAGGTCATGCTGGTGATAATGTTGGTTAAGATAATGATGATCAGTATGGTGAAGTTGATTAGTTAAGGTTAGATGACAAAAAAACAAATAACATCACAATGGATTGACCAACTTATTAAATTAACTAATTTATCAACTAAACGGTTGATACAATAATATCGTTAAATAATTAAGAGATCAGCCAAGAGACTAAATAATTGGAATTATAATTGGATAATTGCTAAAATTAAATGCGATTTTGGTTCAGGTTTTAGATTTAAGTTTTGCCTTCTCACATTGCAAAAGCATTGAAAGCTAACTTTGGGTTTTTATTAGGTTTAGACTTTTAGATTTTGATTTTTAGGTTTTGATTTTTAGGTTTTGACTTTAGGTTTAAGCTTTAGTATTTAGATTTTGGGTTTTATTGTGAATTTGGTTAGTTGACAATTGACAGGTTTTAATGTTTGGATTAGTAATTTAGTAATTTAGATTGGTATGACTTACATGTTGATGCGATAATGACAATGATTTTGAACATGATTGAGTCGATGTTTATGGTTACCATGAAAATTGTCCAGTTGAATGATTTAATCACTTTGTTAAAATGTGAAACTGTTGATCATAACTGTTACAAACGACGAATCAGTTGGTAATCTTATTGGCGATGTTAAAAAGTGGCCTAAAAGGATTTTTGGGATTTTATATAAAGTGTTTTGACGATGAAATGTTTGTCGTGAAGGCGGAGTGAACGATTCGAATGAAAAGTATCTTCTTATTTTTTTAGGGAAGAAAGGATGAGAAATGCATGGCGGTAGAGATGATGTACATTGTATGATGAAAAGGATGATAGATGAAGAGGGTGGAGAGAAAGGGAGGAGGAAAAAGAAGACAGTATGCGAAAAAATGTATCTTAACATTTGTTTTTTTCTTATTCATTCCATTGTTGATCAACTGTTCATCAAGTGTTGTGACCTTAGTTTTCAATCTCTAGATCTTTGATTAATAATTAGACAAATTGTTTTGTCTCAACCTTTATCAGAACTTTATTTAATGGCTCACAATTTATTTAATCAAATTTTACCTTTATACATATCATGTAATGTTAATTGATTTACCTCCATTGTAATAGTGATTATATTCAATATTTTGTTTATATTTAATTTGTGTCTTCATTTTCCCTCTTTAAACTCAATATCTTTTTTTTATTTCAAAAGTTTTAATTTATAATTATATGCTAACTGTATGCACATTAAGGATGAATAATTAATAAATGAAATCAAATACAAATTTAAAATCAAATTTTGAATACTTTATTCAAAACAACATAATTTTGAACAAACTCATCCAGGTACAAATTTTAGATTAAGGTTGCGTTTAAAGTTTAGGACTGTGTCTGAGGTTGATGTTGGGCGTCAGTGACAAGATTGGGTGATGATGAAAGTTGCTGTTGATGGTCACAGTAAAGGTGAACCTGAAGGAATTTGGCGCTTTTAAACACTTGTTTACAAAAATGACAAGTATTGGAACGTATGGAAGTAATGTTGGTAGTCGATGAAGTTGTCGATACGGAAATCGGTGTTGTGGTGAATGTAGTAGTGGTTACAGATGGGATAGCTGATGTTGTTGAACATGTGGAATAGTATGACGATGAAATAGGTGAAGATAATGTTGATGGCGGTGATGGTGATGGTGGGGACGGCGATGAAGATGAGGTATTTACTAAACTATAATTACAATTTTTACTATGGTTATTGTTGACATCATGATTATTGATATTTATACTATTATTGACAATATTATCTGAACTAGTATTGTTGTTACAATCATTGGCGTCGTGATTCATCTCGCAATTATTTTCAAAGTTAATGTTATTGTGGTTGACGGTGGTGTTGGGTGTAGTAATGGTATTGGTACTGGTACAAGTTACAATGTTACCATCATGATTTAAATTATTGCTAGAAACTGTAAGATTACTATTGATTCCTAATGATGATTGTCTTAACCAGGCAAGATTAACCTCTCCATTTTTAGAGTACATTTTTTCAGCCAACTTTTGCAATGATACAAGACTATTTTCACAATCTGCTGTTTCAATTACATTTAAATTTATCCCGAATCGCTCCATATCAGCATACATTCCACAAGGCAGTTTACCAGCACATTCAAGTTTCATGATGTGATTTTTAGACCTCAAGTGTTTGGCCAAGTGACCATGAATCCTAAAGGCAATCACACAATCGTCACATTTAAAAGGTCTTGGGTTTTCCGTTGTCGCTGCTCCAAAGGTTAAAGTGATTTTAATCTTATCCGAATGAGATGCTGACTTCTCGTGCTTTTGCAGATGCCCTTTGGTTCTGAATGAAACGCCACATGGATCACATCTAAATGGCCTTTCCAAATAATGAACGTTAACATGAAGACGAAGCTTTGATAAGTCATGGAAAGTTTTGTTGCATTTCCGACAAACTGATTTTCCGTCTTCTCTCGTTAACATTCCAAGTGGAGATCCATTGAAAGAAGCAGCAAGTTCAGCACGAGTAAGATGATGTGGAACTGTAGATGGTGTTGAAAGGGTATTGCGTCGACCAGGTAAAATTTGGTCATATCTAGAAGATGGTCCAGCAATCGGATTATCGTTTTCTTCTTGCCTTTTACTCAGGTCAATTGGTCCATCTGAGTTGAGGTATAATGATTCGTTGCGTCGATCTTGAATAACTGACATTGAATATCTGCGTTGAAAATGATCTTCAACTTCACTATCATTTGAATCATCGGTTGAAATTGACTCAATAATTGGATTTGTGGTATTTGCTTGTGAGTTTATGGGTTCATTTGTAAGGCAAAAGTTGTTTGAACTAAGTGGTGTTGGTTTATTGTCAACTCGTTTATAGTTATCTAAATTGTTTGCCATCGATGCATTTCGCCTCATTAAACCATCATTGAATGAAAAGGATCTCTGACGAGAAAACGAATTACCATTTGGAGTCCAATTTGATAGGTTGATATAATTAGCTCCATTAACTACTGTTGAACACCTTTCATCAGCTAACGAATTGTTTAAAGATAATTTTGATGGCGTCGATTGTGATATCTTGCGCAAATCAGTGACCACATCCATGTGTTGTTTACTTGGACTGGAGGCTGTTCGGTGGTTATCACTAAAGTCTGCCTCTAGGCAATTTGAAGCTACAGTGACACCAGAGGCGGTTGTAATTGTAGCAACTGCAACAGCAGAAGGATTATTAGCAATTGACCATTCTCCTGACCCTGAAAGGACAAGCAAACTACGAGCAACTTCTTGTTCATCAATCTCATTGGCAACAATAATTGACTTTCTGTGTTCCCTTTCTTTCCTTTCCTCGGGTCTTCCATCAATATCCATCTTGTGATGATTAGTAATCACACCTAAAGATAAGCAAAGAAAATGCGTGTTAATTATAACGATGGCAATAGTTGAGATTTTAATTAATTTACCTGAAGATGTTATGATTGGAATAGGAACTCCTTCATCATCAGATCCATCATCTTCTTCCTCTTCGCATCCATCCTCATCATCTGGATCATTTTCATCATCATCCGAGGCCAAGTGTTCACCAGAATAGCTTCGTTCAAGAGCCTCTTGTTTGGCTAATGCATCACAGTCAATTTGGGAATCATCGATGGTTATTGGAACCGGAATGATGCCCAGTTCAACGCACTTCTTATGATGAGCTTTAGATTTCATGTGTTTAGTTAAGTTACCCTTCGTTTTGAAGGCAAAAGCACAATGTCGACAAGAATAAGGCCTTAAATCTGTATGGGTTCGAATGTGTTTCTTCAACATTGATGGTTTCTTACAACGTATTCCGCACTCTTCACAAACATATTTCCCTCTCCCTCTCCCTCTAACATAAGTGTAATCTTCATTGGATTTGAAGCCCCCTTCAAATATTTTCACTCTCTTCGGTTGATTAGGATCATTTGAGTCCGAATCAAAGCCGGACATCGTACTCAAACGATCCTCACTCGTTTTCCTGCTATTGATTACACTTTTGTCCATCAAATCAGTCAAGTCCTGGGTTGGGAGATCATGAAAAACAAGAGAAGAATCAATATTAGATATTTGATGATGAATAAATAGTTAAAGATGACCACAATGATGATAAGCGTGACTCTGTTCATGCATTCAAAATGATAATCTAGACTGACCATAGTGGAGATAGTAAGGGGTTACACTAATTGGACAAGAAAGACAAGGAAAAAAAGGACGAAACAAAGAAGTGAAAGACAAAGAGAGTGAGAGTGAAGTTCAAGTGATCACAACAAGAGTCAAGTGAATAATGAGCAAGGGTAAGAGGGCAAGCAAAGAGGTAAAATTTTTCGTACTTTTCAACGGAAGTTTTCAAGATTATTTCAAGTATATTTTGAAAACGCATCAACAGAGTAGACAGAAAGTGATCTTCGTTGTCTATCATCATCTCACTGGACAATCAGTCTCTTTCTCACTCTAATCTCACTCTTTCCAACTAATCTCTCTCTCTTTCTCTTCAATCTCTTTGTTTATCTTCTCTCTGTAACTCTTCTCTCTCTCTCTCTCTCGTTATCTCTCACCCACCAACTCTCGTCAACAACCAATACACATTTTTTTCACGGAAAAAGTCATATTCTTTTCATCTTTTTTTCCCTTCAATATTTTAAGTTCCCAAATTTTCAGGCCTCAAACTTTTCAGCCCTCAGGGAATTTTAGGAATTGCTTTTTAAAAGCAAACTTTTGACAAAAACTTTTCTCTGGTTTGCTTTTTCTCGCAAGTTTATGTTGAACATAGGACAAGTTAGTAGGAAGAAAAGTGAACTTAACCGGAAGAAAAGGACGGGAAAAGAGACAATTAAAGTTTACTTAGGTAGCTTTTGGAGGGTAAAGAGAGGTTGAGTAAAGGTGAGTTTAGGGTTGAAGGTTGAGGGTGGTTATAAGTTATTGGAGTAAAGCCGAACACTTTTCAAGAGAAGACTGGTAAAGCTCAAGATGAAGACGAGGATAATGATGAAAGGCACTGTTTTTGTTGGTTTCTTTGCACAAGGACAGTTTTTACTCGCTCTTTGAGTGTCCTTCAAGGGGGGTTTGCAATATTTGGTCAAGGCTTTTCTCCTTTTCAACAATAAAGACAGAGAAAACAAGAATAATGAGAAAGAAAAGAAAAGGTTTGAAAAAAAAGGATTTCCCGACAAAAAAGGTAAATCTCACAGATAAATTGGTATTTGGAAATTACTGGTAAATCTCTGGTCTTTTTGTTTTCTTCAAGTTTCTCTTTTTTTCTGTACAATATCTGGTTACAATGGTATTTTCAGGTTAGACTCAATAACTCAATGACGAGTAAAAATTGTGGACAAATCAGGTTAAGGATTTACCATTAGAAATGTTATTTAATTGTTACTATTGTTGGACTAATTGTCGACTCTAATTTTCATGTCTGGTGTCTCGTTTATGCATTGGTTTGACGGTAAATTAAACTTCATGGTGGTAATCATTAACATATTAATAAAGATGTTAGATGATTGATCAAACCTGTAACCAACCTCAGAGTTAACATTTGTATTATTTACAATCAAATGAGCAATCAACTTGAAAATCATTGACAATCAACACTTGAACCTTTCAGAAGTCCAAAGTTTTGTTTTTTATTAAACGGTTAACAATATTTTGTCAACAAAATTAAGTTGTTGGTTAATTACCATTTTTCATGTAAATCAATTGTTAACAGTTTAATCTAGACTTGAGTTTGTTCATTTGAAAATGTCTAATTAAATAACATTGACAATGAGACAATTACAGTTGATAAATTACTCAAATGATCAAGGGAAATCCCACTTTAATGTCGTCTTAATCAACAAAAATCAACAGAAATTAAATTTTTTTCCGTTTTCATTAAAAAACATTTACAATAAACATTTCACTTTAAAGTAACATTGATTTAACCAGAAAATTGTTTAAGCTTTTCTGGTAATGCTTATTGTGATCATTTTGTGAACAGTTAAGATTCATTGATAACTAATGACACAATGAGAGTTAATCAATCAATTGATTTAGCTCATCATTAAGCATAATGTTTAATAATGATTTGTTATTGATTAAGCTTAGGTGATTGATGAAAAATTAGTATTTGACTAGAAGCTGTAATTTCCCTTTTCATCAATTAATCATTTGCCCTGAGAATTGATAACCGAGTTGTAAATGTTTGATCAAAACACCAAAAAACCAACAACAACTTTAATCACAATTTAAATCAACTGATTAATGAAATTGTAGAGACAAATATTTTTCTCCATGAAACCAATGAGTAAAAGTAAAATGAGAAATGTAAATCTTTTAACAATTGCAGTAATTCAATTGACTTTTAACATGATTAACTGATTGTCAGGGTGAAGATGAATAATTGCCTAAAAACAATGGCCAAACATGTTGGTAAACAATTAATAAATAGCTATTTATTATTAGAGAATCACAATAAACGTCAAAAATAAATCCATCTGTTTGCATTGTATAAGAATCAGACCTTAAAAGTTGAGTTTATTGATTGATTTATTCAATTTTGGTTAATTCATTTTGATTGTTAACCTGATTCGGTGTGTTTAATTGTAACACAATTGACTTTCCATTGGTTTGTTAGTTTAAAACTAATAAAAAGACTTAAAGAAAGCTAAACTCAAGTCAAGTCACCATGATCAATACATGGTTTGGCTTGACAATCATCTGTTTGTTCATTAATTCAATTATCGGACAACAATTAACTAATGATTATTTAATAAATTCGGGAATCCAGAAATCAACTAACAGTGATCAAAGTGATTTGAAAAGGACACCATTTGATAAAGTAAGGATAAACCTTGGACCTGTTTAATACCTTAACCAAATTATTTGTTTCATTTTCAAAGCAGATCAATGAGAAGACAGTGAGTAAAGTTGATTTATCGCCATTAAATGGACAATCAAATGCTAATGTAATTAAAAAACCAGGAAATGGACAACTAATTGGTCAATTGGATGACAAAGGATCAACTGTTAATGGAACAAAAGAGTCAACCCATTTAGAGGAATCAAAGGATTCAAAGGATAAAAATGGTGTTTATAAAAGTTTGGATGAAATTTTAAACTTGGCTGGACTTGCAAATGCCGAGTTTTTGGTGCCTTCAAGTGACCCTAAATCATTCATGATCAAGACTCGAATCAAGACGAGTGAAACTAGTGAAAAGGAGGAAGATGATGAGGAAGATGAAGATGAAGAGAAAGGTGATGATGAAGAGGAAGAAGATGATGATGATGATGATGATGAAAAAAAGGTAAATTCTAATTCTGATGTCTAAAGTGAAATTAATGTGGACTTATTTTTTGTTTCAAAGGAAACGACAGTGAAAAAGACCAAGAAGTCGACAGGCAAGAAATCTAAAAAATCGTCTAAAAAATCGTCCAAAAAGTCAAAGAAAAAATCGAAGAAGAAGAAAAAGAAGAAAAAATGTTGCTGTTTTTGATGATAATCATGGTGATTTACTTGTAACATTAACACCTAATCAATTTAATTAAAGTGTCTTATGAAACATTTCTTCATTGCTCATTGTAATATTTTGCCATTTGTTTAACATTGAAATGGTTTACCATGTAAAATTAGGCAAAGCAAAGGGCTGCTAAAAGCGTGGTAAAGGAAAGGCTGATGTTCAATGTTAATCATGAACATCATGATCATCCTGTTGATGATGTCATTCCTCACTTGGAAAGGTTTTTCCATTGAGAAACTTCCCACAAGAGGTTTTCCTTTACATGAAATACCCTAACTCTGAGTCAACATGATTATTGTATTGAGACAAACTACTGAATTGAGAGGAAACAGAAACAAATCAATTCATTGATCATTACCAAAAAGAGGTCCAATATTGTTGAATGTTAATTTAGTCTGGACGAGATAAAAAGGGAAGCGATTGAGTAAAGACGAAAAGTCAAGAATAGACTGAATTGGAATCAATGAGTACAGTTGTTTCAAGATCATGGTCTCTTCTATTATCGTTTCCATGGTTTCATTCAGAAGTCAAGTTATCTCAAGAAAACAAATATCAGAACTTTTAGAAGGACAAATGAATAGCAGAAGACTTTTCTCATGCAACTCAGGAGCATGTTCACATGATAATGATGACACAAAACCATTAATAATAAACTTTCCTCTTCTCGCTTCTTTCCTTTCATGAGAGGGAATAAGAATTTTATGTCTTTCATTTCATGATAAACAAAGCTATTACTGAACTAAAAAGAGAGCTTGATATTAGCTGTTTGATAAGTTTCAATTAGAGGAAACGAGAACACAATTTAAATAGATTTTACAATATTTTCTGATTCAGTAAACACAGAAGATGTTGAAAGGTTAAGCTACCATAGAGATAGTTGGTTAATTGTTTACATCGGCATTAAATAAAAGATCATGAGATTCAATTGATTTACCCGTTAATTGGTGAGGCTATGATCAGCCTGGGAAAGACCAGAACCATTTGCATTATTTGTGTTGGTGATTAGATAAAGGATTGGGTTAAATTGCGATTAACGTTATTGATTTGAAATGTAAAATGTGTTAATCAAATACGGACGGAAAATTGTTTCGCTTGATTAATATGATAATTGATTTTTGGGTTTACTAGTGATTACTAATTGATACTTTCTGTGTGTTCCTTGTGAATAGATCAATGAATTTGATGAAACCAGAGAAGCTGCAGAAAAGGTCACAAAGGAATCGCTAATTATTTGTATTATACAATGAGTCAATTATTGTAATTTAACAGGGTTCATATTGAAATTGATTAACGTTAACATTATTAGGTTGATTAAAGTGAACCTGAAATCTAATTAAGGTTGATAATGTCAAAGAGTCAGGTAAATGTGACAGCCAAAAGCTAAACATTTCACCATGAAATAACCATGAGTCAATGGAGAAGATATTTGGCAAACATTTCCCAAATGGTTAAATGAATGAATTTATTTATAAAAATAATGATGAAAAATATTGGAAAGTTTAGGGTTCAGAATTATCTGATAGCTATTAATAGATTTACCAAAAAGGTTGTTTACATGATAAATGGATTGAAATGGTTCATAATAGCTGATCAATTTTGGGTTTTGCTAAAAAATGGACATTTTGTTATTCCAAAATTATCATGAAACTTGAACTGAGTAATTTTGGTTAAATGTTGATCAGACTTGTGGAAGGAAATTTGTCTGGATAATTAGTTAATTAATAAACAAAATTAACCAAAAAAAATTGTGATTCTTATGTTAAAATGGTGTTGATGTCAACTAATTGATAAAAACAGTAAATGGCGAGAAGGTGATTGTAATAAGAAAAGCTATAAACATTGGTTAATCAACATATTAGATTGGTGTTGATTAAAATATAAGAACAATTAGTGATTAACAAAAGTCATATGATGCATTATGAGAGGCAAATGGGTAACAATTTGTAACGCAATAATGTTAATTAACATTAATTGTCATAATGAGGGTGTAATAATTGAAACTTAATATGGAGTTAACGGATTATGGTTAAGGATTGGATACAATTAAAGAAACAATTTAAATAGCTGGTTAATTGGGACACAATTGAAACCTTGTAAAATAACAGATGGATTAACGACAATTGTCATTAACAATGATGATTAACAATTAGACAAAATGATGTAAATCAACAAATAATGTTACATTTGACGACAACAAGGTTTACCAAAAAGCTCATCAGTTTATTGTCTCACCTTTCAAGTTGCTATGAAAGATAATGAATTAAACTATTAACACTAACAATTAACTAATTGTATAACCTTAATTTGACCTTTATTTACAGTTAATCAGTCAGTAGGAGATTAAATTGAGCAACAACCTTTTAAATTGTTTTCATCAACATTTACATTTAAGATTCAAGGTTTTCTCGTAAAACAGCAATTGTAATCAATTTAAGTGAACACTTTAAAATCATAGTTACAATTATCAGCTAATTAATTATTGTAATCAGTTGATTGTGTTGGACCATTTTTTGGTCATTAACTTGGAAAAAAAGATTTGAAATGATTTAAGTCAATTTTTTGTCAATAGGCAAAGACAATGAGAAAAAAAAAATGTATCAAGATTTGTAGCTTTAAGAGTTTGGATCAATTTTGCAAATCTTTCAATTTTAGCATTGAAGGGTTGAAGCCTAAGAAGCTTAAATCAAGTAAATCATCATCATGATGATCATCAGAAACTTGAACATGCCCTGGGTTATCAATAATAATAAACTTAATCAGGTCATCATCAAGGTTAATTAGGCGTTTTCAAGTCAACAAAATGATGCTTTTATTCAACAGTTAAGAAGCACACATTTGTGCAACTTTTGTAATTACACTGAATAGCGATCAAAGGTTAAAGTTCATCTTTATGTGTGGATCATCAGCATCATGAGTAATCATGAGTAATCTGTGATCATGAGTGAACTATTCTTGAAACAAGACCAAGTCAAACTGAACACACTCTTAATGTTTACATTAATAGATGAATGATAAGCCAATCATCCAATCATCATGAGATTGAATAATCAGATAATCTTGAGCAATAGAAAGACGATAAATGCTTATCATGAATTCATCATGAAAGATAGGAGAGAATAATCAATGTTAACTTGGCATTTTTAAAAGGGTTGAACAAATTGTGAGACAATTGAAAAGCTAACATTACATTTGCAAGTTCATCATCAACAGCTAACTTTAAGGTTTGTATTTTATTGTTTCAAAGTTGTTCATCTAAAGCTTGGTTCACTTCAACAAAACTCATGATTCTGTAATTGGATATGGAAAATATGTTTATAACCATTATATAAAAATTTGTCATCAGTTAATCGCTATTAATAATTGTGAAATGTAGTCACATAAATCTAATCACAGGGTAAATTAAATGAAGGTTACTTCAAATCTATTGTGTTTTAATTAGCTAATCAACTGACATTATAATCATTGATATCAGAATAAACTAGATAAACAGATTCTCAACATTCAACAAGAAATTGATGGAAAGGCTGAAAAAAATGAATAACAAATGTTGCTTCCAAATTGACTTTCAATTTTTCAATATTGAACCAGAAAATTTTTGTTACCAGAAAAGCATTTTAAATGAAAGTCGGTTAGGATGAAAACAGCTGAAAGTAAAATTGTCAAATTTCTGGTTCATCAACACTGCTGTTATTAGATCACAATAATGAAAGCTCAATGTTAATTGTTGAAGGTAAACAATTAGCTGATCAGTGAATGAGGGCAAAAATATGATGCATTTCAATGTTGTTTTTGTATTTACAATCTTTTTATGTTAAACATAATAATAACAATTCTGATTATTATAATGTTAACGGGAAAAAAAGTATGAAACTTTCAATGATGTAAACATAATCAACATGATTGTAATAAGTATTATCATCAACCTTGGGTAGAGCAAAAAACAGTGTCATTCAGTATTATGATATAATCAACAGAATGAATGAAACAAAAATGATGAAAGTCGATAAAGAACTGGAAGAGAGTGAAATGTTGGAATCGAAAGTGAAAGTCGAAAGAGATGCAAATGTCATTGAATAATAGCGTAATAGTAAACGGGACTTTCTTTCTCTCTCTTTTCACTGAGGTCAAGCAAGGTTTTTGTCCTATTTTTGTATTCACTTTAAATTACAATTAACATGGTATTTTTCCATGTTACTACTCATAACTAGAAATGATAACGGATTGAGCTGAAAAAGATTCAAGGCAAAGCAAATAGTCAATAGATTAATCTCAATATAAATAGCCGTTCATGTTTAGATTATGGATTAAGTGGACATTTTGGTCTTGAGATTAATATTGCTGGTTAATCTTGAAATTGATATTTTTGTTATTGACTTTGAATAACAATTCAAGATTAGTTTAAATGAAATTTTCTGTTGAGCTTTGCTTTATTATTGCTTTGTAATTTTGGGCTGCTTTTTTGTTTTCATTTTTGTTCAATTCATAACTCATTCAGATTGCTGAGTGAATCAAATCAGGTAAAATCAAAGGGAGTGATTAAATGAGAGGGAAAACTCGCCGTCAAGGTCGCAAATCCCGGTCAACAGGCTGGTAAAACTGGTTTTTGTTTTGCTATGCGTTTGTTGATTTTTTTTGCTGCTTTTGCTACTTTTACACACACACACACTTAAGCGTACAAAAAAGTTAATTTCAATCATTAAGTGAGGAAAATTAAAGCAACTGGTCATAATCGATCATCAATCTAATCATACTTAAACTCATAATCACCATAATCATCATAATCAGAATTACAATAAATACTTATCAAAAGGATAGTCAGAAGCATGATAATTGATGCAAGTGGTGAAAACAGAAACAGATAGACAATGTTGAAAAATGTTTCCACGCAGATAGAGTTGATTTTATTCCGATTTTTTGTCTTTTTGTAATTCCTTCAATTTGTCAGATCTTTTTTTTTTTGGCAAACCTGAGAGAAAGTTTTATGTACAAAATTGAGATTATCATATTGAGTGAGAATCAAAAGTATCTCGTGATCACCCTTAGGCCAGTTTAGTTACATTTTCAATCGTTGAATGGTGACTGAGTGTTTACGTGCTATAATGTGCAATTATTGAAAACCTTGACCACAGTTGATTGGGAGAGACACAATAAAACCCAGAGAAGGCAATGAGACAATTTGATTAATCATGTTGATTAAGATGAGTGTAAACACTTTTCACCATTAAACAATGGATAGGGTTAAATCTTGTCAAGGATTAAGACCTTATTTATCAATTTATATCAATCACCTTGACTTGTCCTTTAAAAATGATAAATTAATTTGCTTTTTCATCATTTACCTGAAATAATTTTGTGTAAGTATGAGTGCTTTTTTTACGAATTCAATCGGTGGTGGTTCAAGGAAAAATTTTGTTTCATAAATGGCCTTCATCAATCGGCTTTGCCGTTCAATCGACTCACACTTAACCAGTAAAACAACAACAAATGAGTCTTTATCAGAAAAAAAATACAAAAATATATATTAGGTCATGGCCGGTTTCGTTCAGTGAATCTCAATTTGGTATGAACCAGAAAATGAGCACTTAATATCAGTCAACATTAAACCATACAACATTAGATAGACAATTGAGTTTAACTGTTGGAAAGAAAAGATTATTCAAGGTTTGTTTATTAGTAATTAATTGAATAGCATCTCTCAGGTTGGAACCAAGGTTTCTCATGACAGTACAATCAAAACAAAAATAACAACAACGACGACAATCATGATAACTAATGATACAGATTATGGAAGGTAAAGTCATTCACAAATAAGGTGAGGTAAAGAACTGATTGTAGATGGAAAGATTGAGATTTAATTGTGTGATTGGTGGCAAAATAATGAACATTGGAATCAACGTAAACCAGGGAAACTCGTAAGATGATTTTAATCAACAAAATCAATCACCAGAATCTGGTTACATAAATATCAATTGAACCAACAAAATAATGATTAATCACTTTGTTTTTTCACTCACTCATCATCAACATGTTCAATTTATCATTTATTGGAAAACTAAATAATCATAATCAACATCTATTAAAGAGCTTCAACAATTTACAATTAAAATTACTCATGACGAGCTTTTCTTACTCATTTAACTATATTTATGCAGCAAAAATTTACCTTCAAATGAAATGGACAATTTAAAAACCAGTAAAGTTAATCAGTTTTAATCAATCTTGATCAGGCGTTGTTACGACAAAAAAACGCTTTTGAGAACTTTAAATCTCTGCTTTCTTTCAACTTATAATACCACAATAGAGTAATCATCATTTGATTAAAGCGTTCAGGTTCAATATCAATTGATTGTTGATGAAGATGAAGAGGAAAGGCGGCAATTTTCAGACCACTTTTACATGATAACGAACGCTAATTAGGTTAACATCAATTGCGAAATTAAAACGTTGAACGGGAGATGATGATGAAGAGGAGGAAAGAGGGAGTCGAGACCATGACCTACAAGATTAAATACTATGAGCTATGGAGAGTTGATTACAGAGAATTAATTGTGCACTAATTAACGTACAATTTGGGAAAAGTCAATATCCTGAAATGAACTAATAATTATAATAAAATATTGATTAACTTGATTCTTTCTGAAGGAAATTTTTGCTCAAAAATTGAAGTTTATTGTCCAACAACACTTTTAAACGTTTGTCAGGAGGAAAGTTTAATCACAACAAATTTAAAGTTTTCCAGGTTAACCCGAATCATCCTTTATTACTTTAATTTACAATAAAATGGTTTTCACATTTAACTTTCTCTTATTAAATTTATCATAACATAACAGGTGTGAGAATTAGTTAATTGTGTTTAACCTTTGTATATCTTTCAATTGATATTGAGCATTTTAACTGTTCAATTGAAGATCAACAATAACCATTGAAAAGAGAGTTTTTAAAGTGAAATTACGTGAAAACTCAATGTTGACAATCAAAGAGATTTATATGGATTTAATCAACAATAAAATTGCAGATTAATGGATCAATGAAAGGGATCAAATTTGGTTTAAACAATAAATCAACATTTAAGGAAATTATAACAACCTAAATAAGTTAAACAGTTGAAGATTACATCTTATTTACCCAAAAAAAATGAAAACTAATAGCAACCCATTTGTATTACCTTTGCTCATCTAAATGATCAACAATTTACACTCGAGTTGATGAAAATTGTGATACCATTGGTGTATTGTCAAAGGTTGAACATAAATTTTCTTACTAATCATTTAGATGTTCAAGTTAATAGGAAACTGAGTGAAACATTATTCTTTATCTTGCATTTGATAATCGAAACTAATTTAACGGTGAATTATTTTACCAGTAAATGAATAACAAAAAAAAATATCAATCTGATAATAATGAATAATATCTGTAATTAACTTGGAATGGAAACAGAACAGTAACTAACCACCTTGGACTCATTTCATTTCAATCACCTTTGGTGTATAGCCATATTAACTCATACATTACTAATCAAACTGAACATACACAATAATCAAGTTTTGGCTTTTGATGAACATTTTGTTATTAGTAAATTAAAATGGAAATATTGACCAAACAAACAAAAAAACCAGTTTGCCCATTATTATTGGGAAGCACAAAAGAGTCACTTGTGATTTATTGATGATGAAAATGAAGTAAAGTATAAATGGAGAAATACTTACTTCAATCCCTTTACGTTTCAATTCAATTATTTCCCGTTTAATTAAAGCCTTTTCCTCTGATTGTTTCTTGATTGTCCAATATGATGATGGGGTTAATATACATGAATCATTGAGTGACTTTTTTGATTCAGATGAAGGTGCAAAGGTAACTTTAACTCCGTTTGCCTCAAAACACCATTGTCTTGTATCGTAGGCATTAAATAATTCACTAGGACTAATTAATTTAAATATATCATCGTGGGGTGAAAGTATTTGCCAGTTACTGTACATTGAAAGCTTTGATTGAGCTTCTTGGGGAACGTACATTGGTTGTGGACGATAAATGCAACAATAGGTTGACCGAGTAGACATTTTAAGGCCTAAATAGGTGTACGTTTGACCCTTCATATAGAGCTGCATACATTTCCTTTTGGGTCGAGGGGTGTCTGGACTGACCAGGGTTGATCCAATTAATTGATTGAATACATTGAGTGAGCTTCGTTTCCGTATTGTTAGGGATGTTGGCCGGCTATTTATGCTTCCATTCATTTTAGTATCAAATTTACAATTTTTTGATATCAATTCATTCATTGGTTTAAGCTTTTCACTTTCCGTCTTTTCCCCATTTTCATGGTCAGCTTTATCGGTTAGGCTTTCCATTTCTTGGCAAGTCTCGTCCTCTTCAATTTTTATGTTTCCTTTCATTTTATCATCCATTTGTTTATCCTTCATTTGGTCTTCACCAAATTCCGGTATTGAAGGTATCTGTTTGTAGACCAAACAACTGGTGTTAATGGTATCGTTAACAGCATGACCAGAAGGGTTTATTGTTGATGCTGAGGAAGCAGTTGCTGTTACCAATGTGGATGATGAAAGTGATGAATCAGATGAATGAAGAGCCTCTGGGGAAGCCTGGAATTCAATATTCTCCTTGTTTTCAAGAAGAATTTTTCTAAGAACTGGAAATACAATGGGGCCTGATAGGGTCACCTTGGTCTCGGGATATTTAAGATGAGGATAGTAATCGGGCAAAATGTCGAATGGTTTGGTTGATTGATTAGTTGATAATCTATCAAGACTAGATTGATTGACAAAATTGTGAGGGTTGGAGGAGGGGAAAAC
The DNA here is from genome assembly GCA_028476895.1 of Tetranychus truncatus. NCBI lineage: Eukaryota > Metazoa > Arthropoda > Arachnida > Trombidiformes > Tetranychidae > Tetranychus > Tetranychus truncatus. The sequence continues at coordinate 9,887,247 of CM052061.1, forward strand.
AGCTGAATTGGTGACAATGCTATTTGATGAAAAGGTTATTGGTTCATTCAACACTGAGATTACATGGTGTGATGAGTTACTAGAGTTATTATCACTGATCATGGATGGTGAAAGGCCACTGTTCAAACAATAAGATTCGATTAATCCTTCCTTGTTATTTAATTTATTACTATTACTAGTAATATAAGGTAATTTACTTGGTAAACCTTGAACAACTGAAGTTTTACGGGTAAAGTGGGGATTGGAATCACCGGTTAATGGATATTGTTGATTGTAATTAGACTGATGATGTCGTAAGTAAGATTTGGTGAAAAGTGGTTCTGATGTTTTCCGCTTTTTTAAAGGAGGTCCTGCTGACGGGGCAAGTAATTGTTGCTTTAAAATGTTACCCACAATTGGTTGTTGATTTTGTTGCTGCGATTGATTTAAAGATGACTGATAGGTATGTTTAATACTAACATGTTGAGGCTGAGAGAAGACATTGCCTGGCTTAAGATTTAAACAAGATGACTGAACAGGTTTGGTTAACTGTTGTTGCAAGAAATTTGACTCCATAACAGACATTTTACGTTGGACATGGTCATTTAACAGTTGAAGTTGATTAAGTGATAATTCATTTGTTGATTGGGTTTCATTGGCTTTACAATAATGTAATTGATGAGCTTCAAGGGTTTCTTTGTTTCTGAACGCGATTTTACACAATGTGCAAACATAGACGAGCATTGAAAGCTCTTCTTGAATAGGTGGTATCATGGTTGGTCGACTAATTTTCCGCTCATTGGGTTCACCTGAATCACGAGCTTTTAATAATAAATCTTTAATTATACTTCCTTCAGGATTCTCTGGGTTAACATTAAAATTAGGATCTACAATATTTGGGTTAGATGTTGAACTGCTTTTTCTGGTTGCAACAGAGTCTAGGGTCAAACCAACAATGGGTATTCCTGTGACACCAGAAATTTGAGATGAATTTGACGATGATGATGAAACAGGCACTGGGATAACCCTAACTGTTGGGGAACTCTTTGATGAAGTAAGCAAATTTCTCACCAAACTAGATTCTAATCCAGTTTCATGAGCATGAGATGACTGAATTCCTATAACTCCTGTTCCTGATGAACCATTTGATGCCTTGTTCATAATAATTGGGCTTTGTTGATGTTGTTGTTTCATGCTAATTATAACAGAAGGATAAATTGGTTCACTAAATTTTTTAGCTGGACCAGGATGTACGGGCATCGTTAAACTAGAGTGCTGATGAGCATGAGGCACATTTGATGGTGTCACAACCGTGGTACCTGAAGTTAACGAATTTGTTGTAAGGATTCGACCTAAAAGAGCCGATTGTAATTTAGAACCAGAAACATGATTGGGATCGACAACAATTTCACTAAATCTTCGAGAGTGTAGATTACTATTGCTGCCATGAGTAGTGTTGGTTGTCGCTGTACCGGTTGATAAAGTAACCGGATAAGACATAGATCCGGAGGGCACTGATGAGACCGAATGCCTTGAAAGATACCTTTTGGGCCATAGAGGATCCAAAGTATCAACAATTGCAGCATTCTCGGAGATTATTTTACTTATATGCTGCTCTATTTCTTGAGCATTTGCTTTGGGTTGAAGACCAGTTGAATTTTTTCTAGTTGAGGTGAAATTACTAATAGAACTATTAGATGCACTATCATTATTGTTATGACTACTATTTAATGAGGAACTTTTATTAGATGAAGTTTCTCCATTACCTTCAATTGGTGAGGTATAAAAGGTGGAAAAGGTTGTGGAAGTGGAAGATGAAGGTACGCTTTGAGCAGTGGATGAATAAAAAGATGTTGATGGTATGGATGGGTAGGATGATGATGATGAAGTCAGGGCGATTGAAGAAGGTACAGTTGCTGTTGTTGTTGCTGCTGTTGATATGGACACTCCAGAAGAATCAAGATTATGTTTAGTTGAGATTTGATGTTGTTGTGGCTGCTGTGGCTGCTGCTGTTGCTGAAGATGATTATTTCGACTTTTGTGAATTATCCAATTTAATCCAGCTGGTGCAACAAAAACTGATTGCTTTCGGTAAGGTACGGATGGACTTGGTGTTGTTGAACTATAATTATTGTTTAAGGTTGACTCGGGCACCTTAAAAGTGGTCTCTTTGCATACAGAGATTACACTATTAGTGACACCAGACGATGATACAAATCCTTCACTGTTATTAACTTCATTACTTTTGGTTTCATTTTCACATTTATCATTATAATTACTGTTAGTATTACTACTAATTTTACTATTGCAATCATCGATTACTTCATGGGAAAGCTCATTACCATCATGAACTGTGACACTTGTATTATTTCCATCAAGGCTTTTATATGCATCATATGATAATTTAATGTTACAATTGTTACTGGAGGTATTATCACGATTATTAGTATTATTATTATTGCACAAATCGTCACCATTCATTTTCATCATCAAAGCTGCTCCATTGAGATGATTCTCGTTCATCTTAGTTGGCATATTGTCCTGACGTTGTTGTACTGTTGTTGGTTTAACTCCAACTGTTGCTTTATCAATACCGTTTTGAATAACTCCACCGATAATTTTTGTTTCATTTAATCGAATTTTGGCACCATTTTCATAGTTTCCATCCATAAGGTCACAAGTTGAAGATTCATCTCCATTAAGATGATTCGGAGTTTTCCGTTTTTCATCTAGATTAGTTGAAAGAGGGAAAATATTAAAGATAATGGTTGATAACATAATCATGGAACTCATTCATTAACTGAGGTGATATACACACATATACACTCATAAATAAATTAATCAAGAAAGCAAGGTTTGAATCTTCACCCATCAAAACTAAACAATCTCTTCCTGTTTGATAATTGAAAAAAGGGTTGACTTAGAGGCCCATATAAATACTAGAGGGGGTAATAATAGGATGAATAATGATCAAAGTCAACATCAGATTATTTAGAATAAAAAAGTATTGAATTAATAATGTAAAGGTAACCAGAAAATACTGGTGAATAGGACTTACCATTAGTGGAAACAAGATGCTTGGCAATAATAAGTTGATGATCAAAAGTGAGTTTTGGAAATGGAGAAGAACGAGCAGGAGTTGCAATCTCCATTAGACTGTTTGACTAATCCAATAAACAATCAACATAACGTTTAGCTTTAGTAACTTTGAAAACTAGAAAGGTAAATAAAAGTACAACTAAAAGTGTAACGATTATTTAAATTCAATAGATGGATGTTTCAGTTGATGCTGTTGGTACTGTTACTCCAGATGATAGTAATGTAAGTTTAGGTTGATGAAGCATAGAGATGAACGAAAATTGAACAAATTAACAATCAAAAAAAAGAAGGAAAGGATGAAAAATGTAAGAGAAAACAGAATTGAAATGAAAATTGGTAAGGACAAAGCACCTCGAACGGTTAAATCAACATGATGCTATCAACAACAATATACACACAACAAAAATATTCATTTGGAATCACAAGCCAGTCAATCCATTATTACATGAAAAGCTAAACAACATAAACAGACATGCATATTTCAGACAGTCTCACAAACACCCTGTCTCACTCACTTGTTTGGGGAAGTCAGGGAAAGCAAAAACAGACAGAAGACAGATAAATAGAAAGAGAAGGGAAAGAAAGAGAAGATAGGAATGAAAAAAGTGACTTGTGAGTGAGCTAAGGTACTGCTAATCATCATTATCATCAAAAACAGCAACAACATCAGCAGAAAACTCAGTCTGTGAATATCAGAAAAAACCTTCAAAAAATTTTTTCTTCATTTCACCAGGCTTTCTCTCTCTCTTTCCTCTTCCCTCTTTCTTCTTTTTTCTCTCTCTCTCTTCCCCTATCTTCCCCTTGTTACGTTTTCCCTCTTGTGACGAAAAATAAACCATTTTCTTTCTGTTTTTTTCTTGTTTACTCGTTCTTAGTTTCCCTCAAGCAACACCAACATCACACAACATGATGATAAAAAGGCTAGCAAACTTCAAGAATGTTGAAAGATAAAGAGGAAAGTGGTGTTTATAAAGAAAACGATCAAATATTTTCCTCTCTTCATCTCTCTCTTCATCTCTCTCTCTCTCTTTCTCTCTTTACCATAATGTCGTAGAAAGTGAAATACGTAGCCTTATTGACAACGTTGTTATGATAAATATTAAGGTTACCTCTTCCAGCCCATGCTGCTTTACTCATCTTACTTTTACTATCAATCAACACTGACCAGCTTCAGTTCGGCTTCTTGTTGGACATTGAACACTTAACTTTCTTTCTCTCTCTTTCTTTATTTTCCCTGATAATGGCCAGTTTATCGTGTCATCTTGAATTATTGGCTCAAACAAAAGGAATGCTGATTGGATATCTTTAGTGTAGAATCACCTTTAATAAATACTGCATTGTCTAGAGTCATTCAATCAGACCGATTTGAACTATTGTTTTACTGATTAAGCATTCATTAGCCTTAATTAACAGATTTTACAGTTGCTAGAGAGGGCAATGAGAGACACTTTCAAACCATCGTATTTAATCAACAAAAAAAAGTCATTCTGATTATACCAATGGTTTTTATCTCTAATTGTCTTTATGTATTTTTCCAACCAGATTACAATGTTTTATCATTGCTCAACCTAAAATTATTATCTCCTCTATTTCTCGTTCCTCTTCTCTCTCTTTTCCGTCATCATCACCATCATCGTCATCGCCATCGACATCATTATCATCTTCGTCATCACCATTATTCTTGTGATATTGTTTGCAGTATAAGTTTTCACCACCATAAACCATTTATCCCATTGAAAACATGTTGGCTGTTACATGTTTAACTTCCATGTTCATTTTTTTGTGGCAACAGTGCCAAATCAATGGTTTATGGGAACATTGACACAACAGAATAACATGTTAATCTTCAGTGTCACATTTAAATAATTTATTCAACTGGTATCAATCATTTAACACACTGGTTTCACCTAAAAAAATCAACATATTACTAGGAAAAACAATCAACGGCAAGAAACAATCAACTTCTCTACCAACCAAAAATTTATTATATAATATATTTAGCCTAATATTTTTTGCTTTCAATCTCTTTTACAGTTGCCCTCGTGATATTCATCCAGTTATCTTTGGAGAAGGATGCAATGAAGAAAATCTGATTGAGTGGTTAATCAAATGCAGTGGAATTAATTTTGATTAGAGAGGCAAAAATTGGAGGAGAAGGAGGAGAATACTGAGGGGGTCTGGAAAAGGGTTCACCGAGGAAAAGTGAGGTGGAAGAAAAGCTGTTATTTGGTGTTACTTGATGAAAAAAAAGCTTATTACATGATCACCAATTGAAGCAAGAAACAAGATTTCTGTCAATATCTGGCCTTAGATAAGCGTCCTTGAGAAAACAGTGACGATCTTTATTGAACACTGTTTTTAGTTAATGTTTGACTAAATGAAACAACTAAATAGTTGACTGAGATGATTAGTGAACACTCACTGTTCATACCTGATTTCTTGTCAAATCAAATTAAACAGTGAGCCAATTCACATTGAGGTCAACGAGCAACCTTGAAACGAAAACGTGCTTCTCATTATTATTATTATTAACGAATATCATGGAAGGAGAACCGAAGAGTTGAGAAAGAAGACAATGACGAAAATGATGACGAAAATGATGAGAGTCTAATGGTTTAAAGCGATAATGGTGGAAGAATCAGAGAAGAAGCAAATGAGTTGAAGGAGGAGGAATCCCTTTGTATGTGATAAAATTTCAATTGCTCAAGCTAGACTTACAATGTTTGTTAGCATCATTTAATCGAAAGATTATTGGTTGATTGATTATTTGGTGTAATTCAGAAAAGTGCTTCAAAAATGTGATTTATCTCTCGAACAATATCTTTAATCTGATCAGATTATCATCACATCTTGCTATCAAACCCAAAGATTATTGTCAAAATAACAATTATTAAGACTAATGCATTTTGGTAACACATATGAATCAATGGCGTGGAAAGACAAGAATACATCAGATCAATTGAGGTAAGAAACCATCAAATCTATGAGAATTGGAATATGATTTAATTGGTTCAAGTTTGAGTTGTAGATAAGTTTAGGTTGAATCGGGTTAAATTGGATTGTCTTAGGTTATGTCAGTCATGAAAGTCAATGTTTTTAGCTCAACAGCTGAAGCCTAAGAAGATAAATTGATCACTGTGTCTTTACCCAAATGTGTGCTTCAAATAAAGTTGGAAATATGACAGAAAATTTATTTCTTATTTTTTATTTTAATAATTTTTTAGCTAAAATCTGAACTTGCTTAAAATTGTGGTTACTATAAAATGAAGTGAATGTTAAGAAGGAAAAAAAGGTAAGTGAAGGTGACTTTGATCTGAAAAAAGTTTAAATACCTGTTTAGCTGTTTTGATTAAAGCAAACACTATTCCTCTATTTTGTTATATTCAATTCGGGACCAAACAAGTGTCAGGTAATTTTTACTAATTTATTTCTATTAACTATTAACTCAATTTGATTTCTAATTCGTTATTTCACTTTCCATTCTCGCAATTCACTCTTTTTTTCAGATCTAGAAAAGTGATCCTTGAAAACTCGGAGTCATTTTTTGTAAATCTGATAATCGAATTGAAATTAGCCTTTTTTATTAAATAATTTTATATCATTTCCAGTTAAATCAATTACAAGGCTGTACCAGGAATCAAGTGAGAGGTCATAAGCTACGGGCTCAACTCGAGTCTACATTTGATTGTGTTAACGGAATTAGCTGATTGAGAAATTGGACAATCAGTATATTGTCACGTAGACTATTATCTTGACAATCATTTGGTTGTCTAAAATGATTGACCATTTATGTCCATGATGAAAGAAAAGAAGAGATCAGTGACCAGAATTGTGAGATTTAAAATTGAGATTACCGATTAAATCACGGATTCAATGTAAGTTCATTTGATTTGACAAAACCATTTATTAATGAGAAAGCTTCACTTAAAATCAGTCCAAAATTTCAATGTAAAGTTTACTTTAACCATGAGTTTGTTCATCTTCAAATTAACAATCGTCATGTTTTTTATCTACTCAGTGTTTCAATTTACTTCAAGCTCGTTTACTGAGCTATTAAACAATACTTCAACCAGGCAGGCATTGACTTACGATCGGATTGTTGGTGGATCAACTGCTGCTTTAATCGACTTCTCATATTTGGTTTCCCTTCAACGAGCAACGACTACTGGATATAAACATTACTGTGCTGGTTCCTTGATTAAATCTAATATTGTTTTGACCGCAGCTCATTGTATCTCCAGGTAAACATGATAAACCAAATTATCATAAACTAAATGATCATTGTTTCTCTCCTCTTTTCCAGGATTAAAATTAAAAATTTACTTCTGGTAACCCAAGGAAAATCTGGTTCACAGAAACATTTCCATCAAGTAGCAGAGGCAGTTATTCACTACAATTATAATGAAATTGGACATTTAAATGATTTAGCCTTACTCTTTCTGGTTGACCATATTCCTGTATCTAAATTGGGTTTAACCACAATTGCTCTACCCTCGATAAAACTAATTAATCAACGATATTATGGCTATTTACCGAGTCGTCTAACAGTCATTGGTTGGGGTAACAATTATGGATCTAGATTATTGAGAAAAGCTAATCTCATTATCCATAGTGACATTGAGTGTAAATTTTATCATGGGATGGCTTATCGTCAGGGTATGATTTGTGCAGGTGGTAATGGAGTAGCTAGTTGTTTCGGTGATTCTGGAGGTCCGCTGATTTTAAGGAGAGGATCAAAAAGTAATAAAGATGTCTTGTTTGGTATTGTTTCATGGGGACCCGAGAACTGTGGTGTCCGACCTACAGTATTTACGAATGTAATACATTACCTTAATTGGATCAAAGTAACGATGCAAAGATATATCAGATGAAAGTTGAGAAGAAAATGGCGAAATTTCAATGTATGGCTTACATTTTGTCAAGTATTGTTGTGATCCTCATGTAATCATCTCTCAGTAAAAGCTCATTTTACCCGAATTCATAAATTTATCTTTTATCTTGAATAATGAACGGCGATAAAATTAAAATGCAAAAAATAGTCATTTGGTCAATATGACTAGCTTTACCATTTTAATATAACCAACAATCTTTTACAATAGCAATTTTTATAAGTTTCATTCAAGCTTTAAAATTTCTGATTAAAAGGATTGAACCGATTGGGTTCTTAAAGTTTTTTATAAAATTTTTTATCCAGCTGTTTTTGGATTTGTTGTTTTGCGCATTTTTACTACATTGGTGAATTAACCTGTTGTGGTGTGTAATGTTGAAGGTTTCAGGATTATCCAAATTATTGAATTAGATCTACTTTTGGTGCAAGTAAAATTTTCATTGCTTTTCCTTTCTTGAGCAGATCGAAGGCTTGTTGATAATCATCCAATGAGACTATGTGACTAACTAACCCCTTGGCATTAACTCTTCCGCTTGAAATAAGATCAATAGCAGCTGGGAATCTGTTAACGAGTACAAGAAAGTGTATTAAGTAAACTGAAAGTGATGTTACGAGTTACAGTAAATTAACGCTTATTTTTACCTAAAAACAGTTTATTATATTGCCAATAGACGAAAGTACTGTTTAAATTATACTAACACTGTTTATCCTAGGGCTAGAGTTGTGATACCAATAGATGGCTCTGATTTTTGGTTAAAACAAATGTGAATTTACTGTGTTTTAATTCAACTTACGTGTTATTATATCGAGCAACTCCTAATAAATCAACTTGCCGAAGTGATGCAGTACTTAAATCAACATTAACTCCTTTTGATCCCAATCCTTGTAACAAAACTTTGCCACCTCTTCGAACTCCAAGTATACCTGTATTAATACATGAACCAACACCAGTACAATCAATCGCAACATCAGGTGGTCCACCCATTATTTGGTTAACTTTCTCAGCAATCTGTTGTGGTGTTTGTTTGCTATCAACCAACAGAGTATAATCAGCTCCAAAATTTTTGGAGGCCTTCAATCGTTCGTCGTTCAAGTCAGTTATGCAAACTTTGCTGGCTCCAAATGCTTTAACTACCATCAAACATATTATACCGATTGGACCACTTCCAGTGATTAAGATTTTTTCATTTCCTTCAAGTTTAGCTCGTCTGATTGCCCAGATACAGCAGGCAAATGGCTCTACAAGAGCACCCTCTTTAAGACTCATGTTATCAGGCAATCTGCAGATCAATACAAACAGAGAGAACATTTTAAAATGATTTGCAATCGTTGATTCAAGCTGATTAATTCTTCGATTGACTTACTTGTGACACAAAATAGCAGGCCAAACATTGGTTGATCTGAAAAAGCCAGTTTTATCTGCTCCAGCACAAGTAGAATCAGCAGCGTGACATAAATTGTTTGATCCGATTCTACACAGATCACAAGTCCAACATGGCTCACAAGGTTCACAACAAACTCTATCACCAGGTTTAAGATGAGTTACTTTGGATCCAACCTTGATGACCGTTCCACTTGCTTCATGTCCCATGCTTGCTTCCTCCCTTGCGTACCATGGACCAATATTACCCTCGAGATGCCAATGAAGATCACTGCCACAAATACCACAAGCAGCCACATCAATCAATACCTCTAAATGAACAAAAATACAAATTGGGATTAGTAATCACTTATTTAAATGCGTCGATTTCATGAAATCCATCGATTGTCAAGACTTGAGCTTTGGTATTGTATATCCTTATCGAAGAAATTTGACACAAGCTTTAATTTAATGGTCTCCAGACAACTCAACATTAAAATATTACCTGATTCGGATGGTTCATCATCTTTGTGGTATTCATCGAGACGTAGCTCGCCGGGCTTGACAAAAATTAGACTTTGCTTAACCATTTTTGAGATTGAGTTCTGGAACAGAGTGACTTTATTAAATGAACAGTGCAAGCAAAAATGACTTGATATCTTAATTGATACTGTTATTTAAATATGGCTCAGAGGGATAGCTCTCATACAAATAAAACGGAGATAAAAAAGCAAAATGTGTAGTTTAAGTATTTATTTTGATGTCATGAATTAAATTGAATGACTATATTATCATGCTTGATAGTGATATGATGACAATTTACTTGGTTGCCCTTCAATAAGCTGTTGAAAAACACCACTAACAGTATTATCTGCCCATTTATGTAATATTTAATGGAGAAAATAGCTTGAAGAGTTGATGCATTGTGTAATTTGATGACTTCACTTAGAGTCACCTTCACTTAAATTAGATGGTATAAACTGAGATTAAAAAAACTTCATTGCTGATTGCGTTTCTATTCAGATAATTCATGTATAATTCACAATCAAGAAGATTGACTCAATCTTGATCTGCTTTAGTTCTAGACATAAAAAAAATTTGAACACTTAAGTGAACAAATATAAATTATTATACCATATTATGTACAAAGCAGTATATTAAATTGTGCATCAAACAGTGTATTTAAAACCATCCAATACTTTGAGCACCATTAGACAGAGTTTTTTGAATATTCAAAAGTAACAAATAAAGCAACACTAGAAGAAAAGGAGCTGAGCAAAGCTGGCCCTGGTTATATAAGGCTCTAAACCCATTCGTGTGATAAATTCTTATCATGACTTTGAACATCGATTCGAAGGTAGGTTTGATCTACATGCGAGATTTGGCAAAATCAAAGGGAAAAGTTGAGGACCAAAAAAATGTTCCACCGAATCCTCCAGCAATAACTGTTGTAAGAATTCCTGCATGAAAATGATATTAAATATATTCCACGTTGATTGTCAGATGATTTAATAAACTTCAATAAATTAAACCTGAAGTTTGTGGTTGACCACTGGTGAGATAATGCTTGGAGAATTCATAGCCACCGAAGAGAAAGAAAAAACCAGGCATTTCTCTGGCCAATGTCGGTGTTAAACATCTGAACAACCCAACTAGACCTTCATCTTTAAGTATTTGACGAGTCATCCCAATAGCAATGCTGTTTGAATAATGAAAAATAGCGAAATAAGTTCATTGATTTTAGCGAATTTTCTAACTCACACTTACCACTTTGACCAGTTTCCTTTAAAGATTGTAAATGACATTTTATAAGTTCAGTTGGACAGAGAGTGAATGAAGAGAAAAAAGCAGCGAAAAATCCTGCGATTGCGTTTTCTAGCGGTTTTGGTGCGCCTTCATTTCCAGAAAAATATGTAACACCCTTTTGACAAAAACCATGAGCACAGAAAAGAACTGAATTTTCTGCAATATTGGCTGCCAAAGCTGGGAAGGTTCCGGCGTAAAGGCCTCGAAAAAAACCTTCATTTTTTAGTGTTTTCTTGAAGCATTGTAAACCGTTATTGTAAAGATGAGGGAATGTTTGCAATTTGACTTTTACAGTATCCAAAGGCTGGCCAACAAAAACACTAGCTGATCCTCCTAATGAACCAGCAATAAAATCAATAACTCCTTCGATGAGACAGGGACGAGCAGCAATAGTTGATTCAGTTATACTTTGGATGATATCCTGAGAGTGAATCAAACTGTTTAACAAAATTCTTAAAATTATATTAAACTACCAATTCTATAAAATATAAAGTCATATTAATCAACCAAGATTTGAGAAAAACTATTGAAATGTTGTTCATGAAAAAAGTATTCATATTATAATTAAACGATGATTGTGCATCGTTAGAGATTTTACAACGTACAATTTGCAAAAGTTTAATTTACACTTTAAAGTAATCGTAACGCAAAATATTACGAATGAAATAAATTCAGGGCGTTTTTCATCCTTCACTTCATAACTCGTGAACCATCGATACTGTAAGGCAGATTTTTAACGATAAACTTATGCGAATGATAATCCCCAATTTCAGAGTTCAAGATCAGTTGGTTATTTTTCTAACTTGTTCTTGTTCAGAATAGTAAAATTGACTTCAATTTGATACCCTGTTTGATAACTATTTATTAGCAGATGTGGCTTTAATGGCTAAATATTGTCTTCCTTACTTCCACACGTAAATGGCAAAGAGAGATTTAATGATGGAAAATGTAATTCTCGCGGTCGACTAATTGTAGGATCAGTTGTTGAATCTAATCAATTTGAAGGAATTGTTAAAGGCAAAGGATCAATCTATCGTCTTGAGGGTAATCATCTGAAGAAGTTGGCTGAAGGTTTCACCCTTTCCAATGGTATGGATTGGTCGGTTGATGGAGAACTATTTTATTTCAATGATTCTGAAGACCAGAAAATACAAAATTCTCGACGAAATCATCGCAAAGAATGTTTTGTGAATTTTATTATAATATTATACAACAAAAATGCTTTGAAAGTGCAATACATGTTGCTAAAAAGACACAATTAACACATTAGTTGTTATCCTTACGCACAAATTGAAACAAATGGGCAAAAAGAGAGTAAAAATTATTTTATTTCAATTTAGACTCTGTTGGTTTGTAAAGATATAAAAGCTGAGTCCATTTTTGCAATTTAAAAACTTTTCTGATGAGCAGTTTTCGAGAAAATCGAGGTCAAAATTGAAACTTCGATCGCCTTTTATTCAATTATGGAAGCAGATAATTTTATGAAACTGATTTAATAAATGTAACTTTTGATGGTCAACCAGAAAATTTGCTTATTTTAACAAATAAAACTTTTCTTTTTCTGTAGAACAGATTAGTTCGATTTTGAATTAAACCGATCGTTTTCTGTTACCGTAAGAGTTGAACATCTGAAACTTATTATTTGTCCATAAAAGTTGTAAGCTCAAATCATGGATCAAATACTTTATCCAATTTAACAATAGTTCTCTTGATTTCGGCCATTTGCGTTAAAACTTTGAGCATCGATAATTCGAGAAAGACATCACCTACAATCACTTTTCTTTCACCAATTTATTTCTTCACTAATCAATAATTTACTTCAATCAAATAACTCTTCAAGAGCGCATTCTGGTAATGATATTTGGGTTTTAAATGTACGAACAACAACTTATCTTTACAACCAAACTCATCTTAACCCATTTCTTGGTAAACAAACCAATTTTCTGGTTTCAACTTTCAAATCTAACGCGAAGAATACTTTTAAAGGCTCAAACATTTGAGTTAAGGGTTGAGACTTGGTGGGGTTGTAGAGATATGAGAACTGAGTCCATTGGTACTGGGAAATGCATCATCAGATAGATAGTTTTCGAGAAAATCGAGGTCAAAGTGGAAACTTCGATCGCCTTTTTTTGATCTATGGAAACAAATTTTTTAGCAAAACTTATTTTACTGATGCATCTTTTGCTGACCAACCAGAAAATGGTATTATTTTGAGAAATAGCATTTTATATCATTGCAAAATAGATCAAGTTCGATTTTCAGTTAAACCGATCGCTTTCTGTGACCGTAAGATTTAGAAAGCTGAAACTCATTGTGGGTGAATAAATATTGTTGGTATACATCCATGAACAAAAACATTTTTCAATTTAATAACAGTTCTCTTAATTTTGGCCATTGACGTAAAAACTTTGAGCCTCAGTATATCGGGAACGGTATCATTTACAATCATCATTCTTTGACCAAACATTAGATTTCGTTAGGTCTATAATATATTGCAATATTCAGTAATTCAAGATCTTGCAAAAAGAGTTATAACAGTTTATTACTTATGTTGTCTGATTTGAGAATTGATTTATAAAGTTAAATGGTTACCAAACATAAATCTTAATTATTTTATGGATTAGCTTCGATCTATTGAGCATTTAATCATATAATGTTATAGCCGTTAATAAAATCTAACGTTTCGTGAAAGAATAGTGATTGTAGGTGATGTCACTCTCGAATTATCGATGCTCAAAGTTTTAACGCAAATGGCCGAAATCGAGAGAACTATTGTTAAATTGGATAAAGTATTTGATCCATGATTTGAGCTTACAACTTTTATGGACAAATAATAAGTTTCAGATGTTCAACTCTTACGGTAACAGAAAACGATCGGTTTAATTCAAAATCGAACTAATCTGTTCTACAGAAAAAGAAAAGTTTTATTTGTTAAAATAAGCAAATTTTCTGGTTGACCATCAAAAGTTACATTTATTAAATCAGTTTCATAAAATTATCTGCTTCCATAATTGAATAAAAGGCGATCGAAGTTTCAATTTTGACCTCGATTTTCTCGAAAACTGCTCATCAGAAAAGTTTTTAAATTGCAAAAATGGACTCAGCTTTTATATCTTTACAAACCAACAGAGTCTAAATTGATATGAAAATAATTTTTACTCTCTTTTTGCCCATTTGTGTCAATTTGTGCGTAAGGATAACAACTAATGTGTTAATTGTGTCTTTTTAGCAACATTCAAGTATCATTTACTTGTAAACCAGTGAATGTTTAATGTTATATGCAGAAAATTTGGTTAATGATTCTTTGGTTACAGCTAAAATGTAACACCAACTACCCATTAGTCCTGCAATCGTGCGAACTCCGCTTGTTGTTGTGAATCGCCGCTGTAATAATAAATATTTCCTCTTACTTTTAGAGACAATTTTACGTCAACCGGAGTTGAAGCCTAACAATTTAATGGTCGCTATAAAAACCAATTGTCACCCTTCAATCAATCAGCTAATTAAAGTTTTTAGTTTCGAGGTATTTCAGACTCAAATGGATAATAGTCAATATCTCAATACTATTCTTGACCATGTTGAAAGATTTCTATCGTTATGCTCATCATTTGATACAAGCTGATGATTCCGTTGTGCTTGCTCAATTTTGTTTGCTACAGATTACCCTTTTTTGGACAGTTATTACCTTTGCTTCACTATTCCGATGCCAAAGTTAACTTTATATTTGCTTGGAATGAAAATGGCTTCACTAACCCGTCGACTGATCCTAGTCTGGTTTACATAGTTGACAATACTATTACTACAATAATTACCCCATTAAGATTAGCTTTTATGATTAAACGGAAAACAAGGTTATCAAATAACCAGTTAGATTGATCTTTATGATCACTCGAACTGTTTAATGTTCAACTAAAATAAATTGTTGGCGATGGCATGATTCCTGATCAGTCTACTCGAAAAATCGTTATTCACGGCCTAGTCTATGAAGTTAGTAGTATTTATGATCAGACTTATGATAGCGATTAAGAACGAAGTTTTCGTCTGTAAGTTTGGCTTATTCAACTTCGTACTTTAGAGATGTAATATTATAATTAACTAATGATATTTTTATTCATCAACAGAGAAGAAGAAGTTCTCTTGGCCGACATTTATTCTTTACCTCTCGAGACACAACTTAAAACTTTTCCAGAATATACAAAGTTGGCGTGAAATTATATGGAAATCCCTATCTTGAACATTGCAATATTTCAGCTACTTAATTTGGATGAATATTGTCACTCCCTTTTGAAATGAATTCAACAATAAGATATCAAAACACTCCTTATCGTATCAAATCTGATCAAATATTTTTTGACTGCAGCTCGTTGTATCTGCAGGTAAACATTATCAAATCAACCAAATTATCATAAACTAAATAATCACTGTTTATCATCTTTTCAAGGATTGAAATTAAACTCCTTGTAACTCAAAGAAAACCTGGCATACAAAAATGGAGGTTTCCACAGACTTTTATTATGTCATACATTGTATCGAAGCAACAATTTAATACAAATTGCATGAAAAAATAGCAGTTTAATGTTTTAATTTTTTATGTACGTGTTGTGATACACATATAATCAATCATTACTGAGGTGAAGTCTATCTAAAATGAATGCATTACATTTCTAATGAATAATATTTATGTGATAAATAACTATTGTCAAATAGCTCTTGTTGAATAAATTGCCATTTGAAATTTAGTAAATATACAAAATAAAGAGCAATAAACTCTATTTGATTTTCTTCTTTCCACCATTCAGTTTCCACGTGTTCAAACCAAGAAAACGAGAAATTTTCCTGTGTGAATGCAATGAGGTTGAAAAAATAGATTAGAAACAAGTGCATTTAAAAACCGTGAACATCTTACCAAGTAGTTATTTTATCAAAGTACTGGGCGAAAAAATCCCACGTTAGTCTAAACCAAAAATAACCAAATAAAGATCCAATCATTGCACCAGCAATACATTGTGATGTAAAATGATAAAGAAGATATACTCTTTAGAAGACAAAAACAAAATTAGATTCGTAACAATATTCATGTCTGAGATGCCTGGATTTTTACAATACAATTTTTCTTCATACCTTGAATAAAGAACGGCGATAAGACTTGAAATTAACAATATTATCAATAGGCCTCTGGTTATTAGGTTTTTATGACTAGCTTTGAAAATTAAATATAAACAACAATAAGCTGTGAAGAAACCCATGCATTGAGCGTGTTGAGAAGGCATTCCATATTTATTTGCACTTCCAACAAGGTGATGTGGATTTTCTGGCCTTGGATGTTTCAACATACGCTTAGCTACAACATTCATCACTTCATTTAGCATTTGTCCTAAAAAAACACATATCTGAAAAAAAAAACAAAAACAAAAAGTTATTTATCTGATATAAATGTAAGTTACAACGAAATTACCGTTGGTAGATCCCGGTTGTGTAAAACTAGAACAACGTAAGATACAAGAACCGCTATAGGAATTAGGCTTACGTAGGCAAGCAAATGTCCAAATTGATCTCCTAGAATTTTAGGTGAAACAATAAGAAATTTGTTAAAGCAAAAAAATCTGAATTTTACAAATTTACAACTTACCTCTTGGAAATTCAACACAGGTTAAACTTGTACTAGCCCAAGTTAAATTTTCCATATTTTTAGAGCTAACAAACAATTCACTATAAGTTCATAATCTTAAAGATAATTTATAAGTTGAAAATGCTAACAAGTTTTTGTTTCAAAATTGTAATTCAAGTTGAATCAAATAACTTGATTCCAGTTTCGGTCATGTTTCCATAGAGACATGGCGTAGAAAAATGCCGCAAGTTTTAAAAATAAATAATTAGATCAATGAATGCATCAAGAAATTATACCATGTTTTAAAAAAAACTTTACATGCAAACTTGGTATATTACAAAAATTATAATAATTTATAACCATCCAATACTATGAGCACCGGAAGACATAAAGCTTTTTGAATATTCAACAGCAACAAATAAAGCACCAGTGGCAGGGAAAGTTCTAAGCAACGTTGGTCCTAATCCTTTATATAAGGCTCTGAATCCATTTGTGCGATAAATTCTGATCATGACTTTAAACATCGATTCGTCGGTAGGTTCAATCTGCATGCGAGATTTGGCAACATCAAAGGGAAATATTGATGTCCAAAGACATAATCCACCGAACCCGCCAGCAGTGACTGTTGTTATGAGCCCTGGATAAAAAATAAGATTGAATTAACCTCGGAAGATCCAATTAACATTGTAGCTATAAAACTAACCTGCAGTCTCTGGTTTACCATCTGTAAGCAGATGCCTGGAAAATTCATAGCCACCAAAGAAAAAGAAATAACCAGGCATTTCTCTGGCGAACGTCGGTGTTAAACCTCTGAACATCCCGACTAGACCTTCATCTTTCAGTATTTCACGAGTCATTCCGAAAGCAGTGCTGTTTGAATGATAAAAACCAGTGAAATAAGCTTAATTAATTTTAGTGACTTTTTTAACTCACACTTTACCACTTTGACCAGTTTCCTTTAAAGATTGTAAACGACATTTTATAAGTTCAGTTGGACAGAGAGTGAATGAAGAGAAAAAAGCAGCGAAAAATCCTGCGATTGCGTTTTCTAGCGGTTTTGGTGCGCCTTCATTTCCAGAAAAATATGTAACACCCTTTTGACAAAAACCATGAGCACAGAAAAGAACTGAATTTTCTGCAATATTGGCTGCCAAAGCTGGGAAGGTTCCGGCGTAAAGGCCTCGAAAAAAACCTTCATTTTTTAGTGTTTTCTTGAAGCATTGTAAACCGTTATTGTAAAGATGAGGGAATGTTTGCAATTTGACTTTTACAGTATCCAAAGGCTGGCCAACAAAAACACTAGCTGATCCTCCTAATGAACCAGCAATAAATCCAATAACTCCTTCGATGAAATGACGACTTGCGGCATGGGTTGATTCCGTCACACTTTGAGAGGTATCCTGGGAATTCATCGTATAATTGAATTACAATCTACAAAGTAGTGAGAAAATAGATAAGTTAAGCAGTTTGAAATACCGATTTATCACAAGGTACTCTGGACAAAAATATCGAAAAATGAAACTTGGGTTCAAACTGACGTCATGAAAAAGCAGTGGTTCTGAACAAATAACCAAGAATAAATCATTGTAAAATAAATTTAAAAATGTGATAAATGTATCCGTAGTATGACCAATAGCTTAAGATATGACTCGATTGGATATGATAAATGTGTGCCTAGCTGAAAAAGCATGTGTCGTTAAAAAATAGCTTTTTTCTGGTTTTTAACATCAGTTTTACCTTATTTTTAAGTATATCGACGAAGGATTTCGACCTTTTCTCAGTTTAATTATGAATTCAAATTATTCTCATCCCCATACTACACTGAAAATTACAATAACCAGAAATGACCCAAGAGTGAAATCAAGGTAAGTTTAATATATTTTGTTGGTATTTCCCTTTAAGAACATTTTTGTCACACGGTTTTTTTCTAAATTTAGATTGCTTTATGAAACCGTTAAGCCTAGAGATTTCAATGTGGATGATGATTTAAATATTGTACCAATGGATATTGATTCAGATGTTGAGGACGAAAAGAGAAAAACATTATTCATAACGAAAAGAAATGTTGTCAGAAGTCTGAAAAAATTAGAGAGGAAAATCAAACGACTCTTCAAGGAAGGGTTAAAGCTGGCAAAGGAGGCGACCGAGAAGGAAGACCAAGAATTGAGGGAACAATCTAGAAATCTGATTAACCAGAAGACGGATTATTTGGCTACGCATTACAGAAAAAAATTAACTTATTATCGCAAAATCATCGATGACCCTTCTTGGCAAATTGTGGAAAAAATGCCCTTAAAAGAGATCAAACATAGATTGATATTTCAAAGACACAATTACAAAGACAACTTCTTCTCCTAACCGCTTTGGCAAAAATTGAGGTTAGGTCTGAGGTGTTTAAAATATGAATATACATATACATATGTATATGTTTCAAATATGTTTCAAATCTGTTTTATGAATTAGTTTATTTTGCAAAAAAAAACAAAACACATGAAAATAAACAAACCTTTGTAACGGGTGCCTTGTGATAACCTTGTAAAACAATGTTAAAAGACCAAAAAGATTATGTAACCTGTAATTAAACTGTTATATTAAAAACTATTTAAAGTAAATGTTCAGGGTTTGGAGGATTAATTGTAATTGTTGAAAGTCATCAGTCATGATAGAAAATCTAATTCAAACAGCTGAAGTAATAAAGTACAAATGAAACATTAAGGCTGAGATAGAGAAAAGGAAAAATTCGCTATCTCTTTTTTTCTGATTATCTGTAATTTTATCTGAGTTCTGTAAGTTACTTATCATCAGCATTATTAGGAAAAGACGAGGAAAAGTAAAGAGACATTTTTAGGCCTTTAGAGTCGAAGAGATGAGATTTATTCATGAGTTTGAGTGATAGAGAGTTTAAGATGATAGTATTTATGATAGTCACGATTTAGTAATGCTTATTTACTTACAGTTCACACTAAGGAATCCAACGTTTCCTATTGGTTTGTCTATTGCTTCGAT
The DNA here is from genome assembly GCA_028476895.1 of Tetranychus truncatus. NCBI lineage: Eukaryota > Metazoa > Arthropoda > Arachnida > Trombidiformes > Tetranychidae > Tetranychus > Tetranychus truncatus. The sequence continues at coordinate 9,906,993 of CM052061.1, forward strand.
TCCGTTGGTTGCAGCTCTCCATGGTTATAAACAATGAACAGCTTGAATACTTTCACAAACTGAACTTTGAGAGGAGTAAACAGTTTGAATTGTTTGACGAAAATATTAGTCAAAAGTCAGGCTTATGGTTAAGGATTTTAAAATAAAGATTCTCACTTTCACAAGCTAATAATATACGAAAAGGCTTTCGTCAGAAAGTTTTAATCATGTCAGGTTTTACCATATTAAAAAGTAGATTATCTAATCAGCAATCATCAAACATTAAAGTAATTTACAAAACAAGATCAGTTAGTTTTAAAATTTATGGTTAACATAGAAAACTTGCGGTTTTGATTCGCTTTTTTATTAATCAAAATGCCCTCGAGTCTCTTAAGTCACTCAATATTATTTATGCCAGATGGCAGCATAATGCGCTTAATCAAGATGTTAATTTTTAATTGAACTGGATTGAATTTCAATTTAACATTGGTTTTTTATATTTTACATAATTTACCAAATAAAACCTAAATCAAATTAAGATAGAAGAACCGATTTCGCGCTCTTCCCTTCTCAACCTGAGTAAACATCTTATGCAAGTCAGTCGGAAACCGAGTAAGCTAAGAAATATTTGTTAGCATAGAAACAAAACAAGAATTAATCAACAAATCAAATTCTGGTTTTTATTTGTGAAGGTTTACTCTAAAAATAGACTGTTTTGAAACTTTGTATAAAATAATCAACAGTTGGACTCTTCAATCCTGAAAATAGCTTATATTTCATCGATGACATACTCAATATTGCACAATGATTTCATCTGGAAATCAATCTCTGGAAATCACAATCAAATAGGAATCTAATATAGTTTCAGATCCACACCTCCACCAATTAATCAGTTCATTATAAGGCAACAAGACACACACCTTTTTTGCGAACAGAATCAAAACATGATTCAATAATCAGTGATGCTTTTAAATGACGAAACCAACCACAATTTAAACACTTAACTCTGCAAGATTTCTTCAAATTATGTTTAGTTCTCTTCTGTTTACATCATAAAAATCTCGACTCTATTCTCAAATTCGGTTGAAAATCGCAAAAGGACTAAAAATTCAAAATAATTTTCAGCAAATATCGTTAAATATGAAAGAGTCAAACTATCAACTCATTAAACAGACCTTTACGAATAGATGATTCAATGATTACTCAAATTTGATGATTTTACTGATAATGGCTTCAATCACCTCTTTCACCATTTCGATTAATTTGGTTGAATTTTGTCCCTCGTCTATTGGAAACAATTCAATAATGTATCTTAACACACCTCATCCAACCACACCTGCAGGTTTAATCATTTTATTAATAGTTTAAATCACCGATAACCATCTGATTATTCAGTCATTATATCAGTTAACTATGATGTTTCGATGATAAACAAAAATGCTCTTGCTTTCAATCAGCTTCATACTATTTTCGTTAAAACTGTAATCTCTGTTTAGGATACTTCCATCAGGCACCAGTTGAATAATCAATGGACATATTGGATCATCAACCAATTCAATCCAGTACGAATTAACTGTAAGAAATCAATAATTGAAACAATTCCACGTGAATAACCTATGGTAACAATGAATACAGTTGAGAAGATAAAATTAGATAGAGTCAAAATTGAATGTATCAAAGTGAAATATTGATAGACAACAGTTGGCTCAATTTATTATAAAACTTCAACTTAATTAGATCAATAGTTAGTTGTTAAGTGTTCAAACAAATGGTTCACTTAATTATCAGTTGATGACTATGATTTAGGCATCAAAATACATTACACTGGAAGTGAGTCGATCGGACTAGTCGAGTTAACCAGTTTAACCGGTTACCTATAATAACCAGATTATTTATTTACTAACATTGTAACAAAAATGTCGCCATCTTTTTTAATTGTGTTCTTAATTATTTGTATAAATCATTCTCTTGTCATTGGTGAAGATTCATTGCAGCTGAAATTGGTAGCCATTGTCCATCGCCACGGTGATCGCACTCCTTTAAACTTTCTTCCTGGTGATCCTTATTCAGATGACATCTTTTGGCCTGATGGTAAATCACAGTTACTTGCCTCTGGAAAGGACAGATTATATCAATTGGGTGAATCACTGAGACTCTATTATGACAATTTTTTAACCAACAATCCAAGGGAAGTTCATGCGAGAAGCTCTGATGCCGATCGATGTGTTGAATCAGCTGAAATGTTATTCCATGGGCTTTACAAAGCAAAGGGACGCTGGATCTACAACAGTAAAACCGATTACCTTCCCATACCGATACATACGACTCCAACTATGTATGATAGGGTAAGTTAATCATAGTTCAACTAAATTAGCTAATACGAGCAAGAAAAAATCGTAATCATTCCAGGGCATAATAAGCATAAAAGGAGATCGATCCTACAAGACTTTATTGCTCTATTGCAAAGTGACTTAAAATGATAGAATGCCAAATATTAAGAAAAAGATCAACTTTTGAATCAAAATGGCAAGTCAATGGATGAAAAAATACAAAAAGTCAAATATTTTTTATCATAGTGATAATACAATGCTTTGTTTAACTTTTGTAGCAACATCTTTATACGATTTAGAAACAATCAACGCAAATGTCAATCTGAGGTTTGATCTGGATCTAATTAATCTGATTTCTTCTTTTTTAATTACTATTAGATGTTGGCTGAAGGAGTTTATTGTCCGGTGCTCAATCAAGAGACTCAGGCTGTCTTTGAAAGACCAGAGTCAAAATCATTTCTAACCAAATACTCAACAACACTGGCCATTTTGTCCCAAAATTTGGGATTAAAATTCAATGATTTGGGTTTGGTTTTTGGTATTTCCGATGCTTGGATGATCGAAAAATCACAAAACTATAAATTGCCAAGCTGGATGACTGAATCGATTTGGAATGATCTTATCGAGATGGTCAACTTGTACTCAACCATTCAGAACGATTCACCAATAATACATCGTCTTCGAGCTGGAAATTTCCTTGCAGATCTGAAAAAATATTTTATTCAATCAACTGAACCTTCAAACGGTAAACAACCAGTTAAGCTGATAACCTATTCAACACATGATACTATGTTGGGTTCATTCATGTCCACTTTGAAAATCTTCAACAAAGTAAGGGTGCCTTATGGAGCCGCACTGTTGATTGAATTGTTGGTCTCGCCAGATAATAAACAGAATTATGTTCAAATTAAATATTGGAATGATACTTATGTCAACGAACAGCATAAGCTAACACTTCCTTTCTGTGAATCCGGACAGCTGTGTAAGTTGGATCAATTTTTGGATTACATCGATCAATTTATATCAATTGATTGGGAATCAGAGTGCTCATTGAATAATACAGAATCGGTATCAACAGCACCTCCAGCTGAAGACAACAAGCAATTTGACGACCAAGAAAACGATAAAGCTTGGGAATGGGTTGGAATTATTGCTGCTACCTGTTTATCAATAATTACATTGATTCTTATAATGTTGTTTGCCTCATTTGCTTATGACTTGTACAAAAAATCATACCGAGTTAATAGATCTGATAGAGAGAAACGTGAATATGACAGAATATTGTAAATTAATTATAAATTCATCTGTATAAATTATCATTATAAGCACAATGTAAATAGAGACTGACTTCAATTCAGTTAACAAAGTAATTTCACCAATTGAAAACATTTAATTACTAAATTTCCTAATAAAACAATTGGATTTTTTACACCTCTAAGTAACTAAACAGTTAGAAATCAATCAAGTAATGGCTTCTGATATCCTTAATGTGAATAAGTAATTGATTTGATTAGACTCATGAGGACTCTTTGATTTACAAGGTAACTTTTCCTATTCAATTAGGCTTTTAACAATTATTTTCTGGCTAATTCTTTCGTGCATTTCCTGAGCTTGATTCTGGTGATTTTCAAAATTTTTAATTCACTGTGAAAACCTTAAAGTAAAGCAATCAAAATGACATTAAAATAAAATTTTGATTTAATCAAAGGAAATAATAGTTCGACAAAAAATGTGATGAAAAATAATTGAGAATTACTGCTGAAATGTACAAGATTAAATTAACTCTCGTTGACAATCAATCCAATTGTCATCAGTCTAAAAATTGGCTTTCACTTTTTTCAGGGTTCAAGTCTAGGTTCATTTAAACTTTTTAGTAACCCATTCAATTCCCAGCTGTATTGAGTGCTTTTTATTGTACAATTTGAATATTTCACCGCAATTACTCATAATTAACCAAAACAGGATAACTACCATTTCCAAGGCTCATTACTGATTATTTCAAAACCTATGAGTAATATTAGTAATAAATACTTTTTTTTTGCAAAATCAATGGTTTTAGGTAGATGCACTTACACTCTGCATACACGAGCCATGAAATGATCTACATTTTAATGTGACCAGAAAATCTCAAAAATCTCTTGAAAAGGAATGTTTTTTCTAATATTTTCAATAATAAATTATCTCCAAAAAAACTTAACTTATGGTTCTTTTAAAATAAAAAATGAACATTTTTGGAGACCCTCCTAAAGATGAGCTCATTTAGCCTAACCATTAGTTATAACTTATAAGATGAAAAAGGTGTAACTCCCAAGAAATATTTGTATCTCTATGATAAGAAATAAAACACAAAATACAAATTTTAATCAAATCGAAATCAATTGGTGAAGTGAAAATCGTTTACTTGTTTCACAGCAACAACAACAACTCTACAATTTTTTTCAACAACTATAAGGCTTTTGATATAACTACACCTTGACTACATATTTCCGTGGACATAAAAAATAATTATCATTCAAAGTTAACAATTAAATAATTGTGACAATTGTTTCGATACAAAGGAAAGTCACATTTGAAAATGTCTTGAAGCCAACCAAGGCCAGCTTTCATCATTTGGTGAGTTTGCTCAAATACACCATTCTCTGTTTTATCTTCTCTCGCCATCAAAACCATTCCTTCTTATGTTTCTCTTGATCTGGGAAACCAATCCACTTAATCAAGATTTCTGTAGCCATCTCTGTGTATGTGAATGTTGATCTTTCCCTCAACAATTTAAGGGAGAGAGGATGTTAATCAATAGTGATCAACCATAAACACTGTAAACATCAATTTAACTGATATCATTGAACTTGCCTGTCTTCTCATTTTTTTGGTAACATTTTGCTTTCATTTTTTTTTGTTTATGATTGGTTAAACTGTGACTGGTTGCTTACTCTTTCAATTGTGATTTTCATCTTTTGTCTTCTTCTCAATTATGGTTACACCAGAAATTAATAATCATCATCATCATCATCATCATCATTTCAGTGAAAGCTTATAATCTACAACCCACCATCATTAATCTATAGCTTGTGTTTTTCATTGGATTTGTTATTTTACTTTCTCCCTATATAGTCAATCATGTTTATTTACTTTATAGTCAATGTTTTGTTGACCTTTCAGCTATCCTTTTCAATAGATGGTCCACATGTTTGCACTAAAGAATCAAAGTATGATAATTTACTCTAGTTGGTTATCTTAGTTCAATTAAATTTATCTTTTTTGTTTTATCTTTTAAAGGCAATTCAAAAAAGTGAACATTCCCGCAAAGTTACCCTTTGAAGTAAAAACATTTAAATGGTGTGCGGAGATTCCCTTTAGATGTCCACAAACTCGGTATGTATTTATTATCTTAATTTTTTAAGCAATTTCTAAATCTTTATTCTTCTTTCAGTACTGAGTACCGGGATTCCTTTGTCACAGATATCAAAGAAGTGACAGTCAATGAATCAATATGCTGTCCTGGATATGCGGAATTCAATGATCGATGTATACCTGTCTGTAGTAGCCAATGTGTTCATGGTATATGCATTGAGCCTAACAAATGTGACTGTGAAGCAGGATGGTCTGGTGATACTTGCAATATTTGTAAGTGCAATTGAAACCCAATCAAAGTTTGACTCCTATTTCAACCGGATTCTAGTTGGTTAGGTTCACATGCTACCAGGAATGGTTTTAATGATGGGTTTAGCCTAAGTTTTAATTGGTTATTTAAATAACACATTGAACATGTTAACAGATTTATTTGTTTTCCACTAGTAGCTAGTAATTTCAACAACAAGCGTGAGAATTCGTTATGATCAATATGAATAGTTTCCTGATTAGATATTAACTATTTGTTACTCTGTATTTTAATAGGACTTTCTCTTTCTTTCATCTTGCTTTTGAATGGGTCTATTTCAAATTTGACTCTTTCCACCAAGTTGAGCAATTCAATTGTAATAGTTATAATATAAAAACTGATCTCTGTCTACAAGTCTACCAGATTTGAGATTTTTTTTATTTGAAGAAAACTCAGTCAGAGTTTACTCACTCCTCTGTTGAGTTAGTAATCATTTTGTTGCTAACTAGGTTAGCTAGATGTTATTGTTATTTTCAGCCTTTTCCTCATTTAAATTTTAAAAGTAATATTATTTCTGCCTTCGAGTTTTGTTTTCTTAAGTAGTTGAATCCATTGAACCTGTTTTTAGTTGATTTTTGGCAGAAGCAGCTTGTTAGGGTGGTAATGTTTTCTGGTAATCTCATTAACTTGTGAATCATCATAGCGGTATTCGTATTTTTGTCTATTGATAATGAGTTAACCATGCTTTAAATCGAGGTCATCATAACCATATGTCATTTCTCGTTCGATCTATTGTTTTTGTGTATTTCAATGATGATCAAGCGTAGTTTATATTTCCGTATTTTCCTTCTCAATATTTGCTCATCATTCTCTATAACATTAATTTCATTTCCGCTGTATAGTTTAATTTGTTTCCAATTTTACAAGCCAACGAAATGTATTATGATGACATGATTTAATTTGAATTCTGATCGGTTATTGATTTATCTATCAAGAACAATTTAAAAATTCATAATCAACAATAACGGACGTACTGAGTTATCTTAAGTATCTTGCGAGTCATTTAATTGAGAAGGAGTAGCTATTTGATCTGATATCTCCTAATCACAGCCGTTATGATTGAAGCAATCAATATGATAACAATTCAAACAAATTATCAGTTGCGCATAAACTGCTTCATCTATTACTCTTGGCGCTGATCACGAAAATATAAATATACAATAAGTTCATGGTAAACATTTGAGAGACTTTTAAAATATTGAATCCTATGTTGAAAACTTGCTATTTTAACATGCTATGTAAATGCACATGAAATTACAAAATGATATAATTAAGCAACTGTTATTAAATTAAATCATTTTGATCTTTTCATTTTTTTATGCTTTCCATAAATCAGGGTATCGTAAGTAGTCAACACTAAACGAATTCACTCATTTTATCTGATATTTAGACATATTTTATTCTGAAGCATACAACTAATATTGATTAATTTAATCCACTTTATAGCTTGTCCAGATGGAAAGAGTGGAAACAATTGCTCCTCTCAATGTAACTGTAGAAATGGTGCAACCTGTGATGCAGTTTCTGGTATCTGTGAATGTAAACCTGGATGGAGTGGAAAAGATTGCTCAAAATCATGTCCCAAAGGATATTTTGGTCTTGGATGCTCACAAAAGTGCATTTGCCTGAATGAAGGCGCTTGTAATCCAATTACGGGTATGTTAATTATTTCAAATAAAAACTGATCAGTAGAAGCTTGAATTGTTGATCTCTGCTGATTGACATATTTATTTTCCTTTGCTCAATATTTCTTTTAGGTTTGCTTATCATGTAAATTGTTTACAGTCTTTTTACTAATTTAAAAATGTATATTTATCCTTCTATTGTAGGTGAATGTAAATGTCGTGCTGGCTTCAAGGGCGAATAGTGAGTAATTTTTCACTCTTTTTACATCATTTTGTTTCTATCTTTCAGTTAAAGTTTCTTAAATAAAGTAGTTTATTTCAACTAATTTATCTTTCATTTGGTTCCCTACAGCTGTCAAGATGAATGTGCTCCCAATGAATTAGACCCTGAATGTAATAGACAAGGTTTATGTGCCAACAATGGGGTCCGTAATGCTTTCACCGGTGAATGTGAGTGTCAACCTGGATACACTGGAACTCATTGTGAAAACCCTTGTCCATCCGGAACTTATGGTTATGGCTGTTCTAAAGAATGTAAATGTCCGAGTTATGAATGTGAACATGAATTCGGATGTAGGATTTCTCGGATTTATCCTATTCCAATCCAATCAGCATCATTTTATCGTGATGAAGGGTTCATTTCAGTCAATCCTATCCTGTTAACTATATCATGTTTACTTCTTTTAATCGTGTGCTTAGCTTTACTAGCATTGCTAAGATATCGTAGAAGAGTCAAAGATTTAAGCAAAGAGCGAGCTTATGTTACTTATGTGGCAAATAAGGATGCATCAGACCAATTTGAAAATCCTGTATATTCATTTGAAAACTCACTTGGAGACAAACTTCGACCTTTATCCTTGTGTAAGAATAGCGCTTTACCAAGTCCAATCAACGATTTGAGTTTGTGTAATAAAAAATGGGATAAACATCAGTTTTCCGGTTTAGAAAGCAACAGTCCATCGCATCAACCTTTTAGGAATCAATCACCGCACTCTTATCATCGCCATGATCATCCACGAACCTCTTATGACCAAGGATGTAGTAGCAACTGTAGACTCAATATTTGTGACCAAGCATCAAATCTTTACGTTAATCAAGAATTAAGTAAATCATCTGATAGCCTTTATAAAGAGCCAATCTACGCTGAGATAAGGAATAAGGATTTTGAGGATGACCATCACCAAATACCCGACCACTATGACCGGCCAAGACCAATCAACAAGATACTTAACAATGATTTGAATCATTCTTCAGAACATATCTAAAGATCAAGTTGATGAAGCGCGATGAAACCATTCCAAATCAACGAATCAAGTCATAATTTCTTTTGTGATCAAATAACTTTTTTTGCTTGGCAGTGCATTTTTGCATTTAAAGCATTTATATTTCTCCAGTCATTTTCATGGAAATGCATTTTCACCTTTTACCATCCATCATTTTCTCTACGAGACTCAAACAATTATGATTGCAGCTTTTTAAATACAAACAACAATAACTTATGGTAAATTGTGCTCATCAATTTTAAAGTCAATCAGAGTACAAATTTTCTTCAAGTCTGGACTAAATGCCACTTTTCAAATATACTTTCAATGTATAGTATTTTATGGATATATTTTGATTCCAAATTGTAGCAATTAATGGATACAAAATAATGTGTAATCTTCATTATCAAAGGTCAATAGTGCCTAAATGGTTCAAGCTCAATCGGATTTAATATCATTTTTCATTGACTTATACGTTTTCTTTTCATGAATGTTTCATTTAAAATTCATTTTTTGCCTCGAAAGAAAACTTATCAACCATTGCTCTTTAATCTAACTTTGGTCTCTTTTAGAACTAATACAACAAAGAGTTTCTTTGAGTTCGATTTAGTCTTAACTTTCAGCCTTAAAGTTAATATGCCGAATGTCATTGTGCTAAATAAGCTGAATTACCGATAGACCGAATGTCTATTTCAAAAATTTATTAATTTCAAGGGTAAATTGTGAGTACATTTTAGTTTATCATAGGTTGATTATTTTTTTTTTAAAATGAGCCTTTGCTATGTAATAAGATGAGTTTTAAATATTTGGATTTAAAGGCATCAATTATAACCAAATTGGCTGGACTTTGGTCTTTTATTTGGGAATTTGGGCCAGTTCGGGTCAGAATTTTGGATCGGTTTTAACGGTACCAAGTTAAATATTGATTCTTCAATTGATGATTCCGGATTCGTGCTGATTGTTATTAGATCAGTTGATCTAGTTGTAGTTGTAGTTCCAAGATCTTGCGATGAAGTTGTCAGTTTGGTAGTTGCAGGTTCATAAGGCTTCAACGTTGATCCCAAAGTAGTTACCACCTTTGATTTAATGGTTAAACAAAAATATTAATAGTTATCTTTAAATCTATCGAAAAAAACAATTACCTGAATTGGATTAGAGACAATATTGTCAAAATAATCTTCTTCCCACGGCAAAGGTGAATATGTAGTAGATGTTCCAACAGTAGACGAGCTAACAGTTGAGGTTGAAGTTGAACTGTTTAGTCCGCTGGTTGTTGATGGTAATGTACTTGAAGTCGTTATTGATACATAGAGTGGTGTCTTAAATGTTGACGGTGCAGTAATAAAGGTCAAGTTTGATGAGCTTAAACCCAGTGTTGTCTCAAACAACTGCCATGAATCCTCTTCCCATGGAAGTAAACTCACTGTTGTATTTGATTCTGTTATTGGTATTATGGAAGATGATTTTGTTGATGAACTTAGAGTTGATGATTGATCAGGTAAATTAGATGAGGATAATGTAGAGGATGTTGAATTAGAGACCGAGGTAACATTATTTGTAATGTTTTGTGGCTTATCCGTCAGATATATGACCTCTGGATCGTCTTCCCAGGGAAGTAAAACCTCAACAGTTGGAGCTCGAATAGCTGGCCTGATTCCTGTGCCGTCATAGTCATAAGGACTATTAAGTGGTTCCTTAAATGGGTCAAATCGGGATCCTATGTGATAATCAACTTTGTAAGGAACAGTAGGTTTACTGTTTTCACTCAATTTGTTAAATTGATTAAAAAAAGCTGATGGCAGCACCAAAGGATGACTAGTAACAGTCAAAACGAAGACAGTAAACCATAATGGCAACAAAACAAGATTCAATTTCAAGTTACTCATTTTCACCTGATGTTGATTAATTGAAACCACAAAGTTTTATGGATACATTAATAGGTATACTTTAAATCACAAAAATTGCATGAATAGCGTAATCCTTGAAGCATTTGTTTGTTGATGTATTTTTTCAATGGTGAAATTCATCTTGTTGAAAACAATGATGACTCGAACTGTCAAAATGTCAGAAAAACTGAAATTTGAAAAGTTAATTGAAACAAATCAAGTGTAAAATTTAAATCAGTTTTACCCTTTCGTCAATGATAACAAATGTCAACTAACGATTGTCGCCAATTTAATGATTGACGGATTGAAGGAAACCGACCACTTCATCTACCTGACTTCATTCATGCCTTGTCTTTTTTGTTCAAACTGCAAGGACAAAATTAGTTTTTCTATTCCATGTTATTGAGTCGATTTAGTCGATATTTCATCTACTGACTGACTTAATCGATCAACTTGGATGTTAACTTTTGAATTCAATATTGTAATTTAATTATGTTAAATATATAAAATTTTGATACTTTAATTAATCAAAGATTTATTCTTAAGATCTGTAAGGGTCAGCAACTAATAAGCCAGTGTCTGAAACAACAATTGAACCAGTCATGTTTCTTGAAGCGTCAGATGCGAGGAAAGCGATTAAATTGGCAATATCTTGAGGTTAAGCGACTCGTTTCAAGGGCTGTTTGTCTGCCAGCAATGTCAATATGGCTTTTGGATCGAGTCGAGAAGAGAAGAAGTTAGTTCGTGTTCCACCTGGATTGACTGAATTCATTCGAATGTGTGGGGCTCGTTTACCAGTCATAGACTTGTAAACATATCAAGAGCAGCTTTTAACATGCAATAAGACCAAGAACCAGGATTCTGCAAATGGAGCAACAAACAATCAAATATGAAAAGCTCATAAGCCAAATGAAACCAAGTATAAACAGTACTTACCGGTCTCAAACCAGCTACACTTGAAACATTAACGATAGATCCATAATCTCAGGTTAAATGTGGTACACACAATTCAGTTAAACGGGCAACAGCTCGCACATTGATTTGCATAACTCGATCATAATCATTAAGAAAATCAGGATCACCAAACGCTTTGGTAGAAGCAATGCCAGCATTGTTGACTAAAATATCCAACTTTTTAAAAACTAAGATTGTCTCTTGAAAGGTTCTTACAGCGTCTTCATAATTGGCAAAATCAGCTTTTATAACGACAGGTTTGTAGTTATGAGGTGATTTAGCTTCACATCGTTCAGCCACTTTATTCAATTTAGTTTGATCACGTCCAACAATGGCCACTTCAGCACCCCAAGATGAGAAAAGTATAGACGTTGCTGCTCCAATCCCATCACTAGAGCCAGTGATTAAAGTTGTTTTATCGTCCAAATCGATCATAATCCAAATTATTTGACTCAAAAAAACATTAATATGTTAAATACAGTAAAAGTAAATGTCTCTCCTTCAACTAAATGATCAACGAGGTTTGTTTGGGTTAAAATAATTGTTCAGTGTGGAGATGAAGATTGCTCTCGAAACCAAAGTTTATCAGTGCAATGTTTATTAACTGACAATTAATTAAGTATTAAACTAAATCTGTAACATTTACCTGATTATTAAAACTGTTTGCTAAGTCATAATAAACGACACATTTCACTTGAACGTTTAAGATTTCATCAGGATGGAGATCCGAACGCACTTTTTGGGTCAATATTGGTTGATATGGGCAATATTGACCTTATTAAGTTGTTAAATAACAAAAAATAATAAAGAGATTAGATGTGAATGGCTAAAAAAGGTCAAACCCGAATATTATTGATATTATTAATATTATTGATATATTTGTAATGATATCGATGTATTGCCTTAGGCAATCGATAGCTAATCGTTACTCTTTAAATTGTAGACTTTAATTTTTGAATAATTTTTTACAATTCTCTTATGCTACTATTAGAGATACTTCCTAGGCGATTCGGAAGTTAGCTCTTATCTCATTTTGAACCCCAACCTTCTCTTACTATTTCTTGCTACTCTTTAATTATCTCTTTACACTGTGTCAGTAAGGTTTACTGTTAGCTTTGATAATCAATACTCTCTGGTTACCTTGTCTATCAATTAACATAAAAATTTAAATAGTGAAAACTATTCAAAATCTGGACATTTGTCTTCATCTTGTACTAAAACTGTTCCGATGTGTCACACCTATTAATCAACTGGATTGATCGCAATCTGATTTTTTTCTAGAAAAACACTGGACAAGAAGCAAGGTGTTTTGGCGCCCATGCCTTTGATGCATTGTTAATGATAATTTGATTGGAAGTGTTAAACCTTAACCAGTTATGCCGAAAACGGAAGCAAAGTGTACAGTGACCTCTTACAAAAACCTTTCCAGAATTAATTTACACAGTCTTGCCCATTGTGTAGGAATATTACAGCCACAGAGCTTTGGTAGAGATGATCTATTGCTTCGAGTTGTTAGTGCACATAGAGTTCAACAACTATATGAAGGACGACAACCTGATTTGACGTGTGATTCAAAGATTTATACATACCAGCATCAATGGCAGGCTGCTGTACAACTCAGATCGCTGGGTATTTCTGATGAAACAATAATCTTACTCTTGAAAAATGGTATCAGATCAACTGATCAATTGCAGGGTCTAACATTCAAAGTATTTGTGGATAGCGGAATAGACCCTGCACAAGCAGAAATTATCGTCTTGAACTTTTGTGGAAATAAGCAAATAAACAAATTTGAACCTAATCAAATGGAGTCTGATATAAATTATCCAAATATGGCATTAATGATCTCAGCACGTTATCGATGTCAGCACAGAACTTGGCCTTATGAAAATATTCCCTTCCTCACATTTTTAGAAACATTTGAATACGATCTTCAACTAGCCGACCCAACAGGCAATGAATGGAGAGATTTCCTTCGAGGTGCTCTCCTAGGAAGGTCAAGATGTATTGCTGAAAAGGCCATCATGAAGAACCCTGGAATATCTTATCAAGAATTGAAGGAGATTGTTAAAGCTGGACAAACCACTGATGCCGAGATTTCAGATGCATTTAAAATATTGCAGATGAAGTATGAAGCTCAAACTGACATAGTCAGACACATTGAGCAAGTCAAAAACGCTGTTAAATTCATACACCCTGCTTGCTCTAATGAAGCTTTAATCATCATACTGCTGTTAACTCTTCCAACAAAACTATCTGAGAAAGTGAGAAAAGACATGAATATAAGTGAACTTGAGTTAGTGGAACAACGATGCATAAGCGAAGCGAAGCTTTACAAAGCGAAGGTAAAATCGTCATCAAAACAAAGTGTAGCGAAGCCATCTGAAGAAGGGAAAAAGAACAAGAAGGGTTGTTCGCAGTGTGGACAGAAAAATCATACCGTTGAACATTGTCAGTTAAAGCCCAAAAAGAAAAAAAAGAAAAACAAAACAGAACTTGTTAAGATCGAAAATTAAACCAAAGTTAAGCAGATGGAGCTCATCTCTATTGAATGCCACATATTGACAATCAAGCTCATGGTGATAAACTTGAGTGGATTGAATATATTCCATTGCTGAAGTATATATTTTCCCAAAAAACTGGTAAAAACAACCTTTAAACATTATGACCAATTCAAGGTTTGGACATATCTTTCTGAAAACCTACAAAGCTTTTGCATATTTTGATACGATTGATATGTTTCCACTTTATAATTTAAAAACTCAGAAAATGAAGGGATATTGGAATTAAAAATATAAAAACGAGCCTCAATCTTGATAATAAAATTGTTAATCAACATTAAAAGACACATTAATTTACTTTTTTGTAGTTGATTCACGTCTAATTTATTTCTTCTTTTACCACCTTTGAGTAAGTAATTTAACTCTTTAATTGTGCTTTCATTGTTGAATTTTTCCTGTAAAAATTTTATCTAGAGAAATATTGATTTATATCTAAGATTAGGTGAGGTTAATATTTATTCATTTAGGAAATTTCCAACAATAAAAATCTATGATGAACCTTCAGAGAAACCGGCATACTGCGTCTGTTAAAATAGCCACTTTATGTTTACAAAATTTTTGACTATTCTCACAGTTGAAGTTATATGTTGAAAAATGTTAGCTGTACTAAAACATCATAATAATTATCATGATGCGATTTTTAAATTAATTAAACAACCTTTTATTTGAAATTTAATACCAGTATGTCTACTTGAGCTGTCGAAAGTGTCATTATTTTCTTATTTTTGAAGAATATATTCTAGTTTTGAACCAGATGTTCTATTCGCTTATTATTCCTGTATTTTGCTTTTGCTTTCCATTGTAATGAATTTACAAATCAATTTAATTTTCTCATCTAGTTACTTTATCTGGTCACACCTCATATTTGTTCAATGAAGTTAATCCTGGTACCCATAAAACCCGTGAATTTTGTGTGATGCCATACAGTTTCTTTTGCTGTAATTTATTTCTACGTCTTTCTTGGTTTACAACAAAAATTTTGCCTGAACTGAAGTTTTGAAATTTCATTCATGTCGATTGGAGCTCGATTTCTATCGCGTTTACTTTTATTTTGCAAGAGAAAGTTTATCTCAGCATGGAGTGCACCAATCGCAAGACTTCATCGAGCTTGGTATTTAACCAAACTGACCATTCAAACTCTTTGTTACAACCAGCATTTAGATTTGAATTACGCTTTGGACACTCTTTTAGAACCGATTTTTTGGTTTGTTGATCATTTTACCGCAGCTTTAGGGCCCGTTTTCGTTTTTATGGTCATAACTTTCCTTTCAGCTTATGTTCTGATTGCATATGCCATCGGATTGCCTTTTTGGTGGAATAGAAGTGTATCTATAACCTTTATTGCTCTTATCCTAGGAAATTATTTATTAATCAATGTTGTTTTCCACTATTATATGGCTTTAGTTACACCGCCTGGTCAACCTCCACCTGTGAGTTTCTTGATTTGTGATTTTATTCCATTCTTTCTTACTCATTTTTTTCTCGTTTATTATCTCCAGGATCGTCTTCTTTTCGAGGTCATCTCAATCTGTAAAAAATGTATGACACCAAAGCCTCCACGAACTCATCACTGTTCGGTCTGTGATAAATGTATTTTGAAAATGGACCATCACTGTCCATGGCTCAACAATTGCATTGGTCACTTTAATCATCGATTCTTTTTTTCATTCTGTTTTTTTACTTGGGTTGGAACCATTTTTGTAATGATTTTCGGTTCATTCATCGCCTACGAACATTTCTTCTTATCTCATGATGATCTCAACACAACTGTTCTTAAGGTAAGCTTACCAGTGAATCAAAAAAATGATTTCCCTATATTTATTTGAATGATTATCTATACCTTGTATTTCACAGAACAATTCCAAACTTGTCACAACAAACAATTCTTTGTTTACAAAATTAGAGGAACAAATATCTTTGCTTCGAAATGGTGCCATCATTTTTGAATTATTATTGACTGTTGGAGTCTTCCTTGCAATTGGTGCTCTTGGTGGCTGGCATGCTAAATTAATAACCAGAGGAGAAACCTGCGTGGAAACTTATATCAACAAAAAAGAGAAAGAAAAGGCGGCCAAACAGAATAAAAAATTCATCAATCCGTTTGATAAAGGTCCAAAAGAAAACTGGAGAATATTTCTTGGATTAAATCGACCTGGTATAAGCTTAAAACACATCTTAATTCCATCAACTCATTTACCTATGGATGATGGACTGCGGTCAATTTGACTGAATCTAGTGCCGATCTGATGCTTGTTGACTAAATCCTAGAACGATTTGAGATCAGCTAGAGAATAGTTGATTTACATTAGCTATGTACACGATAAAAATCTATACCAAAGCACATTACACAAAGCTTGTAATATTCCAAGTTTTTTTACCTTCAGAGAAAATAAAAACTTCATTATCAACAGGACAATTTAGATGGTTTTAGGTACAAATCTGTTCTAACTTTATTTGAATGGTAAACATTTTCACAATAAATTCTTGATTTAATATGAAAAGCAACAATTATTTAGTTGATTCGTCAGTCACTGGGTAAAGAAATTGTCTCAATTTATCATAATATTGATTTGTTTTAATCAATTGATCTTCGGACATCGTTAATACTCCTTTAGTGGTCAAGTCTCGAGTAGTTGATAAGCCATCTGGAAAAATTCTGTAATCGTTTGTTTTACCAGAGCCACCGAGATAATCAGGTAAATTGTCTTTATCAATGTGTTCATTTAAACTCTTTTCATCACAAAAGCGAATCTTTTTCTTCACATAACCTGGTAACATAGTATAGACCAACGTTTTGACTGCTGATAATAACCAAGGGAGTCGATGGACAAGTGTATATTTTTGACCAGAGGGAAAATAATTACGTAAAGTTGAACTGACAAAGTTAGCCATATCAATATCAGCATTGGCAATCGAAGCATCAGTGCAATCAAATACTAAAACCCAACCATATTCTGGTCCCTTGGAAGCAGCTAATTCATCAGCTCGATACATCTGATAGATTGAAAATTTCTTCAGTATATCCAAGATACCTTCAATCTTTTGAAACAATCTGATACGAATGTGTACCACTGGATTACCCTGTGTGTCCGTACCATAATTGTAGATTCCTCCGACCTCATAAAATTCACTTGGAAATGATGTTTCCGTTAAGTCCGGTAAACCCATACGTTTTCTCCATTCGAGGACAGAACTTATAAAGGTAACACTCGTCTCAGGATCACCATTTCTCCTTTTAATATACCGTCGTAGAAGCAAATCATCATTCATTAAACGATCCAATAGAGCTGAATCAATTTCCGATCTCTTATTGGACAAATTTTCTACTAGCTTTGAGCGAACGCTTTTTAAAGTTTCCTCTGGATAACTTAAATGCACTGGAACAACCGTCATTATTCACTGATAAAGAAACTATCATGGATAAGTAAAAGACAAAACAAAATTGAAATTCAGTTGAGTGTTGAAAATATCTTGTAACTATTGTTAAATAGATTTTGTTTTTGTTAAATCTTCTGACGACTTGTTACTTAAAACTGGAAACCAATGATGATAGTCACCACTCTTGTATACAGGTTTTGTCAATGTTTCCTAATTTTTCTCCGATCAAGATGACTCCAGGCTAGTTTTTTTAACCTCATTTTGAATCGAAATCAAAACAGATTTCCCCTTTTCTCCCTCTTCTTGCCCACTATACTTCTGGTTGCTTGGCTTGCCCATTCAGGGTATCAGCTTTATCATCATCATCTTTGAGAGTGAATCAGTCAGTTCCTGTATCTTCTTGGCTCATATTCATGTTGTTTGGCCGTTTATTGACTTTTAAGCTAGTTGCTTGACCCCGCTTGTCCTCTTGTTGATCCTCCTATACCATAACATTTAATGTATCATACTTTCTTCCCGGTTACAGGTTGATCAGATCAGTTTTCATCCATGAACTTTAGATTATCCTTTTAAGCACAAAATGGTTTTCCATTGTTTTTGACCTCATTACTACAGTTCCCGTTCCTAACCGTAGGTCGTCCGTTACTCATTATCAATACACACAATTCATTTTTGAAAATACATTTTAAAAAGTTACATGTTTTTGACACAATAATCAGGTTCTAATGGAAAGCACCTTTTGTGATTCTACATGCATATTAAAGTAAATTTTATTGATTGATTTCAGATGATATATTTGATGATATGATATATTTCATTCTTTGTAAAAATTTTATCAAGAATGACAAAGATATTTTTACAATTGAACAATTAAAATAGAAAACAGAGTTTAAGAAACAAATTTTTGTGCAAAACCTTTACCCTTTAATTCATTATTTATGGAATGAATCAAGTAGAGTTTACCAGAATCTGGTTCACTCTCTGAATGAGATGATGTAACGTAAATTTTGTTCAATTGAGGTCCACCAAAGGCCAACGAAGTAACTTTGGAAGCAAGAACATTGATTGATAATTCAACTTTTGCTGTTCTTGTATTGATCTTGACCAATCGACCTCCACCATAAAGAGCAGTCCAAATGAAATTGTCGGCATCAACAACCAAACCATCAGGATATTCATTTGACTTGAAATCAGTATGATTTTTAAAATCAATGAAAACTCTTTTATTTGATAAGGTTCCATTTTCCTGATCATAATCAAATACATATATTTTCTGGTCTTCAGAATCATTGAAATAAAATAGTTCTCCATCAACCGACCAATCCATACCATTGGAAAGGGTGAAACCTTCAGCCAACTTCTTCAGATGATTACCCTCAAGACGATAGATTGATCCTTTGCCTTTAACAATTCCTTCAAATTGATTAGATTCAACAACTGATCCTACAATTAGTCGACCGCGAGAATCACATTTTCCATCATTAAATCTCTCTTTGCCATTTACGTGTGGAAGTAAAGAAGACAATATTTGAACATTACGAGTAGCCCAATTGTATTTGGCTACTTTTTCGTCCAGAGTTATCAAAAAATCTTGACTGTCATTAGCATATGGAATAATTAGGGAAACTAATCTGAAGCCGAGAGCATGAATATCTTTTGGTTCGTTATTTAATGGTAAACGAATTATGGTTCCCTTGAAAGCATCAACATAATAAATGGAATCACTTGTTAGTTCATAAAATGGTCCTTCGCCCAAATCACAAACATATTGAGAGGCAATTGACACGGAATAATTTTCACTGTTTGCCATTGGTTTTACGGCATAAGTCTTGATTTGATCTGTAAAAATTGGTTTCCATAGGGAGAATGTAGTAATTAACAAAGTAATAATAACACTCATATTGATTATTAATATCGATGTTGAGATGAAATTCACTCAAAAACTTGTGATTCTAAAAATGGTTCGTTTATTTCACTCAAATCTCATCAGTAAAGTCACTTCTGCTATAGCAATAGTTATAAAGGTAACAAGTCAAAATCAATTTCAATCAATGATTAAATATCAAAATTAGAGGCATGAACCACCATCAGGATCAAGTTGTCACACTCAGATCTAGAAGATAGCCCTGAATGAGGAAGAAGAACAGAGTTTGATTATTTTAATTACATTTTATTGATCATAGATTGATTTCTTAATTGAACCCAGATTAATAAAATAGGTGCATTTTATGCTGTTTAAAAATTTACTTTGATTGAAAAAATTTTCTTAGAACTGAGAATCACTAAATATCCTTTGAACGCAATAGCGCCCAAAACCTTGATAAATTCACTTCCAAGATTAATGACCTTTTGTTTGGCAATTTTTGGTCGGAAACCAGCTTTCCTATTAACTACTCCTTCACATAGAGCTGGCTGTTTATAAATATAAATATGATTGTTTGAATCAGCTATGAATGCATAATCAAAATCAGGTGAACAGTTGAGGAATTTTTTCGATTCTTTAGAGGCTTGAACATAGCCAAGAGCTGAAAAAGTAGCAATATGTTCAACATGAAACTTTGATTTTGCTTTTGGTTCCCATATCAGGGCATCGATGTCATGGCGTAACGCAAAATATGGTAAATGGTCAGCATCAAATTTACGAGAAAATAACCATTGATGCCCAGCTAGGAAAGCTTGATGAGTCAAATTTTTAGTATGACAATTGTATCGGAAAAGAACCAAATCTTCACTAACTTCATCACATTGCTCATTACCAGTTAATGAAGGAATGTAACTAGAAACTGACTTTAATCTATCAAAGCCACTCAAACCACAAGCTAAGATGGATAAATCTTGAAAAGCTGCAGATCTATCTGAAGTCATTAATTGAAAACCTTGTTCTTCTCCTTTGATTAATTGGTCCCATATTTGGTCATATTGTTTCTTGATAAGTGTTATTTGTAGATTAGATACATTATTTTTAGTAAAATCTTTTGAACTTTTATCCAATGTCCAAGTACATTCCCCACGATCTATTTCTTGCCAAAGTTTTTCCTTGAATACTCTCTCCCCACGGATGTAAATTTCCATCTCGTCAACTCCGAAATTGACTTTTATTTGATTAGCTTCGATATCCAATGGTAATTTAAAATCAATAGTGATCTCAGAATCATTTTGATAAAAGACATACATATTTCCTTTATCTTGGTCAGAACCCACGTTAGAATCTTTGGTTTCCGGATTAACAGGTCCATCTTTACTTGAATCAAAAGAAGTTTTGAAGTGCTTTTCTGATACAATTGTGAGGTGAGTGTTTTTGTTCTCATGATCAACTTCGATGTATGAAGGGTATGATTGCCCAGTAAGTTGATGTAATCTTTGAATCGACCATAAAGATGATTCTTGGGGCTCCACAGATTTCAATTCATTCAGCTGTAAAAGATTCAACACACATTCAAATTTTTCTTCGTTATTTTTGTTGACAGAAAGTATAACAACTTCAATGACAGCACAATCGTTTTCGGATCGGTAATTTGCTGTAATCAGCTTGGCCGGACAGAGGAATTTTTTCGCAGTCTCCTGATCATTATGCCAACATGATCCAAAGGATGCTTCATCGCTCAAATTAAATGAATTAATGACTTTCCAAGTAGCTGGCTGTGACTGTCGATCTCCAGTTGAGACAACCAACAATTTTAAAATTCCCTCTTCAAGTCCTTCGGTTGAGCTGTTCAAGGAATATGGAAGGGAACAATTTAAGAGAAATTAAAAAAATTAAAAAAATGATATAAATGCATCTAAATAATAGTTTGACTTACCATTGAGAAAATAAAATTAATGCAATATCTTTAGACGGGAATAGTAAAGTAGTAAGAGAGTCATTTGATTTACTTTGGCCACCATCAGTCACCTCAAATAAACACACTGGAGGAGTAATTTGGTCTTTAAGTTGGTCGATTTCAATTCTCCATATTTTGAAAATACTGTCAATGTAGTAACATATGGGTTCATCATCGAAAGGATCGGTAAACAAATAATTACAATCTCTAGAAAAGGCTGAAAAATGAAGGTAGCTGTAAAGCTGTTTATCTTCTAAAGTCAATTCATCAACTGGATCATTTAAAGGCACAGATTTAATATCAGCCTCTTGAGTTGTTAAATAATATGTTTCAAACTTGGGATCAATTAAATGACGATCAACTTTTAAATCTATAGTTTGTGTCATAATTATTAATGATCAATTTGTCGTAAAGTAGCGAACAACTTGGTTAAGTTGTACAGCTGGAGCCATACCGCTTGTATCAGCTGGTATGACTGAGCAGCTCCTTCGTCTGCCCCCTTGTGTCATGTTAGCTTGACAAGCTAGGGTTGATGAGACAGTAAAGATAACTTCTTATCTTTTCACCTTCCTCTGACCTTTTCTTGTCCTTTCCATGACCTCGGACCTTTTGGCGATCGTCTTTTTTTATCAATTATTTGTGTTCACTTTTCATATTATTTTCAGATTCTTGTGTGTTTCGATCGTTTGTATGTTTGGTATGTATTCAATATATGTGTGCCGTATGTTATAGTGCCTTTGGTATACTGTATAAAAATACAGCTACAGATTAATCTGACCTTCTTTTTCATGGTTGGCACACTCAATTCCTCAATATCCTCAGTCTAGACAAAACATTCGTAGTGTGTTGCCAGATACGATTACAAAAAAAAAGGAAAAAGAAACCACTTAAATTGAACCGAAAACTAAAACACAACTTCAATGTTGCTTCATTATCGCATGTCAAAAATGAGAAACTATTGAGTTACCAAGGAGACATGTGAAAACCTCTTTTCAAATGTTTTGATTAAAAAAAGCGCCGATCTTGACTATCAATTAACCATGATAATATGATATTTGATCAAAGTTATAAAATTTGAGCTTTAATAGGCTATCACATAGATTTAATACATCTAATTGTTAAACAATCCACAAAAGATCTCGCTTTGAGAATTTTTCCTAACAAGCTATAACAGGTAAAGTTTCGAGAAAAATCGTAAATAATCTTAATGGTGAGTGCCGTAGACTTGCAAGAAACTTGGACCAGTCAAGAAAAATTACTACAAATTTCCCTCAGAAGTCAAATAAAGAGTGAACTCGAATAGCCAACAAAATTTTTTTCAATTCATGCTAACCTATGGTTCAAATATGAAGATGAAGTATCGATGATTCCGTGATGACAAAAAATGTTTTGATCATCCGTATTTCATCAAAAGTATTCTTAATCAATAAACGAGGCAAGGTGAGTGTCTTGATCCTGGTTGCTTGGCCAAATCAACCATCTGATTATCATGTTGAAAATGGTGAAGAGATATTTATTATGCTTAAAGGTGACATGATATTAAATGTAATTGAAAAAGGTAAGCCCAAAAGCATAACAATTAAAGAAACTAAGTCAACAGTCATTTTATAATGGTGTTAGAATAGTAGTTAGAATATTGTTTCATATGCTAAAATAACAATTGATGATGACAGTCAACATAAATTAACATTCAATAATACAATGACTATTGACCGAGGCTCTGTTATTACTCTCGCTTCTGATGGGCCAACTTTCGTTGCCTCCATGAAGCCAACGCAATAGAAGCAGCTTTTGAAACAATCTATTGCTCTAATAATTTCAAGTGTCACTAAATAACCATAAAATTGTACCATTTATATCTCAATTTTAAATTAAGACTTGATAAATGATAGAATTATTGAATTTTCTGAATAAAGCAACAGTTAATACAATACAATTTACGCCTGAGTCAGCAAGTTATTCACCATTTCATTATTTCAAAGTTCGATTTCTCTTTTTCCACAATTTTGTAAAGTTTGCTCAAAATTCTGTTTGATACATTGCACTCTATCAAATATTTCATTCAGAAAAATCGGAACATTTGAGTGAAATCTCTGCAAAGGCTCTTGAGCTTGGCTCTGTCCCTAATCATTCCTTACATAAATCATTTACTATTCCTGATTTACCTGAAATTAAAATAAGTTGAAGACGATTTTTATCAGAACCACACCTCAGCCACTTGTTTGCTGAATCAGATTATGATTGCAGAAACATTAATGATAGTGAAATGAGTTTCTACTATGCAATACAATGAGAGTGAAAAATATAATCTGATAATGTAATTAACCATTTGATACACCTCTATCTATGTAACTGTTTTTCAAATTCAACTCTAGCAAATATGTTTGAAAATCATCCGACCTTCAATTGAATGTTGTTTGATCAGTCATCACATCGTATATGTATCTTCACATTTGAACGGAAAAAATGGACTTGGCTAATGATGAAACCAATAGTGAAAGGTAAATAATAACTTTTGATAATAACTTCCAATTTTCAGCTACTTTGTGACCATGATAGATTAAATTAGCGAGAAATCACAGTTCAAAATTCATTTTGATGTCCAAAAATAATCAGTTGAGTAGTCTTGGTTAATTATATGTAATACACTAAATAACTTTTCAAAGACACGTTAAAGATTTTCTAATTCAAGCCTTGAAGATTAAAATTTTCTAGTGGATAAATTTCTGATAAACTGTCCAGTTTAATCATTCAAAAACGAAATCATAATTTTATAAAACTTGAAATTTCAATCCATGGTATCCATGGTGATTATTTAAACAAGTTTCATCATCTGTTGTTTACTCAGGTACTGATCTGTATTGATCTTTATTTGACAATTCAAATCATTTATTTTTTTGTCTAATAGTCCTAACTAATTAATTATATTAATAATTAAGTAACTCCATCACGCTGGTAAAATTTTTGAAATTTCTAATGGTAAGCTAAAGCTTTTTTCACATTTACTGCCTGCAACCTGTTAAATTATTGATCCTTTCCCTTCGAGGTGTTTTTGATTTTATTTTAGTTATTTAAATTTATGTGATTATCTCGTAATGAAAATTGAATGATCTGTATTTCCTTGGCCAGTCCAATTTGCTCAATACAATTGTGATCTTTACGGTCACCTTTGATACTGACACCATCTTTCAGCGTAAATCCGACATTTACTCATTTATGTTTATTTATTTATCAATACGGACAGAGATGCCCATAAGAAATCTGAGGTATTCCATATCTCTGGAAACCACCTTAGTCAAGGTGTAATCAGCAACGCAACACCTGAGCTTCCCACTGAAAAGCCAGCAGTACCGAAAAAAGTAAACAAAATGCAACGATTAAGAAATAATATCGGATTTTGGTGAGTAACATCATTATGGATATCATTTTGATAAATTCAATAACCATTTTTTTCTAACCATTTCTTACAGGATACTTGGACTGTGCAACAATTATGGATATGTTATCATGTTATCTGCTGCATTTGACATACTTAGCAGGAATTTCAATGTATGATGGAATTTACCGTAAAGCTATCAACTAGTGTCTTCATTTTCATTCTCTTGTATTTTATTTAGGAAAATGAGGACAAGAAAACTGATCAAGATGACGAACCATTTTGCAATCCTATGTCTACTGGAGCTATTTTAATAGCTGACATCATTCCATCACTGTGCATAAAACTTTTATCACCTGTTCTTCCATTAGGAGCAAAGTTCGTATTCATTCAAATGTTTTAATGCATGTAATGTATTGCTAATTAATTTGAATGATCAAGATTTGATTGTAAAATTCTGTTTTTTTATAGCTTGAGAGTTATTCTCGTGGTTATATTCTCAGTACTAAGCTATTTGATGACTGCCCTCTCATTTGCTAGATGGGTTTCATTTTTAGGTTTGTTGTTTCAAACATTCACCATAACATTATTTATTAATGATTTTATCATTTTTAGGTGTAGTTTTTGCATCGGCCTCAAGTGGCTTGGGTGAAGCAACTTTCCTTTCATACAGCTCGAGATTCAGTGATAGTGATACAATATCCTTTTGGTCATCAGGAACGGGAGGGGCAGGTCTCATCGGGTCAATTTCATATGCTGGTCTTACTCAGCTAGGTCTTTCACCACGAGTTACTCTTCTTGTAATGTTGATTGTGCCAGTCATTATGGCAATCACATTCTGGATTGTATTAGCACCTCCGAAAATTGATGTTGCCACTATCACTCCACTAATGCAACCAAATGAACCATCTACTGGCGATGAAATAATTTCATATCAAACTGTCAGAGAACCCGAGATTGGTTTGACTTTAAGAGAAAAATCTATTTTAATGAAGGTAATTTCAGCGAAACAGCTTAAGCTGTTTGTATCAAAATTACATTCTAACCATAATGTTTAAAATTTTTAGGGCTTATTGGGCTTCATGATTCCACTTGCTGTAGTTTATTTTGCTGAATATCTCATTAACCAAGCACTGGTAAGTGACATAAGAAGAGTCAAAGAACTATCTAATTAAATTTACCTTCTCTTTATTATCAAAGTTTGAACTCGTATATTTTCCTGGTATCTGGCTAAGTCATAATGAACAATATCGCTGGTATCAAGTTGATTATCAATTGGGTGTCCTGATTTCTCGATCATCTGTCAAATGGATAAAAATAAAAGCCTTATGGATCCTTCCTTTGCTTCAAATCATCAACCTATTATTGGTTTTCGTCGAAGCCCTTAAAAATTATCTCCCAAATATTTGGATAATGCTTTTGATCGTCTTTTATGAAGGCCTTCTTGGTGGAGCTGCATACGTTAATACATTCGACCAAATTTATCGAAAGGTTAGTTGTTTTACGTGCGTTTCCATGCTTTTAACTTTTTATTTTCACTTTGTTTAGTATGAAGATAGAGTTCGTGGTTTCTGTTTGGGAGCAGCATCTATTGCCGATGCTTTGGGTATCACATTATCTGGATTCTCGTCTGTTCTTCTACACAATGTTTTATGTGATATAATATCCAAAAAACAACGTTAAATCATCTACCGGCTAAGCATTGATTTTTTAATCGATCTCATTCTAACACATATTTTTCAAAAAGGATACCAAGCACCATACCACTCTTTGAATTCCGAGATGAAAGACCTCCATTGTTTCGTTTTTATTGCATACATGTTTTTAAAAACATGAGAAATTATTTAATTTAATTTAATGATCAAAATGACAATATTATCATGAGAGCGTCAAGATCTCAGTTTTGTCCATTTCATCAATCATAAAGTTAATAAAACAAGCGGAGTCCCGATCATGACTGATTGATAATTTCTTTGCTCTGTATCCACAAAAAATTCAACTTATATTTAAAGACTCAAATTCTTGATGATAACCATCGTCAAAGATAAAACAAATAGAAAAAATCAGACTTCACAGTTAAAGAAAATGGAATTAAGTTTGAGCTTTTGTTGATTTGATTTGTTTGAAAATTTTCTCTGATGAAAAATCATTTACAAAATTGGGTGCAACTTTGAAACTTTGGTCTCTTTTTGTACAGTTGAAGCACACTATTTTTCATCCAACTCTTCACTCGAAAGACAGTTTTCCTTATCCTTCTAATCCAACAATAAACCATCAATATCAACAATAAACCGTATGTTGTGTAGATAAATTTATACGATGAATGCTGCACATTTTTTTCAAGTTATAATAGTGTGTATTCAACTTGAAGTAAGCTTACTAATAATAGTTACCCAACAACTTTTCCTATGGAAAATAAGATGAGTTTTGTGTAAGAAGACATGTGTAAAACTTGTTGCTATCAACAGACATAGATCTATGTATGAAAAATGTATTCAATAATTTTTATCTTGTTAATTGCTAGTTTAATTAAATTTACACAAGAATCGAGTAATGATTTGGGTGAAATCTTGGATCTTACCTATCCAGTGAATAATATAACTCTTGATTGGGCAGGAGACAAGTTCACAATGAATATAACCAGTGGATTAGCGAAAACTGAAAATACATCTTATTGGTATGTAGGTAATAATACTTTTTTTCTTGGCTCAATTTACAATTAATTTATCATTTAATATTTTTATTATTAACTTTGAAGGTATCAAATCGATACATTTTGGACTCCTACTCACCTTGGCACACATCTTGATGCTCCTTGTCACTTTGGTAAAGATAAATGGGGTGTCTCTGATATTCCCATTGAAAGACTTTATCAAAGACCTGGTTATCTATTGGATATTTCAAATAAAATAAAATCTAACCACAACTACGCTGTCACTGGTGACGATGTAAACGACTGGATTGGAACCGTCGGTGAATTAAAACCAGGAGCAGTTATTTTGATTCGGACAGGTTGGTCCAAGCATTGGCCTGATAGACAGAAATATTTTGGGATAAAAAACGTCGATGGTTCTTATAATTTTCCAGGAATATCTACTGATGCAGTTAAAATGCTTGTTAAGCGAGGAGTAGATTTATATGGTATCGGAATTGAAGGCCCTTCTGTCGATAATGGTCCAAGTAAAGATTTTGCTACTCATTCACTTCTTTCTGAGCATAATATTTATGGTTTAGAAAATATTGGCCCCGCGATAAAGAATTTGCCGAAAAAAAATTTTCTTATTACCTCACTTCCAATTAAAATTGATTCAGCAAGTGGATCGCCAGTTAGGATTGTTGCTCATCTAAATAACTCACAACTATCTAAGTATTCGATTGAGTCTTATGTTATTTTAATCAGCATAATTACAATATCAATAATCCTCTATTTAAAATCATAATTAAACGTTAATACAAACTCTTATACAAAATTCTATATGTAAGTCAAAGTTCAATTTTAAATCGTGAATAATTTGAATGAAACTATGACTTTAAAATTTGGCGGATGAGCTGACTGTGATTAGAGAATCTCTAAAAAAATCATCCATTATCATTAAGACCTGCTAAATAATATGTAATGGGCAAAAAGGTTTGAGTTTTTAAGCTGAATGTGAATCCATATCAGTTAATTTTCATTAGAACTGCACTTGAATATACACAAAAAATAAGATGATGAATAGAAAATTTCAATCAAAGTCTTTCCAACACGAAATAATGGCACAAATTTATAGTTGGGAAACATTTTATGATGAAAGATTTTTGGATGATACACCATTAAGGTAGATTACAGATAGAATTAAAATTCAAACAAATGATCAAAATTTTGTCATAGCTCTAATATTATTAAGCAGAACGATGTTTGATATAAAATTATGTCGTTAAATATACAATCCAAGAAATCATTTTCGTAACCATAAGTCGAAGTCAAGTTTATCATCATATTCAAAGCCAAATTTTTCTTTCATTGCTTGTGCTAATTTTTTAACTTCCTCCTGATTGTCAATGGAAGATCTAATTAAGCCTCGTGATGTACATGGTTGAGGTTGATGTTGGTTGTTGTAGGCTAAATCGTCTACCTCATCAGCTAAATCCTCTGGAAGAGATGAAATTATGGAAGATGATTCAGATGTACGAGTCCATTGAACAATTGGCCAATCAATATTGCCAACTGGAGAGTTATGAACAATTGAAGTGTTTAAATTTTGGCTTATTTGTCCAGGTATGTTGCTTAAAGCGTCTTTGATCGACTTGAATCCTTGCTGAACTAGTTGATTTGTTTGCTCCAATTTCTGACTTAGCAATTGATTAGTTGCTTTCAGTTCATCATTACTTTTCTTTAATTCACGAACAATATCGATAAGTTGTTTAGTATCCGATGGGGATTCACGTGTCCTATCTCTCTGAAAGATTAAATGAATAACATAAATTAGTGATTGTGGCGGAGCTTTGAACCAAAAGATGATCCAGAAAAACAAAAGTTCAATAACCCTGGAAGTATGAAATCTGACCCTGTTTGAAGTTGAAATTTTGAATATGAAAACAAAAAACTGAGGCTAATGAAAGTCTAAATTCAATAAGAGATCATTTAAGTAACAATAATTGGTAAAACTAAAGATTAATTTCATTGTTTAACTAAAAATTTCACCTCCATACTAATCTTCACCCAAATTATAGAGACATTATGTTTGAGTAGGATTAGATAGGGATCTTTAGCTATTGGAAAATAGAGGCTCTAGCAAAACTGAATTGATATTACATAAAATTAGAGTAAATTGAGTAACAATGTCTTTATGTTTCCACCTCAAGAATAGCTTACCTCATTTACTGGTTCCTCTACCATTAAAACACCAGATAAAGACCCTGCTCCGTTACCAAAAGGTCGAAAATGCCTGGTTTGAGCAAATCCATACGAATGTTCCGACCATATACTGTAATTTAAGAGAATAGGATTAGTTCAGATTTCACAAAGGAATGGAAGGTCGGGATCAACAAGATACTAACTGAGTAAGCCCTATCATCAGAGAAACAAACATTTATCATCAGTCAAGATGGATGAATGTTTTGATTCTATTAAACACTGCATAACCTAAACTTGGTTAGACAAAGATTAACCCTAACAATAAGTGATTCAGGTCTAATACTAATTGTTGATACAAAATTGTTGGTGTAAGATAGTTGACAACAAAGACATGGACTATTCAAACAAAACAATCACAGATATTATTGTAAAATGATGAGCAACCTAATGTTAATGGTTGTGGTTAATTTGGTAATGAAAATTTACTTACTCTGATTCTGGCCAATCATGCTTGGAAGAATTTGTCTATGGAAAGAATTGAGAAATTGTATTAACAATAAGAAACAGTGGAAGAAATAAGTGACTGAACCCAAAACAAAAATGACATTTGGAGGGTCAATAAGGGCTAACAGTGAAAGAAGGTTCACTCAACTCACTAAAGCCAGGGAAATATCTAAATGGTTCCACTTACCTCAGGATTATTGACTGTAGGAAAATTCATAATTATTAACAATTATTAACCAGGTTAAATAATAACAATCAATTTGTTGGACTATAAAAAAATGAATGATGATTTACAAAACATGGAAAAAGATAGCTGGTTGAGGTTAATGGGAAGAAGAACATAACCCAGAAGCGTAAAAAACAATCTTCAACTGAAGACCTTAACTCCTCCTTAAACTGAATAAAATCACGTTCGCAATATTTCAACAATTGATTGCTGATTTTTTTATATTTTAATTGAAGCTGATTGTTTATACATTATTTGTCAATTGCAATTTCAATCAATCATATGATCACTAAATAATAAGTGTTGATAAATGGAATAATAAACAGGATTCTCAGGCTTTCTTTGTTGCATTACACTATCAGTAATATTCACAGATCATATTCAAGGTCATAACCGGCTACTGTTATCCTTAATTGTTGATCCAGTATCTCTTAACTCATTAAATTATTCACATAGCAATCAATTTGGCACTTA
The DNA here is from genome assembly GCA_028476895.1 of Tetranychus truncatus. Taxonomy (NCBI): domain Eukaryota; kingdom Metazoa; phylum Arthropoda; class Arachnida; order Trombidiformes; family Tetranychidae; genus Tetranychus; species Tetranychus truncatus. Next base: position 9,937,864 of record CM052061.1, read on the forward strand.
TAAATCAAGGAAAAAATCAATGATCAGAGTGAGAGAAAAATGCCCATCAAAGTACTATAAGCTTATGATCGCTTATAACTTGACTCACAGCCAGCTATTCAAAATCAAGAGCTTTCTTGGCATGATTAAATTATAAATTTAATTATCTTTCTAAATCATTTATGCAACCTAAATTTAATATAAAATCGGTTAAAAATTGCCTAAAACTAAGATTATATAATACTATAATCCTGTTTAACAGATCAGCTGCATTGCAATGCATAAGCCGTAATCCAAGAGTATCTTATTAGTAGCAAACTCAAAACGATTTCACTGCTAAATTTAGTCAAATTATGTGAATGTAATTTCATTATTAGTTTTACCACAATTTAGATGCAATTAAGAGTTTCCACAATTTGAAAATCAAGCGAAGCTAAAATTTGTAATACAACAGGTATTTAACAATGGTAATTGCTTTCATCTTTACCAACATCTATGTACAACTTAATGGGCTTTATTACCGGTAACAGTAAAAAGTTTATTATTGATAGTTTATTAAAATTATTTTATTAAATCTCTATCCAAATAAGCATTATCGTTATTTATCAAGGATAAATTGCTACGGAAACATAAGCAACAACCAGAAAGCCATCGTATAATAATAAAGTTACCAGATAACCAGGATTAACCCAAAATAGATGTTATTTGATTATTAAACAAATGAATGGCTAGACCTTGGATTCTATTGTAACACTTGCAGCTTTTTTCCAGAAATGACCAGATTTTCTGGTTTCACTTTTGCCATAGAGCAAAGATTTATGGGTTTGTACAGTAAAAATGTCTGGATAACTGAAGGGTTTTGTTGGGATGAAAATAGGCTCATCTAGACCCAAATTGGCCTGTTTTTTTCTCCCACTTTTCTTTGTCTTTGCCTAATCTTCTTGCTACCATCACGTCCATCATCCTCATCATCTTTGTCGACGTCTTTCTCTTTCCTCTTCCTCCTTCTGGTAGACCTTATTCACTCCTTTATACGCTGCTTAACCAACAAGGTGAGACTTTGTACATAATCACTCTGATTAGACGGATTCAGTCTTTTTCAGCCAATTTTTCAAGTTATCATCCATTTTTATCAGTCATTTTTTCACATCAATCTTTTATTGATTCATCATCAACTTATCATCACTCATCCTCCACATTGTAATCATCATAATTATCATCTTTGACTCTTCATCAAGCTAAAACTTTTCATTATTTTACCAGTTTCTTTTCAGTTAAAGACATACATAAAACTGTGATTTACTCAACCCACGAATCCAATAATCAAAATGTCGGACGGTTTTGTTGGCGATTACAATCTTGTTACAAGTGAAAACTTTGATGATTTCTTGAAAGCTTTAGGTAAGTAAACAGTTAACCCATTTTAAGGTAAATCACAGTTTATTAATAACCAAAACTATTCAGGTGTTGGTATGATCCTTCGTAAAACCGCTGGAGCTCTTAAACCTTCTTTCCATGTAGCCAAAGACGGAGAAGATGCTTTCACTTTTAAATCAGTTTCAACCTTTAAAACAACTGAAATTAAATTTAAATTGGGAGAAGAGTTTGAACAGAAGCGAATGGACGGAGTTTTGTGCAAAGTAAGTTAATAAATCAATATGAATCAACTACTAAAAATCAATAACAAAATAGTCAGAAAACCAGACAACCCAAAGATTGTTAACCCACAATTTTGAAGACAGCTTCTGGTTAATTTTGGGTTAAATAATCTTACAATTGTTAGCTATTTTTTCAAGGCTCTCATTTAATCTAATTTAATTATTCAGACCGTAATTACTCAAGATGGAAATAAATTCATTGAAGAGCAAAAAAGTGACCCACCAGCAAAAATTGTCCGGGAATTTAATGGCGATGAGCTGAAAATTGTAAGTAAAACCAGACTCCAAAGGTTTATCGATTAGAACCATTTCATAATTTACAATTCAATTGATAATCAAATTGATTGACTATCGACCATTTTATTGATAATTTAATTGGTAGTTAAATCGAGGGTTCAACAGTCAACTTGAATACGCCTCAAAAATTTGCTTTAAATTGAGCTTCTTTCATTCCTGGAAAATTTCAATTGTTAGCTTTTAAAGGCTAACCAAATCTTTTCAATAATCAGTTAATCATACAATCTGAAGATTTCATACTGAACACTGATCTTTAAGTCTAATTGATTGGAGTGTCTAATAAAAATTGAATAACCGCTGATATTGACTTGTTAGACCACTCATCAATTGCTATCAATTACGTGTTATATTAAATCAGTTAACCATCATTTATAGCCACTTGAACAGCCAATTGAGCCTAAAATTATCAATCACACATTCAATTGAATTGTAGACTTGAACTCACCCCATAAACCGCAATTGATTAACAATTAACAATATCATTTATTCTGTCTTTTCTTTGCCAGGTTTGTACATGTAAAGATGCTGTTGCAACCAGGATTTACAAGAAAGCCACAAAGTAAACCATCAACAACAATTAGATTCATCTGGATTGACTTTAAATTTACTTTATACAATTGAATTACAAAATTTAATAATAATAATGGAAATTTAGATTACAAGTTGACAATAAAACCAATTAATTTGCAAATCACATTGTTTCATATTCATTGCAACACAAATCTCGATAACTTTAGCTCTAAAACCATTCCATTATCAGATCCAGACAATTATAAGCTCAGACAAGATTGAATTAAACTCTTGTAATTGATAATTTACATCAAGTTCAATGAATAGCATTGCAAAAACAATGGCAGCTATTAAGTGCTTTTTATGCACATGGAAGAGCAAGGCTCAAGTGTCATTTTCAATGATCTTTAATGTCATATTCAGCTTATTTTAACCTTTACACAAAGAGCTATAAATTGCATTTCAAAGTGCAACGTTTAACGCTATTTTTGAGCACCGAAAATGAGACTCAGCAAGTATTTCGTTGAATCTTCAATAGCAAGAATAAAACTCAATGTTCCTAGAATAACCTTTGGACGATTTGCGGTGTTAAATTTTGATAAATTGTTTGAATTTCATCATCAATAGACTTGAAGAGCAACTTATTTGAAACCTAAATTCATGGTGTTCAGATAGAAATGCTAAAGGTTAAAACTTGAGACATAATTCACCAAAATTGGAGCGATGTGTGGTGGTTAGTCACATTGGAGTTTCAGTATAATGTTTATCATTCAGATAAATTTCACTGACAATTACACGACACTTGTGAGTCTGTTGAATCAACTCTCAACGCTTTGCATATCAACTTTATTAATGTAATACTATTGTTATTTTCATGATTTTTATAAACATGCTTTCGTGTTTTGAGCCATATCTTGATAGCTACAGTTGTATAAGTTGAAAAATGATGAACCTGTTTGATAGTGATGAGAAGGTATAACAAGTACTGAATTACCCTCAGATGACCTCTAAAGGTCAAGTGTTAAATTTTTAAGAAATGAACTTGAATGGCTATAAGTAGTAAGTTAGAAGCGCGATGTTAAAGGAGCGGAGAAATGATACTTCGAAACGGAAAGAGATGAAAACATCAAACTAAATCCAACTTCTTTATTTTTTAAATCAATTAAAACCTTTTCGTTTTTGCGATTAATGTCCAAATGCATAATCTTCTAACTCTCTCTTTGCTCTTTATCCTTTCGTAAAAAAGCACAGATTTTGTGATTTTGGAAAGAGAGAAGTGCGATTGTAGAGTAAAATCAAACTGAGGATTCATCGTCTGAATCAAGTTTCAGTGTGCAGGATCAAGTGCAGTTTCTTCAAGTTCATTTTCTTCAGCAAATGATGAATCCTCAGTTTATTCGGTTCTTCATCAGAGACTGAAATGATGGTAATGACAGTTGAGGTGGGGTAATTTTCGTCGACAAATATGGTGGTCAAGAGTTATTTTGTGCATTGCTGCACCGCAGAAATTGTAGCTACCCAAACGGCTAATAAAACGGTCTCATGATTAATAATTTAATAGTTGAGGTCAAATGAAGATTTTCCCTTGATTGAGCCACAAAAATTATTCCCACATAGTTTCATTTGTTGTAAGCATGAGTTTATGATTATGAATCAAAGTACGATTATTACAAGCGCTACTAAGGTACTTGTAATAAAGGTAAGGACCGATAAAGATTGTCACCAATCTGATTTTAGACACTGTGCGATAATTGGCCAAGCATACTGGCACCATTGTTTTACTAGACTTTTTTTTGTTGGACATTCATTTAGGCTGTATTTTGATTTTGTGATCACCAAAAAAATTATTAAAAATAAATTGTTCCGGCTAAAAACAATAATTTGAAATACAAAGCGAAATTTATTTGGTGACAAACTTTATCGGTCATACCTTATTCTCGAGATACGTTGCTAAAAGTTTTCAGGTTAATGCCAAAATCAAGAGAATAAATAAAAACAAAGAAAAACAAGTTGCACTCTTTTAACTATTACCATCATTCGCAGTTGCAGGTTTAACTGAAAAGCAAAGCGATCTGTTGGGCAGAAACAAACAGAAAATTACATTTATCGATTGACCATTAAAAGTTACACCAGAAAAATCAATTTGAGAAAAGAATCTAGTTCCTAACTATTTAAAAATGTTCGAAGTTTTAACTTTCAACTCGATTTTATTGAAAACTGTCGATCAGAGAAATTGTTTAATTGCACAAATGACCCAAACTCTTATGCGAACGGCTTTTGTAAGAACCTGCGATGTCCAAACTCTTTTCAAAGTTTTTACTTTTACTTCTTTTCCAATGTTTTCCTTCATTTTATTTCATGCTTAGCATTTTGAATTTGCATTCTTTCGGAGTGTAATTGTAGTTGTAATCAAATAATTAGTGAGTCTTCTTGTACCAATTAATGGTAACTTCACTCTTGTTAATTAAATTGATCGAAATAAATATTGATTGATATTTTTTGACAAAAGTACTTGTAGGTGCAACACTTGAACCGATTGTACTAAACCTCAACAATCAATCTGTTGATTATCAAACCCCCAGACTTTAATTTGTTATCTGTAATTATTGTTAATCATGATAACGACACAATTAATTAGCATCGTTTTTTATACAAATGCTTGTTGAAGTAACTTTAATTGACCAAGAATCGCTGAAAAGGTGCTTCATGAGATCTTATTATTTATAAAAACATTGAATTGGCCATTTTCCGGTTCACAAATACAAAAAATTTTTCTTTCAAGGATTTGAAATTTATTGAGTTATCTCATCAATTTCATGTTTCAAGATTGAAAAATAAAAATCAAAAAAATGATCTGATAACTGCAAATAGGGATTATTCACTGATTATGCTAATTTATTTAGGTAGTAATATTTATGATAAGCTAGTTTATTTGTTCATTTAACTGATAACATTTCATAACTATTTTGATACTCAAACCAAAGCAAATCAATTGTTTCTCATGGAAGGCCTATTGAACAGTTAACAATTGAATAATTGTGATAACGTTTAAGGCACAGATGTTCATATGTTGATAAACTACGAAAACAAAGTATAAAATGTGATGATATTAAGCAAATTAACATCAGTTAATCATCAAGTTTAATTAAAAAACATTCAACTTGAAATTTTGTGCAAAACCATGAAAATGATCGCAACTCTCTTCTTTGTCTTTGCTTTTGCCTCACCAGCTTTTGGTGGTTGGTTTGGTTGGTGTCCAACTCCTCCAAAGGCTCCTGAAGGTACAGACATCACCAAGGTAATTTATTATTTATTTAATTTGCTTTATTAATTAAGTTATACTTGATTCACTAATTTGGTGTTTAATTTATTTAGATTGCCGGTAGATGGTATGAGATTGCTCGACCAACCAAAGCCTCTGAAAATGGTTTAACATGTGTTACATCTGACTTCACTCTTCGACCTGATGGTGACTACAACATTACCAATCTTGGATTAAAACCTGAGTAAGTTAAATTAATTGATTCACTGCAATTGTTTAGCAATATAAATTGTAATACTCATTCTTATTCTCATTAATCACATAGTGGTTCAAAAGCCGGTGAATACGGAGAAGCCAAACGTACCGATTCTCAAAGTTTACTCAATGTTTACTCATTTGCAGTTAGTAAGTATAATGTTAGCGCCGTATTTGCTGTGTCCATGTATTAGCTACCCAAATAATCGATCGATTCACTAATCAAATTTACTTTTTGCAGAGCTTCCATTCCCAATTGGTTTCAACATAGCCGAGGCTGATTACGATGACTACTTCGTTGCCTACACTTGTATCGGTGTTCCTCCTTTCTTCACCAGCAGTAAGTATTTAGTGGAACGCCATTTACTGGTTATCGATATTTGATTCATTTATTTTTGTCTTCTTAGAACATGCTTGGATCTTATCCAGAAAAAACACCATGGATGCTGACAAGCTTAAGAGACTGACCGATTTGGTTATTAATCAATATGGAGTTGAACCCGCTGAAATTGAAGTGACTCCCCAAAAGGATTGCAAATACTGGCCTGTTCCACAATAATTGTATCGAAGTTGTTGAGAAACTTGGCTTCGTTGCACGATGATTTCCAAACAACAAAATTTAAATAAATAATTAAATAAGCATGAATTGACTTCCCTAATTTTTGATTTTTTTGACAATCATTCGGTTCCACAGAAATACCTGCATCTCTTATTCAGAAACGATATTTTACTTATTCCCAAGCTTTACCGATGCTGATGCAAGTGAAGTCGTCATCTAAGCTATCATCAGTTGACGAATGACCTCACACCAGCATTTAAGTCGACATTCTATTCAAGATCATGTTGAGCTTTAAGTTGATTGTAATGGCAACAGTCAAAATTCAGTTGATTCAACTTGATTAGAGGCTTGAGCTTCAAAATCAGAAATGAAAATCGCTCTCACAAACAGCAATCAAACCTTGAGAAAAGTAACTCTCTATTCAAACGCGAGAGAGCGCTCGAAACAATAAATAAAACAATTTGAGCAGAAATCAGTTGTAATTAAAGTCTGAAGCAGTCTAGTTGTTGATTGTCATACAAAAAAGTATTTGATTTCACTCCTTAACAAGTTTGAATATCAACGAACTATAAGACAACTATTTTACCTGTTGGAAAATAGAGAATTCAAATTTTAATAACATTTTTCAATAAGTCATGTTCCATCGATGAAACACTCGATCCAATGAATCCAAAAGAAATGGTCACAACTTTTCAGGAAAATTGTAAAATTAAACCTGAAATATAATATATATTTCGATATTTCTCTTTGTAGGTTCAAAGGTTCAAATAAAAGACTTTCCGATCAAACTTATTAATAGACAAGAGACAATTAGTAAATTCCATTATAGTTATATTGTAACAATTTAAATAATAATAAAATCTAACAATTCTTTCATCTTTTCTCCTTTTCCATATTGCTCCAAGTGGTTATTGAAATACTAAGAAATCAATTAGAGCATTTCTGTCCATTTTTACTCAACACAATTTTAACCATGTTACTATTTTAATACAAGATGCTTCATCAAGATATTTTAGTAAACTTTTTGCTCAACTTCGTTATACATCTGAATCTGAATCTATACGCATTTATAAATTGAAAACGTATCTGCATTTATAAGAACTAAAACTTCTAAGTATTTAAATTTCAGTTAATCAACTGTTACTGTAATCAGTTCTGGACAGTATTTTCCTACTTTTTAGCTCATCTTTGCAAACTTTTCAGTCCTAAATTTAAAAGCTGTATTCAGTCGAGAATGATTTTCTGTGTCGTACGAGATTTTATCGTCTGGGCTGACGTCTAAAACATTCACATCATTTTTAGTCTAACTGTACATCTGTTAGACTCTATTATTTCCTGATATTTCACGTGAAGCTCAAGAAAATTTCGTGATGATTTGTCAATCAATATCTGATAATTTTTCCATTACTGCTGATTAACTTCCAATCAAATGAAAATATAACTCGTTATGCTATAACTTGATCTTGAATTTTGCTCATCTCAACCGATCACGCTACTGTTACAAGTTAAAACACGGAGAAGGGTATTAATAAAGACTCCCATTAATTATTGAAAACGAAATTATATCAAGTTGTGGGTTAACTGCATGGCATTAATTAATTTGCAATATGCAATAGAATTGATTGAAATATTGAAGTTTCATTAAGTTGATCAAAACAAAATATTTTGATAACTGATGGATACCCATCAGTGATGGACCATCACTAGAATGTAAATCATTTGCAAAATAAGCGACTCTTAGGATTATTTTTTGTAAATTGATGGTTTATCACTAATGAATTACTGTTTACTCCATAAAAAGCAAAGCATTATTTGCATTGTATAATTAGCGATTTGATAGAAGATATTAAGAAAGGGTAAATTATCGATAAATCTTGAAAGGGTTTCATAAAAAGGCATGCACACAATTAAACCTTGATCCTATGCCCTATATTTTAATCACTGATTATCACAATTTAAAACAATTTCAAAGGACTTCAACAAAATTCACAGCTTTCATAGGGAAGTTATGAGTAAAATGAGATAAATTTTCCCCAATTCAATTGTTCCCAGAAGCATTTTGCAACAGAAGCTAATTGATGAATAAGTAAATCAATTGTTATTACTTTCCATTTTTCCCTTCAATTGATAATAAATGACAAATTGTCATTTACAAATTTGATAAAATATTGAATAATCAAGACAGAGCTGCTATAAAAATACAAGAACCATCAACCAATTTTCAACAATCAACAGTTAAGTAAACAACCAAACGGTTAAACTAAACTACTCAAAATGATTTCAACTCTAATCCTCGTTGCTGCTCTTGCTGGCTCAGCTTACAGTGCCTCTTGTCCAACACCACCACCCGTCCCTGCAGGCTTTGATATTACCAAGGTAAGTAAACAGAGTAACTGCTTGTTATAATTTAACTGATCAACACTTGTTCACTAATCACTAATTTAAATCAACTAATTGTTCAACAGTTTGGTGGTCGATGGTTCGAAGTTGTCCGAACAAGTGGTTTCACTGAAAATGGCTTACGATGTGTAACTGCTGATTTCATTCTCCGTTCTGATGGCGATTTCAATACAACCAACAGTGCCATCCGAAAGAAGTAAGTACACAAAGGATCCTCTGTCGATTCATCAATTAATTTACCATGTTCCATCATTTAGTGGTGAAGCAGCGATTGAACACGGAACTGCTAAGCGAGTCAAAGGTGGACCTGCCGATGAACTCAAGATGGTTTCAAGCAGTAAGTTATTCAACATTCGTTTCTTTACACTTCCATCTAATGTTTGGTATTTTTGTCAACAGCAATCCCTTTGCCAATAGCATTTTACATTGTTGACACTGATTATGATACTTATGCTGCTGCTTACACTTGTATTGGAGTCCCACCACTTTTCACTTATGGTAAGTGTTGGTTAAGGTTATGAGACTCATTCCTTTTCAATTTCCATCTAATTTGAAATCGTTATTCTTACAGAAACTGCATGGGTTTTCTCACGAAAAAATACTTTGGATGATGCCACAACTAAACGACTTACTGATTTGTTGACCTCCAAATATGGCATCTACGAGTCATCCCTTGAAGTCACAAACCAAACTGATTGTACTTACACACCTTTCCCTTGATTAACCCAAATTGCTTGTTAATCAAACTCATTTGTTTCCTAATTGTATTAGGTTTCCCTTAATTTATTTGATATTTAGCAAACTGTTTATTTAAAGATGTCCATGTTTAAAACATTGCAACTCATACTGAGCATTGTAAATCATTAAAACACTTATGACCAAACAATAAATCAATTTTTATTATTAACATCAACCAGAAATGTCAAATCTATTGAAAACTCAAAACAATAGAAACCACAAATTAACAAAATTATGATTTCCTGATGCTGATAATTGAACAATCTTTGTAACTACTAACCCAATTTCACCATTGTTACATTGAAACGAAAGGGAAAATACAGTTATCATGATCAATAACAATGATAACTAATTACTTGACTAGCATTTGATTGTATCGCTTTTGATAGCTTTTTTAGTAAATATAATTTGATTTAAATCATATTTAGATTTCAATATTGCCTTAAAATAAAGTATGATAACCATTGGAATAATTGAAAATGGTTAAATTTCCTTGTTCAATTTTGTTTAATTAAAAGTCCTCCAACGGCTTATTAGACAATGATTGCAATGATAAACTTTGATTATTCAATAAATATGTTTAACAAGTTATCATCTATTCAATCTCAACAAGTTGAAGTAAATCGTTGTGATATAATGACTTGAGCTAAACAAAGGATCTGTTAACTAACAGCCGTTAACTTACCTTGTTAACCAGCAATGCACATACTTATAGACACTGGAAACATGCCCGATTTTAGTTGAACAGTTTAAATAGATTGTGACCTTAAATTGTGTTAATTTTCTTGGAAAATGGCCATAAACAGAATTCCTGTAAAAGTAAAAGATATACTTGACAGCTTTGGGACTCATCCAATTATTAATAAATCCATATTCAGTTTTGTAAATAAAAAATGGAATGATTATATCACAGTTGATAGCTTCTTATTTACCTATCATTCAAAAATTACAGTCTTGATGTTGACCTTTTTCATGGGTTTCCTAATGATGAAACAGTATTTTGGTGAACCAATTGAATGTCTTGATATACCTTCAGCAGCACAAAGTATATCATCCAAACAGATGACCAACTATTGTTGGATGGAAGGTGCCTTTACAATTGTTACCCGCTATTCAACAAGTGACTTGAAGAGATTCTATGAAGTTCCTGGTCATGATGTGGCTTATCCAGGAATCAAAGCATATAAACCCCACCAAGGTGATCTCAAGATGCCTCATAAATACTATCAATGGGTTTATTATATCCTAGCAATTCAGGTAAGAATCACTGAGCAAACTTCATTTCTTATTGGTGACCATTCACACCTTTGATAACATTCACTCTTTCAGTGTCTTTTGTTTTATGCGCCAAAAGTGATGTGGAAATATCGGGAACGAGGACGTTTGACCGAACTAATAAAACACTTAAAAATGAAAAACTCACCTCCACCGCCCGGGTTTGAAGAGCAGCCTCAGTGTTCCTCTTCACCAGGCCCTTCCAATCAGTTGGATAAGTCAACCGATTATGACATTATTAATGATGCAGCCGATACTATTTTAATTGCCGACCAATATTATAATGGAATCATAGGTGCTGAAGTACTCTATTTTGTTCATTTGGTTTGTGAAATCTGGTTTATTCATCTATTCCTTGGTGGTAAATTTTTCACATTAGGATTTGAATGGCTCAACTATACCCACAACTCGGATGATATTGCTTTTGATCCTTTAATAAGAATCTTTCCTCGTCTAACCAAATGCAGTTTTCACAAGTTTGGTGCTTCAGGTTCACTGGAAACGTATGACACTTTGTGCTTTATGCCAATGAACATTGTCAATGAAAAGATATTTGTGATTCTCTGGTTTTGGTTTCTTATTTTGTTGATGATTACTATCTATCATTTATTTTGCCGTCTCTGTTCCCACTTCAGTGTCATTTATCGGTTAAGAGAACTGAAAAAGGTCGCCCCTTGTGCCGATAAATACAATGCAACAGATGATGAGGTTGCCTTTTTCAAATACATGGTCAAAATGTCTCCAGGTCGAGCATTTGTGTTGCAAGTGATTGCCAAAAACTTAAAGCCAATCCGTTTTCGTCGCCAAATGCAGCTAGTCAGGAGCCAGCATTTCGAGAGGGATGAAGAGACGAAAAAGTTTCGCTTATCCTGTAAACGTGAAATAGGATTCATCCATGAAACTTCTGACTAACCATAACGATAGTTTTAATGATGATGAACAAATCTTTCAAATCAAATGCAAACGGCCAATAAGCTATATCTAACAACGGAATGATCTCAAAACCCGTCACCTAAAGTCATTGTATTGAATCTTTCTTAATAAAGTATCTTTTATAAACTTCAATTCCATTGAATAAATTATGCATTATGTTACAAAATTATGTATTATTAGCTCACATGCAAGATGAAATAAAAATATTCAATTAGATTCAGTTTTTGGGTTTTCTTCAAATCTGTTGATCAACCTGCGAAAATATAGTATTTCTATCGAAAATGTTATTCACGAAAATAAAATGGCTGCAAGCTTTTGTCAACTACTGTAAATTGTTTGTTGTCGTTAGTCTTTCAGTTTTCAATAATTAATGTCTGTATCACATCAACCATGTGTGTAAGAAATTCTGTGATTCTGTTTACACTGGTCCATCCCAAAGATCTTCATTATTGCTAATGTTAAGATTACATAGTTACAAGTCCAAAGCCATAACTCCAAAGTATTTGCAAGCAGTAAAAGTAATCTTATTGTTACTTAACCAGAATTCAGTTGAGTTATCTATTGGTAGGAAAGGGCGTTATCTGACCGAATATTGAATAATTAGAATATTAATTTGTAGGTTGATTAGAAAAAGATGAATAATTTGACAAGTTGTTTTGAAAAATATAATAAATAAAAGATCACTTAAAGTGATTTTACTGATTCGATGAATCTTTATTTAACTACATAACTGGTTTGACAAAGAAATGATAGCAAATTTTTGGTTAATTGGGTGTTTTTGGACAAGGGAGTAAAGATTATCAACTGATTATGTTGATTAACTCAGCAATAATTTTAATCTCAACTTTAATGAGGAAAAAATCGGAGGTTAAAATGTCTAGATCTAGTGATACATCGTGAATCAATCATTAACAATTATGTCATTGATGCACTTCGATTAGAGTATAGATGTTCATTCGTTGATAAACCGAAAAAATAAGGTATAAAATGATATTGAACACAATAGCAGCAGTTAGTTAGCAAGTTTCATTGAAAAACATTGAACTTGAAATTTTGTGCAAAACCATGAAAATGATCGCAACTCTCTTCTTTGTCTTTGCTTTCGCTTCACCAGCTTTTGGTGGTTTCTTCAGTAAGTGTCCAACTCCTCCAATCGCTCCTGCTGGTGCAGATATTGCCAAGGTAGGTTTATATGTCTTGCTTTACGGACAGATCTTTTACTTAACGCATTGACTTGGTTTTCAATTTGTTAAGATTGCTGGACGATGGTATGAAATTGCTCGACCAACCAAAGCCTCTGAAAACGGTTTAACATGTGTTACATGCGATGTCACTCCTCGAAAAGACGGAAACTTCAACATTACCAATCTGGGAACTAAACCTGAGTAAGTAAGCTTAACTAATTGTTTGCATTTGTAATTGCAATTTACATTGTTGGTTCATTGTGAAACTTTTTATTTTGCTATTCATTTGATTTTCCTTAGTGGATCAAAGGCTGGTGAATATGGTTTAGCCAAACGTACAAGTAGTCAAGTTTTACTCAACATCTACTCATTAACAGTCAGTAAGTAACTTTATGATTCTTCGTTTATTACATGATGTAACTTTATTACTCGAGAATTAATCATTTATTTTGGCAATTGCAAAGTATACTAATCTAAACTAATCTTTTTCTCTGTTTCTTAGAGCTTCCATTCCCAATCGGTTTCAACATAGCGTATACTGATTACGATAACTATCTGGTTGCCTACACTTGTCTTGGTATTCCTCCCATCTACACCGTTAGTAAGTATCACTCAGGCTACACTGAATGGGTTTTCATACCAATTGATCTTGTATTATAATAACAATTTAACTCTTTTCATCATAGAACACGGTTGGATTTTGTCCAGGAATAACACCATCAGTGCTGACAAGCTTACCGAGCTGACCGATTTGTTGTTCACTAAGTATGGAGTTTCACGCGATGAAACTGAATTTACAACTCAAAAGGACTGTAAATACTGGCCAGTACCACAATAGCATTGAACGTCAATCAATTGTAATGAATGATCGCCTCAAAAATCTAATTTAAACAAATAAACTATAAATAACTCTAATCATTATCAAATTTAATCATCATCACGAAAAGAAACAGCACTAAACTTCAAATGTTGAGCTGAATCATATAAGTATCATGAAGTATAATTCGAAAGTTTATTGAATATCGGATACATTAAACGACTTACAACTTGTTCGTTACAAGTTACAGACTCACAGCTCAACAGATCGACTCTGTTGTTGATAAATATGGAGTTAGACCCGATGAAATTGAAGTGACATTGAGATGGATTGTAAATAATGACCATTTGCCTAGTAATTGTTGATCCATTGAACTGTTTTCACGATAATTGCCATCCTAAGTATGAATTTAATCCCCAAATTTCCTAAATCTCTAATTTAGGAGCGATTTTTTACATATTCAGAAGATTTAAAGATGCTGATGAAAGCAAAGTCATCTAAAAACACATCAGTTGACGAATGACTTCACACCAGTATTACAGTCGACAGTCTGTTTAAGATCATGTTGAGCTTAAGTGCAGTGTAATGGCCACAGACAAGATTCAGTTGATTAGAGGTTTAAACTGCAGAAAGCAATGTTTTTTACAAGCGTATTTTACCTTAAAATAGAGATCGCAATGACTTTGATCCATCTTATTGTTGCTTTATCATCAAATTATGAAACTTTGCTTATGCAACTTTTTACAATAATATTTGAGTCGAATCGAAGATACAATCAAAAGTTACAAAAACAGCCTTTGAAATACTGAAATGAATGATTTAACTTTCGACTTTGATCATTATTGTCATTCTGATGAATAAATTGATACAACCATGATACCTCTTAATAAGCAAAGTAACAATCAATTTCGGATGATTAGATGCATTAATAAGCTGATACTCTCGCAAGTATTCAGAATTGGATGATACCAGTTGATTATTTCTTGGCTATAAATGATTTTAAAGAAGCAGCTCTCACCATAGCTTGTGCTATTAAGACTTGTTAATAGAATCAAAACAAACTTAACATAATAATATGCACCAAAGTTTGTTGGTTTGCCAAATTGCTGGTTAAATGTAACTCTATGTTTAATGAACAATATTTTGACTAGACAAGAAAATTGTCTTCTAAGATGCATTTATAAACAATTGATTTGCATTATTTATCGTTCGTTTATTTAAATTGCGTTAATCAACCATTACAATGAATTTCAAGTTACTTGCAGTTTGAATATCATCGCTTAGGAAGCTGGCCAATATTTACAGTCCTTGTGACTTGTAAATTCAGTTTCATCGAGCGAAACTCCATATTTAGTTGCTAGCATATTGGTCAATTCAGTGAGCTGTGCGTCTGACATACTGTTGCTTCTGGATAAAATCCAACCGCGTTCTAGGGTAATTGTAAGAGTTTAATTATTATCGATATCATTTGGACATCATTTAGTCAAGAGGCTTCATAGATACTTACTAACGTCACGAAGACAAGTGTAGGCAACCAGATAGTTATCGTAATCAGTAGCGGCTATATTGAATGGAATTGCGAAGGGAATCTCTACAAAAGGAAAGTTTTATTAATATATTGTTCAATTGCGTCTCAACCATTTTATGATGATAAATTTTTATCAAGCTATTTTTATGGTAAAATAGATCAAATCAAATCTTCTTTTCTTCTTCTGCTATGAGTAGCATACTCCAAAAGAACCGATGAAATGGGATTCTCTTCGAAAATTAGCTGTAAACTTATTCCCACACATGAATACTATAAGATTGTTCAACTTGGCAATAAATCGTCAAAAAATAAATTATATAATGCAATGTATGAATGTTTAGAAAGTTACTTACTGATTGCAATCGGGTCGATGTGAAGTAAACTTTGACTACTGGTACGTTTGGCTATAGCATATTCACTGGCCATTGACCCACTAGATGAAAAACAATAATGAAAATTAGTGAACAATTTCAAACAACCAGTTACTCACTTACTCAGGTTTAGTACCCAAATTGGTAATGTTGAAGTCACCATCATCGCGAGGAGTAACATTACATGTAACGCAGGTTAAACCATTTTCAGAGGCAGTAGTTGGTCGAGCGATTTCATACCAACGACCGACAATCTAAATTGAAGCAAAACACAAAATTTGGAAGTCAAGTGGACTTTTTTGCTTAGTCAATGCAATAAATATTGACTCGACTTACCCTGGCAACATCTGCATCGGCAGGAGCAACTGGAGGAGTTGGACATTCACCAAGAGCTGAATAAGCAGAAGCAAAGACAACGAGGAGAGTTGCGATCATTTTCATGGTTTTTACACAAAATTACACAAAATTGGAAGTTGCAAGTTATACAATATCGAAGATGTTATTAATAATAAACTAAAACGCTAATCCCATCGCTTTTTATACCTTGTGGTCCAAGTGTATCAAATGAACATCTATACTTTAATGCACTTTCCTCGCGGATGCTATTGTCTCATGATTTTGCTTCAAGATATAACAAAAATTATGTAAAAAGTTATTGTTATTGCTATATTTCTGGGTGATTCAACCTAATTAGTAAACAACTTATGATATTCGCTAAAAAACACCCAATTAATCAACTTATCTCCAAGCTAATTTATTTTTCACCTCAAATTTATCACAAACTCATTTAAAAGGCGCATTAATTTATCAGCGATCTTGCTTTAACTCAATTCAATACTCGATGAAGTGAGATAATGACACTCCTCAGCGCACTGAATCAACTTGGAGTTAGACTTATAAGTGCGTTGTGACAAAGAAATGAAGATGATATCGCTGTTTTTGCCGATTAACACAGGAATATCATTAGAAATAAATTATAGAATAATTTTTTGATAAGTTTATTGATATATCTTGGATCATAAGTCCACAATATGATGGCTTTATGCAAATTGATTAAAGTATAGATGTTCATTTGTTGATATATTGAGGGCACAAAGTTTAAATTATGATAGACTCAAACACTTCAGCAAATTAGTTTGTGACCTTTTTCCCTAATTGTGTTTCCCTTACAAGTTTATTAACATAAATATAAAAATAAAACAAATAAAAATAGCGCCGACTGTTCAACAGGGGCAAAATTAACAGAGAATTTTTATCTAATATTTAATATTTAATATTTTGAGAGGACCCATTAGCTAATTTCAATCAAATTTAACAATAAATACACATGCAAATGATTAACTGCAAATCTTGTTCAAACTGTTTATGCAATTGTTTGCCCATTTAAACAGAATCAAAATAACTGTCAATACATTTACTAGGAGTAATATGGATATTAAAGGTCAATGTAAAGTAAACCATGTCATGGAGTTAATCCCTTGAACCCATTTTACTTTTGAGGTTAACGCTTTGGTTACAATGACTGTAACGGGTAAATGAGGTCACAAAGGGTCACACAGAGTGAATGAATTCACACAAGGTTAACGGTAAACCCTTAACAGTCAAAGACCTTGGTTAACCTTTTTGCTTCATCCAAACACTTCCTTCTTCAAGGCTCTTAACCTTCATTTAGGTCAACAAGTTCAAGTCTTTCATTGATGAGAAAAGGCAAGAGGAAGGGAGAAAGAAAAGAAAGAAGCGTAAAAATGGTTCCTAGTAAATTGTGAATGAAGATGATGAAGAGAGTAGTGGGAGGAACAGCAGTGAAAGTAGACTAACAAAGGAGGTGAAAAAAGGTTCACTTTCCTCCAAAATGAGGCAAAAAAGGTCAACTGCAGAGATCATTGAACCTTTTAACCTAAAGAAACCCAGTTCATTGACCCAAAGGCAGACTATCAATGGCATCTTTGCCCTAACCCAGAGAGTAGGTCAAATCTCGATCAGTTTACTTTCCCTTGCTTCTCATCTTGCAACCCAATTTTGGGTTAACCATTGGAGTAAATATTATTAGGTGAAAATGTCAGTTAGTGACAAATCGACATTTCCATTGTTCCTATTGCAGGTCAACATTTATGGGTCATTTACATTCTCGGGTTAAACATTGATTACCACCTAATTGTGATTAAATAATTGATGAAGGGCGAAAAAGTGATTCCAGCTAATATACCAATCATGATCATGAAAGATGCAACCATTCCAGCCACAGAGGCGTACTTTGGATCGACACATTTTGGCAGATAAATCTGAGCCTTTGAAGTGTAATAACCTTGTGTTAGTGCTAATCCAATGGTACCAACAATTGGATAATAGTCATTGTTGAAATAAACGGATATTTGCCTCTTTTCTGGGTTGCTATTGCAAAGCATGAAGAAGGGTATGAAGAGAAGTCGTCCAACAATTGGAATTGTCAATCGAACTGGATGATAATTGATTTTATCTATTGATCTTGCGCTTATGTTACCAAAGACTGAGAAAAGGTTGAACAAAAGGAAACAAACGATTGGGCTGAAATACTTTTCGGGAATCAAATTGTTGACCGGTTTAAGAGTTGTTAAAACACCAGGAAATAATGACAATGAGACAAAGAAGAGCATGAAAATGTTAAATGATGGAAGTAATATAATCTTCCAGATTTTAAGGATAGCTTGGGTATTGGACTGGGTTGAGCCAGTTGATTCATTATTGTTGTCCGGTGTTATGGTAGAATCATTTGCTGATGAATCCAAATTTTGAAAGTAATTGAAATAAGTCTGTGGGAAGTGGTGAAATGAGTTGAAATGATTTAAGGGTTTCATTTGAAGATCAATAAGGAATAAGCTCAAGAACTTTGCATTTCGAGTGGGTTAAGAGTGGAAACATGGTGGGCTTGTATGATCATAGAAACTCAATTCAATTGAAGTGAAATTGAAAATGTCTCAAAATCATTTTTTGATAGAAGAAGCTTGAAGGTACAAATTTTGATCGATCAGATAATTTAATTGATCTCGTGGATGAATTTAGTTCCTGTGTCTCTACTAGCTTATCATGTCTCTAACTCTTTAACTCTTGTTACTCTTCGGCCAACTTGAAAGTCGAAGTTTATTGCTTTCTTAACTGGAATGAAAAAGCTCTAGGAAACGCGGTAAGAAAGGTAAAAAAGGTCTTAAAAAAGTGATTCGATTTACAAATATTGATCCAAGAGAATCAATAACACCCTTTATCAACCATTACAGATTCTGATCTAATCAGAATTTAAATCAGAAATTTACGTAAATTAAATAGTAAAATATATTGTGTTTGTTGATGCTTTTGATGGGCTATAATTAGGTTTCAGTGGCTTTTTCATTTGAATCTCGATGAAAACAACGATAAACAGTTGACATGAGATTAAATATTAGCTAAACAGTGGTTTAACAAATGACTTTGAATTCTCACACTGCTTTGCAGCAGCGAGCTTTTCATTAATATCAGGTTGGGTGCGTTTATTTTGCCAAACTATTTTTCATTATAAAGCTATTTCTATTGCTGAATATAATGTCTTTAGTTCAAATCTTTAGTGTGCATCTTGTGACTGTGTACATTATTTGCGAAGCATATCGACTGAAACTCCGCACCGAATTCGATTAGTAACATTCATTGCTCATTAATTGTTATTACATCTATTTAACAATACTAAATGATCAAAACAAGAGTTTAATTTACAATTGGCAAAATAAACGCAACCAACCTGGTACAATGGAGCAACAATTAAAGTTAATCAATGTAAAGTTTTTTAAGCTTTTAGCTCTTGCTGATTTAATTGCTTTTGTGTTCAAATCTATTTATACTTACTGTTGAAATCAAGGTATAATAAGTGACTATGCAAATGATCAGGAAAACCAGAGCAGTTGAAAAGTAAAATATGGCAGCAGTTTGTTGATCAGGAGATATTGTGATTGATATAATTAGAATTATTGCTGAATAAGTTCCACTCAGATTCATTCCGGTTAAAATTGCATTGGTGTATGAACTGGGCAGGCTGGCTGCTGCACCAAACAGGCAGCTTTGATAGACTCCATTGGCCATGTTGATTACAACAATCGTAATCATGGTTAGTATGAAAAATAAATTTAACCATGTTGAGCTATCAAGAAAGGCTAATACAATTGTCAATGTAAACATGGACAGTTGAACAAATAGTGAAACCAAAATGCGTATATTGATTGAACCAGATCTGAAAGATTAACTCATTAATTAGCTGATCATCTGGCAAATCTTAATAAATTAGTGTTCGACTAACCTTGTTGTGTAAAAAAAGTTGAACAATTGAAAGGTTAAATTAGGCAGTTTAGAGGCTAATCCAGCATAAGCCAAGTAATTGTTGGCATAATTTTTAGCTTCACTCTCTACATTTGGGTCCGTTGTATTGAACTTGAAGTCTACAAAATACTTTAAATAATGGTCACAATTAACAGTTGATTAGCAGGGTAAATTAACTCACATCATTGGCTGTGATGAACATGTTCCATGGTAATAGAGTTCCGATTCCATGGATCAGCAAGATTATCCAGACTGCATAAAATCTGAATGAGAGAGAAAGAAAATTATTTCAAATCTTTGACTGTGTTCATCTTTACCTGTCTTTGGGTTCATCCATTTTTTTGGGTTTTTTTGATCAACTTGTCACATTTAATTTATTCAATGTTAGTTTCAATGTGGGTTTACATTGAAATTTAGTTTCCACCAAAGGCACAATCTTATTGTCAACTGTTGGTATCAAATGTTTAAGCTGATACTGAATTGTAGGAGGAAACAGGATAATTGGGTTTATTAAATTAGTTATAAGCAATTGATTGAATCAAGGTTTTAAAGCGAATCCATGATAAAGTTGCCATTTGACTGATCACATTTAATCCCTGTGAATTGAAATGTTACTTTTACTCAATAAGTTTTCACCTTCAATCATTCAACAATCATTTAATACATAATCTTGTTGAAACTCCCGTATTTAACAAGTTAACGCCATTTGATGATTCAATTGTAATGCAATCACAGGAAAGTATTCGAATTGAAACTCGACAATGAATGTGTGAACAACTTGCATTTCATAAGTCACTGTTGATCGAAAACTATTTGAATACATAAAGGTGCGAATAAAAGATTAAAGGTTAAGATTAATCTTCATTTTCAATTCTTGATAGGATTTCGCTTCAAATGAATAATATCTGTAAATTTCAAAGGTAAAAGAGTATCGGTAATAAATTTCGAGCTAAAAGTTAGGACTCTGTTTAGGCATAAAAACCAAGTCCATTAGTGCTATAAAAAAGTTTCTCCCGAGCGCCAGTTTTCGAAAAAATCGGGGTCAAAGTTGAAACTTCGAACAACTTTTATCCCATTATGGAACCAGATTTTTTTCATGAAACTCATTTTACTGATGTAACTTTTGATGGTCAACAAGAAAGTGCACTTTTATTGAGAAATAAAGTTTTTTACTTTTTGTAAAATAGACCGATTCGATTTTCAGTTAAACCGACCGATATCTGTGACAAAAAGAGTTAGGGAACTGAAACTTATTATTTGTAAATAAAAATTATCGGTGCACATGAAAAATTGGACACTTTTTTTAATTTGTCAATAGTCATCTTGATTTTGGCCATTTGCCTTAAAACTTTGAGAGTCAATATTTCGAGAAAGGTAGAACCGACAATCATAATTCTTTCACCAATTTAATCCTTTGCTATTTGATAATTCAATTCACTTTAATAAATTTCAATTAGAGCGTTTGGTTCATGGTGTTTTGGATGTAAATGGGCGAGAAACAGCTTATTTAACAAAAAAACTCATTTTAGCTCATATCTTGGTAAATAAACCAATTTTCTGGTTAAACTTGCAAATGAAATGCAAAAAGTACTACCAAATACTGCAACATTTGAGTTAAGAGTTGGTACTTTGGGTGTTTGTAGGGACATAAGAACTGAGTCCATTGGTGCTATTTAATAATTCATTCTATGCAATGTATTCGAGAAAATTGAGTTAAAAGTTGAAACTTCAATCGCTTTTTGTTCGGCTATGGAAGCAGGTTATTCAATGCAACTCATTTTACTGATTTAACTTTAAATGATCAACCAGAAAATGCACTTATTTTGAGAAATAAAATTCCCTGTTTCCTGTAAAATAGACCAGTTCGATTTTTAGTTAAACCGACCGATATCTGTGACGAAAAGAGTTAGCACGCTGAAATTTACTATTCTTGGTACAAATCGTTGATACCCATTATGGATCGAGCACTTTTTTCAATTAATCAATATTTCTCTTGATTTTGGTCATTGGCGTGAAAAGTTTAACCATGAATATCTCGAACTGTAGCGCTTATGATCATAACTCTTTGGTAAATCAATAGATTTTTTATAAGCTTTAGCATATTTCAATATTTACAGGTATTTCAATATTCCATAGTCCATAATAAAATCTAATGATTGACCAAATAATAATGATCATCAGCACCACCATTCTCGAAATATTGATTCTCAAAGTTTTAAAATAATGCCAAAATCAAGAGAAATATTGATTAATTGCAAAAAAGTGTTCGATCTTTGTTTGATTCTTTGTTCATGTGCACCGATAATTTTTACGAACAAATAATAAGTTTCAGCGTGCTAACTCTTTTCGTCACAGATATAGGTCGGTTTAACTAAAAATCGAACTGGTCTATTTTACAGGAAACAGGGAATTTTATTTCTCAAAATAAGTGCATTTTCTGGTTGATCATTTAAAGTTAAATCAGTAAAATGAGTTGCATTGAATAATCTGCTTCCATAGCCGAACAAAAGGCGATTGAAGTTTCAACTTTTAACTCGATTTTCTCGAAAACTGTCGATCAGAGAAATTTTTTAATAGCATTAATGGTCTCAGTTTTTATGGCTCAAAGTCCCTACTCTTAACTCGAAAATCAAAGTGCTATAAATACTTCTTTTTTAGATTTATCTTGATCTAGTTATCATTATGTGAGGACCATCTTCTCATGATCATCAAGTTCAGTACAACATACAGCTCAACAGTTAGTATTGTGTGAATGATTGGTATGGAGTCAAAAATAGTTTCATATCCAACTGTTAGATGGTGCCAGTGTTAGACTCAGTGATCAGCAAAACTGCGATTTACAATTGTATTTGAAATGCTTAACTTTTTATTTTGGTTTTGGATAATTATTGATTTAAAATGTTTTTTTAAGAAAATTATGAATCATAATCAATTAAACGTTTTTATTTTTTGAGCATATCCTAATCGGAGATTTAAGGTCAACATTTCATTATTTGTTGAAGCAAAATCGTATTCCTCTGTGATTATGATCCTTTTTTAATCGATGACAATCTTGTAATCATTTTTACCAGAAACCGTTATAGAATTAACATTAGCATTTATTTCAGACATGATATTAATCTTTGCTCAAATTAAACAGTCTCGTATTACTAACTAACATTAGTTATTTTTGGGTACAATTTAATCTTTGTTTAATCATCAGACTTAATATATTGTAATGAGTTTCTCAATTACTTGCAAGTGTTTAAATTAATCGGTAATGTTTCACCATTCATCATATGGTTTTGCTTAGGTTGTCATTAGGATGGTTTGCAGACTGAAGCCCTCAAGCTAATAATATCACTGATCTGCGTGTTTTTATGAAGCTTATGGACGTTAACTACCAAACACCAAGGACAATCAAGCAACAATAATCATAAACTAATTGATTTGGGAAGGTTTTACATCGATGACTGATTTTTGGTGGAACCAATATTGCTATAATAAACATATGTATCCCGGTCCTACACAGAGATACACTTTAATTGTCTCTGTTCCCTCTTTCAGTTAAACTTGTTGCTTGATGTTCACCCTCGCCTGCTGAAACACCCAAACCAACACAGTCACAAATTATAATGTACCTGTTTAAAGGATGGGTTACACTGGTTCAATCATCATCCAAGGATAACCTTATGTAACCCTTTTCGTATCCATATTGAACCAAACACATGATGCCAAGCGAGTCAACCTCTGGTATAAGTAACCGTTGTTGGCATTTTCATTACAACCCAACAATACATCAGCAAGAAGTAGAGTTGATTAACCTAATGATTACATTAAAGTCATTACTTGTTGAAATATTAATTACTTCCTACGATTAGGCAAACAGAGGATGATATAGAGGGTTAAGGATAGCCAGAAATGACATGCAGTTAACCAAATATTGGTTTAAAGACACCCAATTAGACCTGGTAATCAATCACAACAACTGTATCAGTTTAATGACCATTTCCTCACAATCAGAGTACATCCTTTGACTAATTGTACCTTTAATTCAAAGTTAACGTAATCACGAAATGATAATCATCTCAGCTGTGACAATGGGACATTTTCGTGATCAACTAATTGACTTTGGTCTTTCTGGTAACAACAGTAATCAGCTACAATGGGAAATCAGTTTTAAACAATCTTCCTCTTTGATTAAAATTCTTTTGTATTGAATTGATCAAAATTGAAGCCGATTACAATTGTAAATAGATTGAGCTTCATCCTATTTACAATTCATTATTATTTAATAATGTATTGTAATGATAATGGTTGACAATTGAAATTTAAAGGTTTTACTCTACAAAAAAAACACTTTATTTGGTTAATATTGAATGAACGATTGAAAGTCAATAATCAGCATTGATCAAGTCTCACCATTGAACAATAAAGACAGCAAATTTATATATAAGTTATTAATGAGTTAACACAATGTTTATGATGACTGTAACAATCAAGATGATAATATTGTATAAAATTGCCAGGTCATGTCAAATAAAATTCAATCACAATATAAAAGTGACTTTTATATATTAACACATTGATTTAATGCGAAAAGCTTAAACCTTAATTGTGCTCTCAATTGTGTTAACCAATTGATTGTCTTTTGCTGATTTAATAAATCACTTTTCATTCACTCAATAGTTTATGGTTTCTTTTTATAAACTTGACAATTAACTAATAATAACACCTCAATGACTCAATTAGAAAAGACATTTTCTTTATGATTATGAGTGACAAATTGACTGAACATTATTTATGTTTGCTAATCATTTTGTAGTGGTTAATCATGGTTATTGTTGATAAAGTTAATTATTCATCAATCTTTAAATTATATTTTCTGGTTCTTTTTGAGTTTTATTATAATATAATATAATCTTTAAAACTTTAGATGAAGACGCTTTAAAATGCTAAATTTTATTGAATCTCATGACAAGACCAAATCAAATATTGAAATGATTAGCTGTTAAATAAATATTGTATTAAGAGTGTGTGTGCAACTTGTAATGGCTTAATCAAGGTTATACACTAATCACCTCACTTTGATCAGAATAATAATAACACAAAACAAGGCAATAAACCGGATTGATAAAAGTATATATAAGACACAGAATAATAAAAAAGAAGCAAAAGAAAAGGTTAATCAAGTTGAGTTGACAATCAATCGATGTAACAGGATATTTATGTTAATGGAGACGATCAGGCTGATTATGATGGTAGTTGTGGTGATCAGGATGGTGATAGATTATCCCTTTAAGATGAAAACAACAAATTAAAATAATTGTCAAATTAGTAAATAAAACCGCATCCAAATACTGGTTAGTTTAATATTGATGACACAGGTTAGGCGAGTAAAGTCAATTGATGAAAGAAAGGTAATCAGATGATTACCATGAGAAAAGGTTAAGATGATTATTCTAACAGAATCAGGTTAAAAGGTTCAATTGTAATGATATAATCATAGAGAAGAAGAAGAAGAAAAGATTGATTATTTAAACAATAATATAAAAAAACAATCTCTAAAAACTAACCAAACATTTGACATTTACTGCTGGAAGATGGCGGCAGTTTATATTATTAAAGCTGCAGGCTTCTCTTTTTCATAGAAGCAAAACAGGGTCGTCTTAAGTTGAAATCATTTTGTGTTGGTTTCTCATTGAATTTTTAATTTATATGTTATTAACTGTTTTACTCAAACCTTTTTTTTTGTATAAAATCAAATTCATCTGGTCCACTGCCTAGCTTTAAATTTAATTGAACTATGATTAATAATAAAAAGGTAAGTTTCACCTTATTCTCAGGATTTACATTCAGTCTATTTTCATCTTTCTGTTTCTTTACCCATTTTTCTGTCTCTCTATGACTTTCTATTTGCCTTTTTGTACAATTCAAAACATCTCAGGTCATCTCGATGTTATTGTTATTTCTTGTTATTTTCATTTGACCCTTTTAAGTCTTCCTTTTTGAGTTCAATTCGATAGTATTTTTTAACATTAAATTTTCCTTTATTTGTTTCTTTATCACCCATTTCTACTCCCATGTACAGATTAATTTGAGATTGATTTTGGTTTCTGGGAAAACCAAAGATTTTCAGTTCAGTCCAAATGATTCAGCCTCTGACATCGCCCAATATGTCTTTGAACATTGGCCTCCAGGTATGTTATTTTTTATTTGTATGCATTTTTATTCACTATCTTTAACTAATTATGGTATCCATATGTCTTTTTTACAGAATGGGCTGACGAATCTGTTAGTAGAGCTGAAATTTTAAGACTCATTTACCAAGGAAGATTTCTACATGGGAATGTTATCTTAGGAGGTTAGTGTCACCCTCAGTGAATGGATTTTTTGGTTAAGTGTGATAGTGTTGTGTTTGTGATATCGTTTAATTTTTTTTTCTTCAATTCTGTTACTTCACATCTTGATATTCAACTGCATCATCAAGTTATCTTGTGCAACTATAAAGAACAGCATGTGGATTAACCATTTGATTTTTTTAAGTGTTTACCATCGTAAAGTGAATATGTAAAATTTTATCTTCTTTTTGCTATGAGAGACAAATTTTAGCCTTGATGACTTGGAGGCCAACTTTTTTCGACAATTTAATGAGGGTTAGAGGCAAAAAAACCTTGATTAAGTCTCTTTATGTATCATTTAGATCCTCGAGCAATACTTGAACGGAAGATTGTTCAAATCGTAATTACATCCTTTTTACTTAATTTTGGTATACAGAAACAAACCTTAAATTGGAATACAAGGTCTTGGTTCTTTTCTATTTTGCTTTATTTTTGCCATTTCCTTTCTTTCCAATTTCTCTGTTTTCTGTCTACTTTTCGCCACCATTAGTCTTATTTACGCGCCACTACCTTACTTTCGAATAGACATTCTGCAATTTTTTTACTTACTATTCTCAATTCAACCTTTTAAAACTCCTTGCTTATCAAATCACATTTACGCAGTTATTCACTTGACAGTTACACGGACAATTTAGTTAACCTCAAGTTGCTCCCGTGCCTCTTTTTTCATCTCTCCTCAATCAAACCCGGACATATTACTTTCAAGGCTTGGACACCCTGCTAACCGATAATTTGCCTGGTTACTTCTGTCAACAACCTCAAGTTATACTTGATGCGTGTTTTGCAACCTTTCCATCGTTTATCCTCAATCAAATCCATTAAGATGGTTTGATAACTGTTAGGTAGAAAATTTTAGCGTTTAATTCAATAAAAGGGGTTTACTCTTACTGCAAAAGAAGAGTCAATTAATTACTTGAAGAAGAAGAAAAAAAGTTCTTATAATTGTTAGTAATACTGTACATTCACACTTAAAGTCGCCTTCTCGTCTCTATTTAAATTGTACTTTAACAAGGTCAACGACAGTATGCTTTGATAATATACTTTGAGACACACCCTGAGCTAACCGTAAGAGTGGGCTTGAGCTTATGTTAACAAACAAATAAACATCTGAGTAAACCAGTAATCACATCATTATCTTCAGTATGAGCAACCCATAGTATCACCAGTTTTCAGTTCCAATGAGAGGATGAAACACCAATTTTCGCACCATGTGATATTTAATCTACTATCATCTGGAAAATGTGATGATCATCATCATGAACTGGATACTAGGAGAACCAAAAATATACGGAATCACCAAATGCTATCTCACTGTCTGTCCTTTTCCTTCAACTCCTTCAACATGTTTATTAGCTGGAAAAGACTAATATCCAGAAAATTGCATCATTACAAATTGATTATTCAATTAACAATCTGTTAAGTGTATATGTGTGTGAAAGAGAGAAAAAGAGAGACAGAGAAAGTAAATTTATCATGTGTTTTATCCCTTTTCCTGAATATTAATCACAATGGTGATTTTAAATAACATTTACTGATGGTCATCATTTTACATGTTTCAGCTCTTCAATTACCGCTTGGCCGGACCAGTGTGATGCATCTCGTTCCAAGGGAAAACTTACCCGAGCCCAATTCTCAAGGTAAACAATGAAACTTACCTTGCAGGTTTTTGATAAAAATTTAAATTGTTTGCCATCTAATATGAGCTCAAAAGTAACCTTGATGTTGGTTAAATCGAAAGAAAGGAGACAAGATGATGGATATTTTTTTTTCTCCAACAAAATGAAAAAAGAAGAACAAGAAGAAAAGGAAGAGAATCAAGTCTCCAGAGAAGAACTCGTCTTTACATTTTAACATTTCAATCGTCCAGCTCTTTACTTTTCCACCAATGAAGGACTTTTCATTATTATACAAACCATTATAACCTGGTTTTGCTGAGGAAACTTGGCGTTAGAATGTACTTCAACATTCCATTTCTCTTTTTCTCGTTTTCTGATGAGATAAAAGTAAAAACAAATCAAGCCAAGTGTATGGATTCATTCTGATTCTCGTCAACACTTTCAACCTCAAGTTTAACTCCATTTTTGAGTGTAATTAAACCTTATACTGTGCACGGTTCTTAGCGTGTTGAACAGATTCTGATTGACATTGTGAAAATGTAAGATCACGAGATGGATTCAGACTTCAGTAAAACTATTGGAAGGATAAAAATGAAAAGCATCGAAAAGATTTGCTTACAATGAAGAATAGTCTTTTCCATTCAATCATCTCTACTTGATTCTTCCCTTTCTCTTCGCCTTCTTCCTCTTCATCATCATCATCAAAAACCATCATCTCAGCAGCTGAAGTTTCAGCTTCATCCTGAATATATAGTGCAAAAAAACAAAGCCTTGTTTATCACCATTTTTATTTTCATCTTTTCAAGTCAAAACAGAGTTTAGTCTTGATGACTTGCTAATTAGTTAACCATAATCTCATTTACCTCTTACATCAGATCAAAAATTTTTAATGATCAAGTGAAGAAGAAAAAAAAATTGAAAAATTAAATGAAATGATGTGAAAAGAATAAAAGGTGAACGGCAATTCTGAGACTTTTACAAAATGACCTTTTGAATGACGATTGGAGGTCATAACGAGTATCAAGGTGAGGTGATACTTGTTATAAGCCTTCATCAAATGAATAATTGTTCAAGTATACAATTTACCCTTGATAGTTGTACTGTCATTGAGTAAAAAAATGAAGCCAAAAATGAGGGAATACCATCAAGTTTATCAAAAAAAAATGATACAGGTTAATATTTGACCATACATTTAGTTATATTAATTTACCTTTAATATATATAATTAATTATTAACTATCTTGTTTAGTCATAGTGTGACTAACATTAACAACTAATTTGGCATATTACGTTGTCTTGATATTTGATTTCAACCTTTTTTCTTACCTGCATTTTGACAACGTAAACATTGTCATTCACTTGCATTTGTTTCTCTCCTTATCCTTCAATGTTATACATTAACTTGATTAACCTTCAACAATTACCTATGATGCCTTGAATTTTGTTGAAATTGTTTCCCATCTCGTTGGATAAATTGAAAACAAGGATTACAAGTATTACAAATTACAAATTTAACAATTACTTTAAACACGATTTAAAGTAATAATAAAATTACATTACATTGTATATCATTTCCCCTCTACATTCAAAATAATACTTTCACTCCTTTATATCCGAGGTAAACAGGTCAATTATGCCTTTATATCAATTATTTAACTTCATTTTGCAAATTATTTAACCACTTATATAACTCAATGGGTTAATTTAATTGACCAAGATGGAGACAGAGAGAAAATTAATTTTTCAAACAAATTTTTCTTTCTCTTTCACATTTCAAAGCCCATTACCATGCACACTGAATACAGCAAATATGAATCGTTAAGGTCATTGAAAACTCTTGAAATTTCTCCGCCATGCTAAACTGATTGAAGCGGAATTTATTTCCGCTTGACCTAACTTGATGATCATCTTGATTCTCAATCTCACCCTCTTCTTGTGTTTACCTAATTTTTGATTCCAAACTGAATCTAGGTGACAGGGTTAATACGTTTCCTGTCACACAAATGATTCCTCAGAGCGGAAATAACTATCAGAATCTTTTTCTTGTTCACCCACCTTTACCTCATAGACATGATCTTTGAACAATCATTCAGGTAAACTTACTTTTGATCGTAAAATATTTTCCAGTTAAGCTTCATTTACTATAAATCTCATTCTCATCTCTCTTTACCTTTTAAAGATCAATAGGATTTAATGTCAATAGGTTAACCCATAATATTTAATTGTATTCAAGATAATCAACTTTATTTCAATTTCCATTCTCATTCAATCACTATTATGTTACCTTTACAATGTCACTTGAATACAGTCAACGATTTACCTTAAATGTTTCTTGCGCAAAACACTAGTTTACCTATCAATGGGGTTTACGCCTTGAATTTTTGTTCCTACTCAACCTTGAATTTCATTAAACTTGTTAGATTTGTAATTTCAGATTATCTGAATATGCTATAATAGCAAGTGATTACATTAAATGAAAACCTTGATAAAATCTTCTGTTATTTCCAATCACTTTGATTAAATGTTTTTTTCACTTTCCCTGAATGGTGAATATTTATTCAAAAAGTTAACATTAAAAGCAACATTAAAGCAAAATGTAAAATTAATTTCTTACTTTTTCATCACTTTATCTAAACTTTAATTTCATCCATACTCATAAAAAGTATGAAAAGTTACCTTTGAACTTAATCTTTTAATCCATTGAGCAAACAATGAATTTTGATCGTCACAAAATAAACGATAGTTTGCTATTGCAAAAGATATTGCCAAGTTAAACCTTCAATTTCTTGCCTTACCTTAAAAACTGAACAACTTGAACATTATTACATTAGCATTGTGACTTGAACACCAATTTTGAATTGTTCAACCTGTTCAGGTGAATAGTTAAATTGGGAAACAATGAAATTAATCAGTTTAAATGTAAGAGGAAAGGTTAGACTTTTTAAAAGCTTTATTTAGTTCCCATTGACAATCACTACTAACCTTGGCCTGTAACCAGCCAACCAATGCTTTCCGTCACAGATCAACCTCAGTCGTGCATGATGACGAGGATGATGGTGATGATAATGAGCAAGGATAATGTGAAGTAACAAAAAAAAAGTAATGATGGAAATGAGCTCAATCCATATTGACAAGAGAACGGCCATTCTCATCATTATTACTGAATGGGTGTCATTAGGTTCTTATTCATTTTCCTCACAATCATTGAAATCAAATGATTACAGATGATTGTCCTCTTTATCCTCACCATTATCATACACACTTGTAATCCCCAATTTGACTGGTTACATGAAAAAAACCTTGCCTTCTATGTTATCATCTCTGTTACCATCAAGATTAGGAATTCACCTTGTTTTTATATTTAGCTTATTCTGCTTCCGCAATTGTAGGCACAATTTGATTGTTGCTCATGTCCTATTAATGGGAATTGAGTGAGGATAAAAAGGGTGAGAATAAGCAAAGTACCGTTAATCTTACCCTTTTATTCAGTCTAATTTAGTTAAAGTTAACCAAACCCGATTGAAACGCCAACAAAACTTGATGATGAAAACAATCAACAACATCGCCACATCACTCCACAGTCATTAAGCCAAATTTTATCCTTTTTTTGGTCTCTCTTTTCATCTCCATTTAGTGAAATGTCTTAAAACTCTTCCTTATTCCTATTCAATTCTTTATCGCTCTTTTCATGAAACCTTTTCATTAGTCAAACTCAATGAAACATGTTTCAGAATTATTCACTCATCAATATAAACAAATCTTCTTACAATCATTATCACCATTTAATCATCAACTAATTTCTCATCTCATTGTGTATATTTTTGAAACAAATGTTTGCTTGTTTGTTAACTTCATCATCAACAATGGGCATCACTCAAAACCAGCAAATGTTTTCAATTTCAATGTTGATTCTTTTCAGGCTGTTTCTTTCAAGCATAACAACATTTTGATGTAAATTCAGTTAAATGAAATTTCACTCAACTATTAGATGAACCTTTAAATGATGATAATGATGATTGGGAAAGAAGAAAAAAATGAAACATCAATCAATACAAAAAAAAGGGTTTATTTTTGCTTCAACTTGATTATATTTTTCTCTCCTCAATCGCTTTCATTTATTATCTCTTCATATTCAATCCTCTTGTTAACTTCTCAGTTGAATGGATACTGAATCCTACTGAACAAAAAAAAACAACAACATCTCAAGATGATATCAAATTTTATTTGAATCATCTAAAAATCTGTATCAAACTTGATCACAATTGACTCACATTTATTTTCAAGCCTTAAAAAGCGAAACTATTTTTTTTCAAAAACTTTTTATTTCTCGTTCAACATTAATTTTTTTCATGATTGTTACACCAAATAATTCATTGAAATAACTATTAACGGAACATTTTCTCTTAATTGTCACTCACTTTTTACTGGTGATTATTTTTTAATCAAACTATTTAACGTTTTCAAAGTTAACATTTTCATTGTTACCCATTGACTTTACTTAATTGTCTCCTTACAACTCTCTTCCTACTCATGAAGCTACATGATAATGATGCTGACAATTATTGATTTGCCTGATACAGAAAAAAAAACAAAAGAGCTGAATTTCATGAACTCTTTTCTCTCTATTTTAATTGCTTCCCTTGCAATTAATAGACTTGCAATAATAATGTTGAATACATTATAAAATGGTTGAAAAATTGAGAGAAAAAATTAATTCATTGTAAATACTAAATCGATAAGTGGTTAAAGTGAAATTGCTTGTTAATTGCAATTGAACCTGTTGAGATGTTATATTTCATCTTTACATGATTATTTGATCACAATTCAATGGATCAGCTTGAAATGGTTCAATTGTTTCTTGCTGTTACCCTTTTGATACTTGAAACGGAAACTATTCAGTTTACTCAGTTACATCATTAAAACACAATTTGATTGATAAAATGTTACCAGATTTACCTTGAAACTCTCTATACTCTAATGACCGTCTTGATCACAATTTACACTCAATAGATTTACTTGTAACATTTACTTTACCTTTTACAGAAACTGTTATTGATTGAAAATAGGTTTAGACATATTATTGGGTCAAGGTTATTCAATAGTCACATTGTTACTCTTCATTTGGTTCACATTAAATAATCATGTCTCATTCAGATCATATTACAACTAGGATTTACTTTTCTATCTCAAATGACCATGATTTAATCATCAAATGTTCAACTATTGATCAGTAAATGTTACTTGGTTTTCTTTGTTTCTATCCACTGATCGTCATTCAATGTTTACACCACAAATTGTTGACTGTTTCAACAATTTACTGTTAAACTGGTTGTTTACATGGTAAAAATTATTCAAATAGGTTTTGTCTTTTACAAGCTAAATTTAAATCAATTGAAAGGTTTAACCATCATTGATCAGACAAGCTTGGTAACTTGAATAAAAAACCCAATAAAAGCTTGAATGGCTGATTAACTTGAATTTATCTCTTGATATTAATGTTATCACTTACCATGTAATACAATTGATGATTAAACCATTTATGGTGACTAATTAACAAGCTATTTCTATTAAGCTTACAGAATCTTAATTTTTACAACTACCAGACTATGAGAGTAATCAAATGTTTTGTCAGTCACTGTAAAATTTGATTGCTTTTAAGGATTGTGTGACAATTTACTTAATTATTTGTTCCAATAAAACACTATTGTTTACCATTTTATTGCTTTATTTGTGATGAAACTTACAATTGGATAAAATGCAATCTAATCGTCAATCAGATCAACCAAATCTTGTGCCTATTATGAATATAATGGCTATAAGATTGACTAGTTGAGCTCATTTTTCATGGCATCTATTTATTTCAAACAACTTTATTGCTTATCTCCAATTCATTGGGCTGCTTCAATGAACCCCTTTCTCACTATTAATATCAAACAAACTAATCCATCATTTTTTTTTATTTTATTACAGATCAACGTCAAAAAAGCAAAGAAAGGAGCAGTGGCTGTTGTAACTCAAATTGTTCAATCATTTGAGAAGCAAATGATACTTTAATATGTAAAACAAACCAGAGGAATCATCCTAGTTTAGTTTTAAGAGACAAACTTTCTGTCCTGATGATTTTGTTCGCAAAAAAATTGGCAAAACGCAACCCATTATCATCATTATTGTAAACCATAAACACAATGGTTATGTAAATCGCCAACGGAACGTCCTATCTTTTTGTGTTTTTTTTCTCATCCATTTTTTCCTTCTCCTCACACACCATAATAATCATCTTCATCAACGTCTCCTTCTTCTGTTGCTGTTACAAGTTTTTTCTTCACGGAAAATTTGGGTGTTTTATGTAATGTTAATAACCAAAAATACCAGGACACTAAAGGTCTTGACTAAAGGCCCCCAAACAACCGTCTATAATATTGACTGGAATGGTCAATCCTTTTAAACCCGCAAGTTTTTATGTTACTCGTCTGCCAACCTTTTTTTGGGAAAAAAATTGAAACGTGAAAAAAGCAAAAGCAACAAACAAACAACTGTCTACAAGAAAACTGTCTACCTTAAAGTTATTATTATTATAATAATATTATAATAATTACTATTATCATTATCATTATTATTGATATTATTATTATTATATAAATACATATGTATAAATACGAACGGAAAACGTAAAAAACATAAAAACACAAACAAACACGGAGGGAGATTCTCTTGAATATTGTCATTCTCATAGTCATACTTTTTGGTTCTCATCGCTGTAAATAATAATAATGTACCTCGTTTAACCTATCCCTTTATCATTCCATGAATAAAAAAGACACCAACTACAAGAAACATGGATTTTACTCGCGAATCTTATCTCTAATTTTTATATTTAAACATTTTTATCTAATTCTTTAATCTTTTTCTCTTTCTTTCAGATTAATCTTGGCATTTCCCCCTGACTGAGAAGCGTCTCAACACAAGCCTTATTTATCAACGGATTGACTATCTTAACTATTCAAGGAATCATTACACATTGATTAAATAGATTTCTATTAAGTGGAACACTTAATTACTCATCTATCGATATTATTCATTTCTTAGCTTTAGGGTAACCTTGGGCATCAAATGTATTCACTTTACATGATCAATGCTAGGTTGAATAAATTAATTCATTTTATAAATAAATCAGCTGTAAATTTACTGTTTTAAGTCCTGTTTGATGAGGAATTCCCAATCTATCTCATTTAAAGGAGGAAGGCCAAAACTGCCTAGAAAGTAATTTTTACATACATGATGCACAATTTTATACTGAATTCATTTCTTTAATCCATTTTTCGAAATAATTCCTCGTTTTCGAGTTATCATGTATTAGCGTTAGAAATGCTTGGGACAAATAGCAAAATTACAAAGGGTGAAACCACTTTCTGAATGAATTTTTCCGATGTAAAATTCAATTATAATTTCAATGAAGTGGTTTATTTTGGACTGCAAGCCCGCAAAACTGGTCTTTTTTGCAAAAAATCACGCGACTAAATGAATTAGTCAATCCTTCGGACTGGTCAATCTAGACTATTGGATACAACTTGTGGTGGAATCGAAAGATATCTCAAAGAGAAATATTTATCTACAAAATATTATAAACACATTACTAAAATGCGTAAAGATTGGATAGAGTTATTCTTTCGTATTCAAAATATAAAATGGATTCTGATTCATCGAAGTTCATTATCTAATAAGTAATATCTTGTAAGGACTGTAAGTCTGTAACTTGTAACGAACGCGTTGTAACTTATTCAATTCTCTCAACGGAAACTACGAGTTGATAAAGAGGAAATGCAAAACTTTGAATTTTTGCGTTAAAATCGGACATTTATGTGTAGAGTCATTTCGTGCAATCAAAATTTTTTTATGATCTATAGTTTTCAATAAAATCGCATTAAATTTTAAACGACGATCGTTTTCCCTTCAGTTTTTGAATCAGATTTTTTATTAAATTGATTTTCCTTGGCCTATCAGAAAATGTATTTATTGTAATGTATGTATTTTAAAAAAGAGATCTTTCGTTTAAGAAAAGATAAGTTTAGAGCGTTTATTGGCTATATCTATCTAGTGCAGGAAAAATGGTGCGTGTACCTTCAGCGGTTTTCGGAACCTGAGTCCCATATTAAAGTATTTATATTATTTTACTTGACGTAAATTGAAGTCTTTTACCAAACAGTAAAGAAGTGTGAAAAGAGTGAAGACCTCTCATCTCAACCTAGCTTTGTTAAAAAGTTAAATATACTTGTGATTTTTTAAAATTATTCGGTAATACTTCTGTGTCAATTCAGTTTGTTCAAATGCCTTGATAATTCACCTTAATTGATCTATTCAGTTCGGGCTGCTTATATCTCAACCAAATAAGAGCAGCAACAGACAAGGTGGTGAAAAGTGATTCAATGAAGGATGCATAAGTAATTAATGAATAAACCTTGGTTGTTGTTAAATATAATAGCGTCAATAAACCCTGTTAAAATACAATAAGAGTCAGTTAAAAATTACATTATTTTGATTTTGTTTAAAATGCAGCGCTGGAAAGTTGAAATAGTCAATTAATGTAACACTTGATGGACTAGAATTAATTAGTCCCTCATAATCAAAGAGTAAAGAAGAAGAGACTGCGATTGTGGGTCTTTCTTTTCTCTCTTTTAATTCAAAATTGCCAAATTTAATCAGTGCAAATGATTAATAATTACAAAGAAGACGATGTCGATTTGCGATGTGCTAAAGACTTTTATTCATCGCAGTCCTTTACTCTTTGCTTTTAACCCAATAGATGGCGCTTGTGACTAGTTTTGACTATCAGCGCCATCTAAGGGGATCTAAACCTTAAACTGCTTGGCGTGATCTCTGTTGTTTGCTTTTGTTTACCATCGTTTTTTCGTGATTGTGATTATTTAACTAATGCAATGATACTCGTATTTTTTTAAAGTATTTGTTATTCAGAGCCTCGATTGGTGCAATAATTTATTAATTTTGACCATGGTTAACCAAACTGAAATCGATGACAAAGAGAAGAGGAGAGAACAACAAAAATTGAATAAATTAAAGCCTAAGTTCATTTTACTTATGAAAGGCTTTAACGCAAAAGGAGCTCACGATTTAAAGAAGCGAGAGCAACAATTTTTGTCTCTGGGCGACATGCAACAATTAATCCTAAGTTGCTTCCTTCCTGCGCCAAAACTTAATTTTAAACCAGAGTGGTTTATATTTCAGCGAGTCTTGAAAGCTGAGAAGGCTGCTGTTTTTCTATTAGACTTTGATGCTGAAGAGCTTCATTCAAAATTTTCTCCTACATTCGACGAAATTGTCAGGGTATGCTCCACTTTCGTTCATTAATATTTTTCAATTTACTTACCTAAATCTTTATTGATTTTGCAGTTTGAAATATTTCCTGACTGGTTGGATTATTTATTGACCATTAATTTATCCAAGAATCAAACCGCGAAACTTCGACAGCCAGATGGCTCTATGAAAATCAAAACGCAAAATACAAGGAAAATACAAAGTGAAACCGAAGAGCTGAACAGCAAGACTAAGAAAATTACAAAATTGGATTTGTTGCTATCTCCTGGTCAAATGCTTGAAGAATGTTATCACTTTCCTAAACCATTAAGCCAAATTCGCCATACAATACGAAAAAGATATCTACCCGTGACAGAAAACTCGCCATTATTCGCTATAGATTGTGAAATGTGTTTAGCCGACGGAAACGAAAGTGTTTTGACTCGAGTAAGCATTGTCGATGAAAATTATAACTTGGTTTTGGATACTCTTGTAAAACCAGAAGTTCCCATAAAAGACTATCTTACTCGTTATAGTGGGATCACGAAAGAAATGCTGGACCCAGTAGACATAACCTTATCCGATGTTAAAAAAATTTTAAAGAAAATAATTCCACGCGATGCAATTTTATGTGGCCAATCTTTGCAAAATGATCTGAAAGCTCTGAAAACATTCCATCCCTATGTTATCGATACAAGTGTTATTTATAATTTATCTGGGTGTCGCGCATCAAAGCCTGGACTTGCAACATTATCGTCCATTTTTTTGGAAGAAAAAATTCAACAAGGAAAACGTGGTCATTGTTCAATTGAAGATGCTAGGGCCACAATGAAATTAGTCAACCTCAAATTAGAGAATGGGCTAACTTTTGCTGACCGCGTGTTGGACAATAGAGTTAACCTGCAAACTCCTATCGTATCTTTAAGTACCTTTTTCGAGCTACACGAAATCGATGTCAGAATTTATTATGACTACATTAATATGGATATGAGTAACAAATTTATCTCGGTGTTTAAACGAATGGATGTCTCTTTACTGTCTTCCATTTTCAGAATAGTTAATTCTGATAAGAAAATCTGTATCATATTAACCAAGAATGGGTACTGTTATATAAAGGTTTAAATATTTAATTTTCTTCGCCATTCATCATTAAATTAATTCATTTTTGCAAAATTGTATTCAAGTTTTCATGTTTTATATTCTCATGATTAGCATCATGGAGTAATAATCTTGTTAAAAGTTTCTCTTAAAATCAAGGATAACAATATTTAGCAACAATTAACCGACAAGCAAATATATAATCATAATATATGATCATTATCACAATCTTAAGCAACTTAATGATCCAATTGGTTGAAGCTAATTGAATTGAGAAATGAGTAGAAA
The DNA here is from genome assembly GCA_028476895.1 of Tetranychus truncatus. NCBI lineage: Eukaryota > Metazoa > Arthropoda > Arachnida > Trombidiformes > Tetranychidae > Tetranychus > Tetranychus truncatus. The sequence continues at coordinate 9,976,638 of CM052061.1, forward strand.
AACAATTTAAAATTTCAACAGCAAAAAAGAGAAGCTCATTTTAAATGAATCAAATCATTTCTTAAATCAGATAAATATTAATAGAAAGGTTTAAATCATTGTTATCTTAATTGTAAAGACATGACTTGATTTCAATTGATTAACTCATTTAGTCAGATTGAAATTTGAGTCCATGAAAATGAGGAAAAAAAGCTGAACAAAATAGATTAAAGACGAAGAAAGAATAGAAAAACGTTATTTCGCTCTTAATTATCTTTATCATCTTGATTATTATTACGATGATCAACATTTATCCACTTCTATTGTTATTTGCAGGTTAAACGTTATTTAACCAAAATGTCCATTTCATCTGAATCAACATCAATGGAAGTTAATCTCAATGAATTACTGTTCAAAACAATATTACCTTGATCTTGATTCTAAGCTTAATTAACGCTATCGTATCAATTTGACCAACTGATAACCAAAATTGTATCCCAATATAAATCTCATAGCGAACCCAATCGAACCATTCATTGATATTTATTGATACAATTTTCAATTGCATTTACAGACAAAATTCGTTACCTTTTTTCAAGGTTAGTTGTTCAATCGGTAATTTTAAAGGTCAATCAAATTTGGTTGGTCAATAATAATTTTGATTAAATCTATTCAACCAAAACGATGAAAAAAATCTCTTTAATCACAATTTTTCTCAACTCTTTTTCATGTTTCTCATTGAACAATATGGAACCAATTTGAAAGTGACTTTCATTAAGTTGGACTAATCAATGGCCAGTCATTTCATTTTTAGACTGCAATTTTTGATTTTACTTTTGATTTTACTTTTGAAAAGTGTAAATTTTATTTACAAAATCAAGTTGAATCAGTATCAAATGGTAAATCAATGTTCATGAGACAATTTAATGATCATTAAGTGATCACCAATTGTAAGATTTGTTCATTGTAATATTAATGTTTAACCCATTGATTGACAAGAGCACTTTGGAATCAAATTTTCATGAAAAGTTATTTTTTTGTACTTTTCTTCTTCTTCAACTTGTTCTATTACTTTCTTGTGATTAATGATACAATAAAGTTGATTGTTACAAATGATTGTCCTTCAAAAATGTTCATTAAATGAATGAACAAAGTAAATGGGTTTGCATTTTGTTCAACTTGAAACTAAATTAATTGATAAAGATGAGGATTCTAATGGTTTCTTACAATACAAATTCAGGTGAAAGTTGATTGTTGACCATTTAGATTCATTGACAACCTTTAAAATGTCAACAAATGACCTGATAATGAATTTTAATTTTTCATTTACTTTAGTCAAGATGATAATTGAGTGACCTTTTAAAGGGGTTTCCAAGTGAGGAAAGAAGATCAACTTGAAATTGAGTAAAAAATTAAGGTATTGTTCAAGATTAAAATTATCGGTAAGAACAATTAAGCTGAACAGTTTCACAGAGGTAAACCTTTAATCTATTTCAAGTGATTACTTTTAATCCAAATAACCTTAATAAAAGGTTCCCAGATTGAGATTAAACTTCAAATTTCAATATTGAATACTAATGTTATTCAAAATGAAATGAAGGAAATAAATTCAACAATAAAGTCAACAGTCAGTTATTGGGTCAATAATTTGCTTCAACTTACTAGGTTTGGTTTAAAGTCAAGTATATTTTGACAGATTCAATTAGATTTGATTCATGAGTATGAAGTTGAAACCTTAAAGTCTAGTTGGGTTTTTGGTTTTATCCAGATCTAGAGTTTCATTGGATATTTGAAATTGCAAATCTTGTCTAACGATTAGGTAAGTTTTGGGAAAAATTTGGGTTTCCATTTTTGATCGCTGTTGAGGGTAAACAAACGTTACACTTGAATGTTACAATCAAGGCTATCAGGGTCAGAGTTGATGATTTCCCATTTGATCTTGAAATTTTCAGACTGCAATAATTGCATGATTAAAATTGTGATTAAGAGAGAAAGTGGAAAATTGAAGAGAGAAGAGAATCTCAATTTGATCATCTTTTCTTCTTCCATCCAAAAATCATTTACTTAGTCTGGTCACTTATAACATGATTGATTGGGATTAAAGGTAAATTACTGATGAAATATTACAGCGATGAAATGGTTAAGAGGTTTAATTGTTTAAAATGATTCTCATGATGGGAATTGGATGGTTAATTGTGCAGATTGAACAAATGGAAATAAATTTGGTTAAAGTGTCTAAATGAAAACAGTTTGGCGTTTCGCTTTAAATATTAAAAGCTGACAACACTTGATTGATAAATTGTTTATTAAACATGAAAGAGTTTCCAGGGTAATTTAATGAACACTTTAATGTAATAATTAAATAATTATAATGGCAATACACAAGAAACCATGAGAAGGAAAGATTCAGTTCCAAGGATGGACAGTTAAATGTTATACTTTTTATTTTCACTGTTCATCTCAATTGTCACCTTAACCTATTCAGTAAACATCTACTTTAATTATTACAATTAACATCATTTTTATAGCCTAGCCGTTGAATAATTAGCTGCTCATCGCACAATTTAATCAAAGTTCAAGGAACAAACAAGTTTACTCACAATTTTTGTTACAATCGGTGAAACCAAAAAAACACACAATTCAAGGCAGAGTTTAATATCACATTTTGAAGGTGAAAGATCAAGTTATCATCATGATATTATTAATATGATCACAATTAACAATCAAAATAGACAATGAAAATGGCGATAATCAAGTAATGTTAGGTTAGAGAGAGAAAAAATAATGAATGAAGAAAAAAAATGATCTGAAAAGCGCTTTTTGAAGGACAATGGTTGTTGTTGGTCAAACAATTTAAATTAGTGTTGTCGATATGAGGTTGATTAATGTTATAAAATAAATTAAACAATTGCCTTATGGTTTAGCATGATAATCATTAAATGAGTTGAGTTTTAGCCTCTTGATTGTTAATGGTTAATTTTGAAAACTGCAAACAATTGCGAGAGTAAGCTTTCTGTATTTACCAGTGAAGACCAGGTAAAAACAGTTAACCAAAAAAGTCACTTTTCCCAATTACAAAGGTTTTATTCAAAGTTGGCCATAATGATTTGATTATTTTACATGAAATAACGGAAAATGAAACAATAAAATGATGAATTAACGACGATACATTTATTTTATTGCAAATTCTGGTTATTTGAGGGAAAGCCTCGTCAAATTAGTTTGTTACTTCACATTATTATTTTGTCAACAAATTGATCATTTTAAAATTCAGCTTCTGTCAATAATTTTCTCAATCTTGGCCTGAAATAAAATTTAAGAAGATATTTTGTTATAATGAAAAAATGGTAAAAACTGAGATACATTAGAAGACAAATTTCCAGCAATTTTGGTTTTTTTTAATAGACTTTTTCATATATAAATCAATTACAAATCTGGTGAGCATCGAATAAAATATTGAGCTTTTGATCAAGCTGTGATTTTAGATGTTCTAAGTCATGAATTGTTTGTTTATATAGAGATTGGAGTATTATGGTTGATAGAAAAATTCAACAGCAATCGAATTCATGTTAAAATTCAAAAAAATCTGTTCAGCAAGCGTTTCTTTTGAGTTATGGCGACCTACACAGCTAATCGGTAAGATAAATTATAGTTATTGGAAATTTGAAAATGATATATTTATTTATACAAAAAAAACTACAATCAAAGTATTCAGATAAACGGAAGTGTAAAGAGATTTGTTGTCTTTTAAATGGTACTGATTATTCATCATGGTGATGGTCACTTCACTTTTGTTTCATTTTATGAAACATTAATGGCAATAAAGGCTGACCAAAAGTAAAAAAAGTGAAAGTAGATCAAATGTTTATTGTAAACTTTCTCACGTATAAGTAAGTCCATTCAAGGCCTAGACCAGGGCAATTAACGTGTAAATTGTAATCGCGTAAGTGCAACTCGTAACTGGACAGTTTAACTGGTCTTTAATGATGATAAAGTAAAGTGAAAATGTGAGAAGATGAAGAAGAAGAAGAGAAAGAAAGACATTTTCATTGCACTAAAAATGGATCAAAATGCAAAAGTGTAACAAGAACGGTAATCTTAATGGACAAGAGTGTTGTAATAGTGGAAACAATAGAAAGTGAAAGTGACCAGTCAACATGTAAAAAAAATTTTGACCAAAAAGTTTTCTCTTTCGACATTTGTTTACTTCTTACTTTCCATGAAAGCAACAAGGAAAGTTTACTGTCGATATAAAGGTCAAAAGTGGGTTGGCTAATTGAGAATCGCTCAGTAAACTGTTGTCATCTAATAACGTCTATAGACACATTGTAACTCCCTTGTTGACTTTGACGGGACTCAAGTGAGGCCAGAATAGGATAAAGAGGGAGGTTCATGGACATGAATTAATTTGGTGCAAAAAAGTGAACAACTGTTGGTATAAAAAGTGATTGAAGCTCATCAACATTGCTCATTGGTTGGCTTGTCATTTCAACGAAGTAGTGCCAGTGTATTCAACTGTTTTGCTCATTTCAACCCTTCGATACATTTTTTGTTCAACATTTTATCCTGCAAAAGTTTTAAAGTAAATAATATTGAAAATGAAGTTCTTGGTAAGTTTAACTTTTTTTCAGTCAATCAGTTCAATGAAGGGAAAGTGAATTCCAGAGTTGCTGTTTTCATCAAACCCATGAAGTAAAGAGATGTAAAGAAAGGATTAAAAATGTTTCGCTTTTTTTCTGTTCCCTCTTCAGATTGTGTTAACTGTTTTATCATCTGTTTCATTGAGCTTTGCTGCTGAAACAAAAGATCTTGTCGTTGCTGAAGCAGCTTATTCATCAAGCTATGGATATCCATCATCAAGTAGCCATGATGATTATGGTAAACATGCTTCATCGTGGGGTGACCATGGTCATGGTGCTTATGGTTAGTAAATGCTTTATTCATTCCTCTTCTTTGGTTCAATTTACATCTCATGTTCAACTGATTACAGGAAGTCATGATGCTTATGGTGACAATGGCTGGGGATCAAATGGATTGAAAAAGTATGGCGGTTGGGGTTCAAATGCTGGCTATGGTGGTCAACATGGTAGTCATGGACATAATCAAGATTATGGACTCTACTCAAGGTTAGTATTGAATGTACAAAATGTTTAATTATCTTGTTCAGGTCAGATACTTTCATGACCACTGAGCAATTTTGGTGCATTCATTAAACCATTCTTTCATAAATTAACAGCTTTTTGACCTGGAAAAAAGGGAATTATTTTCTTGAATCACTTAATTTTTTGTTAAATTGTTTCAATGTCAGCACAAAATGACAAACATTTTAACATTTATTAATATAATTTAACTTTTGTGTGTTTACTCAACTCTTTATGTTATGGAAAAAATTCAATAATGAATCATTTTTTGTTCATCCAACAGAAACCGAGGTTACGGCTACGAAAAACAATGGGCTTATGACAAGGAATACGCTAAGAAAGCCCACAATGGCGGTTGGGGTGACCATGGATCAAACTGGGGTCATCTCAATAACCATGGACATCATGGTGAGACAATTTACATCCTTTCAAATGATTTTATAAAAAAACTTGAGTTTATGAAAATTGTTTCTAAAAATATTTCTCATTCTTTTAATTAAGGTCTCGCTTCTCACAATAATTATGGCCACAACAAGTATGGTAACCACGATAAGTACGGAAACCAAGGCCATGGACGTTATGGCCACATTCTTGGTGCTTATGGTTCATCAGGCCATCAATATGCTGCCCCATCTTATGGTCATTCATCTGGTTACGGTGATCACGAACCTTATGCTAGTGCACCTGTTGGCGTTACCTACTATTAAAATACATCTAAAGAACCGCAATTGTCCGTTAACTCAAGTTATTTTAAAAACCCTTTTAATGTAAAAAAAGTGACGAATCAACGAAATCATGAAACAAACACTGTAATTAGATCATAAACAAACAAATTTATATTTTCATTTTAATATATAAATACTAGCCTCAAGAAACTCATGTAATATTTTATTACGCTACATTAAAACGAATATGAATAATAAAATCATCTCTTGTTTACACGAATCAACGTTTCTTTAATTTCCTTTATTGCTTGCGTCTAAACATGCTTACATTGTGAATTTTATTCAAGTTTGCGAAAGCTTCGATAAAAACAAGTGATTATTGAGAATACGTAAGTTAACTATCATCAAGCTTTTTATTAACTGAAATTTTCATGTTTCCAATTATTCTTATAAATAATGACAGTGGTGCAATATAATTCATTAGGAGTATGGGTTGCAATCAATTGGCTATAATTTGAGTGAAAGCAAAAGAATATAATCCAGAGTAAATTTCACGTCTAAATCGTTATTGTCTTTGAGCCGTCTGTCTTTAATCTCAGGTATGTGGGGTCTTGCTTGCTTATCTTGAAGGCTTCGAGTGAAGAGAAATTTTTGTATCTCGTTCAAAGTATCATCGATATCTTTTACAGTTGCAGCCTGATCAGGATCATTCTCTGGGTAAATTGAACAACAAGGTGGACAAAACATTTGAGCTGCACGTGTAATATGCCGGGCAATATTAACTTCACCATAAACAGCTGTGCCAAGAAAAGGGTCGTAAATCATGAATGGTTGTTTATTAAGCCAAGCTTCTTGTGGTGTAAATCTCCTAACGATCAATGTAACAAATAGCTGGTTATCCTGACGAGGCAAAATAGTCGATTCAAAAGTTTCGAACATTCTCCATTCATCAACATTTGTCTCTGATTCAACCAAAACTGTAGAACTGATGTATACTTTGACAGCTATCCTTAAGCCAAAATTTTTTCGCAAATGATTAATAACTTTTAAAACTCGCAATGGTTTGTAATCAAAGTCTACTTGGATAGAAAAATCTTGGACGACAAAATCTCCAATAATGTTTCCAAGATAGGTATCCAGCGTTGGAATAATCGGTCGTGTTTCATCCTCTTTGCCTCCTTCATTTTTATCACCCTGATTACCTGTATTTCCATCAGGAGTTTCTTTTGATGTAGACTGCTCAGAATTAGATTGATTTTCACTGTTTAGCCTTTTTTTACCCTTCTTGGATTTTTCACCTTGCTTTTTATCTTTAACCTCCGTTTTATTTCCAGGTGTTCTCGCTGATGTATCCATATTTTCATCAGTTTTTTTGTTCTCTTTATTCATGGCGTCTTTAGAATTCCCAGCTTTTTTATTTGACTGGTTTGTTGATTTTGGTTCAGGTACCTGAGTCGAGATAGAATCACATAAAAAGCCAGAGTTAGAAGAACCAAAATCGGCAATCGGTTTAACATAATACATATTATCTGGTAACACGATATCTTCTTCACCAAAGATTGGTTTCACTTTATACATCACATCCATTTCAATAAAATTTTGATAATACTTTCAGCTTACAAACAATATGAAATTTAGTTAAGGTAAAATTAGTCCACAATCAAGAATTCAATCAACTCAAAATCAAGAGTAAAACCACGACTGATAGGTTTGATTTTGATAACGTTAAACTGTAGACAAAATCAGCTGGTGATGCAATGAAATAACGAGCAATAGCAAAAGAAACAGACTAAAATTAGAAAGGGCTATTCGAAGTTGGTTCGAGAAATCGACTCAAGATTGAGAAAGAATAAAACAGATTATAACAATTTACTTACTTAATCACTTAAACAATTATCCAATTAACAATTAAACAATACTGTGTAAAACAGGAAACCAATTGCATAAAATTATAGAGACATCTACCCTTCTCCTTCAAAACTAATCTTGTACAGTTTTTTTACTGTAAACTTTTTTTATGGAACTAGCAAAGTGAACCTTGCGAGTTACAAGCTGTAATCCAACAAATTTCACGGATCAAAATTTAAATTATTTTGTGCTTTGAATATAAAGAGGAGGTAAGTTACAACAGATTCCGAAAATGTGCTAAAAGTAGAGATAAGAGACAGAGACAAAAAATTTTTGACCAACCAGCATTACTGATCGATTCATGATATTAATTGATAGCATTTGGTGCAAAAGAAAGAATGGCAAATCGGTAAATTTCATATTCTCTCTACTTCCCTTGTCACCCAACGGAGCTAGAACACAGCTGTATTACCGTTACATAAATGGTAACATTTTGTGAACCATAAACATAATCGCACATTATAATCGCACTTCTAGCATTTGGATCAAATAAATGCCTGATTAAATAAATTGCTTGTGTTTCTAGACTCTATCGGCTCTAAATCGTGTCATAATTTGCAAATTTTAAGTATTTTAAGTATTGCAAGTATTTTTTTACTTGAGTCTTTAAAGTTTTATTTATTTCAATCTTCTGTGGGTCAAAAGGTAAACAAAATATCCAATATATTATTAATATTAGACGTTAAACTCCATCAACGGCCACCATGACCATTATCCGATGTAATAACAAAGACTTCTCAATAACTGAGTAATATCAGTCCGAGTATTATTAATTTATTCTGCATCAAATTGGGATCCGATGAAAGATGCATGATGGAACGATATTTCAGAAACGTCTATCTGATCGAGTTTGCTCTCAATGCAGGATACAATTTTTTCTTCTCTTCTAATCTATGTAATTCTGACAAAGATGAAGCAACAGCTAGTCGGAGCTGGTTAAATTTGGTTAAACTACAATCAAATCTTAGTTTTTCGCCAGAGTCGGTATGAATTTCGAATATAATTAATGGCTCCAAAACTTTTGACAAAGAACTACTGGAAATCACAACATCGATTCGCCATTTAATAGATGCACAAGTTGGCAACTTGGGTCCATAAGGAATAGTAGCACTCATTTTAGCAGAATCAATTTCGTTTTGAATTAATTGGCTCAATTTTGACGGAATTCTGAAATTAAAAATATTTAAATAAATTTGCGAATAAGAAAAAACAATCCAAGCGTTTCGGGTACAAACCATAATCACCATAAACTTACCTCAACTCCTCAGTCAAAATATCAGTTAAACTTATTTGTCGATTTGATGTGCGATATCGCATACAATTTCTGATTAAAATTATCAGATTTTGGACTAATAACTTGGATTCGGTATTTTGGAGATTTAATTCAGGAAGGTTTTCATCCAGAGGAGACCCAGCGCAAAGATAGTCAACAACAGCTGTAGAAAAATAGAGATGAAAGGAAAATTACGAATCACGAAAAAATGTTTTGATATAAACTACTAAAAAGATATGAGTAGAGGACTAAGGATTCATGCAATGATTTAAGAATGACTTCTCATTTATTAGTGACTAATAATAAGGGCGTAGCAAGGATATTTGTAAACAAGTGATCTTTACCTTTGATTAGTTGTTGAAATGAAGATTGAGATAGCTGTTGAGCTGATTTTAATGAATTTCTTACACATTTAGCTGTTTCACGGTTTCTTAGTAAAGGTAAATCAAAATTAGACATGTTTGCTTTTAATGGAACTTGTTTAAAAGATATTTACTACATGTAACAAAAAGTAAACAATTTGAACTGCTGTTCAATAAATATTCAATTGCTTGTCAAAGTATTGCGATTGATCGATTTAACAATCGATACAGCTCTTAAATTTGATTTACAGTAAAACCTCTCAAAGGTTGTGAGCGGTCCTGCCCCTAGCGATATTGTTTGTGCAACTCTTTGAAATATTGAATTGTAAAAGCGGGGTTAAACGTCAAATCCGCTAGATGGGGGAGTTCAGTTTCTCACAACCTTTGAGAGGTTTTACTGTAGATTAATTTTCCAGCCGCGGAATTGCATAGCTAAATCATATATTTTCGATTGATTATTTCACCAAAAAGTCTCAAATTTCATGATTCTAAAGATTACAGGTTTCAACATTAAGCGAAAAAATAATTGCCAAAAAATAGCCTCAGATCATATCTAAAATTGATTGGCTTACTGGATTTTGAGATTGACAAGCACATAATTATTAGTTCGTTCCCAGCATAATGCGTGAAATCCCACAATATTTTTTCTATACTGTACCAATAAAAATGGCTGTGAATACTTCCAGAAATGTTAGTGAATTAACAGTTATCAGTTTCACTTTTATGAGACTTTTTGTTAGACTGCTAGTTCTTAGCAAAAGTTACGATAGCAATTAATCATAATGCAGACGTCAAAGTGCGATAATCGACCGATAAATAAGAATAACGTTAGATAGTAAACGTATTTAAACATCCATTGCATTAAAAATTTAGTAAACATTACATATTTTTGAAATTAAAAAAAGAACCACTTCAAAGACATGAAAATGATGAACCTAAGCAAATTATTGAATTGTATATTTACTTTTTTACTTTCGAATGATTATTTCAGATTCTTGTAATTATTTTGAGTCTCAGTTTCATGATGAAACTGATTGTGGTTTTGAAGATGGTCGTATTTTCAGGTCAAATTTTACAATACAAAAAATTTTCTTTTCATTGATGGCCTCTGCACTGGTGAGATTTACACAAACTTGGATATAACAAAGATGATATTTCCAATATGATGAGTGATTTGGTTAAATTTACACGTTCGAACTTTTATTTTTAGTGGTTACAGGCGAAGGCGGTGAAGCGTTTTTATCATCTGGTTCATCGGATTCATCTAAATATGCTCGTCGAGCGATAAGGCTAAACAACAAAATGAAAGAAAAAAAACATGAATTTTTTGAATTGTGTGTTTGAGTGATGATAGGATGACAGAAGAGGAACAATAAGATCTGACAAATAGTGAAAACATTTTCATTACATTCACTGCTCTATTTAATGTGTGCTCAATGCATACTATAATTTGGCGAATATTAACAACTAAACTATTATTTTAAGATTAATAATGATTTGTAAATTGACAATGAAAAGAGTCAAATTTTGATCAAATAAAAAAAGAAAAGGTAAAAAATATTCTTACTAATTTTTATACAAAATTACTTTTTAAATAACCCTTTCAATAGACAGAAAGTTTATAGTTTTAAATTGCGAAATATTTTGCATCCGCAAGCAATCTGTAACAAACAGACCGCAGATAAAATGATTCAAAACCAATTGCGGAATGAAGAGAGGAGATGTATACAAATTAAAGTAAAAAACATTATTTGAAAAGATGTGCCATGAGTACCAATAAGAAAACTCATCAACTCAAGATTACCTTATTTATATTATAAAAATGAGATTTTATAACTGAGATAAAAGCTGCTGCATGGTCATCGATGAAATGAGAGAAGGTACAAAAGGCATTGACATTTATCAACTTACCTAGGCATAACAGGCCCACAAATAACATCACAACAATTGGCTATAATACTGCCTTTTGAGTAAGGGTTTTTGATGCCAGATCCTTTTTTGTAAGAAAAAGAGCCTTTAATATCTTCATTGGTAGTTTGATTAGAGCTAGCCAAGTAAGTATGGAAACCAGCGAGGCCAAGAATCGACCAAACAGATAGGAAACATACTACTCCTTCATAAACACTGAATGGTGATTTTTTGACCGCTTCCAAGAAATTGTCATTTTTTGCCACTGCCAAATAGAAGAGATAAAGATGTATTAATGAATTCAGGGATCCGATTTGAAATATTGAACTTACATAAAATGATATGGACTATGACACAAGCGAAAACAAAAACTATAAGAGATGCCAAGGAAACAATGAACATGTAAAAATATCGATAGTTCCTTTTACCAACACAGTTACCAACCCACGGGCAGTGATGATCAAACCGTTCTAAAATAATGAAATAGAACAAATTAAAATAATCGTTGAAAGGAAAATGCCGAGCTTAATGCAAGCTTGAACTTGACAAAAAAATAAAAATAGATTTTAAGATGATTGATTTTTCTTCTAGCTTTAGCTTTACAATTGTATGCAGCTTGTTTCAAGCAACTAGAAAAGATTGAATGTTAATTTTCATAAGCTAATTTTAAAACATATCTGCCAGCCAACAATCTATAAGAAAATTTAATTGAGGATGAGAAACTTACCAACACAGTTGTCACATAAACTACAATGAGATGCTCTTGGCGGTCTAAAGATTTTACAAGTAAAACAATACTTCAACTTAATAAGCTGATTGTTTATACTGACTTCTTTCGTCCTAGGAGGAGGGCGATTTGGTAATTCTAAATAAAATAATGAAAGATTGTTAATACATGAAAAGGCAATGATCCAGCTAAAAAATACCTATTTGTTTTTCGATATAAGCAGCCTCTTCAGCTGAGGCTCTTGGGATAACACCAGGATCACTGAAACTGGTTCTTAATAAGGTAGAGAGGACAAATATAAACAATAGTCCTCCAACCACTGGAATGACTGGACTAATTTCTCGTGCCAGGAAAGGACAGCTAAATAGATGAAGAGAAAGAGCAAAATGAATTGCGAAATTGCAAAATTAATTGAATGTTCATTTAAACACGATGAGGACTAAAAATAAGAAGCATACTCGAAGATAAAGAAAAGTGTACATGTTGACACAAGAACTAGAATTGTAAAACAGAAGATTCCCATTTCTTTAGCCATCATAATTTTACCATCACAGAAAAACCTATTGCGTCCGGGGAATATTTGCCATCTTTTTTTTCTCTTGTGTCCACTTTTTTTTCCATAGCTAGAAGTTCCTTCCCTCATTTTACGGTCTTCGTAGTCACGAGAAAAATGGGTTGAGTGAAGGCCGATAGTGCCTGAAGATATTGTTGGATAATTTGTTGATGTATCCCTAACACCGCTTCCAACTCCACCACCACTGGAGCAAACCCGAGAGGAATAATTATGTGAATGATGAGGTTGTTGAGTTGACTGAGGTTGTTGTGGTTGATACCTATTAGATCCGTAGGAATGTGCTGGGATTTGCCCCGGATTAGATAGTTGATGATGGAATTCTTGTGGGTGAAGGTAATGTAATTGATGGGGATAATTGTACGATTTATGAGGTTCTCTTAATGAGTTCAGACCATAGAAAACGGTGGATGGTCCACCAGGATTGACTGATGATGACGATGAGTGATGATGAGAATGATGATGCGAATGATGATGGCCACCAGTTCCTTGACTGCCACAACCGCCACCTCCACCATCACCAGCACCGTTAGTGCCAGTTGGACCAGTTGAGTATGATGATGAACAAGGGTATGTCGGGGAAGGGTATGGATAAGCGTATGAACCAAAAGGCCCGATCAAATGACTTCGGTAATGGCTGCTGTATTGAGTAGGCCGGTTACTGTGGTTCCGATGGCTTCGATGGTCTTTATCTATCACAGATCCGCTATTATCATTGGCAATGTTCATGGTTAACCCCAATCAATGCTAGGGCGTATATCACTTTACAGCCTGGGCAAAATGAAAATAAAGAAGGCATGATTTCACAGCTTAGAAACATTGACTCAGATAAGAGACACTTAAAGGAAATTTAATGTTTACAATGGAAATGGTAATTAGGACGGGCAAGATTCAGTAAAAAAAGATAATTTCAAAGATAGACGTATGGATGAAGTGAGAATTTGGTTTAATATTTATCAAATATCAACACAAATCACTGTAAACAAGGTAACCTGAAAAACACAGAGAAAGGAAGAGAAAACCAGAAAGATAAGGAGGAGGGATAGAAAGATAAGCAAGGAGAGAAATGGCATAGAAATGAATGGGGAAAATGGTCACAGTAATGAGAAATTACCTCAATGAAATAAGCTCATTGTTGGCGTATTAATCAGAATGGTGTTGGTCATGAAAGCATTATGATCCAAATAGCCAAATTTGTTGAATCAAACTAGTAGATCACAACAGACTTCTATGCCAAAGAAGATGAAAAATGATGACTTCAAGCGAGATGTCTCAATATGAAATCTAAAGACGCAAAGACCAAGCCTCTCTCTCGCTCTTTCTTTCAAACTCTAACAGTAGATACCTGTTTTTTCATCTTAATCTTTTTTTTTGTTTTTTACGTTTCAAAAACAATTTGATGAATCAATAATTTCAACAAAAAACATGAAAAATTTATCAAAACAGTAATAACCTTATTCATTCGAATTCATTGCTTAAAACTAAGAAAATATCACAAGATTTATCATACCTGCGATTATTGCATAAAATTTCATCGACCTTGCCAGGATTCGAACCTGGAATCTCCTGATCCGTAGTCAGGCGCCTTATCCATTGGGCCACAAGGTCGTTATGAGAAAGGGTGAGTTATACCTATGTTCAGAAAATCAATTTTCTCCTCTTCAAATCTTTTTTATTCACCCATTTCACTGATGTTACTTTTAATGGTCAATCAGAAAATGCTTTTATTTTGAAGATTCACTTTCGAAAAGCCATCAAAGAAGAACAAGAAAAAACGAATGAAATAATTAGAGAAATGAACAAAAAGTCGCCTTAGGCTTTGTAGAAATACCAATCAAATACACCTTAAATGCCATATTGAGTTAAATTGAATTCTTTAGCGATCTTTTCGAAACGGTTCGCCTCAACAGATACTTTCCAACACCCTGGAAAATTGGCAAAGGTACATTCATATGTATATTCATACCCAAAGCTGAACAAGCAAAAGCGAGACTCACCCATTTCCAATCTGTATATGGTAAAATATTAGAGAAATTCATACTAAAAGAACTCATTGTAGTGATCTCAGAAAATCTGCTAACAAATCAATATCCATACAAAAAAACTATGTGGAGTTGTTGAAGCAATTACGGAAATCCTAAATGAGATATCATCAAAAGAACACCCAACGAGAGACAAGGTCGGAATACTAAGTATTTTCAGGATTCCGCCATCATGCTCGAGCGTTCTAGCACTGTATGCCTACGACTTGGATTTACCGCGAGATTGAATATGAAAATAGTTCACAAAAAACTAATGAAGCAAAAGAACGACGCAGGGAGAGCAATCTTCAAAGATTTACTAGAAGTAGAGGAAGACGAAGAGGACTGCAAAACAATCAGAAAAGCGATCCTAAAATACACGAAATAATAAAGAAAAAATCTCGGAACGGGAAATGATTGAATTGAAGAAAACTTCGTTTATCGAAACTACCAGAGGAGAATAATGCCGCGGACTCTACGGTTTATCGGTAGTGCTTATTTTTCTACGAAATGAATGAATATGGAAAAAGAGAAGAAATTGTTGGTGTAATAAGGGGAGATGAACGGAAGAACATTAGAAGACACAAAAGCACATCGTCTCTTTTCTCGACAATTTCTGCAAACGTTGCATCGATTCACGCTCAATACCACCAAAGATCCATACTTGTCCCTTTCGATTTGACGATAATCCTCCACGGTTGTATTTTCGTTTGTAAACCATTGTTGCATCTATTTTTACAACTTTGCCGGTTCCACCTATCATTTTCTTATCTTTATTGACAATATTGCAACACATGTGTAATGATAAAAAATAATTAGATAACAAAACTTTCCACTGGTTGAAACAATTTACTTACCATTCTTAGCATTTGAAAATGAAATAAAACTGTTTTTTCACTTATCGTAGGATCCACTGATGTAACTTTGCTTGTTTTTTTTGACACTAACAAAAGATGAGCTTCAGATATGTCAAAATTGTTAATTTTGAACATTCGAAAATTGTTCCTTCGATCCAGGGAATTTGTTCTCTGCACTTTCTACAAACGAACGAGACATTGTGAGGAAAACTAAAGATTAGATAGGAACTTGAAAATAAAATGAATTTTGGTGCTCGTTGTGCTTCTTTATATATGCCTTTTGTTATTTAAAGATAATCTGGGATTTGAATTAATTTAATTGTGAACCAAGTAAAATGTTTGATAGTTTGCCGAAGCTGACGCTAGTCTTAAGCCGTACCAGATGCAATGGCTTAGCTCGGAGAATAGCAAATGAATTTCTGAATGAATGGATGAATGTTCAACCTTACCTGTTTCTGTACGACAAACCATTTTGATTTTCATTTAAACCGATCGCATTCTGTGGCCGTAACAGCCAAAGAGCTGAAAATTATTATCCCTCGATAAAAATTGTTGGTAAACACCGGCGATCGAGAACTAATTTCAATTTATCAACAGTTCTCTTGATTTTAACCATTGATCTAAAAACTTTGAGCCTCAATATTTCGAGAATGGTATCGATTACAACCACCATTTGACCATTCATTAGATTTTATAGTGAACTATCATATATTGAAATACTAGATCATTCAAAATCATACAAAATCGGTTATAGTATTGTATAACTTATGTTGCAGATTTTATACTTGATTTATAAAAATTCAAAGTTTTTATCCATAGTCCTTTTGGTTAAGAACATAATTTGTTTTACAATTAGCAAGCTTGAAAGCTTAATGGGTTGGTTGTACAGTTGCAATTCTGCATTCATTTTGGTAATTGTTGGTGTTTTAGTAATTTTTTCCTTTCAGACCTACCTTATATCTGAATTTGCCAGACTTTTTTATGTTTACAAAAATTGTATAACAAATTCACTTATTACCATCAAATTTATTGCTATACCAACATGAACTTTTCATTAAATGAAAAGTGGATACAGTAGTTGGACTGCGAACACATTGAAGAAACTTATGATATAATAAACAAGATCTTTGAAAATATATGTCCAAACATAGAAATCACAATTCCAATAATCTAACAGATTTCACGCACCTCTATCCATGCTAAAGGAATGAGAAACTAAGAAAAAATTAGTCCTTAGACATATAAATTATTCAAATATCTCTAATGACAATAAAAAAGATCTGGGCGAGAGAGGTTGACTTTTACCTGTTTTGAAAAAGTGATATTGCCTATCTTTTTCTCTGTCAAAAATTTTTCTTATATTACTTTAAATTTCCTTCTTTCACATTTTCTTCGTTAGCCAATCAATCTTTAAAATGAGCGAAACAACCAAATTGACTAAATAAATCATTAAAAGGACATCACAGATTTCTATTATCACTAGTTGAGATGGATTATGATTATAAATTTGACCACGAACTTGTTTATTAGAAAACTTTTGCCATTGAATACATGATGTAAAGGATAGAATACAAAAGTAATAATTGATGCAAGACAAGAGCGAGTTTAAACCAACGTTACTGCATTTTTATTTCACATCAATATTAACTTTCTGCAAAACATTACAAAATATTCAAATGACGTTCCATAACAAGATGAGGAGTACCCATAAGTTCTTTATCCGACAAAATTTCTGAAAAAATTAAATAAAAATGAAGAAACAATTAACAAAAATTGTAAAATGTCTAAAGTTGTTTAATTCACTTACCATTAAACATGTCTTCGGGGCCAAAGTCCATATCTTTACCTTTTAAAGTTTCAAGCATAGCATTTGAGCTTGTAAGAAAAGGTAAATGTCCGACTTGGGAAGCTGCTTTCCTTTCCATCATCAATCTCAATGGAGCCTGGACACCTTGATTTGATTGAAGAATAGAATAACTCAGCTGTTCTCTATTTTTCTCATACTATAATAAAACAAGAAAATATTGCTTAGATCAAAAGATTAGAGTAAGTCTATAAATACTTACCGACGCTTCAGAGGCCATTAACGGATGTTTCGATAGTTTAGCTTGTGAATCATTTTCAAATCTAGAATGAAAAAAACATCAGAAATGAATAAAATACATTTTGGTTATTATAACAAACTTACCCATCTAAAATCAAATTCCTTTCAGGGTTGATTAATCGTGTATTATTTCCAGATTTAGAAGATGAAGCCATGGTTGACAATTAATTCTATCAAAGACAGTGTAAGTATAATTAATCAAAAGAACCACAAGTTGAAATAATAGCCGGACTGACTCAACAAATTCAAAAACATACAAAACACAGCAATTTCTCTAACAATAGCCCTCTTATGTCTATTTTAACAGAAACGAACTTATTTTCACAGTTTGAATGAAAAATTATTTTGTCAGATTCAAATTTAATCAAACTCATGGTGAAAATATTGCAGAATTTTACAGATTATTATTTTTCCCATACTTAATTATTCGCTATCCATCAAGAAAGAAAAAATGCTAGCATAAACTTACTTTTTAATCAGGACATAACTTAATTCTATTTCATCAAAGCTAACAACTGATCTTGCAATAAAAATGATCATAATTCAACCATCAAAGAATCGTAATCTATTGAAAAGCTGATAAACCTTTTGTAATTTTCAAAATGCAAAGCCTTGAAAATAAAAGTTCAAATTATGCCGCACTACGTTGTCTTGACAGCGTCACTACTCCGAGAGCTTTATGCTGTATTTTGTTAGCAAGTTCAATTGCAGATTTTAACCTGTAAAAATGATTTAATACATGAAGCTTGTTGAATCTAAACGAAAAATAATTAGTATTAAACTATACTGATTATGATTTAGAGCAAAAAAAATTAATTTTCAATTTGGTTCAGCTAATAAAATGATCTAATTGTACGTACTGTTCTCCTTGTATCTCTAAAGTTGTGTATAAAGCGAGTCAAAAACTTTCTCTAGTTAAGCTCTGGTCTCCCTTCAGTTAACGTATTAATCTTTCGCCTTTTACTAAAGATTACCGTGGAGGGTGACACACAATATGAGCCTTTAGCGAATTTTTGCACCTCCCTCTGGGAGGTTAATTTAAATCCAAAAACAGAAGCACACTTGATTATGAGTACGGGTAAACGAACCTCAGTTAGCTCGTTTGTCTTTGTATCTTTGATTCAAAGTTCATCTTGCCTTTCAAAGATACCAGATTTTTCGACTGACATTACCCCTATTTCAGCCTCAATCAGTAAGTGAATTAAATTAGGTTTATTCAATTAAGTCTATTCATAATTAATCTAATTAAGTCCGATAATACTCATCAGCTTGAATTACGAATCAGCAAGTTGACACTTTATAGAGAGATGAGCTGACGGTGTTCCTCCTGTGTTCATTTAACCTTGCCATTCAATCTTTCAATTGATTTGTTGATAGCGGAGTAATCAATGAGAAGAATCTTGTTGGTAATTCTTACAGCAACTAGCGTGGCAATAGCTTATCTTGTCTATTCTTACAACCGATAGATTAAGGAATAACTTTGTGCTTGTGGTGTAAATCATGATAATTGTTTAGTTCATAGTCTACTCTTTTCAACATCATATCAGCCTTAAAACTTTTCCTGTTAAGTGTAAGTATTGTTTATTAAATTAAATAAATTTACGTATTGTCCATCACCTTTGCATTGAGTGAGTTGCTCTTCAGTCATTTTTGGTTACCATCCGCATTTTGGTATCTAATCTCTATGTGGATACCAAGTTTCCTTTTTGCAACTTCAATTAACATTTTTCTGTTGGTTTTCTTAATTCTATTCTTATTCTTTGTTTTTTTCAGGACAACTTTTCATACGTAATAATGAATATTGCTAGGTTGAATATATTAGGGACGTTGCGTCCTACTTTATCAAGACTTCCTGGTTCATACTACTCTTTTGGACGGCACTTTACATCTAAAAGTGATGGTAAACAAATTGACCGATTTTCTCATTATGATCTCAATATTCTCTTATTTTGATATCTATTTTTCTTTTTTCATGTATTTAAAGGGAACTACGTTACCTGTGACATTAGAAATGGTGTTGCTGTTGTTAAATTTGATGACCCAAAAGAAAAAGTCAATAGTCTATCAGAAGGTCTAACTAGTGAAATGAAAGTTCATCTAGATCGGCTTTTGACCGATTCAGGTATTATAGCGGGTGTCTTAATTTCTGGTAAACCCTCAAATTTCATTGTTGGAGCTGATATTGGAATGTTAGAAAAATGTAAATCAGCTGGTGAAGCCGAGACCCTTGCCCGAGGTAAGACCATATTCAAATTCATTTTCTGCTATTTCTTTAGCATCTGTTGAACTTACTTTCATATCTTGATCTTTCTTTTAATTTTAGGTGGCCAAGAAATGCTTTTACGGCTCAGATCAAGTTCTAAACCCATTGTTGCTGCTATAATGGGCCAATGTCTTGGTGGTGGTTTAGAAGTAGCAATGAACTGTCACTATCGAATCGCAGTTAAAGATAAAAAGACTGTATTAGGCCTTCCTGAAGTTATGTTGGGCTTATTACCAGGAGCAACTGGAACTCAGCGTTTACCTGCTTTGATAAGCCTTCCAGAGGCCTTAACAATGATGTTAACAGGAAAGCAAGTGCGTGCTGATAAAGCTAAGAAATTGGGTTTAGTCGATCTTACTGTGAATCCATTAGGTCCTGGTATAAAATCTCCTGAAAGTCTAACTTTAGAATACTTAGAAGAAGTTGCTGTTCAAATAGCTGAACAGTTAGCTAAAGGAAAATTAACTACCAATCGTACAAGACCTTTACCAGAGAGTAAGTGTTTGATTAAGATTTAATATCTTTCTATCTCTGTGATCTACAAATACTCTTTTTCATTTAGGAATTCAAGCTCTACTTTTCAAAAATCAATGGGTTCGTGATAATCTTGTTTTTGCAAAAGCTAAGCAAGGAGTGATGAAGCAAACACAAGGACTTTACCCAGCTCCCCTTAAGATACTTGATGTTGTAAAAACTGGATTAGAAAGAGGTGAACAAGCTGGACTTGAAGCAGAACGACGAGGTTTTGGTGAACTATCTCAAACCCCTCACTCAAAATCTTTAATTGGTCTTTTTAGAGGTCAAACTCTCTGTAAAAAAAATAGATTTGGTAAACCAGCTAAAGAACCTAAAACAATAAGCGTACTCGGTGCAGGTTTAATGGGTGCAGGAATTGCTGCTGTATCATTAGATAAGGGATATGATGTTGTTTTAAAAGACATGAATGCCAACGGATTAACCAGAGGTGATCAACAAATTCAAAAAATTTATGGTGGCTATCTTAAAAAGAAAAAGATCACTCAATCGGAAAAGGATGTTTATCTCTCACGACTAAACCCAACATTGAACTATGCTGATATAGCTAATTCAGATATTGTCATCGAAGCTGTATTTGAGGATATAAAAGTAAAACACGCCGTTGTCAAGGAAGTCGAGAAGTTTGTTCGACCTGATTGTATATTCGCATCTAATACATCAGCGTTACCTATTGCACAAATCGCCGAAGCTTCTCAACGACCAGAAAACGTTGTAGGAATGCATTATTTTTCACCAGTTGATAAAATGCAACTTTTAGAGATTATTACAACAGACAAGACAAGCAAAGAAGCGGCTTCTCAAGCTGTTCAAGTCGGTTTAAAACAAGGCAAAGTTGTCATTGTTGTAAAAGATGGTCCAGGATTTTATACAACACGAATTCTCTCCTTCACTATGTCTGAGGCTTTCCGACTTCTTCAAGAAGGTGTTGAGCCAACTAAACTCGACAAATTATCTAAGGCCTATGGATGGCCTGTCGGAACTGCCACTCTTCTAGATGAAGTTGGTATGGATGTTGGTGCACATATTGGTGTTTACTTGGAAGGTATTTTCAAAGAACGACTTGCTGGTGGAACTCGTGAATTGGGAGATGCTATTATGGCCTCAGGCTTCTACGGTAAATAGAATTAATTCATTAAATCACAGTTCTAATCATCAAATGGCCTATTCTGCATTATCCTATTATAGTATTTATTGGCCAAAGTTCATTTTCAATCAACCTCTTCAAGAGTACTCTTTAGGTGCACTAGACTTTTTATCTTGATTAAATAGCAACCTTTGGATTGTTATTACATTTTATGTTATTTATCAAAGATAGGGTAATTGCAATGTGATTTTAATAACTCAGAGAACAATTTTCACTATTGAAGCAGCAAAAAAACATCTAAAAATCGTCAATTGAACTTGAGTAATATCTAGTTTCACACTAAACTATGCAATGACAAACTCTTAAGTTAGTCATGTAAAACATTGTCTTTCGT